>JAWWLZ010000139.1:21345123-21400892 GCA_035041345.1 Poliocrania exsul
TTGTTTGTCCTTCTCAGCTGATAATTTCTGCCAGACGATATCTTTTAATGGTCTGATTTGAACTGTATTCTGTTTTTCCCCAACCCATTTATTTAGTTTCTCAGCAATGCAAATCCTGTCCTGCAGCATGTGTGGTGTTGTTTAATGTGGTGCTAGTGCAAGCTCAGTATTCCACCATTGTGTTATTTAAAGAGAAGATGAGATTAAAAAAACCCAAAAAACAAACTTTGAATTTGGCAGCAATGGGTTGAACAGGTGAGGCTGACTGTTGAACACCAGCAGTAGCTCAGCCTGCCAGTCTATTTAAACAACTGAGTAAATCAGCTGCTGCTGAGCTTGGGGAGAAGGGAAGCAGCCAAGTGTACAAGCCCAGTCTGCTGTTGCAACTTCAGTCTGATGGTACAGAAAATAAAACGTATAAGAGAAGGCAAGGAGATATTTATGGCTTTTCAGTAGAATCAAAGTGATTACCAATTTAATCTTATTAGGGTGATAATAATGAAAATAGATAATGTTTTGCACTCATTTGGACAGGAAATTAATTAACCCACTGAAAAATATATGAATAAGAGGATTTGTAGAGAGATGCTGAACTGTAAGGATATACCATAAATTAAAGCTGAAGCAAATTTTACTTACTGAAAAGTATTGGGATACTCATTTGTTAAGGCAATGGTCTTAGTTATAACAGCAGTTTGCTTGTTAATTAAAATACCTTTGAGAAAATTTTATATTATCACAGTTAAAAATGCCTAATTTTTTTTTTGGGGGGGGTTTCTTAGGTATTCTCTGCATTTGCATTAGGAAAGGAATCTGCTGATATTCTCTTTGTTCATGTTAGGGACAATAAATACTGCAACTTGTCAAGCAATAAAAATATCACTTAATGAAGAAATGTTTGCTAATATACAGATCAACAAACATTATGAACAGTAGATTATAGAATATATCATAAGTTTGAAAACCTCTTCCTACTCATTAGAATTAAAAGTAGTTTTTTGCTTATCTCATTAAGCATCTACAAGGTTTTCTAGGGGGTTTGCCATCTGCCCTCAGTGAGTAGCATCGCTTAGTTGTTCTGGCCAACCTGACCCATTTTTCTACTCCTCTCTGCCAGAACTTCTAATCCTTTCCATTGGAGAAGGAGGGGAGGACTGCCACAGAAGTGCTGGCTGCCTGACATGCCAGGACATCAATGCAGTCCAGGCTGTGCTGATCTTTTGTTCTTGTGAGAACAGGGGGCACTGGTGCAGACCCAGGGGCTGTTCAACCCAGTTAGTGATCTAACTGTGGCCATAAGCAGGCACCTATAGAAAAGTAGTAAGTGGGAAATCATGTACACTTTTCTGATTCTCTCCAAATCTACAGTTGTGTTCAGCTGAGAGGTTTCCTGGCCTTTTTGTTGCTCAATTAGTAGTTTGCTCTGGATATTTTTTTCTATTTACTTCTGCAGTCTTCCTCTGACCTCTCTGAATTGCACCTGCACTGTCCTGTCATAGAGATCTACAGCCTGATGCATGAAACCATCTCCTAATGTTTGTTTTGAGTCTGTTCCTCCTGCCTGGGCAGCTTGTAATTTATCCAAAACTTCATAGATTTCTATATCCCCAAAATACCATCTTGTTTCCTGACAGGGCTTTCATCATTCATGCCTTCTATGGAAGTTATTCATTACATTTGACAATAGCTTTAAAATTTGAGTAGAGCATATCACTTGGGTTGGTCTCATGCACATGGTCATAAATCTGTTCCAAAACCCTCAGAGGTTTTTAAGGTGGGATATCTGTTTAAAGAATCCATATTAAGTCTTGCCAAATTCACTGCGTTTATCCAAATGTCATCAGATCTCTAACAGAAACCAAACATTCAAATAAAGCTATATGGTAGCTAAATCTCTATACTATAAATAGCTTCCACTTGATGGACCTTCTGAGTCCCTTGCAACTCAGAGTATTCTGCAAAATTCTGTAAAATCTTTCAGTCTTCATGTACTGAAGAAGTTGGCCTCATATATTCTGTGGTGGAGGTTCTCTGGTGGAGGTTTGCTCAGGAGGCACTAGAAAAAGGAGTGCTTCACTGAAGGGCAGTCATTGACTCATACTTTTTTTTTTTACCTCTTCTTAGAGTCTCATGCAAAATATTTATGTGGCATTTGCCTTGATGATATAAAGAACGCTGAAGTAACCCCAAGCAATTGGGATTTTTGTCCTCACAGTTGGCCTTTCACTGGGAATAGTCAGTAACACAAACCCATTATTATATTATTTCAGCCTGGAATTTAAATCCATGCAGAATCTTGTGTATTTTTTGAGATAGTTAGCTTACTAATGAGGATTACCTCTATACTGTCATAAACATGATCTATTCTGACAGCAGCATGGTTTACTATTTCGTCACTGAATATTTTGTCATGACATTACAGTACTCCAGGGATTGTTTTCCTGTCACCAGGTTTCTGAAATGCTTAGTACATTAGTGTCTTTATTTAGAGATAGACATTCCACTTCCCCAGTTTATTTTTAGCCTTCTAGTATTTGTGCAGATGCGTTTAACTTCGTGTCAGTTCTTTGCCTGGTTCTTCCTAAGTGTCACTCCATTTGTGTATTACTTCCTCTTTATTTCCAACTTCTGACCTAGGGATGACAATGTTTTGTATCTTTTTTCTTGTAAGTCTCATCCCAAATGATATGCTCCTATTGGCAGTCCTTCCTTATTGCTGACTTTTAGTTCACTGACACCCTTCTGGTTTCAAGGGAGTATGATTTCTTTACTATTTAGTGCCTGTATCGTCCATTTGGGGTCTTTTTGTCCACTCAATTTTGTCCCCACTATGCAGATAGCAGGTGAGAGGTGAAAAGAAGCCTGAATACAGTAGAAACCAGGTCATATAAATAAAAGGAAATGCAATATTAATGGCACAATTTATTTTAATTGAGCATAATGAAGGTGAAAAATGAGCAGAATAATGCCACATGTATTAATAAAATAAAAACCTTAAAAAGAAATAATAAGATAAAAAGAAAACAAGCAAACTGCAAAGTTTATGTTTGTTAAGCTGTAGTTATCTAAGCAATTCTTAAGGCACGTACACTCTAATTCAAGAAGGTTCTTAAGCTCCTGCTTAATTTAGAATGACTGATTTCAAGAGTATTCTGCTATACACTTAAGTTTAACACATATTTAAGTGTTTAGATGAACCAAGATCCTCCTGAAACAAGGTAGGTAGAGAAATGAACTTGTAAAATTTAAAATAATATGGTCAAGAAGCTTATAGAGATATCCCACTTGACTGAACAAAAACCCTGAAGGGAACAACCTGTAGATTATAAATTACTACAAAGAAATGATTAGGGTAAACACAAGGTATTTTAGTGTGTGAATTAGTTAAAGGAAAAGATGTAAACTGCTAATTAGTTTGTACAGTACCTATTTATGCTGGGAAAGGAGTAGACATACACAAGGAATTTACAGGGTTTGGAAGTCAGTGTAGTTGTAAATAACTTATATATTTAATTAAAAAAAATAACCAAAGACTTTAGAGCATATACATAACATGAAATATATATTGAGTGCTTTATTAATTGTACTTTCCTACATGGTGTATAAAAAGGTTATTCTATAATGTATTACATTCTTTCTCACTGTAGAAACTTGTTTCTTCTTGCATATTTTGTTCTATGAATCCCAGTATATATTGCTTGTATTTTGATTATTTTCATATGTATCCTTCTCCAGAATTAGTATTATGAAGGGTCTATGTGAACACAGTGAAATGACTACTTTTGACAACATAAGGATTGAAATGGAAGTTACCCCAAATAATGATCAGAGATCATTTAAATAATCACAATTAGAGAAGCTCTCTCACACAGATAAGCAAATAAATAAATATGCAGAATCAATATCATATACCTTATTTTCATGTAATTCTTGAATAACAGGAAAGTCACATTAGTGAGTACTAATTTTGCATCTTTAATAAGCTTTTTTGATCTACAGGTAGATAGAACCATACGCTCATGGCTCTCTTTTCTCTCACGTGAGACTGTTTTCTGGTAAAACTACTGGAAAAATACATAGTAAACCAATTTGAGCTTCTCATAAATTATGTAAATACTTGCATTAGACAAGAACAAAACGGACTTCTTTTAATGGTATTAAAGCCTTACTAGACAAGAAGACTGTTGGAGCTGGCCCTGGACTTTAATATGCTCTTGTCACTTAATCTTCTTCCCATCAAAAAGGCTTCCCCTTAAAAATACTGAAAATGGTGTAAACTCTTTGTTTCTTCATGTCTTTGAGGGCTGCAGTTTTGTCTTTAGAGAGAAGACATGACTTTCCACAAATTTCTGTCTCTCCCTGAAGAGTAAATCCTCATAAATAGAAAATAAACACTGGCCTTCAACACAAGGTTGTTGTCTCCTGGTGAATACAGGTGAAAACCAGACAAAAAAATCCTGTCATCTTTCTGAGTAGAAAATTACTGAAGTACCTTGTGCAGTTTGGTGTTGTGCTTGTTTTAACTCACACATCTACTTGTAGTCTTTGAAATGAACACCCTATTTCTTCAATTGAAAGATTAGTAGATGAAGGATCTTGTTTTAAAAAACTCAAACCAACATACAAACAGGCAAACAAACACCCCAAGCCATTATTTGGTTCAACTATGTAATGAAATTCACAGTTTAAAAATTTTGTTGGTAATTATAGTAACGAACAAAGAGTGCTGCTACCTCAGTGGGACTCTGATGGAAAGCAGATAAGTTTGGAGTGTTTTCTGAACTCCTCACTGACTTAATATCACTTCTTTTACACGACTTTCATAAAGGATACAGTGACAAGATAGTAAAAAAAGCTCAGGAAACTCGAGATAATGTGTTTTCAGCACAGTATGTTTGTTGTTGGTTTTTTTTTTATTGCACACTAGCTTGGTCTATTAAATACTGCAGCTCTTGATGCAGCACTCTGAACAGAAATAATACAGACTTGTTATGAGTTTTTCTTATGATCAAATGTGTAAAATGGAGGCATTTAAATTTTAGAGTAAAATTATTTGCGTTTTTACTTTCTATTAACTGTACATTGGTGACACTGTAGGAATTTCAGGTATGCATTTAGGCATCCCTGGAGCCAGACTATAGGTTAGAGTGTTTGTTTCTGGCCTTGTTTCACTGTAATGTTAACATTCAGCATGAGCCTGAAAAAAATGAGAAGTAATTGTTGTTGCCATTATGAATGTATAGTGGCAGTGGCTACTGCAGTTAAAATATTTTCTGCTCCTACAGCAGTTGATGCCAATACTTATCTGTCACTGTGTTATTGGAAGATGGGAAAGATGTCCTATTATATATTTACCCAAAGAAAGCTCAAACCAGATGAACAAAATGCTCAGTGAGTTTTATTGAGTGATGTCCAATAACAGGTTAGAGAAATGTAAAGAACAGTGGAGTGAAAAATGACTAGTGGATGTGTGTGCATGTCTGGCCATCTCTGGATATAGAGTAATTTTAAACAATGTAAATCAAACTTAAGTCTGAGTAGTAGAAAACTTTTGTTATGACAAGTTTGGACATGAAAATGAATCTACCACTGTCAGAAAGGTTTTGTGACTGACTGGGAGTGTATCTTTCTGTCAGGGATTGAGACTGCACTGTGGTGGGCATGTTTGGAAGATGGATGGATCAGTCTGGTCACAAACTTCAGAGCACCCCTTTGCTTCATTGACATTCATTAGCCATTTGTGCTGTGCGTGTACAGCCCTGTGGAGTGGATGCTACATTGCTAGTGCTGGTGGCTGTGGTCTGCACAGGTCTCAGCTGCTGAAGCCAAGCTTCTGCCCTCAGAAGGGAACTGAAGCTGAAGAATGACCTCTTTCTTCCCCAATTTAAATGCTCATCATAGTAGTTTTATGCTCCTCATTCCCTTCTCGAAAGAAAAAATAGGTAGTTTTAGTTCTGGCTCCACTGTACACCTTTCCTGACAGCACTTCATCTTATTTTTACCTTGCCAATTTTACTTCTTAGACGTGTTTGCCTGTACCCTTTTGAATAGTTATGCTACAGGTTTCCCTTTAGCAGTTTGCAGTTATGCGTTATGTATATACATGTCTGTATGTATAAAAATCTTAGCCATGGTACCAAATGCTCATGATTATGTTAGCAATCTTGTGGTGCTAAACAATAGTATCTTCTCATGCAGTTTAGAGTCCTTAATTTCTGCTTTCAAAGCAAGTAAATATTAATTTTATCTTGTGTAGTGTGCTTCTACTTTATTAGTAGAACAGGACTTAGCTTTGCCTACAAGGGAACTTGTAGTTCACTATTATAATCCAGAATTGAACAGTACAACCTATGTACCTATATATAGATTCATTTTATCAAGAGTTTCACTATAAACTATATAATTTATTATATTGAATAAGATATACGGTATTGAATAAGGCTGTGTCACTGCCTGTTTTAATGAGTAAAATAAAACTTCATGGTTTTATTTTTAATACAATTTAACTAAAAATCAACATAGGCCAACTTTAGTCTAGGTGAGGGAAAAACATGAAATATGAATGAAAGACAGTATTCCAGTGCTATAATATTTATTAGTTTGGTTTGGTATTGGTTTGGTTTTAAAATCAGAAGTCCTGTCTTCTTTTTGATATTGCAATAGTTGTTTTTGTTTTGTTTTGTTTTGTTTTTGTTAATGATATTACTAACTTATTTCAAAATTTCTGATTGTGGGAAGCCAGCAGGTAACTGTGAATTATGGTCCTCTGATTTCACTGCAGGGTCAGGTGACATAAAACTGCCATAGTGTTTTATATGCCACCAGAACCCTGGTGAGGTTAAATTATAGGCTCATAACTCAGAGTTTTCTTGTTTGTTTGTTTAGGTTTTTTTAATCTAATGTTATATGTAGGTCCAAATGCAATACTCTCTGCAGCACAGTCTCCAATTCCTTCACTGCTCCAACTGTAATCCCATTTCTGCTCCCTCTGTATCAATTCCATGCTTGGACCCCTTTCAGCTTTTGGCTTGGCTGTACCAAGGTCAGCTCCATTCACTCATCCTTCAGCTGCTGAAGGGGCCAGGGGTGAGGCACAGGGCATCTGTTCAGGTGCCACTTGAATTTAGTTACATAAACTTTCTGGGGAACTTAATAGCCTTTTGCTGAGATTAGAGCAGCAGGACTCTGGGGTTCAAATTGAAGCTCTGAAGGTGCGTGCTGCAGCAGCATTAAGCACTTTTGCCACCTAATTCTTCCAGGTCCTCATTTCCATAGTCCTGCCAAAAGTCTGACTTACTTCTCCCCAGTCTCCATATCTTTCTCACTAGACTGGTCTTCCTGTTTTGGTAAGACAACAGCCTGCACATGCATCCATATCGTTCCATTCCTCTTCTTTGTACTTCTTTTGGTTTTATGTTTACCAGCTATTTCCTCTCTTAATACCAGGAGTTAAAAAACCCCCACCAAAATCAATTAAAAGGGGGCAGATTTGGGCAGGGATTCAGTGTAGTGGTCTTATCTAACCAAGGTTGGAAAATATTTAGGAAACAAGAAACAAATACATCTATTAAAATTGTAGTGAGAAGTACAACAAGAAGTATAGCTCTCTTACTGTGAAAAATACAGAAATATGCAGAGATGGTTGAGAGAAGTATTTTCAATTTATAGGAGAAGAAAATTGGAAAAATAGGAATATGGCAAAGAATACTGTGTCAGTGGGAAGATGGACTGATGAGAATAAATAATCAATGATTTATAGGAGAAGAAAGAAGCAGGCTTTCAAACGAATAAGTCTGCCTGTACTGAACCTGGTGAAAACCCTCTGTTTCCCCAGAAAGAAATTACAGGAAAGATTGTATGGTAGTACTTGACACATGGGTGAGAAAATTCAGAAACTGAAACACCTTTTAGAGGACCTGGAAGAGAGGCTGAGAAGTAACAAAGGATTATTCTGGCTCTTCATAAGCTCATCTTTTTATACAGCTTCTTGTAGATGTGAACAGGCTACTCCCTGGATTTAGAGGAGGGTGAGCACATTGAGCTTCTATCAACTCTCCAGGAGAAAATAGGAGCAAAACTAGAATTAAAACAGCACTGGAAAAATTTATTACAGTGGTGATACTTGAAATAGTATCCTTGCAGCATCAAGGAATAGTACCTGATGATCCATAAGGTTCCTCTCGTTGCAGTTTCATAAGTTCGCTTCTAGAGCCTTAATAGTACTTTAAGAAAATGGTATGTACTCTTGAAGGGTACTGAGTAAGCTTTTAAGATAGTCTAGTAAGTTCTCTAAAAATAATAGTTATCTGTGTTTTAATAGATGGCTCAGAGAGCATTTTATCTTGTTGCTATGTCATGTGACTTGTGCATACAGAAAAGGTTTTCATTGTTTTTAGGAAACACAATACATCTGAAAAACTGAATTCCTATTTGGGTTTTTGGAACATTTTCAGAAATGGATAAGGTTTAAGGTGCGAAACAATTCTGCCCTGATCTTTTTTTGAGAAATCCTTTTTGAAATTACAAATAAGAGGAAATACAATCTCTATAGATTGAAGAGAATGCATCTTAATGGAAATATGGTAAGCTGATATTTAAGGATAAAAAGCAGCCTTTGACGTAATGCTCATGAAGCCAAATGATCTATAACCTCAAGAGAAACATTCTAAAAAATCAACCTATTAAGTATTCATTTTACTGAAAAAATGGTTTTGTCCCATCCTATTCATTCACTGTTAAAAAAAAATCTTAATATGTTTTTGTAAACAAGTTGCTCTTTTGATGTCACTTACAACTTGTTATCACTTGCATTAAATATTTTCCTAAGATTCCATGGACTCTACTGGATTTTAACACAGGTCTTTACCCAAATGTGTTGTGCTAGTGTGAAGTGAATAATAAGATGAGGTTCACTGATGATGGAAACTAGACCTCGTTGCTTTCTCTTTTCTACCGCTCCTAATTCTACTGAACAGCCAGTGTAGCTGGTGGGCTAACCTCTATACGGGGAAAGTACACCAGGATAGCTTATTGCACCTTTTGAAACTCACACCTAGATTCCTAGTGGCTTTAAAAAATATTTTGCAGCTATATCAGTATGGAAGTTGTAAGAGCAGTTGCCCCTGCAGTTACCATTACCTGGGAATGCTACTCCTTACATTTGAGCAGGGCTTCGGTAGAAGCATTTTCAAGCTGGCTTCTCCATGCAGTAGTTGGTCTGGCCGCCTGTTCAGGGTCAGGTGCACTGCTGGTTGCTGGGACATATGTGTATCTTATGCTTGGCATATACCTGTCTGTGGGCAAGCTGCTATACTCCTTTACATAGGTATAATGATTTTTAGTCCATGCCTATAGACAGAATCATTATAAAAATTTCAAAAGCAATGTATGCATTTTTGTAATTTTTGACACTAATTAAAAATTAAAAGAATTATTAATTTACAGTAGGAATGGTGAACAGAGAAGAACTATTCTATGTGTATTATTATTTTCCATTCCTGTTATTGTCCAATGCTTACTTTTTGCAGGAATTCTTACCCCTTTCATTTAAATGCCTGCAGAAACAGAGTCATTTAAATGTTCCTGAATTACCTGAGATTTTTCCTGTAATTATGTGGGCTCTGGTTTGCCCATGTTTGTCCAGTACATTTCTGCCCAACTGCCTTCCTTTTCTGTATCTGCCACTATACAGGCTGCCTATTCTCTTTTCTCAATATTTGCACCATGCGCAATGAAATTTTAATCCCAGAAAAGGGAATCATTTCCTCTGTCAATATATATCACACCAGTTAATGAATAATACCTTTCTCCAAAGAATATCAGAGAACAAAACTTTTTAATATTGCCTTTTTATACAAGATACAAGACTGAAAAAAGGAGGTAAGAAGTCTTTCCTCAGTTTATTTCAGTATAAATGGATTTCAGAATAAATTGATCCATGGGGTTATATTATTATGAAAATGTATCTGAAAATGTTATCTTAAAAAGATTATATGAGTGGGTAGTTATTTAGATGCATCATTTATTCCTGTGCTGTGGTAAAATTTTTGGGGAAAATATTTCTTGTCTCTGAGGTTGAGAAGAACACTGACAATTTGTAATTTCAGTGATGGTGGCCTCTGTTTCTTTCAGAGTTTTTTGGGAGTTTTGTAAAGGTGGAATTTATTACTTTATGTAATGGGCTTCTCTTTTGTGTAAACGAAATTGTTTCTAAGGCTTTGTAAACAACGTTTTCAAAAAACCCCCAACAAATATACTGAATTTTTTGGAAAAGAAGTGTACTGACAAAATATATATACACTGCCAAGAATTTAATTCAGGACAATATAATATCCTAAGCTGTCCCAAGCATGGGAAAAGAGAGAAAATGACACCTTGAGTATTACTTCATATTTGGATCCTCTGTTGAACTGCAGTTACTTTGGATGGAGAAAGTGATATAATTCTAAATCTGGCATAGCTGCATAAAGGCAGACTAACCCTCATGGGGATCTTCATGCCATGAAACCAAGTTAGATCTTTCCTCCTCCTTCCTCTGTGTGGTCTTCATATAGAAGATGGAAAAAGATGTAAAGTCAATGTTGCCTTCACCCTGCTGGCTACTGGTGGCTTAGTCATTCCGAGTAGTCCCTGACTTTTGTGGTATAGATCTGAGGACTGCTGGTCACAAAAGGATTAAGAAGAGTACAAGTGTACAATGGTAAAGTAAGTCAGGCAACATGCAGACACTGTGCTCTGAACCAATCCAGCCAAATGTGTTTTATACTCTTGGTTTCTGTTGATGGCTCTTCTCTTAGACTTTAATCGATTTCAGATTCATATTATTTTTTTTTCATCCCTGAAAATCAAAATGCCATAAAGAAGCTGCTGTGAGATTCCATCCTATCCCTGATCATTTTCTTTTAAATGATGACCCCTTACATTTCAGCAGAGCGCTTGCAAAGAATAGAGACCTTTTCTAAGGCAAAGAGTCATTTTAAAAGTGAGAAAGTAAATGAGCTGCCTGGTAGTACAGGCAATATGATTGCTTTGTGCTGTCACCCATGTTTTGTGAAAATCGAGTAGGCCAGCATTGCTTAAAACAGCTTCTGACAGAACAACTTTTACATACTCACCAATGTGTTTGTTTAGAAAAAGGTATATTCAGATTGAGCAGAATGAGCATCTCTATCTGATATGGACAGATAGATGAAAGATGATTAGAAAAAACTGAAGAATTTCTCCTACAGAAAATGGCTTCTTGATCTCTGAAAACAACAGGCTTCTTGTGAAGTGCAGTCAACGCTTACAAACACATTGCCATGGTACACTGAGTTTGAAATCCCAGCTGACATTTCAAATGGTATTTAGAGTTATGACAAATCTGATTTATTTGGGTCTCTCTCCAATGCTGCCATACAAGAAGTGCTCATTTGGTGACTTATTAGTCACAGCACCTTCAGACAGCTTCTGTTTCTAGTTGTGGAAATTGCTATCAGATATGTTCTTTTCTGTACTATAGTTTAATAATTTTTGTCAAGATGCTGATCTGGACTAGACTCTTAGTTTTACAGTGAAGTTTTCACCAGAATGTGTATTTCCTTAGAAGAATATTATGTCAAACAACATTCTAGATAACTTAAAATAATGTCTTGCAAAATGCTGATTTGATTGATTCAGAAAAATCTTAGTTCAGCTCTGCAATGAGAAACTGATCCTTGTGGGTTTACAATTTAAGTAAAATGAAATTGAAATATATCAGTATAATTGCCTGAGCAATATTTATAAAATTTCTTTTCAGAAGTAAAACACAATCATTAATTACAACAATCATACTCTCAGTAATGAGGCCCATCTTAACAGTTGCATTTAAGTCGGTATTTTAATATAAAATTTAATTCCGGTTGTGATCTAAGGGTTTGAGCCGAGGTTTGAGTCACTAAGGATTATACCTGAGCAAAGATGTCAATGAAAATATTTTTCCCCAGATGCTTTCATTGATTTCAGTTAAGTGAAACCCACTTCTGTTTCCTGTTTTACTACACAGTTTCTTACACTGAAAAGATGCTTTAAAGTGGGGAAATCTGGTGTACTGATTAAACCATGTGCAAGGCCAGGAGTTGGACTCAGTGATCCTTGTGGGTTCCTTCAACTCAGGATATTCTATGTAAATAAAATTCTTTCTTGATACGGAGGGGAATAAGTGACTTCCTTTATTTTAATTGCAATCATGTTTGTAGATTATTTCCAAACTTTTACCTGTGGATGCAATATATTGCTTAATTTTTATGGCATCTTTTCTTCTTCTTCTTTTTTTTTTTTTCATTTTCAGTCTTAATATCACAACTGTGAATTTTGAGTGTCCTAATTTTTCATGCAAACAACAGTGTTAGATGTTGAACTTGTATTGAGGATGAAGCTTCAGGTATACTCTCTACAAAGGAGTTTGCCTGATATGGACAGATCACTTTCTCTTCTTACTTGGGTGGCTATTGACTGTCTACAACAGTTGTAATTACCTCATTCTTCTGCAGGTGCTTTCTATAATGAGATCCAAAGTTACAGAAGAAGGTTTTTGTTCCTTAATGTACTACTTTTTTCATAAATCCATTACTTAATGTTGTCCAATACTTCCCATCTGGTTTTTTTTCTTACATTTAGGATGCCTTTTCAATATTGGGATTTTGTGTGGCATCTTGGGTTGTGTCCCGCCCCCTGCCTTGTCATCAAGATATTTAATTATCACAACCTTTTTTCTTAGACTGAGTCTGTTATTGAAGCACTGCATGAAAACAGGTTAATGACTGGTCCTTGAGAGACTCAACTCTTGACAGTATATTCTGTTCTTGGCACTCCACATTGCACTGCCTCTTATCTTTGCCCCTTGATGAAAGTTTACCTTAGCCTTAGAAGAAAAAAAAGAAATTTTCTGTCTTAGCCAGAATCCTAGGGGACAGCTGTCTGTGCTGTAAAACTATCACAGAGTTAGTTCTAATATAATGAAACATATTTAATCTGTTAATGTTTAGCACTACCAATGCTCCAAGTTTAGATATGATTGATGAGTAAGGACTTTAGAAATGACTCATGTTTTTATGGAGTCCTGTAGGAATGTTAAAATTACTCTGCATGGCTATTCTTTGTCCTTGTCTCTCTAGTATGAGTAACACTTAACAAAAGGCATTGTATGGATAAGCTGTGAGAGGGGCAATGTCAGTAAAGCCAAGATTTTTTGCCTTTTCCACTGATGTGATGCATGTTGTTGCTGTAATGCACTGTATGTGTTGTTTCACTGCTTGTATGTAAAGTAGACTCCTGACAACAGCAAAACAAGGGGGCATAGTTTGGCTGGTTGATCAGTCTATCTGTCTATCTAGCCATCCTAATCTACTCTGATCTCCTTCATCCCTGCTGAAGCAAGAATGCAAAGACTAATGCAGATAAAAAAGAACTTCTGGTTGTTTGAAAGGTTTCCAAGCTTGTGTCTCATAATGGATGTGCTTAGAATACTCCTGCTGTATTTCCCAAATGCTACTAACACTGTTCTCTTCCATCACAAATTGCAAATAGCAAAACCTCTTCAGATTTTCAGTTGAGAGAAAGAAGTTTAAACATTAAAAAAAAAATAAATCTGGTGACTTCCTCCTTTTCCCTTTGTATCTGTTAATAATTCTGCATGTTGGTTGGAAAAATAAGCTATTGTGTCTTAAAAATGCAGACAACAGAGATTAGTGATTGCTCAAAATTGGTATGTTTAGCATGTCCTTCACAGCGCTTGACCTGGCCTAGGTCTGATCCTCATTTATACAGCATAACAAAAATTTACTTAACAGATGCTCAGAGGATGTATTTTCATAGATTCTGAGTCTCACTGGTGTTAATTTGCTTACATTGCAGAAAGCAGAGGGGAATATTTCTGAACTATGTGCAACCAAAAAGAAAAGAAGAATGAAAGAATGTGTTCATTTTGAGTTAATGAGCTGATGAACTGGTAGGCCTGTTAATTGTAATACTCAATGGAAAATCACCACTTCTGCACTCTCTGAGTGGCTTGCCAGCACAGCACATCAGTTTTTGAGATAGCAAAGTAATTTTAAAAGTCAAGAAAGTAGGGGAAAATTTAACGTCACAAAGTCTTTGTCTTTCTTATTTCCACTGACATGAAAAGTGTGCGAGTTCCCCATTGCCCTGGTCAGCAAGGCTTGGGTGCACAAAGCACTGGGTTTTGGTAGAGGAAATGCCTGTTTTAAATCTTGGAATAAGATCTTTTTGCTTTTGCAATGAGAAAGACATGTCTTCATCATGCAGCACCTCTGTCATGAGCTAACAAAACATTTAGAGTCAGTTGTTGATCTCAGCCTTACTGAGTTTGTTCTAAAACTAAGAAAACCGTGATTGAATGTTTTCTAGTTTTGTAGCCCTGCTTTCTATAGGATTCAAACCCTAGAATACAAGGATTCCTTCAGACATTCTTAAGCACGTTGTGACCTCCCTAGACTGATTGTGTTAATTTTTCTTCCCCATCTCTTGGTGCTGCCAGTTCTGCTATGAGAGTTAAGACTCTTGTTGTTTTATAAATTGCTAGAATACTGCTATAGGAGGAAGTGTATCTAATAGGATAATATAGTATTTTGCTTTTGCTGAAGTGTTAAGAAAACAAAGATAAAATGAACCACTGACAAACACGTGGCAAGAGATAATAGGTGGCAGATTCTAAGGACAAAGCATTTTTTAAGAAATACTCAGAACAGTTATACACGGGGCGGGGGGAGGGGGAGTGGGGGAAAGACTGATATAGAGAAAAGCAGATGGACAGCATGTACTGTGTGGGACTCCAGCAGCTATCAAGTGAAATCAATCTGACTTTGGTTAAATTCATGGCTGTTCAACACTGAATAGAGGGGCAGAGGTGTGAGGATTATGACCACCATATGTCTTAATCCAGAACAGAGACATTTCCTTGTGTCCAGCTTCCAGGACCAGCTGACCTGTGAACTCCCTGACTTGGTAGCTGCGTTCACCAGACTGCAGCATGGAGGCAATCCAATAGACAGCTGTCCCTCAAGCCTGAAAGCCTTATTTTTATGAGTCTGTAGGATGAAGTTGCCTTGCAGGTTCAGACATTGCATTTACTTGCTACTGTGGTAGACAATAGACCCTTTCAAGAGTCTGTAATTTCTTTTGTGATTTCTAACCATTCCCCTTCCAAGTATTGCTTTAGCCAATGAGTTAGTGCAGGGCCAAATCCTCCACAGCTGAGGTGCAGAACTCAGATATTTTTTTCTCCTGTATAACCTTTTACTGAATGCCAGCATGTCCTGATCTCTGCAGACACTGAATTATGGTTTAATGGCGTGCTGTAACATGAAAGTACTTTTTCCCCCCCCACACACAAGTGTGAGGAATCACTTCCTTCAAGCCAACGAACCTGCTCCTGATTTATGTTACTATAAAGAAGAAGATTCCCTTTTATCAGAATGACAACTACAATGATGGAAGGAAGCTGTAGAATCAGCATGAAGGGAACCAAGAAACAGTATGAAAGAAATCCTGTATGGTTGATAGTGTATAAACAGTGGTCTAATGGTACACATGGAAGCTGACTAAACAGAAGGGAGGATTAAAGACAATACTGCCATATGTGAAATGCTTGGATTGTTTCAACATTTAGCACCAGGGGGAAAAAACTATTCCTGAAATGTTGATTTAGTACCAGACAAGACAAACTTGGCTCCACTGCTAGTCATTCAACTGTTCTTCATAATCCTGAAACTGTTATCTGAAGGGCTTATAATATATTGAGATCATTGCTTTGGCACTCTTAAAACAAACTGAAGAGGAAGAAAGAAATAATACCAGAGGAAATTGTCCAAGAAAATTGGCACTCATGGACCAAGGAGGATTTTTTATTTGGAGGCTTAGATCCCAGCCATGCATCTGACTCCTTTTCAGTTGCTCTAGTGACACCAGGCAAGTAGAAAACTGGCCCAAATGGCCAGTTTAGAACAATTCCTGGAAACACAGCTGCCTCAATGCAGTCTTCATCCAAGCACAATGAGTAGACGGGTGTCAAAGCTTTTTATTTTGCTTTCTTTAGAAAAGCTATGTTCAAGTCAGAGGTTGCTGGAATTGCAGTCCTGAATGCCTGAAATGAAATGCATGTTCCATGCATCATTAAATGTGGTTTAACATACTGGGTGACAGCTCTGATTGGTAGTTTATGCTTACAGTAGTAATACTTACCCTTTATTTGTCTCTGACAAATGAATTCTCAAGCACTGACTATTCCAAAATAAGGCCTATCTTCTTGTGTTTTGACCAAATGTTGCAACATGGAGTAGTTACATCAAGGGGAATCAGGCTCATACTAAATTTCAGGTATATTGAGGAAGGATATAAGAATTAAGCATTATAATGGGTGAAAAAAAGTAATAGAGCATACCTTTTCCTGTTGTATTGGCATTAAGGAACCTATATAGCTAGGTCTCTCTAAAAATGCAGAGAGGATTAAACAGTACCTAGTTTACCTATAGCATCTATGGTGGTTTTTAACATGTGACTTGCCAACCAGAAGCCAACTTTTTCTTCTACCTGCATTCCAAGCAAACTTGTAACTGTAAAAGAACCTGATCCTAAACTCTCTGTGCCTGGCAATATCCTGCTTTGGAGTCCCAGGCAAATGTGGACTCTTAGGAATAGCTGCTGTACCATTAAACATGCTGGGAAAAAACAAGCACAAGCCATGTCTTATTTCCTCCTCAACATTACATGTTGCAGCACAGCAAAAGAACAAGGAAGACAGATCATTTCTTTCACCATGTGCAGAACTTCTGTAGTATGTACACAAAGCTTGTATTTTGTTTGACAGCAAGATCTAGGACACCCTCTCAACCTTCAAACCACTGCCAGGTCATTCCAATTTATCACGTTTTCTTTTTTTCTGCAACTCTGTAATACAACACAATGAAGTCTGATCTACTACCACTCATTGCACTAGGCAGTTCAGAAGTTACAAGTCTCAAAAATGTCAAACATAATGAAAAATAAGGGAAACATAAAGAAGAAAGTTGTTCCTGTATTCCACACAATGTACAGCATTCTTTTGCTCATCAGTGACTGCAGTGTAAAGGTTCTCATTCTATTTTCTATGATACTCTTGTATCAACAATAACCTACAGTCCTTTAAAGTAATATCTTTTGCAGAAATAGCAGTACTTGCCACATCTCAATAACTAAAGCAAATGCGGTTTCCTATTTTTACAATTTTCTGTTGTAAATTTCAGATTTTTTGCAGGTAAATCAAATACCTAAAAGATGAAATATCTGATTTGCAGGCATCAGCTACTACTTAGCAGTATTTATTTGTTTGCTCAAGATGATTGCTTACTTCATGGATCTCCATAAAATATTGAAGAGTTTTTCATAGTAATGTATTCCTATTCCTTTACACTGGAATCTGTGTCCCTTAAAAATTGATAGTAACAATAGCAACAATAACACCATTGAATAATTTAAGCTCTCATTTATTCTATATTTGAAATATACTTAATCTCATCCAGCTTCATAGAATGAACTATATATATGTGTTTTAAATAATATCTTTGAGAATCGAAACACTTGTTTTCTTCTTCGTCAAAGGCCACCTTGAAGAACTGAGGATAAACCCAATATTTTCTCTAGAATGTTATCATTCATATAGCCATAATTCTGCCCCACAAGCTCTTACAGACTTCTGGTGTAATGTCAAAGATCCATGGGTATGACTTGGGGTATCAATATTAAGTTTCAGATGTACAATGAAAGTAGTGTGTAATTCCTCATACCCACTTGTGTATTCTGCTTTGGGTATGGAAGTGAGTTTGCAAGTTAAATCTTGCTAGATCTTTAGGGAGCTTTCCAATATTTTAGGAAGGCTCCTTTTCCTTACCTATTTTTAAACATTAATTCCCTTATTACAATAAGTCTAACTTTCAAGGCAGCAGGGAGAGAGAGAAAGGTACAGAATATTGAGGATTTTAAAATGTGTTTTTATATGTGAGAAAGCAACCACCTTGTAATTTTTTGGACTGTGTTTCAGATCTAGAAGCGGGTTCTGTATGTCACTGGAAGATAAGAATCACTGTTATCTCTTGAAGATACCATTCATTTCTAGCATGGTTGTCTTGTGAAATAACTGCATTCAAACTTGTCACTGCTTGAGTGCTGATTATTGCCCATCTTTGGTCCCAGGTCACTGTGAGTTTATAGGGAAAGTCCTCATTTATTATGATAAGGGGATGAACCATTTTGGCAATTTTTATTTTTAAAACTGTAGTCATTGGCAGCACTCTAAAGTTTGGAATATTGTGGGTATTATAGTAATCCTAGGATTGATGACTTACTGAGCAGCACAAAAGCGAGATCTTTGAAGCTGTGTGGTAACTGCAAGTTTTTGAACAAATCTCTGTGCATGTGTTTTGAATAGTACATTAATGACAGCTGACATGGAAGGTATTTAACAGTATCCCTCAATGTATAGGGACTTCATTATGAAGAACATTCCCTAAAGTACTGGGGTGTGTGCAAATATTTTTGGATCCCTAGAACTAGAAGGAGAAAAAAATTTCTCCAGTCAGCCTGCTTCTTCTGGTGGTCTTTCTGAATAACCTCATGCTTTCCTGCATAGCTTTTCTGAGGCTTGTGTTTGGAAGTCAGGTATTGTCTGTGCAGATCAGAAGCACAGCTCCTGGTTCTGTGCACTGCTTATAATTTGGAGGTACACCTTTCTGAGAGGACAAAGGTATTTTTGAAGCATATATAGTTTAATAATATTTTTTTCAGTGTGGAAAATCCATTGATGGCTAAGTGTCAACTGAAAATGAAAGATATGACTTGTGAAGATTAAAAGGGATAGAAAAATTGATTCTGTAAACATCTCATCTGAATAGAAGTCTCATTCAGTGGCAGGTGTCACTTAGTTAAAAAGTAAACCACATAGAGGAAGTTACAACTTATTGAATTCTCTTTGTATCCCTTATTAAAAGAAAATAATAATAACATGTAAATGTCCATAATAATTGGAGTGATCAGATTCAGTGCTAGGGAAATAAGTAGTCTTAGCCCATCCAGGGCTATCACGTTGTCATGTGTATACAGCATACACTATACAATGTGTCTAAGATCATTATGTCATCTGCTGCAGAAATTGTACATCTAAGGAGGAGGGAGGAATAGTAATTGTGTCACTGGAAAATGCTCATCTGGTAATGATTTATGCAGCATTATTAGTGTTCTTCCCAGAGGACCCCAAAACCTTACTAGCTAGCTTTGTAAGTTTATCAGTTATTCTAGACATGAAACACAACTGGTTGTGGGATAAGGTTTACAAAGAGCTGAAGTTCAGAACAAAAAACAAAAGAAAAGGTAAAATTTCCTTTTGCATCTGAAAGGGGAATTTTAGGAAGTAGAATGCAATTACTGTAATCAAAAGGCTGAGCATAAAGAGCTATGTTCTTTCAGCATTAGTGGGTTTTATTGTAACATAAAGGTGAAAAAGGATATGGAGGAAGAAGGTGCAGCATTCTGTGTATCTGTACAGCATGTCACCCTTAGTGTTCCAAATGTGTCTATTTTTAAAACATATTTTGTAGAAGATGAGGTGCAGCAACATTACAAACACAAGCATATAGGACATTTGTTCACTGTACATCAGCTAAAAGTGATAAAACAGAAAAGAATGTTTAAAATTTTTTTATAAAGCTGTCAAAGGGAAGGAAAAATCTAAATGAACCACTCCTTCATAGTATTTTCATCAAATAGTGATGACTGGAAAAGTGTGAGTACAAAAAAACCTGAGAAGATTGAAATGTAGGAATATCTGATGCAGATGATGAGGTTTGGTGGCAATGTAATGCAGGATTAGATTGGGATTCTTTTGCTACAGATTAGATGACCAGTCAGACTAATGGCATGTAACTTGCTTGCTTGCTTGGATGTTTTAAAGTGGGGGATAGATTTGCTTGTGGTGTGGTGATAGGAACATTTGGAGATTATTACTGACAGAAAGGAACCTAGTCTTCCCCAAAGCAACAGGATTAGCAGCTCTAGTGGAAGCAACAGTAACTAACTTACAAGACTTGCATGTAGAATGAATGCAGAGAACACAAAGCCAGCTGAAAGTAATCAAGCTTGGGAAAGGTACTTTTGAAATAAAGGAACTTATTTTGTGTTTGTAGACTTAAAGTTATCCAGAGTTGTAACTGCCATAACCTGAAGAAAAAAGAGCAGTTATCAAGTTCTATCCAAAATCTAAGATGTAAGTCCCAAAACACCAAAAAAAGAGGAAAATAAATCTGCTCTTTTATCAATTTATATATATATATATATGTATGTATGTGTGTGTGTGTGCGCGTGTGTGTATATATATATATATGTATGTATGTATATGCATTTCCTATTATTCTGCACAAACTGCTGCATTCTAGGCTGTTATATGGGCCTTTCCCTCGCACCAGCTGAAAGTGTCCTTGAGCCTCTCTAATTACTAGAAAACTGCAAGAAATGCTACAAGTACCCTGACTCAAGGGCATCTGCTCAAGCTTTTTGCAAGCTGCTAGACCCTAGTTGTGGCTCCCCTTATCTAGTCCTCACCTTTTGGCAGGAGACACTTTCATGATTCTCCGAGAGGTTCCAGGGCTTTTCTGATGATCCTTGATGCTATGTTCAGAAGATCTAGAAACTCTCAAAACAGTACCCAGAGGGTGCTGTGTGAACTGCTGTGCCTGTTGGCTGCCTCTGTTTGCTGTACTCTCATGCGCTCTATATCCTCACAAAATGAATTGTGCCTCAGGTCTGAGTGTATAAACAAAGGGTTAATGGAATTAGAATTTAAATTCTCAGATTATACCCTGGTGAAAGTCAACCTTCTGCAAAATACTTTGGGCATACCCACTATCTTTAAAGAGAAATTACTTGGGAGGGACAGGGGTTGCAATTTGTGTCCAGGGTGACGTCCAGTCAAATTCCTGAGAACAGGAGCAGTCCTCTGTGCTTCCTGAATAAAGATCAATAGTTGAGGGTATTGTGTCCCCTCTGCAATTTCCTGAATAAGCTATACTTTTACTGCCTTTAGTGAATTCAGATAAAAATATCCTTGGTACCTATGATTAATCTCACCCTAGTGCAGGGTCAAAATTAAGTGCAGCAAGTTGTAAACTGTCAGCACATGAGACTAGAAGGAGACAGGAAGACATTTAGCTCTCTAAAACTCTGGAAGGATTTCTTGAAAAATAACAACTTGCCATATGAAATGTTATCACCACCTGGATATTCCTAGAGAACAACAGAAAATCTGTTGAAGGTTATCTTTCAACACTATTATAGAGAGAATTGACAATGTTCCCAGAAGAGAAAGAGGTAATGTTGAACATCTGTCCACTCTGGAAAAGATATTTCCAAGATTGGAGACAGTGCGACTTAAAGAAACTTTGTATTTATGAAACTGTGTATTTGATTGTCAGAGTAGATGGAGAATATAACCTGTAGGAAGGGTCACAGCAAGTGAATGGACCTCAGCTCCCTCTTACCTTAAGGAACAATGGGTATGTTGAAGTTTTATATCACAGTTACACAAAAGAACAGGCCTTTTTATCAGTCTTTGAAGAATGACACTGCAGAGTTTTGAAGAGAGAGATAAGGCAGAGTTTTCCAAGAGTGGCTTAAGGATTTAAAAATCTGTGGCTGCATCAGCCTAAGCAAAGAAATTTATCCTGTCACAGAGAGTGGCAATGTATGGCATGGGAAAGTTTTATCATATGCCCTAAGAAATTTTGGAGAGGAGTCAAAGGAAGGAATCTTGAGATTAAAACTTTCTAGGAATGGGATTACTCGTAGCTAATGGAACAAAGCTAGTATTCCATCCAGCATTGAATGAGAACTTTCAACTTATATAATAGGAAAGAATTTCAGTCATATCACTGGGTGTTGCTTTTAAACACATGCCTTTATGAAATATGTAGTTTAGTATCAGTGTTTCAGTGCAGCTGCATTCAGTTTATTGCCAGAACAAGAATAATTAAAACAAAACAAAAGAGTACTGAGGCATTTCCAGGAGGTGTCTCTTATAAAACACTTTCACTTGTTGGCAGTAATTCTCTATAAGGTAGCAATGGATTTAACATGATTCTGGATATAACAAGGTCTGTAAATGGAGAAGTATACATGGAGCACACATCCCTGTGTAAGAATGAGACAAAATATTTACTGAATAGCAAACGACTCATATCACCCTGATATATTTTCCACAAAATCTTTGGCTCAGAGGCATGACTAAAAGGAGAGAAGGACCTGGAAGTAGTAGAACAAGAAGTACACAGGAAAGAAGCCTGACAACCTTCCTGTTTGCCTAACATGCCAATAGACTTGTGAGCCTCATGAACCCAATTAGGAAGCTCATGGGTTGCTAGGAAGAAGTTAATAACTTTGGCTTTAATCCTTTGAGAATGAAATGGAAAATGTTTTCCAAGATCAAAACTGTAGTTATTGTGTGAAAGATAGAGTTGGACCAGAAGGCTTTTCTAGAACTATCAATATCCTTCCATTCACTTATCTTGATCTTACCTTGAATTGACAATGTGTGAAGTGAAATCCATTTCTTCTTGGCCAGTCAACTCATAAAATCACTCTAAAGAGTTCCTTGAAAGGGACAGTGAGGTGCCTAAATCCAGAGTGGAATAGGCTGGATCTGAGTGTCTGAGGAAATAAAGCTGAGGAAGGATAGGAGGAAATTCAGAAAAGAACATATTTATAAAATGTCTGCTATGTAACTGGGGAGAAACAAGATTTTCCTTTACTGCTGCTGCAGAGAGGCTCTGTCCATTTATGGACCCAATGCAAGGTATTTAGTTAAATGTTAGTATTAACAATGAAAATTAAGAGAGAGAGATGTGCTATAGCATGGAATTAGAGGTTACTTACAATCAATCTTGTCTTTATGGTCTCCACCTGTTTATTTCCTGTTTGTTTCTGTGGGAGGTTTTTCCCCTGTGCAGTTTATGGTACAATTAAAATGGAACAACACTTTCCTGAATGACTATGAAGACAATTTGTGTTTGTTGAAATGATCAATCAATTTGCACAACCACGGCTCCATTTTGTATGTATCTGTGCTGTTGATTCTGGCATGTTTAGATTAAAACCTTTTTCATCACATAAAATCAGATTCTCTTCCATGCTTATCCCATGGAAAAATATCTCAGTCTTGCCCACTTCCTTAAGATTAAGTTTATCTTTAAAGGTCACGTTGAATTTTTCTCCCTCAAGCGAACTTGGCAGGGATTTAAGCAAGTGCCATGGTTGCTTTTTGACTGGAATATGAGGACCAATCTTATCCTAGGATGATATTGAAGTTTAATATAAGAAGTTCCTTGCTATTTCAGGAACCTTTAGCATTGTTTGTGTGGCCTATGATCTTGATTTGTGTAGTTTGTATAAGTTTCCTTTAGAGTGGTTAGAACTAATTTCTACAGAGCAGGATAAAAAGCAGTTGTTCTTCAGACCTGCCTGAATGAAACACTTATTGCCCAGACCTTTGTCATTGTGGACTATTAGATTTGATGACTGATGCTTCCATCATCTGTTTCTTATATGCTAGACACTAGACTAATTTTGATAGTAAATTCTGTGAGGTAAGGCGCTACTTAGTGTAAAAAGAAGTGGCACTATCAGGCCTCAGTATCTTCAGATGCACTGGGTAAGTGGATACCTGGATATAAAAGTGCCACTGTTTTTTATGGATACTCTGTTAAAATGCCAACTTCCCACAATAGGAAGCTTTTCCCTTTTTTTTTTTTTTACTATTCTAAAGGAAAAGAGAAAAAACCCCCACCACACAGTTATAGGTAAGTGTTTACTATTCAGCCCTTATACTGAAATGTTTTTAAATCCTCTGTAAGGCATGAAATACCACTTGACTAATCAAAAATCCTTGGGGAAGATTCTTATAGATTTTGCCACTCTAGGCAGTCTTAGTTGACTAGTGCCTTCCACAGAGGAATTTATTTTCTGCTTATTTGTTCAGACTATTATTGAACAGTGAAGGTAGCCTAAAATTCATCAGAATATTATTAGCTGATTATAAATTATTTCTTTTCTGTGCTGACAAGATAGTGCCTGTCTGATTATCCTCTAGCTGAATGGGATCAATGCAATCAAGTGGCCCTCAGTCACTGTACATTTTAAATAAAGTGTACTTACATGTTATTTCTTTTCTCTTCTGACTGCTTCTCCCTGTTGCTTCACCCATTGTTCTGTGCTTAGCTTGAACATCAAAACTTCCCAATAAATATAGCTTAGTCTTAGCTGGCTATTGAAAAGACATGAGTGGCCTGTGAATGCAACTGCATTAAAAAAAAAACAACAAACAACAAACAACAACAATCGGTTTTATGACTTTGTTGTGAAGACCATTAGAATCAATAGAAAGTACTTCCCTGAAATTGAGTGGGATTTGAACAAGTATCTGTAGTGATTTTCCTATCTAGGGTGCTTCCATTCCAGAAACTTAGTCAAGCACTTTAAAACAAAAATAAATTTGATGATCATGTAGTTAGTGTTCCTTCTTGCAACTTCTTGATAAAATTAGTCTCCAGTTTTTTAAATGCTTGCACTACAGGTAATGTATTATCTGATGGTACCATGATTGATACCCTCTCCCTTTTGTGCATCAAGATACATCTAACCACTTTCCTGTTAACAGCATGGGAGAAAAAGACTTGCTGCAAATTCTTGAATGTGAGCAGGAGCCACAAATCATGCCCATATGCCTTTCTGACTTAAGAATCTGTGAGAAGTCTTCATCACTTCCTTGCAATTTTCAAAATCAGAGAGTTCTGGACAGTTCATGCTGTGATCTGGCTTCTTTCCCTGCTGAAAAAAAATTCAGCTGTGAGCGTTAGTGGCCTAGTTTAAATTATTTACTCCCTCCCTCTGCATGCCCACAATGACCACACATATTGTGAGCAAACCCAGGAAGGAAGAGGTAACGCATCTTCAACCAGCATTTACATCAACGGCTTTTCTGGTGGATTATTGACTAGTTTGCCATGGAACAATGCCTCAAGAGTTGCTTCTGCCTGGCTCCATTTCATCCTGGCTAGACATATACCCTGAAATTATGTGAGGCCCTGGACCATGCTGTGTTCATCCAAAAGAGAATCCACAAACTCAGAGGGAAGAAGATTATTATGATGTGAAGGCTCCACTCTTCATCTGTGCTTGTTGGACGCATTTGGCAAGGATTATCACCAACTGACCTCCCTGATGCAGAGCAGCTGGAGGGGTGATGTCAGTGCATTTTGTAAAGGAGAGGATAAGTTAGTCTGTTCTTAGCTGTAATATTTAATGCTGTTTATATTTTGTTTCCTGAAGAGCAGATAGCGCATATAAGGTTCTGGAAAAGCCATAAGCTAGCAAGTATATCCTAACTCAGTTGGAAAATAAAAACCTTTACAGCATTAGGGGTTTTCTTCCCCTTAGATCTCCATAAAATTACTGGAGTATGTCACCTTCTGTGGCTAACTAGGTAATTAAATGCTGTCATCACTTCCAATTTCCTAGTATGTGTATATATTCCAAATATTTGTTTTAATTCTGTGTTTGACCAATGGGGATGAACAAAACATAGTATGCTGTTATGTATTTAGTCTTTCACTCTCTCATCTTTTGTAAAGATGGCCAGTTCCGTAAACAATGTTTTTGAAAGACATAAACAAAAAAAATGCTAAGAAATACTTAGTTCCTAATTGGAATTAATGCTGACATAACATAAACTGTTCTAAGCAGGAGCATGTTGCAGTGTATTTGCCTTAGCAAAAGTGATCATCCAATCTGAATTTCATCTCCTCAATAAGACAAATTGCTGAGTCTCAAGTGTTGCAGATCCTACTGAATTGTTACTATCTGAATTCTAAATTAATGGTTGCTATAAACCAGTGCTGAACACACTACAAAGTTTACTATAGCCCTCTTCCCCGTGACCTACAATGTTAAGGGCAAGTACCAACCTGTATTAATAATGAAGTTGTAGAGCACTCTTGATTTTTACTTGTGACAGGTGATTATGCTGGGAAAATTGCTGGCCTTGAGAGGTAGTTTCCAGAATATTTGTTTGATACTTTTAGAACCCACATGATTATTTTTTAAAGTAGTACCAGGAATAAGATCTTTGCATGCCATTACACTTTTTTACCTTGCCACTTTTAAGGAGGGAATTGGGACTAATTTCCTTTTTTTTTCTCTCTCTGAAGTTCTCACCAATTATAAAAGTCCAAATCTAGAAGTCCAAACTGCAAAGCAAAAACTGAAATGCAAATGTATATATAATGACATATGCTCATTTATTTATTTTTAAATAAGTAGGGCTGGAAAGAAATAGTGATATGTCTTTTATAAGCCATGAGAAAAGTGCAGATAGGTAGCTGGATGATGAAATAGCAAGATAAATATAATCAGCAAATGGTTGCAATACTATTGCATTACTTTTTTCTCCTCTGGCCCCCACTCCCATGCTGTTAATAAAAAAAAATCATACTACTACATTTTCTTCAGAAAACTATGTGTTTTGGGCACTAGTGACAAAACCATCTTTTTTAATGTTTATCTTCAACATTAATATTCTGAATTTGACTCTGCCACAATACCTGCTGAACATAGACAAAAATTATTATTCCTTTCTGTTGATGTTGCCTCCCAGAAAATGAAACTCTTTTTTACTGATGCCTCTTTCCAAACACTGTACTTTTAATAGGGGGGTAATAGAGGGTAGTAGCAGAATTTTTGTATAAACCATAACAAATTGGACAGCTCATTTTAGAGAGATCTGTTGCTGTGTTAAGAATGTGTGTTTCTCAAATCTCCTGTGTGTATCACCATCTGTTTCTAAAGAATAATATACCTGTCTACCCTCGAGCTATTTTGCCAGTGACTCAAGCAATCGAATGAAGCATCCAACAGCTTGATAAAGATAGCACTGCTGTCTACTTTAACTAGAGGAGCAATTTAAGCTTCCAAATCTCAGGAAAGCATGAATTTCTGCATGGAAGATACACAGTAATACTGCAGTCTTTTGTTGGGTTGGTACATATGAGCTTTGAAAATGAAAACAGCTTCTGGACTTTAAAGCCACTGGTCAGTGGTCTGGTAATGTCATTAGATGCTGCAGAAAATATTTGTCTTTGAGGTGAAAAATCTGTTTTTTATATAATCATTACTGGTTAAATTAATCTATCATAAATAGGGATCAATGGATATAAAAATGAGATATGCTATGTCTTCTATGAGGCGATTACAAAAGATTGCCTTGGAGGTAAAATTTACCCCAGCACAGGGTTTGCAGAGGTCGTCTACTTAAACCCTAACCCTAAAAGCCACATCTTGGACCTTATGAGGTCTAAAGTTTTGTGGCTTAGCTTTACATTAGCACAATTTCATACATGGCGCATTTAAATCCATTAAAATGTCACTGAATTAAATGTGGTATTCCAATCTAAATGAAAGAACAGAATTTGGCCTTGTTTAACTGATTTTATAGTCACTGGTAATGTTTGAATTCTCTGTACTGTTATATATGTGAAGTAGCCAAGAAAAGACATTATTTGCTTGTCAATGTATAGACTTGGAATTCTAGAGGTCTGAATTCAATTCTTTACTCTGTCAAGAAGTATTGGTGAATTCATGAACAAATTACATATATCTATATCTAATATCTTACTCAAAGAAGCAAAGATCAAAGATGTTGTACACAAGAATTTCTGATCTAGCTTGCCTACTTATTTGAAAAAATTCCAGTTTAGATGGAAATGCACTTCAGTGTTGTCCCATTTCTACAGTATTTCTCTACTTTTTATTCCTAGTTGAGATGATACATGCACAGTCCTCTGGACAGTGGATGCATCATAAATTCACAGCACACATCCACAAAGATTAACTCCACAGCATCCACAGCAGTGGCTGCTCTCTGCTGTCCACTGTGTACCATATAGTTCTTTGGTCTTTCTGCATGCTGTTTCACAAAGGCAGAGTAGTCTCTGAAAATTTAGGTCCTTCAACGTATTTTGGCAAGAGTTGGTTTTTGCTGGATTTAAAAAATACAAGGTACTTTTTCTCCCAAGAAATCCAGTCACCTGTTATGTTTAGATTAAGAATTAAACCATCCACCAAATCTTCAAAACTGAAAATCATTCTGTAAGTGAATGCTTGGATTTTTAGCTGTGTGTCTGCTGTTAGACAACTGAAATTTATTCCATCTTTGTGCTTCAGTAAATTAAAGGGGAGATTATAATATGTTTGCATCAGATAGAACTGGTATGATTCTTATTTCTGCTACTTCTGCTACAATACCTCCACTATCACTATTTATGATGCTGTTCACAGAATCAAAACTTTTTGCATCCAAACACATACTAATGCTTGGCCGAAATAATGAACTGTCTATGTAGCAGGTGGACAGCAGCTGAATACCAAGTAATGTTGAGAGAAAGACAGCACAAGTTATATTCAGGAGGTCCTGAGCAGTGTGATGAGAACAGTATCCAAACTGCTTACTCACTCATGTTTAAAATAGATATTGTGAAAGGCACTAGTCACAAGTAGAAGTTTAAAGGAGGAAAATAAATTTGCTGTGCTTATGTTTATGAGGAACTTGTTCCATGCATAAAAAGTGCATGAAAAGGCAGACCAGAAAATGTGATATAAAGCCCTATTTGCTGCCATAATTGGTATAGTGCATATCCATTTATTTTCAAGTGTGAGGTATTGAGATATTACTGAAGTAAAGACTGAAAGAATACTTAGAGAAAAAAAAATCCTTTTCCTTTTCAAATTTGATATGAATTATTTTGAAGTGCATTATTAGAAGCAGTAGGTCTGGTCAGATATTCATTGTAAATGGAAGACTGATAAAGTACACAATGGAATACACATTTGTGGATTCATTTGCCTTCAGGAGCAATTATCAATCTTAAACAGTCAAGAAGTCAAAACTGTACTTATGGACCTCTGCTCTGTTTGGAGTGATTGGCATGGTTTATCATATTGTTGGATGACAGGACTAATATTTATTTTATTCTGTACTGACTGAATTGTATTTTCTTTTTATATTCAGATGCTGGGTTTGCTCCTAATGCAGTCTCATAATGCAGTACTGAACATAAAATCAATAGCCCCTATCTCAAAGCAGTGTAGATCTTCTCTCCTGTATTTTGCTCTCCAGACTGAAGCATCAACAAATTATCCTATATGCATGTAATAAAATCTGTGCCCCTCCACAGCTATCAAATAACTTGGTGACTGAGGACAACCATTTAAATCTCGTGTGCCCCTTTCAGCCATCAGGCTCGTGGGAGCCTTGAAGACTGCTGAGTATCTGAGAAAGGTTTTGTTCTCCACAGGCTGAGGGTACTTGTTAAAGATAAATAGGAATAATATTATGTACTAAGACACTGTTAGGGCCTCCTCATCTGTAATGCTTCACAGGTGTAGAGAAGCAAATGTAATGCCTGAGGTGGAGACAAGCTCTCCCTTTGCCATGGCACGTGCTACTCCCCAAGAGCCTCCAGATGACCCTGCCCAGTACAAGTGTGAGTGGAGAAAGTGAGGGCCAAACCACACAGATTCTGACCAGCCCCTTCACCAGCAGCCACTTCTCTGCTTCAAGGGGAATTTCTCATATGCACTGGCAGATAAATGTAGTTAACCTGATATAAGAATCAACTAAGGTACTTGTATTTCTTTTTCTTTTGCACTAGTCAGGTTGTGGGAACAAGATTTGGGATTTAAGATCTTTGTGTATTCCATATAGATTAGCAGAAGCTTTAAAATTGGCTTTTGTATAAAAATGCCCTAAACAGTCATGCTCTATTTATACATTATTGAGCCCGAAACTGTGAAATTTTGACTGAAATCAAATGAAATAGAAAGTCCGCACTGGATTTCAGTAGGGTTTGAATCTAAAATTTGATGAGTCAAAAGGTAAAAGCAAAGAAACCAAAAACCAATAAGCTCTCAATCAACTGATAGCACCATAATAAATAAAACACATTTTAAAAATAATTTTAGAAGCATTTCTGAGGCCTTGATGATGTGTATTATCATCTTGGCAGAAGGTAAGAGGAGTATTACAACATCATGAAGTCAATTTACTAGAGCTCTATAGTGTCAAACCTTTGATTTAGAGCTTATGATACATAGGGCTTAAGTAAGCTTGTTGGGAGCATCTATAGTGGCATATCAGCTGTTTTATAAATCCATGTACTGTACAAGTAAACTAATGCAAATCAAAGCAATATTGACACAAAGTACATTGATTGTCCCTGAGCCGCTACCAGTTTTAATAATAGAATTGCTGCAGATGCATGTTTGAAGTGGGTTTGTTTAAAGCCCCTGTTTTATTTACAGCACAGATGAAAACTACTCTGCAGTAATAAGCTTTCCCGTCTCAACAGTGGGTATGTGTTTGCTGATGTTGGTTACCCCCTGGTTCCTGATTTGGAAAAAGACTTTGGCTTGATTCATTGAGCAATTTATGCACCATTTACATGCAGTTCCCCAAGTGTTATTTGAAGTAATTGAGTACATATTTTTATGATCTATAAAACAGTCCTTTAAATTTGTACACATGAGGAAACTCTTTATGATGAACCAAAGAGTAACCATCCAAGTATGAATAGCATCTAAAAATCAGGGGCAGAATTTTCCCACAGCACTTCAAGGACTTAAAACTTCATAATAATTCTTTCTTTATTGCAGTTACTTACTGTGGGTATGATACTTCTCATGTGTAAAATTCTAAGTGTTTTATCAGCCAGAGTGGCGATTATTTTCCCTTCCCACCCACTCCTTTTCACTGTGGAGAAAGCAGAAGTAAAGGAAGATTAGGTAATTTTCTGAAGTTGTGTAGAACATCTGATATGAGGATGGAGATAAAATTGTGAGAGAGCAGTGCTGAGCCCACCTCTCTAGTCACAAGACTCTAGCAAGAAGCCTCCATACTGTGAAGGGGCAGTGTGGAGCGCTGCTGTGGGGAAGGAGGCTGTTGGGAGTATCAAAGAAGCAATTTCAATGGCTGCACATGTTCTCCAAAGGGGAAAATAAAACCAAGAAATTTTACTGAATACTTTGAGAAGGCATGACCTGGTCATATTAGACGTCTACCTATGACAAGGAAACAAAAGTAATTCTGTTAAAAAACCAACCAAACAAAATTAACTCCCCTACTCATTACCTTTTTTGGTTCAAATTCACAGCATTAGAGGCTGCTGTCAATGGATTTCATTAAGTATCAGAGTGGTTCTCTGCATTGCCATTTTCTGTACTTGTTTGACCCTTCTGAAGAATTTCCACTGCTACATAACTCTCCTGGTTTCTTTGTGACTCATACTGATAAGCTTTTATGTGCTAGTTTTTCTCCTTGCTGATTTTATTATTGTTTTAAATTGCTATCTTTGAACTTATTTTGTTAAGAAATACAAGTGTAATATATTTTGGGAAGCAAATAATTATAAATTTATACCTCTTTAGCAGTAAAATTTCATGAAAATAAAGTTGTATAGATGCATAAAGAAAAATGTGAATGTGACTCCATATAGGGAAGGAAAGGCAGTATGTGTTCTGTTATTGATTTCACCATTTGTTTCCTCAGCAATATGGTTACCTAATGTTATAATATAAAGAAACTCTTTCTAAAGTCTGTCATTTTTTTTCACCCCTTCAGAACCTCACTTTAATAACCTGGCAATATTTTATTATACTTATTCACTTGTCCTTCTTGACAAAAAAAACATCATCCCTCCAATATATTTTATTAACATTGCCTTTTCCAAGAAAACCTGGGAAGCTAATGTTGCATATTTAGTTAAGAACTGTTTTAGGAGGCTCTGTGGTTTTTTACAAATGGATCAAAATGGGAGAGCTTTAAAAAAGAAGAAATTAACCTTCATCTAAAAGGCCTTTGTTTTGAAGAAACCCAGCTGGCACCGTGAAAGAAAGAAATTCATAGCAGGTTTCTGCATTTCCTGTTATCGATCCATCAGCTTTCTGTGCCAAATGTGAATAACTTTATGAATAAAAACATTGAATACAAACTAAGTGAAGACCTGCTAGTATGGTTCCTACTCAGATATTCAGGGAGTAGAAACATAGTGCGGAAGCTTAGAACAGGACTGAATGAATAAGTAATTTAGTTGCCTTCAGGTGATCAGACATGGATAATCAGGATGATGTCACGTGATCAGGATGCTTAAGGCCAAATATTTATGCAATTCATCAATGTACTTTTTCTTCACTGATCTGCTACACCATCATTTCCTTATTGCTTCTACTTCTACTACAATTCCTCCACTATCAGTATTTATGATGCTATTCACAGAATCTAAACTTTTTCTATCACGACATACACTAGCTGCATGGACAACAACTTCAAAAAATCTTTGCATCTGAGTAAACATGTATGTTTTGCATTATTATTTTTATGGTGAAATTTTAAAACATGTTAATTTAAAACAAATGTTTTGGATCTCTGTATGGAAAGAAATAAAAATTTTCCTCACTGAGAAGATATATGAATTAGAGTCCTACTACATATCCAACATTAAATGAAAGGAAAATAACTAAACTGAGGTCCTGTGCCAAATTAGAATTTCATGTTAAAAGTGTGTGAAGGGTTTATCACCAATTTTCAAATTCAATAAATTACTCAAGACCACAAAAAATTACTTAAATCCATCATGCGGGGGATAATGTTTTGGAATCATTAATGAGTTACTTCCCTTATATTAATTTGGCAAGACACATTTTCCTCATTATTAAAAAGATATGCAAATCACAAAACTAACATGAAATATCAACATGTACTTTTGTGCACTTATCTGTGTCAAATGTGCATGAGGGAATAACTACAGCATTAAAAGGAACAATATTTCTCCATCCTGTGGCATATTCTGCATTTGTATCATGTGCATGTGCATGTGTATATCCAGTGCTTGCAAATAGAGTTACAGACAGAAAAATATAAAGAAAAGCTCCTTCATTAGGAAGTAGATCTATTACTTTAACACCAAGGGCATCAGTAAGGAAAGAACATATTAGGAACATTTTAATCCACTGATCTTGATAAATCGGATGATGAAATCTCAGAAATCACAAAGATAACTATCTTTGAAGTTAGTGAGGTGGATGAGATGATGGACAAGTAGAATAGAGCACAAATACTGTTAAGAGAAAAAAAAATTAAAAGGCAACCACCCCAAGTATCTGTAGTTACGTAGAATATAAGAAAAAGAAGATTAATACCCAACATTTGCAAGAATGAATAGCACCTTAATTATTCAATTTACGCTATGGGATGCTGACAGGGCTTGTGCAAGGAAAAGCATCAGATAAAAAAAAATAAAATTCCCTAGGGGTTTTGTCTCTCATAACATTGCTTACTATGACACATTTGAGAATTCTAATAGTTTTTAGTCTTCTCTAACGTCCCTGTATAAAACTGGCTGGACAACTGTTCCCCAACAGCAGTTATCAACCTTGCACCATCAAAATGGGTGAAAGCTCAGTGGGATCTCCTCAGATTCCAGTGCTATTCAATATTTTTCTTAATGGCATGAGTGATGAAATAGGATATCCTTCTCACCAGTGCACATTACACCATCCCAGGAAATATGTCAAAAGTTTTTTTTAAGGGTTTAATTCCAAAATTCTTTAAAAATAAGAGACATAATCTAAAAACACCTTTAAGCTATTTTAGTAAGTGCATGACACTGCATTTAGGTAGAAATAGCCAGCTGAACATGAATGGTATAGGAAAGATACAAATGATGTAGTAATATTCTTATATCTATACTTGATCATAGATTAAATATGAATTGTCAATGCTATCCTGTTATAAACATGATAAACAGCAAGCAGTGATCAGTAAAAAAGGAGTTTAACCTGAAAAACTTGTGAATTAGTAACTGATCAAATCTAGTGTATGTTATGAAGTTCTTCAGCTTATAATTTACAGTCTCATACTTCATATTTGCATTTGCATGATGAGCTAAGACTAGATGGACTTGATTTTTGATATATTAGAGCATGTCAAGGCTGTTGACTAAACCTTTCTCACAGACATAAACATAATTAGATTTTTTTTTTCTTATTTGCAATATTATCATGGCATGCAATTGCTTTACTTATTGAACTACCTAATTTTGTCTAGTTTCAAAAGAATATTAAACATGTTTGCTAATCAATAATAGTAGTTAGTTTAGACAAAGGTTACCCAGGAGAAGTATATTAGAAGACTGATGTAAAGTTATTGAGATGAGCTGAATTAAAAGTCTCCCATTTACAAGGCTGTATAATGAGCCTCATTCCATGTCCAGAAGAGTTGTCTTATGCAGTTCAGTGGCCACAGATCAAACTGTAAAGCTCAGGTTGGCTACCTGAAATAACCAGAAGGAGTAGTATTCCAGTAGTGCAGTTTTAAATGAACAAAGTCTGTGAGAGGACAAGGCTGATAAACTCAATTTCTTTTTGAAAAGTACTGATGTGTTCCAGTTCAATATTATTATTTAATAGCATCATATTTGGTGAATATTTCATCTAATGAGAGTAAGAACACAGGGGACTGTTTTGCTTTACCTCATTTTTACAAATTAGTTTCCTTGCTAATATCTGGTTTAATTTTGGCTTTGTCTTTTTGGTTTGATTTGATGCTGGAAAATTTTGTTATCAGGTATGTTTATTCTTGGTGTAGCCATGTTTTCCACTTGGCTTGCAGAGGTATTTTAACTTCTCAGGTTTTAGTTGCTAGGCAGTGTCCTGGATTTCCACTGCAGAGCTAGAAGCATTGCAATAATTTTGTCATCTGTGTAGGTACAGAAACCATCCCAGAGTGGTGATGACACTGAGCCCTAGAAAACATCTGGAAAACAACCATGGAGAAAACATGCTGTAAAATAGTTAGCTCATGAGAAAAACGGGCAGGCAGGAGGTTTGGTAGTCTTGATCTTCCCATTAACACACTGCATGATTTCATTCGCTTAGTTCAAAAATTTTGCTTTACAGACTTTTGCTTCTTTCAGATCAGGCAAAAACAGGAGTCATGAAAGCCCACAAGTGTACATGTCCTTATTGCATATATGGAGAAGCACATGTTGACATGAGCCATCTCTCTGTGTAGAAGACTTCGTTTTCTACACAGCTGCTCCCTATTTAAGATGACATAACTTAGCTACTCCCAGCCAACAGATTCATTGCCATACCCCTTTCTCTCAAATGCAGTAGGCAGTCTTCTTCTGTGGGAGGAGCTGCAGGCACACTGGGCTTGCATGCACATGGTTTGTGAGAACCAAGGACCAGATAATCGATGACACGCAAATTATGAGAGCTGGATCAATAGCAGAAGACTTTAATGCAGCACTGGTGGTAGCAGCAGTACATGGCTCTTTAGAGTTGCCTGTTTGAGAGATAGCACAGCTTCAGTAAATCCTCAGCAAACTTAATTTTATCCTCCTGCATTTTGATGAAGCCATAAAACAGCCTCTTTGCTAAACAAAGAACCAAGACACCTCAGCTAGTAACAGCATGACATTACTGAGACAACCCTGATGCAAATCATGCAACCTGCTGTCTACACAATCCCTGAAACATCTAGTGGTAGACATGCTGGCATACATAAACCTCAGACGTAGGAGTACCAGGCTTTTATCAGAACAGAAATAATTCTGTTGACCTGAAGCTGAACCCATTATCTATGCTGGTTTGAGACAGCATCTGTACTTAAAGGGAGCTCCAGGTAAAAATAACATGGCTGCTGTCAAGAGAGACCCAAAAAGTCATTTTCCATTTTGGACTGAAGGGAGGATTTTCATCTTGGGCTCTGATGTGAAGAGGTAGCAACCTACTACAATTTCTGCTGCAAAGTGTAGATAATAGATTTTTCTACAAGAGAATGCTAGTTTTTAGTGATTCCCATCCCTCTGCAGTTAAAGCAGGGTGTTTAGCCAGCCCTGTGTTGGCTGGTGCTCATCCATCTCTCTTGCTCATTGTTTGGTGTATATTTAGTCTGCCTTTTCAGTGAATCTGGGGCCATTGCCTCCAAAAGGTGCACATACTGTTCATCAGAGACTGAGGAGGAGCTTTCACCTATCATAGATTCATAGAATCATCATGGTTTAGGCTAAAAAGGGACCTTAAAGATAATATCTTTCCAACCGCCCATCCCATGGGCAGGGACACCTTCCACTAGACCAGGTTGCTCAGAGCCCCTTTCAATCTGGTCTTGAACACTTCTAGGTATGGGGCAACCACAACTTCTCTGGGCAACTTGTTCCAGTGCCTCATCACCCTCAAAGTAAAGACTTTCCTCCTAATGTCGAATCTAAACCTTCCCTATTTCAGTTTAGAGCTATTTATTCCTCTTCCTGTCACTACATGCCTTTGTCATGGCTTTCTGGTAGGCTCTCTTTAGGTATTGGAAGGCTGCTATGAGAAGCCTTATCTTCCCTAGGTGAATAACCCTAACTCTCATCCTGTCTTCATAGGAAAGTAATTGTTGACTTCTTAAGAAATGCATCCAGTGTGACATCCCTTCCATCAGGAAGAGGTCAGGGATGTGGGTTGAAGCTGAAGGGATTCCCATTCACTAAATTCTTATTATGACATGGAGAGAATTGGAAGTGTTTGAGTGAAAAGCACATATTGTCTGTGCATTGCTTTAACATTTAAGTCTGACACTGGAGAGTTAGAAGATTGGGACATTTTGTTTTTTTCAGAAGGAAATTTCAAATTTTCTTGTCCATCAAGATACAATTTGAAAATTCTAGTTTTCTCTCTGAGCTTAGGAAAATGCTTCTTGGTACTAGAAAGGAATCAAAACCTTCCCATTAATTCCATTAGAATTGCTAACAATGTCTTTCATGATCTCAAGCAGCAAGGCAAATTAGCCTGCTGAAGTGTTTCAAAATGGAAAAAGCATGTTGCAGATTCTCTAAAGGTTCAGGTACTCATCTTACTACTTTCCTGTTGCTGGGCTACTTGTCTGACTAACACTAGTGCTGCCCTTGAGCAGGCACACAGTTGCATGGCTCCAGGCAGAGTCTTTGAATCTCCAGGATGTGGCAGGAATTTTCCATCATTTTCATTTAAGGATGGCCACGCCTCTTCAGAGTAAGCACCCACAAATTAGACAGGTACTTTAAAAAATTGTTGTGCAGTGTGGAAACAAAATTAGTTATAAATCTGGAATATACTCTTTAGGTTTCTGGAAAAAGAGATGCATAAAGACATGGGTTACTAAAGGGAAAAAAATCAAACAATGTAATTACAGTTTATCTCATTATAAGCTTAATTTTTTTGGGATGGCTTTCTGCACACTTAGGAAGGGGAACTCACAAGCCAAAATGCAGAGTGGAATTTAGAAGTGGCAGCAGCCAGCACAAGGAATGTGACCATCTCTTGGAAATGGCAATTCACATTTAGTACAGCAGAAGTAACTTTTGTGCTTGACCAAACAACTAGCAAACCATTACCCACTGAGAGGGAAAAGTGCTTTCATCATGGGTAAGGTAATACACATATTCTTTTCAGGTGTTTTTCATGTGTTGGAGCTAATAATTCTGATAAAAAAATCAAAGTCGATAACTCTTGTTGTAAACAAAAATTAATTAGGTCATTGCAGATTGCTCTTTTCTGGTTTATGAGTGAGATAACAGTGAGATAAATAACCTTTATCTTTGTTTATAACCCCTCAAAGTTGGTCTGTTGATTTTTTTTTACCATAGCGCAAGGTTTGGTGTAGATTCTCCTGTTGCCAAGGGCTTAATGACTCCTCAGATATACTGACCAGCATTTAGTGAGTCTTGAAACATTTCTTTCTTGCTCTTTTCTGAAACAGGGTCTACAAGCACCTTAACTCAGTGTGATATGTATGCATAAAACAATCATGGCATCACAAAAAGAGGAATGCTGTATTTGCTGGCCTTTTGTAGCAAGCAAACAGCTTTATCTGACTGTGCACTGAGAATTAGTAGCAAAATTGTATGCTTTACAACATATGACTGCATTTATTATTTACATGATTAATTAGGAGTCATCAGGATTTGAAAGTAAGTTACTTTCTCATGCTATCTCAAAAAATATTGCTTGATATGATGCTTGCTTACTGCAATCATTTTGGCCTTGATTAAAAAATTGATGTCTGAACTAAGAATGGAACATCTATTGTGCTACATGCCACTTGCAATAATAATTTTAAAATTATAGACTTTCTTTATATTTAAACTAATCTCATCTCTCCTGGCTTCTGGTTGTATGAAATAGTTTTATAGTTAAAAGAGAATTTGCATAATGCTTTAAAAAGTCTTAATAGCTATAATAATTTTAAACTACTATGGAGTGTTTATAATATATAGTAAGCTGAAGCATTTAATTGTGTAAAAAGGAATATAAAGTCACATCTAATCAAAAGAGTAATGGAAATATTAAGTATGATGGGTTTTGTTATTTTTTCCTAATTGCATCTGGACATCCAATTTTATTACTTCTTTCAAAACCCAAATGACCATGAAAAATGGGGTTAAACCTTTACTATCAGAGATACACTGAAATAAGCTCTATGCAGGTGTTTTATTTAGTATCCTTTCTGGAACTGCACCAGTTGGCTCTGCTGAGATCTGGTTCTTCCCCCAGTCAATCAATTAATGTTTTCCCATTCACTTTATTTCAGTCAGGTTCAGGGCTTCTCATGTGATTGGTGGGTTTTATTTATTTACTGGAATATGAGAGACAAAAAATGCGAGTCATTATCTTCAATGTGCTATTTAGTCAAGGATCAATCTCATCAAGAGGTGCAGCAGATCTGACATAAAGGACCTGCAGCTGTCCCAGAACAAAACACACATTGCACATAATAGCAGCCCCACACAGCTTTTCCTCATCAAGGGTCCAGGCAGAATACCACAGCATACAATCAATGCAAATCTCCAAGCAAAATGTACTATGGCTGGTTTTCAAGGATTTGATGTAATTCATCTTTTCAAACAGAGATTTTTTTTTTCATTTTTTAATGATAATTTGAAGTGGGAAAGCCATTTCTTTGGTAACTGTATAGAATTTTGTGACAGGTTTGTCAGGAAAGCATCATTTTGGTTTAATCTTGCTATTTTTGCAAGATTAGGTAAAAATCTCATAGCTGTATGATGAAGGTAGCAAGATGCTTAGGAAGAACAGGAAGATTTCTGCCATGCCATACATTTGTGCTGAGTAAACTTAGGGAGATTCTAGTGTACTGTACTATAAATTGAGACTAGAATCTCCATTTTATCAGAAAATCTGACTTTTAAATTCTACATTGGAACAAAAATTTGATATTTGGCATTTTACATAAAACGATATATTCTGAGAATAGTTGGTGGGGTTTTTCCTTAATTTAATGGTAAAATTATCTATGTTAGTGTGATTGTTTTTATTATTTGTCCTTAAATGTTTTATCGTGTTGAAGTTTCCTTTATTTATAGAAGACCGTGAAATCAACTTGAACATTTTTGACATGAAGGGAACAGCTTTTGATTTTAAAGAAATGTTTTATCTGTACTCTTTTGAGCAACTTTGCATCTTGTTTCTTATTGTCATTCTGCTGATTAATTTTCTCCATGTTTTAGTACAAATCAATGCATATTGTTGAAGTGTTCTATTAAGCCTTTGTACAAATTCAGAATCTACATCTCCATGATGTTTTCTACTGCCTCTGTTTGTGGAGAAAGATCAATACACACATATGGATTTATTTTTTAAAAATTATATGCTCTTCAGTATAAAAATAATATGATCTATGTTCTGAAACTAGAATCTAATAGGATTCACCTGGGAAATAATCTATGTAATTACAGTGTGGTAGTCTTGTCTTTTATCACTGAAGGCAAGGCAGGAATTTTTTTAGAGACAATGATGATGTGTTTTATAGCATTTAGTATCAGTAAGACCCTTAAGGGCTGAGCATAAATGCAAATAAAGTAGGGTTTTCATTGTGTATTTGCAATTTATGATCTAGTCCAGTTTCTCCTACCAGCAGAAATACCATTAAGGAAAGTGATTTTCTGTTAGATCTATGAATCCTGCTGTGAGACTGTAGGGGGAAAAAATGCCCAGGCATAACAGAGTTCCTGCTTGCTCCAGACACTTGAAATTTTTACTGTTTATGAAAGTCAAGTCCGAGTACCATTCCAAGTTTGTTCCTTCTACCTGTCTCTTGCCTTTCTTGTTACACATTTTTGGAAGAGTTGCTGGGTACCTGAATACACACATGACACAGAAAGTCTATTTAAAAGCTCTTTATTGTCACATTCCTTTATCTAATTAATAAAAATTAAATTGACTACATAATTAATAGTATATTGTAGCTTATAGCTCAAAGTGAATCATTTTAATAGCAACTTTTATGTTTTGTAGTGACTCAGATGCTTTGCTCAGGGGGTACAAAGGATGTTTCTCCATGCCTTCACAATATAAACAGTCTTACATAAGCTTTGCAGTGGCATTGATGCAAGTGAAGAGATTCAGTGATGTTCTCTGTCCACATGGCATTCAGTTCCTGATTGCAGTTGCAGCCTTGTCTTTGTAGACAGAATCAGTTGAACTTGCAAATCTTTTCATCATTTTCTATGACACTGTTGTCATTGTTCAGCAAAGAAAGTCGTGTCTTGGAACACAGAAAAGCTGGGGTACAGGTGAGGATTCCTAAAGTCAAACTGTGTATGAAAGAAATTAAAACAGCAGCTATCTCTGCTGGGAATAGCTTTGTAAAATCAGGTCTTGCCCCATGGGTGCTTGGAATTTGAGTATTTTATTGAAGCCATGATGGAGAAGGTTTGGAGACATCTCTGAAGATTTTCTGCCTTCACTACCTTTTGACTGTATGAGACTACTTATGTGTTTATTTATTTATTTACAGGAGCTGTTTTCCTGCATTCCCATCTGTTTGACCTTTGAAATACATATACCTGTAAGTAGTTGACCTGCAACAAGCTGCAGTTCTTTTAGTTTTTCAACTGATCTTGTTTCTTCTCCCTTTACTACATTTTTTAAGACAAAGTCCATTCTTGCAGAAATCTCCAGCTGAAAGTATTTATGTTTACTGTTAAATTTGACTGTCAGATATTCCAATGAATTCTAATAAGCATACTTCTTCTTTGAGAATAGCCATATCTAGATAGGGAGATGTTTTCAGGTTATAAAACCTTTTTAGATTGTTTCTTTGAATGGGTGGCTCACAAGTAGCTTATTTTTATTATTTTATGCAGCAAGAACAAGAGTGCCTTTATGTTTTCTTAAGACATAACATAGTTTGGAGTGTTTGAAAACTGCATGCTGAAAATCCTCCATTTCTGGCTTTCCACTGAATCCAAACAGTGTGCCAGTGCCTGGTGCTCCAGATACATGCAAATATATGTGCACCTGTCTGCCATGGAGCTCTTCACATTGATAGAAATGTTGCTGTTTACTTCAGTGATTGCCCATTGAAATAATGATAGTATATTTATATTTAGATAGTAGCATCTATTTCAAATGATCCTGAAGAACCTTATTATCATTAAGACTTCTGTCAATCATGAGGAATCCCTAGGGATTTCAGTGCATCATGTTTGGATTTTATCACAGGAATGGGGATAGGGAGATTTGGGGATTTGGGGAATGATCTCTTGAGTCAAATTGCATTCTTCGTCAGTATAAATAGAAAAACTTTTGCCAATTGTTGAGCTCAGACATATTTTTGTTAACAATGAAGGAACTTCCAACCAAAGTGGATGATGAGATGGATGAAAAATGGACTGGACCAGGGTCTGAAAGGGCAGTGGTCAGTGGTGCAAAGTCCAGCTGGTAGGTGGCTATCAGTGTCATGCCTCAGGGACTCACACTGGGGCCAGGGCTATGACATGTCTTTATCAACAACTTAGAAAAGCAGGATGGAGTATCCCAGCAGATTTTCAGGAGATACCAGGTTGTGGGAAGTCCATGCAATGGAAAGCAGGGCTGATACTCAGAAGTAGCTAAACAAAATGAGAAAGTTGTCTGACAGGAACTTCGTGGAATATGACAGATCCAAGTGCAAAATCCCATAGGTGGTCTGAGGAAACCATCAGACCAGCTGGAGGGCCAAACAGCTGGAAAGCTGATTGGAAGAAACAAACCAGGGGTGTCCTTGTGAAAAGCAGCTTGAAGGAGAATCATCAATGTGCTCTTGGAGCAGAGGTCAATAGGATTCTGGGCTGCATTAAGAAGTCTGAGAGTGAGGATCCTTCCTCTCTACTCAACCCTAGATCCAGTGGTGGGCTCACCAGTACAAGATAAATCGAGCTATGCTGGAGTGAGGCTTGTGTAGAGCCACTGAGATAGTGGGAGACTGCAGAATGATGCGTATGAGGAGAGTCTCTGAGGGCTGTGAGCTGAGGTCATTTAGCCTGGAGAAGAGGAAAAGGGATTTTCTTTGTGACTACAGCTACTTACTGGGATTGGGTGGAGGAGCTGGAGTCTGACTTTCTCAGAGGAAATCAGTAGAAGGATTAGAGGCAATGGGCAGTATTTCAGATCATTGCAATGAATTCTCCAAAACAATCATACACCCATAAATTCCAGATCCATAAATGCCTTCCAAAAGTGCTGTTTTGAAGGAATTTGGGACTGTATGTATCCCAGGAAACTACTGCTTCCTCATCAAGTTCAGTTGAAACTGCATTAATGTCACATACATTAATATGTTTACCAAATTATGTTTTCACAGTCTAAACTATGAGAATCCTTTTCAATGTCAGGTAATCATTTCCAAGTATTTTTTTCTAGAATGTAAGAAATTATTTTTTAACAAATTAAATTTTAAACTCATCTAGCTACATTTGTTCATTTGACAAACAAGTGGAGAAGAAAATATAAAATTATGTTTTCAAAGACTATTCAGATTTTTACCTTCCTCATGCATATGGAAATCTTTGGTATAAAATCATGCATAAGATTTTAAAGAGAGGGGAAGAGAGAAAAAAAAGTCTGGGATTACAGCTGTTATATAATGATTATTAAAGGGCTTAACAGAGTGTTGCCTTTTTAATATTGAAAAAAAAGTATTTACCAGATCCAAATAATATTCTTTTAGTCCCATTTGCTTTTTAAAAAGTATTCAAATGTTGAAATAAACCATGAATAGCTATGGTTGTATTAGCAGTATGAGAGCCACAAGGTAGTTACTGCACATAATAGATGTTTGCCCGAACACACAATTACCATTACAGAGAACAGTGTAGGGGGGTGTGCAACACCAGTTCCCTATTCCACTGCCTCTAGAGGGCCCTGGTGACAGCTTCACACTGTCAATGGGGGTTTAGATGTGTTGTACTGGGGAAGAAGGAAATGCGTAAGCACAGGTTGTGGGTCTGTTTTGGAGATTCTCTACCCTTTCACAGCTGGGCCCCCTGGCACCGTGCCATATGTAACTGAGTCCATCCTGCCCCAGCAAGAAAAAAGACCGTAGAAAAGAGGGTTGGGATACATAAGGCATGTTCATTTTTCTACGTCCTAACCATGCCTCTTCCATGATGGGCAGAAGAGCATAGGGTACCTAAGTTAATAAAGTGGTGTTAAAATCTTACAGTTAATTTAACATAAGAAGATTACTGGGTAATTTGTGATATTCTGCTTCCAATAATTTACAGAGGAAAAATGCCATTTCGTTGTACTTCAGGCTAGTTTCCTTTCGATGCTTTAACCCTTAGACATTTTTGGCCTTTTGTATTAAATTACAGCAGGCTACTTTTTCTTATCTTAGACCTTCTTTTGGAAATGGCAATACTTCTAGAGAAAATAAGTGTTGTATTACTGCACCAGCTTCCAGACTCCAAGGAACAGAGTGCCTCTCTTATCTTATAGGACAATATATATTGTCCTGTGTAGGACAAAGTAATTATTTCTTAGAGACTCATTAACACAGATGATTGAAAACTGCAAAATATATCAATTAACTGTTGATAAATTTAAAAATGAGTGGTTTAGTTGCCCCTTTTCCCCTCTTCTAGCTTTTAGCAAGCACCATCTTACCATTACCATGAACTCTGCAGAAGCAGCAGAAATATGCTTAGTACTCAGTACTATTATATTCTCCTCTAAATAATTCCTCTGAAAGAGTATTTTAAATTCACAAATTTAAGTCCTTAAACCAAAAGAAGTTTGGATACGACACCACTGGAGGGGGAGTGTTGGGTTCCTTAAAATGTCTGTAAGATTTCTAAAAATCCTTAAAAAACCTACAACAATAATCTTTCTGCTTTCTTTGCCTTTTTGATTGTGATATTATGAAGCACATAAACAATACTGAAAGAAAATAAAATTTAATAAAATTAATTACTGAAGCTTTTTTTTTTTTAAATTGTCTCCAGGAAAGCACGTAATTGGCTGGAAAAAACACAAACCCAATAAAACCAAAAACAAAAGCCACAAAAAAACACACATCACAAACCCCCTCACAAACATGCTCTTTCCTTACTATGTTTAGGTAGATAGTTCCTTTTTAGTAGCTTCCTTTTCATAGCAAACTCAGAGATTTGTTGGCTTATCTCAGGTCCATTTTATGAATACATTAATTTGTTCACAGAACAAAAACTACTCAGTGATTCCCACACACACCACTCAGATGCCACTAAAATGGTCGTCAGATACCACTAATATTTGTCCTACTCCCATAGGAGATTTGTGAGGAAACAGTATGGAAGCCATTAACATGCAGTGGCACAAAAGACATCAATTGTGTGTTTGTGCCTTCAGCATTTGTTTGGCAAAGCCATTTCCAAGGAGATTCCTAGAAGAGACTGCAATCTTCTCCTGTGGAAGCATTATGCTGGTGCTTCCAGAGGGATTTCCATGTCTTTTCATTCCACCAAAAGACAGGGCAGTCTTTTTCTACTGTATTCAACTTGTAGAGGAGAAACATCATGCCAACTGTTGAGGGGTCAAATTGACTCTCCAGGAATGTAATGCTGTTGTTACTAAGAAAACCTACCATTGATTTACAAGGCTGGACCACTGTGTACAGACTTAAATTATAAATGGACCTCTGAGATCTCATAAGCCATGGGGTTGGGGTTTCACCAATGTAGGAAATGGAAAGCCTTCAAGAAGCAACTGATATCAAAGGAAAGAGTTAATAATGTAAGTGGCACTTTTTGCATAAATATCCAATATTAAATATGTTTCTTAATGTGTTTTAGAAATGAACTGTATGACTCATTTTGCAGCAGTCCTCACCATTATTGCTTAGTTAATCCCTCCCATGTATTTTTGTCTTTCTCTTATAAGTGCTTTTCAGGCATTTTGTATTGGCTGAAAACAAATCCTTTGCTATTCAGTATTTTTGTACTCCCTTCCATGATTATATGACTTGATTCATGTATCTAAGTCTTAAGCCTTGTCTAATTAAATAAAACTTTTATTAGTCTTTATAATCCACAGTAAAGATCTGTTACATACAACCATCATCACCGTTGAATATTTAGCCAAGTCAGAGATCTTCAGTCACAACCAAAAGTTTCTCTGTTTAAGAGGAGTGGAGAGCAGCACAGTCTTTGAGGCTGGATACCTAGGTAACTGCTGTGTGGAACAGGGATCTAAATTTGCTGTAATTTCCTTGTGTGATGTTGTCATATTCCATCAAGAGCCCTGAATGCTCATAGGAAAATAACAAAGTGTCTGTTGCACTGCACAGGCTGTCAGGGTACTGAGAGATAATTTAGGGAAAGCTAAGCCTGAGAAGAAACAAAACATAAAAGCTGGGCCACCTGTTGGGGAAAGTTGCCTAGCATTCAGAGGTCTTTCCAGGGCTTTGAATGTTATCATGCAGTCAACATTTACATTGCTATTAGAAGAATCTCTTTGTAGGCTCCTTCAGCTTTTCAGTAGAGTAAAATTGTGTTGGGTAGGTGAGGGTTTTTTCCATTTTGACAGTGTGTGAATGTGCACGCCTGATGAATTAAATTTGGTATGCCAGTTCTAGGGTCCCTATTCATTAGTGTCCTCCTGCTGTTCACATTTTATTAATGAAGGAAACCCTCACCCCCCTACCAGCAGACACTTAATTCCTTCCCAGAATCCATCTGCTTTTCATGGTCCTTTGAAAGCAGCTTTTTATGGAATCAGCTTTAACAAAGTTTTGTTTCCATGGGTCAATTAAATACCAAATATTGTCATTTCAGTTACAGCTCCTTTAAAGTGACTCTTAGCTGTGATTAATTCTAAGATGATTTCTCGGGAGGGGATTGGACAACCAAGGACCTATTTAAAAAGAATTCAATTCTTAGAGCAGATCATGGAATAAAGGTGGAATATGAACTCAAAATGAGAAAATTAATAAAATTGTGATCGTGGAACTCTTCCTTACTCAGGCCTTGCTTAGACAAGTAATCATACTCACTGCTTATTATGGGGTGCATCATATTTTAAAGATAGATTTTAATTCTCATGATGCATGTTTCAAATGTAATCAGAGAATGCACATATATATCTATAATTCTATGATTTGCTACAAACAATAAAGAATTACTATACACACACACAATTACTTTAGGTGCAATACAGTAGTTACAATAATAATTTGAGAATACCCATTACTCTTTCAAGTACAGAAATAAATTATGTTTATAGACAGTATCTCTTCCAATGACATTTTATTATGTCAGCCATAAGAATACATATTTTAAAAACTCAATATTTCCAATTGTAAGTAAAGTTTTTGACAAGTTTAAAAATCACTTTTTATGTCTTCAATATTATAAATGTATAAAAATATATTCTAAGCCTTTATTAAATATTAAAAACTGTCACTTGTATGACCCTCCTACTTTTAAAGGTCACTTCTGAGCTTCAGGTTGGTGTCACTACTGAGGTAATAATAACACTTTAATGTATAGTGGGGCATCACTGAAGAACTGGTGGCAGAAAGTTTAACAAAATGTATGTGGTGGGACCTAAGAAACAGTAGGGTTTGCATTTCATTTGTGCTGAATGCCCAACTTTATCTTCCAACTCGACATCTGCTGCTGAAGTTTGGGGAATATGTAAAAAGATTTGCAGTTCACCTCTAACTTTGTTATATAAATTATTGATTTAACCACTGACATTCAGTTTATCGCTCTTGTGTGTTTGCTTTGTCTAGGATTTTTTTAAGTTAAGACAACCCAGTTCCTGGTATTTTACATAGTGGGTAATAAATTGTGAACTTTCTCTAAACTGAAATGAGGTGACCCATAACTAAAGAGGAAAAAAAATTGTATTCAGAAACCACTGCATGTGTGGAACTAGTACTTCAATAGAGACTGATGCATCTTCCTGTTTGATATGAGAGTCATGGCACTTGATATCCATGAAACACTTATGTAATGCAGATTTTACTCACAGTTCTCAATACAGGGTGAAGGCATTTGAGGTGGAGTTGAATGCACAGTTGTGCTATTGCCAGTGGATTGGGTAAAATTCTCTTCCCTGGACTGGTTTGTATGTTTGTACTTGGGCCAGACAGTGGTGGTGGTTTGTGAGGATTGCTCTGGATTATGTTCTCATGGTCATTCCTGACACTTGCCTCACAAACCATAGTGGATGTCTGCCAGTCTCAGCAAGGAACTGCAGTCTGGAAATCCTGAGCCTGAAATTATCAAACATCCTCGAGGTAATTTTGTCAGATAAGGTGAATATTTATCAATTAGATAAAAGAAGAAAATGGTAATTGCTTCTGGTTTTGAGAAACTGTACTTGACCTATCAGTTTTATGTGTTAAATTTATGCTATACTTGCACATGTGCATACCTGTATGTTTCTTATAAAAAAAGAAACAAACCACTCTTTTTTAAACATCAGGTATCAGTCAGGGCTCTCTGTAGTAAAAACACACAGTGTCTTTCAGCCATTTAGTGGAATGGCATGGATGCATCTTTCAAGTGGCTTTTTAACTGGCATATGGCTAAACAGTCTCTTTGTTAACGTGTAGTTCTGTAAAGCTATTGGTAGAATGCTAGAAAGAATGTATTGATTCCATGTTGAGATGGATAAGCAGTGTTGGAAAGTCACCATATCCCAGCCTGGTCTAGGTCATTCTTGTGTTTGTCTAAGCCATTAAATTTAAAAGGGTTTAAGAACAGAGTATGAACCATGACCTCTGGTACAAATATTTGTATTCTGTTATTACACTCTATAAATGCAGGATATTGTAAGTAGCTAATATAAAACCAACATCCTGAGGTAAGATGGAGGATGTATCACAACGGGAAAAAATAGTTTAATCTCCATCAACATTTACACACAAATCCTGATTGTAGACAGGGATATAATAAATAAATAGTCATAAACAAAGGGAAAATAGGACTTGGAAACAGAGGGAGATGTTTTGATATGTGTCCAGTGTCTAACATAAACACATTTCACTGTACATTGAGTAGTCCTTGATTATTTATACACTGAAAATGTCTAAAAAAGTAATACCAGGCTGCTCATTATCATAATAAAAATGAAGATTGGTCATATTTTGGATCCAATGACCATAACAGCAAGAATTCTAAGTATATTTTTCTCCTCTATTAATTTTTGTTCAACACATTTCTAAGAACATGCTGTTTCTTAAAACAGCCTAATACAGGTGTCCAGCTGCTCTCCATGGCCGTAGTTTCTTAAAAAAAAAAAAAAAGTATGTTTAATAATCAGCTGCTAACTAATAAAAACTAAAAAAAGAAATTTCTTGTCTCCCAGCTCTTATTCTTCATTGAAATAAAAAGAAGAAATCTGAACATTTTGCATTTTTTGAAAAAGTTTTGTTTTTTACACAATGAGTTAGGTGATTTTAATGTCACATTTCAGTTTAGTAAGGAAGTATTTCTTTTTAATAGGAGACAATATGCTGGAATATAAAATAGCAAATATGTTATAAGCAACACATCGCTTCTATTGCAACATTATCCATAACAATGACATTCTCAAAATTATGTGCTTATTGTATTACAAGTCTCATATAGTGTAGTCCCATCAATAGCCTCAGTAAGAATTTTAAACATTTTTTATATTAACAGACTGCATTTTTTGAGCAGTTGTATTGATTTGGTTTAGTGGTGAAATACATAAACGTTTTAGCATCAAATACTGTTTCATCCACCCTGACACCTGATCCCGTCAGATCTCAGAAGCTCAGCAGGGTCAGCCCCAGTCAGTACTTGGATGGGAGACCTCCTGGGAATACCGGGGGCTGCAGGTTCTAGTCCTGAGGACTTCACTGTCACCGTCTGAGCTTGCTCGGCCGATGAACCTTAGGACTTAAAGGGTGGGGCCAGTTCTGCGCACCCTGAGCCTCACCTAGAAAATCCACTGTGCAGGCTGGAAGGGCACACCCACGTGGGGAGAGCCCTGCCCAAATCTGCGTTCATGAAGCCTGGCCATGCTGATTCATTCTTCTGTGGAGATTAGATGAATCTAAACAAAAACCTGCAGTGAAATAACTGCAAACTGTGGCCTTACTATTAGTCTTTGGCTATTGCTACCAAATTGTCTTTTGAGGTAGTGCTGATTTTTCCCAGCTTCCCATTTTTTCTTCTGAGAAAACAGTTCTATACACTTATGGGAATGAAGGTGATATTTGTTCTACAGGTATTTTACAGATGGCTACCAGGCAGATAGTAATTTTTGTGATGATTTCTATTCCTGTTTGCACAGTTAAAGTATGAAAATAATATTTAAAAAAAAAACCACACGGATTTTTATTGTTTCAATCACAATAAGGCTGTTTACTTTGTAACAAAGTGCTCTACTAAAACTGTAACTTCAAATGTAAACATGACTCCCAGTGCCCCCTGCCAAGAAAAGAAACAAGCCACCTAATCATCAACTTGAAATTGCATTTTAACCATAGCAACCTGAGCACTTACCTTCTGAAATGCTTCATTAATGAAAGTACCAGGTGAATTCTTTGCATCTAGAAAATTAGAGTAATTTAGAAATGTTTAGTATTTAATTTGCAAGCTTCTAACCCATAAGGAGTAAGTCACTTTGGTCATTCAGATTGTTATATTTTTGCTTTTAATTCTATATATTTCTGCATTAATTTTAAGTTTGCCCGTATAATCTCTGGGCAGAACATAGATCTAAACAATTTTAAAGTGATTCTTCTAAATGTTCTGTGCTTCGGGGAGTTTGGTTGTTTGTGGGTGTTTTATGTCTACAAATACATAAAATATAAAAATAATATAAAAATAAAATAAAATACAACCATATAAAATGAAAAACATCCACAATCTTATTTTCATGTAATTATTTATTAGTCTCTCTTGCTAAAGAAAAAGACTAGCTCCAGATACTTGTCTTTTGCCTTCCCACATGCACATGTTTAATGGCGCACTTGAGAACTGGGACCTCACACTCAGGATTATATGCCAAGAGCACAGAATTAGTCGTGCAAAATGTTTGGCAGCAGCACCAGTTTATCATCTCCCACATCCTATGATTTATTCTTACCTCTTGCATCAGCAGCATACCCTTAAAAGGAGAAAAAGTAGTCTGCTGTCCTGTCCCTCCAAATCCTCAAAGCAGTAAATAACACAACAGTTCAGCTTAGCTCCTGGAAGGGAAATACTGGACAACCAATCATTGCAGATGATTCTGCTGTGCTCTGAAGAAGACAATGTCATACAATCACAGAATCATTTAAGTCGGAAAGGACTTGTAAGACCATTGATTCCAACTGTAAAGCTCACACTGCCAAGCCTACCATTAAACCATATCCCTAAATGCCACATCTACAGGGCTTTTAAAATACCTTTGGAGAAGGTGTCTCAGCTTCTTCCCTGGGCAACCTATTCCAATGTCTCACCACTCTTTTTTGTGAAGCTCAAGCCTTTCCTTATTTGAAAATGAAAATAGGAAATGTATATTAGACATTAGAGAAAGGTGAATCAACTAGTGATATAACCAGAAGTCAGGTCACAGATTCCACTGTTGTTCTTCTGGTAGTGTTCCTAACTCTGCCTGCAGAGATCATGGTGTTCCTGTTTCCTTGTTTTAGGGAGAATTTAGTTCCTTCTCTGTATAAAATATGTTTTCTTTGAGAAGATTTACAGTCTTTCAGGGCCAGATTTTCTAGATATTCAGTATCTTCATGTTACTTTTGATAACAGTGAATGTAAAAACAGTACAAAATGCATATTTTCTATGATTCCATATTATAGGGGGAAAAAACTGTAGATATATACATATATGATAAAATTAGAAACTGTTGGCTGAAACAAACTACAAAATGGAAAGTATTTGTTCATGTTTTTTATGAAGTACATGATTAAGAAATCCCAAATTTCCTACACCAGCCTTTGTTTGGACTTTTGGCACTGAACAGAGACATTTCCTTCCCTCAGTTTAGCTTTTCAAACCAAAAGAATCTTAAGTGGAGTAGACAATAAGTACTTTAAACGTTTTTAGGAGTTCTTTTTGTTGAGAAGAGAGGTGAACTGCTTTTTTTATGCTGAGCCTTGTAGAGAGGAACTGCTGATATTGAAGGTCATCAGTCCAACACTCTCTATTGAACTGTCCTGTCTGGATGAAAAGCGGTCAAGGGAGTGCCAGGCAGTACAGAGCTTGTCGTTGACTGCATAACGTGCCCAGCTCCTGAAAATCTCAGTGGTGTGTGCCTCCTGGAACAAGGCATGAATAAAGCCATGAAGACAACCAATTGCTTTGTAGCTTTCTTATGAGACATAAAATTGATAGCAGCTAAAACATGAAGAGAGTCTAATCAGAGTGGAATGATATATCAGGGGGGAAAAACAAGAAACCACATACATGTGAAGAAAATAAATGAAAGTTACATTTAGATGGCTAAGGAAAAGTGCGAAGATGATACTTAGGCAGCATTTCTATGAATTTTTCATCACATTCTGAGAAAGAAAGCAATGCAGTGCCACAGCTGTCTGGATTTGAAACTAAGAATCTTGTGATATCTGTAATGCCATGGACCATGCATGGATTGAATGGAGGGTCTCTGCTTGGGAATGATAGTAATATGGCCTGGTTGATATATCTTATATTGTAACTTCTGCTTCTTGTGATTCTGAAAGCAACCCCATTGCTCACAAAAGAAAATGAAGCAAGAATGAAATTGCACAGGCCTTTTTGTCTGCAGTGTATAAAGCTATATATTATCCTGGTGTTACACAAGCATTTGCATATGACTGGAGAAGCCAACACACTGTGGTGTATAAAAATAGGCAAAAAGCTTTCCCAGCTGAGTAGAAGCACAGAGGCTTTTACACAGCTCAGGAAGAAGCTCGAAGTTTCTCTTGGAGAAAAATCCAATTTAATGTCAGAGCTTTGCTTTCATTCATAGACATGGCTTATTCATGGAGCACCTACCAAAGGCAAAATAAGTATCTCATCACACCTTAGAACCTGGATTTAATATACAGATGTATAATATTAGAAAGTAAAAGATTAATCCAGTTTAATGCTGGCCACAATCAGATGTCTCAATATGCCTTCTAAACACAATCATATTCTATAGCCAGAGGTGTTCTTTGTGTTACATTTTAACATATACTTTTATCACATGAAATTTAAAAGATTTAATATAAAAATTATTTGAAAAGCATTGTACAAGTATTAATGGTTCCCCTGAATTGTTAAACTTACTCCTTGTTAGAGGGAATTATGACATTTAATGCTTGATAATGTTGGCGAGAGAACATAATTTTAACTTCAACTATATAATTTTATTCTAAGAAACTGCTTATTAATTTTAGCAGTAGAGCTTTGAAAGAGTTATGCATTATCAAAACAAAGAAAATATTAGCTGCTGTCCAGGCGCATAGTGGGGACTAGTGGTGACTGATATAACAAAAAAAAAGTGGATTATAAGGCTGTGAAAACCAGTACCCATCAACTGAACTGGAAAAACACAGATGCAACAACTCAAAACACTGATTCATTATCTCCCCAATATGTAGCTAATTTGCACTGCAAAAATCAGCTAAGTTAAATATGAGCCTTGCAGATTATCATAGTTTAAATGTGCAAGAAGAATTCCCAGTTTCCTGAGTAAACCTTGGTCCTAATAAACTGAAAAAAAATTATCATAAATCTGTTTGTCTTCTTGCACTCCTGCACACATATCCAACTGAACTCCGGTGAAGAGTGTTGAGGTTTGGTGGTGCAAATGGGAGACAAGTGTTGCCCAATGCATTTAATCAGAAAACCATTGGCTTTCAGACTCACCCAAGGGTGATATGTGTTACTTTCCTGGACAGTGTGACATTGCACATATTTTTGCATGCCAAGTTGCATCAGGCTGCGATGGAGAGCAAACAAGTGAAATAACAAGTCCCCCTGGAATACTACAGCATAAAATCTGTGACCCAGATTCTCCTGGCTCTGCACATAGCACAGCTCAGAGCTAGAGCAGCAAAAAGACAGCCTTACACTGCTGGAATCTGGTATACTGGGAGCTCACTAGTACTGGGATACGGCAGCTAGTAACTACCAGAACACTGGAAACTACTGGCCAGTCTTTTTTGAAAGTGACCAAGGCCACTTACTCATCTGTGCACTTGTGTGAAATGAGGACAAAGAAAGTTCTTTGAGGGAACACCTATGAGAATACCTGCACTGTCTTTGAGGCTGTGGGGACACACAGTATAAGGTATCATTTCTAAACTCTAGAAAAATATGGAGGAAAAAAGGACGTGGCATTGCCCTTCTCCAGTGGAGTGCCAGGATACAAGCAATGTGTTGGAGAAAGTTGGTTACATTCTTTCCAATAAGCCAGTAGTTTTTTGAGACTATGACATTTTTTCACCTAATTTCTCATTAAATGTTTTCTACAAGTTGTCCCAAAGTAAAGCATAAGAGCAGACAGGCTCATCCCTCTTGATGTTGCCAACAGGAACACTGTACTTGGTCATTTTAATTTCTTTCAAGGAAAAAGATGAGAAACCCAAAGAGGTCAAACTAGACTTTGTAATGTCCTTGGCAGGAGGTATTGATATCCTTTGTGTAGTCGGTGTTTATGTATTTTCATCATTATTAGGGTCCTGATTCAGAAAGTTAGGGAAAGATTTCATAACCTTGAGCACAGGAGAATGCCTGATTTTGCAGTGAATGACCTCAACTAGAATACCCCTAGTAGCATCTGCTACTTTTTTGTATTCCCAGATGGAATAAGCTCTAAGACCCAAGTAATGTTTCTGCTTGAAGTGCCTGGCAGTCCAGTGAAGTCAGCTGGAGTTTAACCTTCAGATTTGATGCAGTCTGTGTGACTCACCTATAATAAATTTTTAATATACACAACATATTCAGATAGTTTTGATAGGCAAGGCTACAGGCTCTGCCAACATAACCAAGGGGTTATCATAGGAAGGGGGAGATGTGAGAACTTGTCAGTATTAGAAGCACATTATAGTTAAATTTTCTGGATTGTGGTGGTGGACAGTGAGCTTCAAGATTGTCACTGTAAATATAACATACTCTATTTGTCTAAGCTTTCAAACCGCTGAGCATATGGGTGATTTCAGTTACAATATAAAGAAAATAAAAATTGTACCTTACAGATCATTTTATACCTATGCATACTGGATTTAAGAAAAAAAAGCTTGCCTCTAAAATAAATTATTCTGAATTGTCCTTGACAATTGTCAAAGACTAATTATTCTGCTAATGTTGTGTGACTTACTCAAAGGCTATTTTTACCATGAAATTTTTCTCACCGTGAGAATGCTTCATTCTGCTTCAGTAGTTAATGATATGTCCTTGAAACATAGGTCCTAGGTTTGGAAATTATCAAGGGCTTTTGAAAGTGCAAACCACTTCACTTTGTAACTGAACTGATTCTCTTTTCATCTCATTGCATTTAACAAAGAAAGTTTTCATAAGCAAACACTGACAATAACCACAGTGCCTGGAGTTGAAACCTTAGGTGCTTTTAAATACGTGAACATATATGAAATAATAATATTGTATGAATTTGAAAATATCTAGATCCTCTATACAAGATATCAGAACATTAATGTCCATTAGTAGATTCAAATCATATGAGATCATGTGGTCCTTTGTTTCTCTTTTTATTTAGTGCAAGTTTTTGGTTATGAAGGTAGTAGTATCATGTCTCTGTCAACAAACTGCTTGAATAGTGCAATCAGGCATAGCTATGTTGATTTAATGCAAAACATGTTGACTTTCACCACCAGAAGGCAATTTATAATTTACTTTTCTAATGTGGATATCTTGTAAGATACGGAGATCTTTCTGAATGATAGTGAATATTCATGTATTTAGAATATACATTAAAAATTCTAGGGACATTTTGTGAGCGATTTCTGAAAAATGTCTATTGTTGCTCTTACCAAGGAAGTAGAGTCTGTTGCATTTGCTTCTATACCTGACAAACCCTACAGTATTGGAGGAAAGCAGATCCATGGTGCATGTAACAGAAACTTGTTTACAGTTCGCTAATGTTGGGCAAGGATTCCTAGACAAGCTTCTTCACCTGATTCTGTTGAACTCACCTGAATGTCATGGACTTCTATTCTCTCAGTCTCAAAATCTTATTTATGTTTCTTTGTTTAAGTGGGGTGCAAGGGTGGGGAGGGATTTTGGAAGAGTACATGGTTTACCTCTATCCAATAATAATAATAATGGCCAACCTTTGCGAATGAAGATTTGGGAGGGGCTCTCCCCACGTGGGTGTGCCCTTCCAGCCTGTGCAGTGGATTTTTTAGGTGAGGCACAGC
>JAWWLZ010000139.1:21408441-21447724 GCA_035041345.1 Poliocrania exsul
GCACAAAGCTGCCACTGCAAGCTATCCTTTTTAACTGGATTAAGAGATCCTGCATTTTGCCAGGCTAGTTTTTCACTGCCTCCTGTATCTTAAAATGCTCTGGTTTTTGTCCTTTCTGGCTTTCTTCAATTTTGATACCTGAACATATACCTATGTCTTCATATCTCCACAAATACACGCAGTTTCCTGCATCCCTGTCCCCTGCAGCCAGTGCAAGTACTCTTTTACTTCTCTTAATATTTTGCTTCTCTTACCCACTTCTTTTCTTTTTGCAAGTATATATACATTGTTGTCTCCTCCTGCTCTACCACAGGTATGATAATAAGGTTCAGTGGTTAGGCATTCAGAAATCATAGATTTGAAATGAATTTTAGCAGTTACCATCTCAAAAATGGTTCTTTGCACAGAAAAGGACTCCTTTCAGAGTGATCAATCAGCAGTGTCTTGTCTTGTCAAAATCTGTATCTTCACAGTTCGATGGAGCACAGGCCAAGAGCCATCTAAAGCATGGTGGTGTATAGAAGAGACTGTTCTTCACAGTATGCTTTGGAGTTGACTATTTATCCTTTGGAGTGCAGTGAATAACTAACTTTTTGTTACAATGAATAAAGTAATGGAAGTAAAAATTACCTTAATACTGAAAAATTGTAAAATTGTAATGCAGCCTATCCATAACAACTGTCTTTTTTTTTTCTTTTTTTTTTTTTTAATTCTGTGTCCAGGAGCTTCAATGGTATTGTTACTAAGATTAGTCTGGCATTGAGTGTTAAGTATTTTCATTTAGTAAATTTGAATTAATTATAATTCCTTAAAATATTAGGAGATTTTGGATTCATTCTGTATAAACTCCTTGCCAATGAGTCAGTGTGGTAATTTTGGGAAGGATACATTGTAATTTTCATGCACATCAAAATATGGAAACACTTTTAACTGCAGCACAGAAACAAGTTAATTATAGAGAGCTATCCACAACTTTCCTGTAGTCTCTGTGTGTTTACAGAGAAAGAGATTATAAATTCATGAGTCTGTGCTTACTGGTTTTTTGTGTTGTATTTTTTTTTTTTTACTGTTATTATTTGAAGATAATTTTCTAATATACCTGGTATACAAATAAGCACTTTTGTATTTTCTGGGATTGCCAGATGCTTGCCCCTTACTTTCCTAGATACATATAGCCCTTTTATTTCCCTGTAAATTCATATGTACCTGGATAAAAGCTGTTTTCTAGCTGTATATGCGTTGTCCATATGGCTAAAAACCTGTTAAATGTCTGGAAGATTATCCAGAGCAGCAGTGCAGTTAAGCTTTATGTTCACTGAAGTGTCATTATTTTTTCAGGATAGTAAAAATCAAGGAATATTAAATGGAAACAGATAAAAAGGTGTTATTACAACAGCTCCTTAATTAGCCAGTCTGATTTCCCTTTTGATCTTTTCAATTAGCCAATAAACTATCCTTTAAATTATGTTATTGGCCGAGTACATCAGGACAAGCAGATATTTGAAGGATTTTAACAAACTCTCATCCATTTTTACAAATGTAAATGTACTGTAACCCTTAGCCAACTGACTAAGTAGCCATCTGCTGTATAGATGATCACACTGATTATGTGCAAAGACAGCAGGTCTCTACTGTAGACTTTATTTTATTTATAAGGCTATATACATTGGCTTCCATTCTAATTAGATTTTGCACAGCTATAGCAAAGTAGGAGGTACTTTAATAAATGTTCAACAGTATCTATGACTCTGCCAACTTGGCTTAATATAATGAGATGTCCTTTACAGAAATGTACCAGAAGGGATTGTAAAGGGATTGTTTACCGCTTGGTCTTACAAGGAGTTAACCAGGATTCTGTAATAGCAGAGGCTTGCAGATGAAAATCACGGGCTGAATTTTGACTTGCATTGCGCTATAAAACTCACAAAGAACAAATCTGACAATACATAGCTTTACATATTAATCATCCCTGGATGGAACTTCTTTTCTCAGATAACACTATCTCAGATTATTTGCAATGGGATCTTAAAAAATACTTTTGAATGTGGAACCAATAGCTGCATGACTGTTTTTGACTCTTTACTGCTCTGGAGGTATGCAATTCAGCTCTCCAAAAATCACCACTGCAAGAGATGGTTGCAGGAGAGCAGTTTTGATGAATATACAATGAAATTGTAATGATTGTTCTGTGTCAAAGCCAATAAGCCTAGACTTCATGTTTATGTTTGGCTAGGTTTCATGCTAGAAATTCTGATTCTTAATGAGGACAATTCATCCATTAACTGGAGTAATTATACAGTTTTGAGACCCTCTATCAAAGAGATTCATTTTTAAGGAGACAGTGTCAAGACTCTGAGGACCTATATGTCAGTTTTGTTAGATATAATTTTTTCCAGAATGTTTGTTATTCCACTGAAAGCCATGTTTATAATTTTTTCCAGATGTCATTGAAAATTTCAATGAGGGCAACATTGTGCTTCTGAATGTGAGGAAGAAAATGCAGTTACACTTAAAAACAGTTAACTGACCAGACAGAGTGAAAGATCCAAAAGAAACAGTGTACTGTAGTTATTACATTTTTATGTACTATTTGTTTTAGTAAGTGAAGAAAAAATTGCTAGTGTGCTAAAGAAAGGCAATGTCACTTCCACAGTGAGATTCACATGAGTGAATACTTCATAATAGCTCACCACAGACATTATTAACAATAGTAAAACCCATTCACGTAATTAAAGGTGTTATTTTTCCTTTAACTGCAGAAACAAACAAAAAAGGGTCATATAAAAATATGTGCAAGCCCAGCAATAAGAGTTAGATAATAAACACAACAATCAAACCTTCAGTCTGAATAACACTATTCAAGTTGAGCATGTCTAGATATTAGGTAATAGCTTTAGTTTGCATTAAAATAGGTTTAAAAACTGCATTACAGAACTGCTACATGATAACGTCATGTAGATTGTCAAACAGAGAATAAAAAGGTTTAAAACGTTTCCTACTTATTTGTAACTAGCTAAATGGCAGCATCTTCAGCTTGCCAAGAGGGAAGTAACACCACACACATGTGATACAGTATGATAGAGTGTAATCATAGCTGAGACAAAATATAAGCCTCTTAAAGTAACAAATACCTGATTGGTTTAGCACTGCTGCCAAAAATAAAGACAGGACAGGCTGCTGGCTAATCTCGTTGCTCAAGCAAGGAAAAAAAAAAAAAGGAATTAAAACAATGGCTCAACTGTACGAAGTGGTGCCAGATTATTAAATTTTAAAGACCATTGTATTGATTCAAATAATTTTTCCCGGCACTTTTCATTGTCTCGCCTTTCAAAACTATAATTTTGTGATAATCTTCCCAATCAAATTACTTCTTGGTGTAATTATGCCTTTTCCACTGTCAGAGTTTGACAGGCTCTCTCTCGAGTGACACATTATATTGGAGAGCTACAGAGGAAGAGAGCATGCTGAACTCTTCCACACAGTGACAGATTCAGTGTCACAGTGGCACAATGTCAGCATGTAGTCTACAGTCCATGGCCTTAAAAATACACCCTGTTCAAAGACAATCAGTTAATTTTATAGCTCTGTTAGTTTAATAGGCAGGTTGGGTTTGGGGAAGGTAAGAACTGATGAAGTAAGAGTAGTTCTTTATGCTCAAACAGTTTTTCAGGAGAGAAGGATTTCCCTAGAGATATTTTTCCATACATTGTTTAGTTTATTTTTTTCTGTAAGACACCAACAAGTGGATTCAATTCACGCACACCGTCTCTGCATTTTCTTGTTTCCTCCTGCCCCCCTTTGTGTCCTCACTTTCCAGCTCAGATAACTCTTCAGCTGTTCTGAAAATACTACCATGCATTGCAATGAGGAAATTGAAAGTAACATCTAATATTTAACTGCTTTCTGGAACTAGGCAGAAAATTAACAGGTTAAGTGAGCAAGTATGCTTCAAAGAACAAAAGTGGAAAATAGTGTTTTCCAAACCCCAGGAGCTGAGTGCAAATGCTTATATTATTGCAGCTAAATGAGGATGTGGGGAGAGGTGTGTGTGTTTGTGGGTGGAATTGCATCAGTGTTATTAAGTGCTTATGATTCATTTTTTTCTGTTTACTGATTTATCTCTAAACCTAGCTTAATTAGCTCCACCTCTGACACAAAACTCAAAAACTCCTTAGAAGGATAGATTCAAATGTGGGTAGAATGCTCTCATCTTTCAGAGACAGGAAATATTATAATAAACAGATTTCATCTGTGAATTCTTAGGCCAATGCTGTAAAATCAGAGACTTTGTATGAACATTAGGAAAACCTGTGTGTATTTCATAAGGAGCAAGATTCACTGTGCTACAGGCCTGGTTTTCACAAGTGTTCAAAACAGAATTGTAACTGAAGTTAGTGGGCATTGTAAGTGTTTAGATGTTCTGAAAACTGGCCCCAGGGTTTTATTCTTGGGAAGTAATAGGAAAACTGAGAGAAAATAAAGTTCCTCATATAATAGAAAGACAGGATTTTTTTTTCAAAATAGAACATGTTAATAATTCATGCAATATCTTGTTATTATCATTGGAAATCCATCACATGAATCAAAAAATCCAAGTCTTTCATCTTCCTAGGAAAACATTACTGTGAGTGACAGTAGATATTTGGTGTTTAAATGCCAATTTCTGTCTCTGCATAACAACTTCAATATGCCATTTTCAGTTTGCCTATTAATTTTATTTCGTGATGCTCATTATACATTATTATACATGTATGAGGTTTGCATACATGCATTTAAGCCAGTGTGTCCATTTATAAAAACTGTCCACTGACACTGAGATGTGTCGTCCTTGATGGGTGTAAAGTCCTTGGCAAACATCCTGGGTAGATTCTGGGAAGATGTGCTTTCCCTTCACAAAGTCAAATATGCATAAAAAGAATATTAAAAACTAAAAATTTTGGAATATTCTGAAAAACCTGTTGATTGAGGTTTATCCTCACTTCTGAGGAGAAGTTAAAAATGTCAGTTTGTACCCATTTGTGGATTATATAAAAAGAAAACTATACCATGTTAAAAGAAAATACGATACTTCTCAGCTACTGGATTCTATGAGTCAATACTGGGAAAACAGATAATGATCTCTGTCTCCAAGGTGCAGAATCACTGAGATTTGTCCACAGGAAAAGGAAGTAATTTACATATTTATCTGCAAAACAGCAAAATAACAGTATCTAACTATACAGTGATCTGTGCATTTAACTGATAGATTTGCACATTTAAATAATAAGTTGGGGGTTTTTGCTTCCTGATCTCAACTTGATAATAAATATATTTGAACTGAAACATTTCAATTATAATGCTGACACCTCATGGCTTCCTTACTTTGACCTAGAACGTCATTCAGCAAAAGATTCTGCCAGCCATGCTGAACATAGTTGCAGCTCAGTAAAACATGCTTCCACTGATTAAGTAGGAAAAGAGTGTGAAAAATTTGTCATAAAAACAAGCTGTGATTGAATCTCTCAGCTCTGAATTCTCTTGAGTTTCATGTAGTTTCTTTTCTTGCTACAAACCATTTTGCTTGCCAAACACATCAACCGTAAGCATCTTATGGAAGCTTCATAATGGAATGCCTCACTTTCTGTAAAGATACATCTAGGTAAAAGGAAACTTAAATTTGCAGAAATAATAGGCTTGACCCTCACTTTCATCTCATATAGGTCATTAACAGAGTTTGATTTAGTGGCATCAATAATCTTTCTACTGTCCTTCCAGCGATGAGGGAATTAATTTCCCAAATCAGCAATTTCTTTTGGACAGTGCACCAAGCTTTTCTATGAAACATTTTATATTGTCTCTTCAAGATCATCTATTAATGGAAAGCAGCTGGCACAGTGATGCTTCAGATGTAGCAAGACTAATAGCTATTACTTTACATCTTCTTCTCTAAAGGATTTTTACATTTTGGCACAGCAGTCAGGTGATTTTCGAGTGATGATGTGATGAGTTGATGGAAGTTCTACCTGATGTAGCAGATATAATCTACATTTTCCTCTAATAAAGTAGATAATCCACCATGACTTAAGTAGAAATAGAAAAAAGCCATGGGTTTTCATTTTCCTTTTTGTGTAAGTATTTCCCTTTGGATAATGTATAGACTTTCATTTCCACTGTTACACAAATAAATGATCAGTCACAAGTAATAAGCCTCAATTATTTAAGCTTTAGTAAAACCCTTACCAAAGTACTTCCAGATGACTCATATTGTATGAAATTCTCTCAGTAGTTGCTCATCTGTTACTGATAAGGGAGGCACAAAATAAATCATAGCAATATGATTTGGGTAAAAATTCTCTAATGCACCTAAATGGTAGAAGATCTAATTTGTAGGGCTTTGAGCTATGCAATTATGTGGTCACACACTGACTAGAGTGTAAATGCAGACTCGAGTAGGATTTAGCACTTTATCTTCTTACAAGCTTTTGAAAACTCTGTGATCATTTCTCTGCAATTTTAAACTTCTAAATACTTTTGTAAGTCTTGGACTGTAGAAGTCACAGTGTAAAAAACCAAAGATCTGCAGTATTGAAGAGTGTAGGATTTGATTCAAGATAACTGACTGACTAAGATTTATGACTAAAATATTTCTGATATCTAAACACCAAAAAAACATTAGGGTCAGGATTTGCCCAGGTTCCCAGTGTTCAGTTATTCTGCATCCACATGGTCTCAATCTTGTACTGAGCAGATCAGATATTATCTTTTTCTTAAGCAGCCTTATTTCTTCTTCTGCATGGAATAAAGGAACCTAAAACAGAAATCCATTCCTTCCCTTGGTTTTTAGTTTAGACTGTATTTCTCCTGGTTGTTTACAGTCTCCTTTCATAGTAAAGCTATCACAGATCCTGATTACAAGAGTATGTTTTGTTTATTTATAAGCTTTCAAAAACTGCTCATCATTATTTTTCTCATCTCATTTTGGCATTAATGAGCACTTTAATATACTTTGGAAAGGGAGTAGAAAAATATTCTCTCAGTTCTGAAGATGAAATGAGGTACTCAGAGGTGGAGGAATTTGTTCTAGTCACACAGCCAGGCACCACGTCAACAAGATTATAAGCCAGATGTTTACATGGCACCCCCCTCTGCAGCACTTGAACACCTAACCAGCTTCAGTGCACTTGCCCTTCATAACACTCCTGTGAGATAAGGAAGGTCTGTAATACTCAGCGTACAAATGAAGAACTGGGTTACAGGAAAACTAAGGGTCCAATGCTAAAAGTACTTAGAGATATATCACCTTGAAACTTTTCAGAAACATTATAGAAAGGAAGTAGCTGGAGCAGGGAATTAAACCTGAGTCTCCTAAGCCTTGAGTTAAAGCTCAAATTGCTGAAAAACCTTCCTCCTTCTTCTTGGAAAACTCCTGCTCCTGCATATCATACACAATCTGGGTCATATCCTAACTAAGTTTCTTTCTTCTCTCTATTGGCATGCTACACAGGCACCCAGGCAGAGACTGTTAGCTAAAGAACCTGATTTATTGGGATCATCTGGAAAGGTTAATACTCACTTAGGGAATACCATTAACAGGTTGGTCGTTCACTGTCTAGATGGTCTTGGGGATTTCCCTAGCAGACATTTTGTGACACCTTCTTCAGCTGGGTCGGCAGGCATTCCCTGAAATGTTGGCCAGTGAATTATTATAATTCAACCTACCACAGTCTATCTGCATGACCACTCTCCTCTATTGACTATCTCAAGCTATGTACAAAACACATCTTACGAAAACATGTTATGAATATATATCTTAAGCATCTGCAAAAAAGTAATAAATACATCTGAGCATAATAGCTGGAAACAGGGTTTTCCATCAGAGAGTTTCTGTCAGTCAGCTCATGCTGATGTCTGTGTGAGGCCAGGATAACCTTGCAGGTGTCCTTTGTTTATGCATAACAAATCTTACCTTAACAGAATTGTGCTGGGGAAAAATTGCTACTGCTCTACCAATGACTGAGTGTATATAGGCACAGCTCATACACTCGGCTGCATCATTCTTAAAACTAGTTATAACATTTAAATCCATGGGTTTCACCACAGTGTGTACCAGCATATGTATTTTCACCTTTTTATCCTTTAAAAATATCTATGTTTATATCCCACTTTTTGGAGGGCTTCCTGTCAGACAGCCATTGTCTTACTCAAGGATCAGCTGGTCCTTTCAGGGAAGCACTATTTCTGCAGAGCCCAGGTTTTCTGTGGTGCCTGGGAGAGCAGCAGCACCTGTTCTTTTGGCAGAAGAGATATGTGGAGAGAATAAGCAGAAAGAAACCATTGTTTTCTATCAAGCTTTTCCTCATGTTATTTTTTCCAGATGAATCAAATAAACAGAAAAGAGTGTTGTATAACTGAATGACCTGTATGTGATTTTGCATATGTGTTAATATATATTGTTGGAGAGAGGAATCAAATTTTGTGCCAGTCTTCTACAACACAATCTTTGTTGTTCATGTTTTTCTGTTCAGTATATTTTATTCAAACAAACAAACAAATAAATAAATAAAGGTGCCAAGTTGAGCTTATTACTCCTCAGACCTCAAAAATTGCTGTTTTCCTAACTAGAAACCAAGTAAGAACTTCAGAACTGGGTCTAATGGTTCTGTAATTATAATGTCATATTATCAGTATGTTCTTTAAAATGTCAACATGAGGAGAAAAAAGGCTATGGGATATTATTTTCTTATTATTGCAGTGTTCCTTTGAATACTGTAAAAAACATCAAACACATATTAGAAACAAAGGCGGACTGGACAGAGTAAATGAGATCATGCTGAGGTCTTTGTTGCTCTGGCTAGAATGTTTTTGATGTCTGAACGAGCTCAGTAACTGGTTTTGTCTTTATCTGGGACCACAATGCAGCCTGCAGCATCAACATGTCCAGCCAGCCAGCCAGCCAGTAATCGTGGCTGAGGTTCTGACCTTTCCAGATTTCCTCACAACTAATAAGCACTTAAGTGAGAACTTTTTTTTCCTCTATGAGAGACTTCTCATAAAAGCAAAATACTAGAAGTGTTATGTTTATGCAAAATCCAACTACAGTTGTGTTTGACTTTTCTTCTTCAGAAATTTCATTATGGAGTGAGTGAAGCGAGTGAAGAAGCATTTCTTGGTCAGCTGCTTTTCACGAACCACAGGCATGGTTACCTCTCTCCTCTATATTACAGACTGGCCTTTGCAAATGGAATACAGAGATTTTAAAAAGCATTGTAGTAAATTTTCATTGTAGAAATTCAGTGTCCAGTAATGTTGCATCCCTGAGAAATATCTGTATTTAACCACAGGAATTAATTTATAGTACCTGTAAGGCAAAGGATGTGCAAACTGGTTAACCTGTTTCCTCTGGTTGCTGCATTCCTGGTGAATAGTTGTCACTTATTTACTATGACTTTCAAGGATATCATCTGTCTGCAGTTTAGTCTCTCTGATGGCTTTTAGGTAGGAGAACATCTGTCTTTGATTCTTAGGGATCCCTCTTTTAAGCCCTGCATCCTTAAATATTTGCAAACACATTCTCAGTAATATTAGGCTTCCAGAGTTCTTGCTTTGCTAACTGATAAGGTCCACTTTAGTGTCTTGTAAAGTATTCGTATAGACATAATAGTCTGGCCAAAGCTAACATTTTTCTCTGGATGTTATATGATGCCTTGAGTGCTATACACCTAGAGATAACAAAGGTAAAAGCTGATTTCAACATGAGAACTGAGAAAAGGCTTTCAAAATCTTTAAGAAAGGAGGCTTGTCCAACTGCATAAGGAAACACTTCTCATATGTTTAACTCTCAGCTTACAACTTGCAAGTTTACAATGATTTCATGATCAAAACTGCCTATGCTTTACTGGAAATCTAAAATGTCTTAACTAAAATCCAAGTATCCCTTTCCTACACTATTAACAATAACCACTGGAGAAGACAGCAAAAAAAGCCGTAGTGTTGCATTCCAGTGACTGCAGCTGGACCTGCATGTGAGAATTATGCATAAGAAATAAGAGATTTGCTTTGAAGCTCTTTATCATCTATGATTGTTTATGACACGGGTGACATGTCTTAGACCTCTCTTTAAGTGGGACAAATGCTTCACTGAATAAAGCAAGCAACTGAAATACATAAAACAAGCTTCTGCTAACACCATGTCTTTTCAAATACTTGCAGATTTTTTGTAAATATTTGTCTTTTCCAAATTAAATGTTATTTTAATTTACTTCAAAGAATTATTTCTTGATAATGCAGATATTTTTTCCTCTGCTTTTGGTGCTTGCTGTTGAAGTGTAGATTTGAACAGGTCCTAAATGTGTTGAAACATTGTTGTTCAACATGGAAAAACTGGCTTTGAATAGAATAAGTGATTTCAGCTGAAGACTGAGTGTTTGAGGAGAAGAGGAAATTGTGGAAGCTTTCTTGCATCCAGACTGGTGACTTTGAATGACTGTAGAGACTGGGACATCTGCTTTGGAGTAGCAGTTACGGTAAAAAGCTGAAAGAGTAACAAACTTGCTCTTTTTTCCTGTGTTTGTCACTTCTTGTCTCTCACTCCAAGGTAAATCTGTAGGAAATTACATTGAAACAAAAGTTGGCCAGAGTAACAGAACTGACAGGAGTTCAGAATCCATTACTAATGCAGACGCTCTACATCTTCCTTCCTTAATTTTGACAAGGAGGACCTATAGTCATTTTTATCTAAAATTGCTTTTCTCCTTCCTAAAAATTATAATTAAGGGGAATTGAGGAGAAGAAAGGGGGAAAAGAGAGAAAAGGGCCCCCTTCTACATTCTTTTTAACAAGTATTTTTCCTTCTGAGTGTGATTAACAAGGTTATGATCATTCAGAATTATCACTAAAACTTTCACAGAGAATGCCATTTTCAAAATTTGTTGTTGTTGTTGTTGTTTCTTTGAGAACCTAACTTGAGTATTAGGCAGGGCTGCAACTATCCATTCTCAGCCATGGCAATTCTACATGATCATTCTGATACCCAGTACCTGTGGCCAACTGTGGAATCTGTGGCTAGCTCCTCTGGGTGATGATAATGGTGGCAGAAATTTAGGGAGGGAATAGGAAACCTTTCTGTGAACCTTTCTATTGCAAGAATAATTTTGCAGTTACTGTGTTCAAATAGTCTTTTGTTCACTCTGGGGATATTTGCCTGTACTTAGAAGCTTGGGGTACAGGTTGAGCTTAAATCATAAATGCACTGTGCATGCACCTTTCCACAGGGTTCATTTGTGCAAACAGATATTTGATAAAAATATTGTTTGCACACATACAGTGCAGGATGGGTTGCAATTGCACACAGACTTTATCACAAATATCACAGTGTCACTTTGTATGAAATGAACACCTTTGCAAGGTAAGGAACACGTCTGTTAGAAGCAACTTACCTGTTCTTTATTTGTGGATTAAGAACAACAGGTACATGTAAAAGGCAGATATTTGTTACTGGGCTGGGATGAAGTATAGTGACTACAGGAAGATAGCTATTATATAATATTACCTCAGTTGGTTAAAACTTGGTTGTAATAATACCAAGGTCATGGGTTCAATCCCTTATGTGGGCCATTGACTTAAAAGTTGGACTCGATGATCCTTGTGGGTCCCTTCCAACTCAGAATAATCTGCAATGTGGATATTCTGTAGTGTGCCTAGGTATATAAATATTTTATATTATGATTGTATTGCATATTTTCATTATACAGTGAGGATATACTTGGGGATACAAGTACTAACATTGCTAAGAGATTATCTCTTTTAATACAATCCAGCCAAGTTATAGGAGTTGCCTGCGTGACAATGAGCAAGCTTTTGCATGAGATAATATTGCAAGACATTTTATGGGCAGAATGGAGCACCAAAAGATGGTAATGCATTGTTGTCATTAGAGAAAGAATAGAAAATATTTTATTTAGCCCTTCCAGAGGAATTATTTTCATGTGGTACAGTCAATACAGAGGTGGAGCTAAGTGTTTCAAACTATGTTGCCATAAAGGCAGGCTGTTGTTTTCTGTAGGCAGTTTCACGGCTATCCCAGAATTAAGATGTTTCCTTCCTGGTTTCTGTCTGCACTTTTGATCAGGCCTGTTTTGCTACCTAGGAAGAGTCCTTGCTGACTGTTTGTTGGTGAACCTCAGCAATGAGTCACTTGAATTTGCTGTACACTGAGAACTCAGCCGGACTGTGTGCTAATTCCAGGTCCAGACCCACTTTCAGGGACCACAGACCATGTAACCCCTGTGTGGCCACGTTATCCAGCATTCCCATTTCTTCTGCAAATGGGTAGCGTCAGTCTCATTGCCTTGAGAAAATGATGCCAGAGACAAAAAGTGATGGTGTTTGTGGATTATAGCTGTATTTCAAAGTTTGGTAAAATTCTGTATTTTAATGTCCATCCCAGCAGATCATGTAATCTCTCTTATGAGGAAAAAATCATTTGCACCTCCTAAAGATTCACCCCGTCTTTTTTTAAAAGATGACAAGATTAAAGATTTAATTGCTTTTTATTGTTTAATGCCAAGATAAGGAGATGGCTTTTTCACTTCCCTCTTCTCCTACAATTCCTCTCACTCATCTGATGTGTCTCTGCAATGCAAAATGCCAGTTGTTTTAACCTTGTGTAATAAGACACTTCCGATAACAGTGCTAAAGACAGAGAAATGTTTTCCTTGGAAGTGTAATTTTCTTTTTCAACAAAAATTAACACTACAGAAGACATGTTTTCTGGCTGGCTGGCAGCAATTAATCGGAAACTCCTAGGTACTAATTTACTGGAATCAGTTCAGAGTGTGTTATCTGATTTATTTTTAATTGAGTGATCAGACTTAATTTCTTTGCTCTGATGAAGTTACTAATGTTTCCTGTTAATTTTCTTTGGTTTGAAGAGGAAGATTTTTAGCATTGGTGGGGTTTTTTGTGTTTTGGGTTGGTTTGATTTTTCCCATAGTAGTTACACCATTGAGGTTCAGGCAGTGCTGCAGCTAAGAGGGAGAAATAGCCTCTTTTCCTGTTTGCAGCAGTTCAGGCCAGGCAGCTATGCCCTGAGTCTAATTCTATTCCCTTGCCAATCCCTGCTAACATGAGCAGCAGGAATCACTTTCTGCCTCCTTTGGCTCTGTCTTTATCAGCACTGATGCTTTGAGGGCAGTAATAAAGAAGCGCTATCTTAATGACATCAGGAATGACCTTAATGGATGGGAGATTGTTAGGAGTAACTGTGATCAGTTTTGGACTGAGGGTAGGGGATCTCATGCACATAGCAGAGATTAAGCCAGGGAACTAGTAACTCCCTAGATGAGGGAGCAAAGGGAACAGAGAGTGAAAGGATTCTGTAGAGCCTTAGGGAAAACAGCTTTCTTGAATGAATCAAAATGAGTTAATTTTCTTGAAACTTCAGACTTTTTTGCAGGTTCTACTTGTGCAAGTTTGAGAATGAAGACAAATGTTACAGGAGATCTTGATTTTGCTAGTATCAATTGATTCTGTTAGTGTTATTTTAATTTTTATAGCAGAAAGATTCCTTCTCTCCTTTCAACTGATAATTGCTTTACTTGCATTCTCAAGTTCCTTCATGGCATCTTTTACCCAGTACACATATAAGAATTTTTAGTTTTTCTGACTAAACCTCTTCTAACCATGTAGACCCTGTGCTGATACCTGAAGGTGGATTCCTTAGGTCATACGAATATGTGAGAATAATATCCAGCCTAACAATAGATCCAGCTCTCCCTGAGTTGATATGCCCACTTTTTTCTTATAATTGAAGAGCTTTGGGTTGTCATCACTTCAATTATCCCCCAGCTTACAAACAGGTATAGGCCTAATAGGCCTAATTATTTTGCATCAGGTATGTGATTATTAGAACTCCTGATGTGTTGACAAGATTAAATTTATAAAAAAACCCCAAAGTAATACCTAAGACATTTACTTTATTCTTTTCCTGTCTGAACTTCTTTAGAGGTATTGTGCTGTCTCAGAGTAGAAATAGATCAAGGAGAGAAAGTACAGCATTTCAGAACCCATAGTTTCCCTTTTTATAAAATAAATAATTACAGACAAATAAAAATATGTTCTTCGATATAAAGTTGTGTGGCTTAGGCATTTTAAAGTGTAGACATTCATTTTGGTTTTGCCAGTCTAAATCTGGCTGAGTGAGGCTTCACCTGAAGATAAGCCTTGGGCTGGCTTGTAGGGAACAAATTAGTGCTGTCAGCTTTGTTCCTTTGGCTGAATTGCTTTTAATCAAGAGCCACGATCACAAGTGCTCTTGTTCATCAGAACATCTGAAAGGGCCACTGTCAATTGTGAATTGAGTATGAACTATGTTCTCCCTCTTGGAAGAAGCCTCTTGGCCACAACTGAGGAGACAAATGAGTGGGTCATTTTGTGGGGACAGCTGCATAAGCTCTTGCTGTCTGTGGGTGAGGGAAAGGCATAAATCTCCAAAGATCCAGCCTGGCACCTGGCCTAGTGATTCCAACCACTTGATATTAAGAGCTCTGTGTGGGTTTGGAAATCAAATATCTCCTTTTTACCAAAGCTACCACTCCAATGAAAAGCATTGTAGCCTGCCTATATTGTTCACTGAAATAGTTACAGTGGGCTGAGAGGGGGAGTGAGTAAGAATATACTTGATGAACAAACTTATTGCTAGCTCTGAAAAATCCTGGAAAATTTTCCTGTTGACTTATTTGTCTGTGAATTTAGATATATTTATGTAGGATAACCCTGCACTTTAGTAGGGTACAGTTTGGGACACCTACCACATGGTCTCTTATCTTTTCAGTCTATCACAGGGATACACAGTCTTACTCATTTTAATGCATAGTCCTGTAACTACTTTTTCCATAACCTATGTACCTTTGCATATCACCTTGAAATTTGGCCAGCAGATTTGTATGTAGTCTAGAAAAGAGGTTACATCCTAAATTAATCCTCAGCTAAAGCATGACAGTTGTTACATCATCTTGTACACTGTCATGGGGAGCTCCTGCAGCTGCAGTGTGGTGAGAATTCACTTAGGCAATAAGTGGGCAAGGAAAGCTGTTACACTTCAGTAAGTGACTTAGCATTACAGATTCTGAGACTGAAAATGGTCTACTATATTTAATCTTGCCTTCTCCCCTCTGAAAGTCAGATTCTGACTCCTTTACTTGCCTCTATTTTAACTTTTATCAAAGCTGGGTTTTCAGACATGACAAGCCATAACCCCAGTGCTGTAAGTAGGTCTAGAACATACTCCATCTCTCTTTATTTTCTAAGTATAGCATGTAAGTCTACAATAACCTTTCATCAGTAGAAAAAAAATTGATCTAGAAAAAAAAGGTGAGTTTTTTTGCTACATCATCTCTTTACCACCCTGACTGGTTTGAAGCTAACTTTTGTTTCATATTGAATCTGGTTCAAACAGAAAGATATTCATTATTATCCATCAGCGTTATAGTTGTCATCAAAACCTGAAGAAGCATAATTTTTCTTTGACATCAAATAATGCACAGTTCAGAATTAAAAACCTTGATCACTTTTTTGTTGGATTCTTTTTTTCCCTGTAACCTTGTTATTTGCTTTTGAAGCAAGAACAGTTACATGTGTAAGAAGATGAACATATATTTTGCAGGTTTAGTATCCTTTAGATTCATTCGATGAAATTCCAATGACAAGAAATTCTTACAGGATTTTCAATGGGGTTGAGACTTGCTAATCCTTAATGAAAGCGAAATTGGTTTTGTTCTGAGACAAGTGTATGAGGACAACAATTGGGTACAAGAGAAATTAAATTTATGACCAAATTATTCAGCTCCTTTCTCACCTTGGATGAGGCTAATCAAACTTTAATGGTTCCCTGGAGCCCAAAACCTTGTTCTTTTAAGTGTTAACAGTTTGAACTTTTGCTCCTGAGATGCTGTCCCTCATACTAATCAGCTGTAGGCATCAGGCCTTTTCCAGGATTACTCCATAGAGTAAAAGACCACAGCATGAACAAGATGCTTTGAGGAGACTGGAACCAATAATGCTGGGTTTACTTTGTATGTATAGTTTATAATAAGGTAAACATAGTGTAGTAATGAGATTGAGCATGTACCAAATTTTTCTCTGCTTCTGAGATGGCCAGTGAGCTTGAAGTCACATTGTTGTTCTTCTGCCTGACAGGGCATTGACCATCCATCTCCACACAGCTGCCCATGGTACTTAGACTTGTGCAACTTCATTTATCCATGTTCTGAAAGGTTTCAAGCTGAAATTGGTCTGTTAGTTAGAAACACACATCCAAATGCAGACAGGCATGCACATGCACAGTCAGACAACACACATGATCACATCAACCTGCTGAAGCAGGAAATGGGTAACAAACAGGGACAGTATGGGCAGAGAAAAGATTATAGCTGAGAAGTTCTGGGACAACTGCAATCCTTGAGGTTTTTTAGGTGTTGGACAGGAGAGAGTCTAAATGTGTTTCAGTCTGGCTCATCAATACATTAGTGTGATTTTATACACTCTTTTTGTGTCTGTCTTGGACAGGACTGACCACCTCATACAGTGATATCATCTGATCCCCACTGTGATGGTATCCAACTTGGCAAAGGTTTTTCTTTTTTCCAATGAAACTGCTCTCTGAATAGCATGTTACCCAGCATGTGTACAAATTTCTGGATTTTGTCTTCAGTGTTCTCTTATTACTGATGTCATTGTTTTAATTTTAATTTTTATTTGGGAAAGTGCCACGTAAGATGGTCTCAGGAACTGCCCTAAAAATTAGTAGCAAAAGCACTTCTCCTGGGTGACATTAAAGAGGAGAACACACACATCCAGTTCTGTGTGGCTTAAGATCAAAGAACTGGGAAATCATCAAAAGCCTTTTCCACCTTCTTTAGCCCTAGGGAGTCTTCCTGGACTGCTTGTGAGCTTTGGCAGAAGTTGTTAGCATTATGCATAATGGTCTTCCTCAGACTTCCCAAATCCTTTCGAGTTTAGTAATATAATATCACTGTTGGCTATATGTAAAATTTCTTGCCATTGTGTCAGGGCTAAAGTTACAGGAAGCAGGGGCCCTAGCACTGCTTAAATAGAGTAACTCCTGCTGTTTTCAGGGTTGTTGTTTCTGAACATTGTGAGTTTCTGTGGGGCTTTTTTGATAGTTTGTTGTTTTTTTTTTCCTCAGTTCTGCTTAGCTCTGGAAAAAATAAAACAATTTAAATTTGATTCACAAAAGCTGTAATTCCATATTGCCTTGATATTCAATTTAAGATAGTGTTCTGCTGTAGGTACAGAAAGGGTTCCAGGGGTCAGATGTGATAGCAGCTGTGACTGAAACCAATAAAAGAAGAATGAAAGATTTATTCACCGATAAGTCACTTTTCTTCAAAATAAAATTATCCAAAATCACTATCTGTTGGAACAAGGAATGGATTTCAAAGACTAGAGATTAATAAATGTTCTGTTATACTGTCAACAGTTTTGTGTCTCAGTATTTTTGTGACAAGTTTATTCAAATCTGTGTGTGGATCACTACTCAATTCAGTGATGCTGTGTAAGATTCAATAGGTAAACAGATGCAAGTGAACATTGCAATTTATCAGTTGTCCTGTGATTTTCAGCTGGTTTTAACTGTTTAATTCCACTTAATTAATACCTAAAATAACACATATTGCTGCTTTCATTCCTATGAAAGAGGGTGTGAGGAGATTAAGCTTTAACTTTTGTCCAGAACTTTTTCCCAACCTGATAATAACAGGATGAATGGATAGGCATTTACAGAAATGCCAGTTTCAACTACTTGAAGGCACTTTCATGTCTTTTTTTCCACTTCATTCTTGCATATGTTTTAGCCTTTGCCACTATGAGTTTATGTCATCACCAAAGTAGACATCCAGCTGGTAACCCACTCTGTGCATTGAAGTACCGTGCAAACAAAGCAATTGTGAACTGTACTTTGCATCTGAGGAGTGGAAAACATGAAGAAGTAATACACATGCACTATCTCTAGTGGAATATTTACATATTTACAAATACTTCCCACTGCCTCCCTTTATTCAGGTCACTATCTTTGCATTCATCTGGGCACCAGCCCAGACTTACTCAAATCACTGGTCTAAATCTGTATGAGTCCTCTGAAGAACAGAACTTCAATCCTTATCAGACATCAGAAATAAGGTATATGCATGATTAAGCAGTATTTTCAGACTAGCTGAGCTCCAATGCAGTTACCAACCGAACTTGAATTTATTGAGGTGTAGGAACATGCTTTGCAGGAATTTTGAAGTTACCCTAAAAGAAAGGAAATCTAACATCAGACAGTCTCCTATGAAAGAAAGAGGAGATGAAAGGAAGCAAGGAGAGTGAACACATTTCTGCTTAAATGAGCAGTGCTAAAATGGGGTGATGACAATGGCATGACCTATAGCCCTTTAGTAATGAGAACATCCTTCATGTGCAGTGTGTGTTTTGCCTGAGCTGGACTGAAGTCAAGAACTGCCTCAGTAGGCTTTTAATGCCCTGGTTGTCATAGAGAATAGAAAGGTTGGGTACTGTGCTGAGTGTTAGGTTTCTGAAGTGACTAGGTTTCGGTAAGTACCACAGGATGATAAAACATGGGATTACCAAACAGAGCTATTGATTATTTTATTTTTACATTCCTGCATAATTTTCATGGCTGATGTTTGGTCTGTAAGAAGTTTCACATATAGGCTAGAAATTCCATTCAAGAAATTTGGGAATGTTGAAACAAGATTTATTTATCAAAACAACCAGCAGCTCTTTTCTATTTAAAGGGAGCTCACATCATATTGTTCCTGTTGGTGACTTACAATAGGAAACCTCTCATCTGTGGATCGGTAGGCACCTGTGCTGAGCAAGGATGGAGAAGCACTTTTATTTTTTAAATTCTGGTAGACAAGTCCTATTCAGACTTGCAGTGGGTCACAAAAATCTCCTTGTGCTGCTTCCCCTTGTAGCAAAGACATAGGTATGAGTTTTACAGTGATCAGAATTTAGAAGACTCGACAGACTTAATCATCCTACTGCAGTGTCACCATGGTGATTTCCATTTACAACCAAAAAATTATTAGTCTGATTTAGTCATGGTTCTTCTTTTTTTCTTTCCTTTTTTTTCTTTTTATTTTTTTGCTTGCTTGTCTGTATGGAAATTTCATGGTGTCACAAATCAAGCCCTTGGGCTACACATTAATGTAAACTTAACATTCATCAGAACGTTTCTAGGCATTGAAGGTAACTGGGCAGGGGGAGTAGTTCATGTCAAGTAAATTGTCTTAGCTTGCAACACTGACTGGCTTTGTCCAAATTCCCTGTCGCGATAGGCCCCTGGAACAAGTCTACCTGCAAGTCAGGGCTCAGGACCCCTCCAAGAAAGTGCTAATTAGAGCTGGCTGAATTTGTGTTGGGGGATATCATCTGCAATTTGCTAATAGATGGTCATATGCCAGTGCACTCTGAGGTGTACAGAGTGGAAGCTGAGCAACATTTGAACTAGCTGACTGACAGTCTACTGGGTTTGCTCTATTTGTCACTGTCTGAAACACGTTTCTTACTCTGGGTGTCATATGTGAATCCAAATGAACAAAACCGATTCTTAAATTTGGGACACACCCACCTCATTCACAGTGAATAGTCAGAATTCAGCTACAGACCCTTCTGCCAGTTGGATTTCTTTCTGAGAAGTTTTGTTCTTTTGCATAGTAATATTGTCAGCTTTCTTCTTGCCTGTATTTGTTATTGCTGTTGTTGCTGGTTTTATGCAGTGGTGTGGTTTGTATCTGGTATTTGGGAAAAGTGAACTATTTGAATCTGTGTTTTAAAATGAAAACCAGCCTTTCCAATAGAAGAGGAGAGAAAGCAGACAAGAAATGACAGGCCTCCACAGAAAGGCCTAAGGTCCTTCAGGGCTATTTGCAATACATACAGCTTGCTCCATAGTACTTAAAAAACACTGCTGTTAAAATAAATCATCCCTTGGGTTGTTCTTTTGCCCATTATACAGCATCAAGTCTCCCATTTTGTCTCTTTTGTGTATTTAACTTATGACTTTCATGACTTGTTGCAGTTTTTCTCCATGCATACGGACATAGCCAAATGTGTCTCTAGAGACAGTAATTGCATTTTTTAATTCATTTTAGTAATGCTACTTATCTTTGGAAATCCTTATGCAGATACCACACACTGGCTTTTCTCTGAACAGAAGGACTATTTGTTTATACATGCATTATGTGGAAGAATATGACACAGTGCATGATGGTTTTAGATCTTAATAATCAGAGATGTCTATAAATAAAAAGCTCTTGCAAGTAATGTTGAAGCTTATTGCCTATCTTGCCAAGTAAAGGGCCACACTGTGATGAACACTATTTACAGGACAATAAGATCAGGAGGCAGGTCTGTATTAAAGCCTCAGCTAACAGTTTTTCGGGCTTTTATAAGACCCCTGATCTTTCTTGCTGAGTTATGATGTAGGCTACAACAGGTTTCACATGAAAACAATTTTTGACCTTTCCATGCATTAAATAGTAACCACAGAGTTTTTTATTGTAGTTAGATTGTACCATTAATGAATGTCAATTCAAACACTGCAGCTCCCTGCTAACACTTCTTTAAGCAATTTCTTCCCCCGTGTCTTATCATATATGTAAAAAATTTGTCTCTCCTACAGAAAGCTGTCCTAAGCCCACTCAGCACTTCACAAACACAACAGAGGCATATTTTAAGAGTCTTGCCTTAAGTAAGGTACTTCTTTAACTGAAGTTGTGTGCCATGCAGGTGTCTAACAAGTCTCTGGACATCAGAGCAAAGTGTTTCTGCATGTGTTCCTGACACATAGGGAGTAAGATCTGAAATAACTTTGTTTTATTTATTCTCTACCATTAGTACAAAAAGCTAATTACAGAAAAGTAATAGAAAACATCAGTCTTCACTTTTGTCTTCTGTGTAAAATGTAAGGGTACTGCTGCCTAAAAAAGAAAGGTTGATAGTAATTTATTCATTTTATAAATCTAGCTATAGGTGGATCAAAATAATTCATTTAACTACCTGTCGAACCACTAGCACACCACTTTCTGAAAGGGATCCAAAAAATGTTCTTTCCAACAAACACCATTAGAGAGATACTTCAGTTCAATTGAGTCACTGTACCACACACACCAATTCATTTTGTGTGCCATTTTCTAAAGCACCATTCTGTGAATGTTAGCTGGGGTATGGTGCCACTCTTAGCATCTTGTAGAAGTGCCATTATTAGAAACATGCAACTATGAAAACATGAATGAAGGGTATGAGAAAGGATAATGCATGACTGCAGCATTGATTAAAAATTTTAAAGCTCTGTTTAGCTTGGACCTAGGGCTTGTAGAAAGTAACAGCCAATAACAGGGTTTACAGTGGTGGAAATGCTATTATTGGTTCTAGTTTGCAATTTTTTTTCTCTGCTCTGTTGCAGTCTTTTTAAGAATATACTTCCAAACCCATTTCACAGAATGCTATATATTTAACTGCCAGACATACATGTCAAGGAGTAACATGTAGTCAAAACCTCAAATAATGAATTAGATAAAGAGCCCAGGAAACCTTTGGCTCCCTAGATTTGGTCTTGGATTCTTCTGCATTGATTTTGGTGTCTGCTGGTGAAAGAGGGCACTGCGTGCAGATATGATTTACTCTGTTCTCTGATGACATTTACTTTCTCTTGGGTCTTTTTTCTTCCCTCTGTTGCAAGCGGAGAAACACAATAAAATTGGGAGGTCTTCAGGACTGAGCTAGCAACTGGAGAGAGCTGAAATTGAATTTGTGGTACTATCCTACCGCTTCCTAAGACTGTTAAGGCCAGACCTATTGATGCAACAGCCTATGCTGAGGTCTTTTTGAACTGCCATTTCCTGATGAAATAAATCAGGAAGTATAAAAGCAGCAATAAGAAAGAAACCAACAGCCCTTAGTTCACAAAAGGATGGCAAGACTTCCCTGTAACAGAGAGCTGGAGAAAAACTGTAAGGTGAGCCTGAATATTTCAAGAGTTTTGAAACAGCCCTAGGTTAGTATATTGTGCAGACCAATTTCTCAAGTGGAGTAAACAAGCACAGTTCCCGTGTTCTCAGCTGAGCTGTAGCAGTGTCACTCTATTTTGACCTGGTTTATTCTCACAGTACTGTTTCTTGTGCTAGCTATCCATATATACTGCTGTTGTAGAGTTCATCAAAACAGAAAGATCTGCTACTTTGGTTTCTTAGTGATTTACATCCTCTTCGTATGCATAGAAAGACAGAAAAGCAGGTTACTGTCAGGTCTGTATCATACAGGAGAATGAGCTTTAGGCTAGGTTGCACTGGGACACGTGTCTGAAGGAGTCACACTTGATTTTATCCAACTTAGAGTGGTCTATAGTTAACGAACCTTCGGTGTAAACCAGTTCAACAAATGAGTTTGAAGTCCTCTAATTCACACTGGAAATCTGCTAAGTTGTGTGTGCTTTGGTAAGGACTCAGTAGGTGCTGGAGTGTTCAGGATACATTTTTTTTTAAAATATGAATGAAGTTTACATTTCGGACATCTCATTAAATTGTACTGTTGCTTGATGAGCTCCTTAGATTTGTTCATTAATCTTCCCAGTGAAAATATATTCATTGGTACAAAAAACCCCCCCCAAAACAAAGCCAAACAAAAAACCACAAGCAAAAAACCAAACAAAACCCACATCAAAACATAGAGAAGCTGAGGAGCGCAGGTGCCCTTTCATCTTCAACTAGGTAGGTGTTGTCTAAAAATTCTAAGATAGCTCAATTGACTTGTCACTGCCACCACTTCCCTTTGACAAAGGAAAGTGGCCATTTTGGTTGAAGAGGAAGTATGTGAAGAGAGTGCCATTTTTTCTGCTTTCGGTCTCATCAATCATTTCATAAAAAAACAGAATGATCAAATGAGGAGTCCTTTGGTGGCAACTAGTCAAGCAACAAGTGATAAACCCTCAAGAAGGTAGTCATGAGGAACTCGATATTTGTGAGTACTTTGTCCAGCATCAAGGGTAAATCAATGTTAATACAAATCCTGGCACTGAATAGTGGATAACATGACATCATTTCTTACAGAAAGGCGCTCTAAGAGAGACTCATCAAATCATGGCAATCTGCCTGGGCTTAATGTTGAGATAATTCCATGTAGCTGTACTACCTCATCTTCCCAACCAATCCAGGTCTCACTGGGAGGAGAAATTAATTAAGAATTTTATTTTCTTCTGTCCTAAAGGGAAAGAACTTTTTTTGCCTTTTTTAATTACTGATTTAGGTTTTCTGAGTATGTTTTGCTTTTCTTATCCTAATAACTCACAGACAGATATATTTGCCAGGAAACTTGACAGACCTGGAAAAATATCTGCAAAACTCCTTCTTTTAATTATTTTATTTTTTAGAAAGCTGTTCATAGCAACTTTGGCACACTTCTGCCAAGAACTTCAAGTATTAAAAAGATGCTGTGTTTTGGAAAATATAGTTGATATTCACTGATATAATTTGACATATCAAAGACTACTGTAAAGTTTGCTTCATGTCAAGAGCATATTTTCCTCTAGCAGACTCCTTTTGAAATGTTGCACTAGATACGCATGCAGGAGAGCTTTCCAACAGAAAACAAAAAAAGCCTGGAAAGATTTGACCTAAAAAAGAAACACCTGCCCTGCTGAGAGCTGCCTGGCCTTCAGCCAGCAGTGCAGTGCACTTGTGAAGAAACCGGATCTTTCCCACTTCCCAGATCCCGCTTGTGTAAGCGCTGGGCAGGGGTGCCTGGTGCCTGAAGAGCTTTGGATGGGCTTTCTCACCCTTCCACTGTATGCAGGGCTCTGGCAGCCTTCTGAGAGTAAAAACAAGGAGTATGCATGACACAGTTCTTCTACTGCACTGCTTGTGTCTCATGGTATGACATCCAGCAAACTGCTTGGCTGTGCAGGGGAATGGCAAAGGAGAAGATGAATGTGTCCTGACAAAGGAGCATTGTTTTGGCAGTGTGCAGCCTGTAGGCTCCCAGATGCTCAGAAGCCACTTCCCGCACCCCTGCTGAAGGACTGTGTTTCTCAGCTGCTCTGTAATGACTTATAGCTGCTGAGTGCCATCTTCCCTGAGATCCCAAATTGTAGGAATGCTGACTTTCACATTGGAACTATGCTAATTAACTCACCAATAAAACTTTTTTAAATGTGACTTTAAGTTAGGCATGTGATCCTTTCTTCCATTTATTTTTCTTTTTTCTTTTGTTATTGTTTAAAAAAGCATCTGTGTGAGAATACATGTTTAGCTGCTAATTAGGTACCCGATGGCTAATATTGTTACAAACTGCTAAATACCAGATGGAAATGACAGTGGTATAACAATGTTCTGATAATGAAATATCATTGACCAGCAAAAATACAGGGTATTTTCAGTTTACAAGGGACATGGAATTGCTGTGAAAAACACCTTAGTTTCCAGGTTGTCTCATCTTAATAGATGGAGGACTAGAGAGAGTCTATCTTTTTTTTAGTTTCCATTTCATTGAGAGTGCATTGGGTCCAGTGGCAGCTGCACAGATGCACCAATAGCCAGAGTGGATTCATTTAAAAATTCAAATTAACAGAAAATATATACATTATTTGTCCACCCCTAATTGTTACCCAGTTCTGCACAGAGGCAGAGTCCTGAAAGTAGGTTTTGATAGGTACATAAATCTTGGTCTTTTTTTTAATGTTTATCTGTTTATTGAGGACATAAAAGGGTGCTGACAGTGTGCTACTGTGCTATGTAGGTACACCCCAGCCCAGGCAAAGCTGCATTTCTCTACAAAGCAGGAAAGTGGTTGTAGGTAGAAGAAACTAAGTATAAGGCTATCCCTATCTGGGGCATGGCTTGAATTGTAGAGACTAGGGATGGGTGTGTGTCTTGTGGGGGCTGAGGAGGCTCCTACGCACAGATATTTTTGTGCCTGATTTCATTCCACACACCCTTTTGTTCTATAGCCCAAATCTGGATGTAGCACAATTTTAAAACTTCTTTTTCTCTTTCTTTCTGGTTGTTGTTGTTGTTGTTGTTGTTGTTTAATAGAAATGCACTGGATGAAAGCAATAGATTCTTATCTCCACTCTAAGTGGGCAAAGGTGATGAAATGCTTATGCACCATGCAAGAACATACTGAACAGCACAGAACTTTTAGGCAATTGCACTACATGTCATACCCTACACTTTTTTGGTTGCAGTGATGAAAATTATTTTTTTTTACTGATTTATCAACAATATGCCTGATCATGAATTGCTAAATCCGGTGGCACATTGACTAGTGACTCCCACCATGGAATGACAAGAAAAATGTGCATCTTGAAGTTGATCACTGAGTTCTGCTATTGCTTGATGATCTCAGAAATACTGGAATATAACTGTGACAACACTTAAAATGTCTGGTTATAACAACAGGTAGTTTAAGAGCCGACACATGCTTACTGATGTATCACATGAACCTACCTCAGGCTCCACAATACAGTATTCTGGGCTACACTGATCCCTGCAGCCAAGGGACCTCTCCTAGACTACTCTGACCATGGGATCAGAAAGAAACCTTTTCTGGAAGGTTCAGTATGGTTAAAAACGGTACTGAACCTTGCCAAAGACTGTAAGCACATTTCTAAGTAACACCCATTTAGAAATAAGAGTCTTCAAGAAATGTTAAGGATTGTTGGGTTTTTTTCCTGCAGCACTGTGAGATATCAACAAAGGAAGACATTAAATGTGTCACAGATTTCTGTAAGCTGAAAATATAAATGTTTCATTTAGGTCTTTGCAAATTATTTAATTTTACTTTCAAGCTTTTTCCTTCTCATTTCAGTCTCTCTCAAGAAGATTCACATCTAATTATCCTTCCAGGTTTTCATCTTGAAAATGTAAAAACAGGGTGCTTTGCCTGTTTACTACTCTTTCTCCAGAAAAACAGAAGTTTAAAGTAATTTAAAGCAATGAAATTTATCAAAAGAGCTGAGATCTGCAGACTTCTCAGTTCAAAAAAATTGACTTTTTTTCAGAGCAAAAACTTTAAAGAGCTTTTAATCAAGACTCGTGCTGTTTCGTGCATTCTCCATACTCTGTTGGTATGAATTTTGGGTTATCATTAAAATTAAATTCAATTTAAAGTGAAAGAGTCATATATCTTTAGAACTCTTGCAGTTTCACAGGTACTTTACGTACCTGCCCCTTTTTAAATTCATACTTTTTATGTTAGGGTGTTTGAAGGCCCATCCTTTTTCTAGCAATACCTATTCAGTGGAGCACAGCAGCAATACAAAATAAGGTCCTGGAAAAGCTACAATTTAGTAGCTAGAATCAGCACTAAAAAAGAAGGCTTTCTTTGAATTTGTTGTGTTCTAGTGATGCTTTCCTGTGCCTAAATGATATTGACTGTTGTTCTTATTGAAGAGGAAATAAGTATGTGCTTGGAGATACTCAGACAACTATTCATCATGCTCTCTGGCAACAGAAAGAATCCTCATGCCAGAATGCAAAATCCAGCAGCAGCTACAGTTGCAGAATATCAGAAGCCTGTATTAGAAAACTCACAGGCTAATCAGAACCCAATTTCCAGGCATGATGCACTTCTTCAGAAGCATTGCTTTAGGACACAACTCAATTCTCAGAAGACCACAGTCTGCAACTTAATTCAAGCATTTAGGGGGAAATGAGGATGTTTAAAATATACATTTTGTTCTTTATTGCTTTCTAGTGAAGCTTTGGTGGAGTACTGGAGTGAATAATGATAACATTTGTTCTCAGACAAGCACCTCTTTCCTTGACCATGAAAAGTAGAATAACTAGATTAAGATTAGCACCCATGTTACAGAACATGCCTTCTGTCATGATGACTCAACCTCTCATCCTTTTTTCATAGACTTCTATTATTTAAATTTTCTAATGGGAAACTGTTTCTACAAGATAGTGCCAAAATTAAAACAATAAAAGAAAGTAACCATTAAACTATTTTATTCTTAACTGGATTTGAAAACACTACAAAATACTTGTTATTACTAGTTCTCATTTACTATTAAAAGCTTCCTATTCTTCTTATAATGACTAAAGGAAATGTGGAACATAATTTGAGTTCAATAGAACCCTAGAAAAACAAAAGCTCTATCTAGAAAAATATAAGTACTCCTTGGAAACAAAAGCTAATTAAAAAATTCTTAAAAATGCCCTAGAGAGAGACAAATGTACAGATAGCAGTCACAGTCTGTTTAATATTGGCAAGTATGTCTAACATGACAAGACATTCAAACCAACCTTTGCCTGTACAATCCAGCATCTGGCATGGTCATAATGATTAAACTTCATAACATTGATTAGAAATCTTATGCCTATTAAACTAAATATAAAACCACATCATCTTGAAGTATTACTGTTATTTCTATTTATTGATCAATGGTTCACAATTTATTTTTAATTTGTTGATTTCATGTCTTTAATCTCATTAATTTGTGAGAGTATTTAAGTGATACAGCACTAATTCTGTATGCTTCTGTAAAGACACACAGGAAAATTCTTGGTCCTCCTTGAAAAAATGTGTTAGCATAAATGGTTAACAGTGCTAAAACTGAAAGAAAAATTATTTTTTATTCAAATTGTAGGGCTTTTCTAATAATATTATGTAGTAAGAATGTACATCACCTTATAGATCTGTGTGAAATGTATTAACGAGGTACCTTACGGCTTACTATCTCCATGATTTTATATCAAAATGTGGAATAATACTGTTAATACATTGTTCTATCTCTGGCCTTCATTGTTGAGTGAGTAGATGTATTAATGTGCCATATTTTGAGTCTCTAACAAAACATGTTTCCTTTGCCAAAATAGCACCTACAAGTTATCTGAAGCCATCATGGCAAAAATCAAGTCTGTACAGTTCTTCTCATTCCCCTCCTACAGAAAAATAAGCCCTTCTTAGAAAAGCAGTATCCATAGTCTGCAGTTTATGTAAGGCCTGCTCCCGGTAATATAGCACATGAAATTACATCATTTCATACTTTGTGTCAGTGTAACTCTGGCAAGACCAGTCCTTAAAAGGGATAAAACCCTTCAACCCAAGAGAGCCCCAGTGTGCTAATAAGCCTTATTAGCCCTGATCAGCTTCACCTGTGCCTCCCCACACCCACAGCCCCTGTGCTTCATTTAAGCTCAGCCTGAGGTTGTTCCCTCTTTTTGAGCTGTGTTCTGTGGGTGCTGGTGCTCCCCTTGAGCCAGGGCTCACCCTGTGGGCTGGCTCTCTGTTTGAACTGCAGCCCTGCCTCATCACTATGGTGCTGCCTTATGACCTGGGCTCTTGGCTGGATTTGGCCACCCTCTCCAGGGTAGCACTGCCTGCCTCTCTTGAGCACTGTGGGCCCCCTGCTAAGGGAGCAGTGCTGCTCTGGCTGCTCCCTGACACACTGATCTGAAAGGAATTCCCCTGCCATGGAAGGTGGTGTGGACGCTGGGATTGAGCATGCTGACGAGGACGTGCAAGAGGTAATTTTATGTTTTTCTTAATCTTCTGTGTTCTCAAAAATGTATTAGCAATTAAGATGGCAGAGTTTGCACAAAGCACAGCTGGGAATCCCATTTATTTAATTGTATGCCTTGAAAATACATAACTAATTATTCTAGCTCTAGTACCCATTTTTGAATATTAGGAGACAAAATTTTCTGCCTCTCATCAGGTATCTGATTGCTGTGTTAGAACCTGATTGTACTGCTCTGGATACTATAACTTTGGAGAACACCTATCTGTCTCTTTACCCAGCGATAGATGGATAGGCAGATGAGCCTCTACCTGTCCCCCTATTTCTATATATATTTGCATTTTTGCATCTAACAAAGCCTGTTATTAAATAACTGTACAGAATTAATTTTTTTATTGTTTAATATCACTTTATATTAGACATCTTTTAAGGAAATTGCATCCGACTTAGACATTATGTTTTTTTTCTAAGATTAATGCTGATAAACACACATATAATGATACATTTATTTAGGACTTTTCTCTACTATCAATTACTGAAACCCATAAAATCTATTGTTTCTGATTTCTTAAGACATTCAATGGGTTTTTGAGATTTCTATGAGCTAAAATTGTTGTAATATTACAACCCGGTTAGTGATGACCTTTAAAACTGCAGTAAATTGATACTTATGATATAGGATGCTGTCCACTTTTGGCAATAAGCAAAAGACTTATCTGTGCAGATCATCAAAGTCTCCTGATTTAATTTTTTTTTAATTTCCTTGTTGTTGAAGTGATAAAAAACAATAAAGCAAAATGAAGCTTCAGAGCCAGATATCAGGTATAATACAGCAAAGAAGGGAAATGGAAAAACTGCTATTACTGTGAAGAACTTAATTGTGATCATAGGCTCTGGAGTTTTACCTATAGAGCAAGGTGGGGAAAAGGGAACCAGAAAAAGAAAAATTATACTTTTCAAGGTAAAAACCTGTTTTCAAATTCTGTATTCAGTGTGTGATTCCTGTATTTGTGGAAGCGGCTCAGCTATAAAAGTTTTTTTTCTAGTACAATAGTGCTGCAGAATGCACTCTAATATGTACTTCTGGTCACTTAGCAATGATATGTACAGACACTGCCACTAACCAACGTGGCACACACCATACTGTTGGTCATTTTGCTGTATCTCTGCAGTGATGGAGCTTGTGACATGCATGGAATAGCTGTTGCTGTGTGCATACAATGCTGGAGTGCTCACTGGAGATCTGAGCCAATAATGGTTTTTGCTTGGTTTTAATACAAGTATAATACTATGTGCATTATACTTAATGTTTGGAAATAAATCCTCTATGCTTTTTCTAGACCCTCTCCTTTTTAATGAGACATGGTGAAATTCACTCCCAAACTTCACCTTTCCTGAGTTTTATGTGTTAAATTTACCATTGACTTTTAAGCTTAGGACTTCACTGAGAATCATGTCTACACAACTAGCAGCTGAAGCTGGGTACAGGAAACAGGAAGGCTCTGGTTCCAAACTGTAGCCTTCCTTGTTTGCAGTTCTCAAGTAGGAAGGGAAAAGGGATTGAGAAGTAACAGGTCACACATTCAAATCAGATTGCAGTGATCTGTGCTGTTTATTTGGAGAGCAACATAGCGAACTATACATAAAAGAAAATAAATCAAGCAAGTTGGTTTCATGTTTTATCAAATAGGACAATAGACTTCTTTGTACCTTTAAGAGAATAGTTTCAGCATCGCAAATGTTATATTGTCATTCTGATAGGAATTTTTTCACAATATCAAATAAGGAGAGACTGGGAACAGTCCTTATCCTTCAAGGTATAAAAGTGAAAGAAAAATCCACACCAGTATAGCTATGAACAGCTCATTCCTGAAGTTGACTTTGGAATCACTTGCAAGTCAGAAGCATGTTGTCCAATACTTATCCTTGTTTGTGCTGAGTACTTCATTTGTGTCATGTAGAAATGTAGCTGCAAATCATGTGTACCTCTAAGGACATACCTCTGCTATGCGATGTACCTCTCATGGTTATGAACAGTCTCTGACTGGGCAGACTACTGCAGGTAGTAGCTAAGGTCCAGCAAAACCATTTCAACTTTGGGTTCAGCACCAAATGGTCAAGTTTGTAATTAACCTTATGCAAAATTATTGGCAAATCACTTCACTAGTCTGTTATTCTGGGTTTGTTTGCATTCTTCTTTCCAAGATTGCCTGTATTTGAAGTCTTCTAGAGTAAACTTTGATAGTAAATAGGTGCCATGCATCACAAAGTGATTCCAAATGCAGTTTGAAGCATTGATACTGGGGGCTTATGCAATATCTGTTTATAAGTTTCATTAATATCGGAAACAAACAGCTGGCTCCCTCTTAAGTTCTGCACACACTTAAAAAAAAGAGAGAAATATTGTTGAAAGAAGATCCTCCCTCCCCACTTCCCTGTCTTGTTTCTGTGACTAATAGTCATGATAGTGTCAGAATTCCTCTGCAGGTAGTATAGTATGGTAATGCTCAAAAAACAGGAAAAAAATATATGTTGAAAGGCAGTGGGTAAATTTAAGAGCTGTTGAGAAGCTGGATGTTTTCAACGCTTAAAATAACCTGCCATGTTTGGCAAGCTACCACTGCCATTCATATTCACTACTTCACTTTCATGTAAAACCAAACAGCAGCAAATCATTTCAGGCAAAATGAGCCTTGCACTGAGGAAGTGCTGGTGTCCCCATCATTAGTAATTACTAGAAGAAAGTGAAAAGCAGGCATTGATAATTACAGAATAGGGAAAAAAAAACCCCAAAACCAACAAAAACCAACAAAACCCAAACAGACATACTTTATTCTCATTTCTGTTTGTGTGTAACTCATAGGGTTTCTTATTGGCCCAACGACATTTTGCTAATCTTAGAGTTTTATAATCCCAAATATGAGACAAAAGGCATCTGAAGGGAAAAATAGAGGTTGCAGTGGCAATGCTGGCTATAAGCTTGATTCATTTAACAGCTAATGATCAAAGAGTTATTTTACCCCAGGGAAAAAAAAAACAAAACAACAACAACAAAAAAACAACCAGCCAAACAAAGAACTAGTTTTTGTTAGCGGCTAAGGAACACCTGAAAATGTGTAGCACTTGTTTTCCTAACTGGTATTACTTTTGATGAGATATTTGACAAGAAATAAGGCCAGTAATTTTATTTGAGTATCTTCTGTTTGTGCTCTAGGAATGACTCTGGCATAGTGCTTTGGTGTGGATGACATGGATGCAGTCTAAAAAAGGAGGAGAGCATTTACACTTTGGTTTCAAAGGACATAAAATATTCTTTATGAAAATTTACTGGATTGCTGCTTTTGGAAGCTGGGCGTAATTCAATATGCAATGTGATGTATTCCCTTTTAAGCCTGCCTGTAGGCATAGTAGTCCTTATGCTGAATTACATGTATGCTTTAAATTCTTGAATAGTTGGGGCTTTTACCTCTAGTATTTATCACTAATTTTTTACATTTATGTTAATATTTCTAAGGTAAATTTATTAAAAATATTAAACATTAACATCAATCTATTCAATTTTCAATATTTTTAATAACTTATTATATTTTAAAGTAGTTCTACATATGATATGCCTTTGCTAGCATGTACACAGATGAGATTTATAAAGTTAGCCACCCATTTGTAGAAAAAAATAGAAAATGAAAATCCTTTATTAAAGATGCCTCTGTAGATACTTCACAGGAGAGGAAGAAAAAGCACAAAAGATAAAAGCAGAGAGATTAATTCCACAGATTGGTATTGAAAATAAAAACCTGTATTTTCTGCACAGATTTACAAACTGCAGTGGAACCCTGGGATTTAATACTGCATTTCTCCATGTTCTTAATGGCATTAGCACTTTATGAATCCAGAACTCAGATACAGACTGTGCAATAGCTTTATCAAGACTGAGAGTTTCACAATAACAATGTTTGATTATATTTGGGAAATAATTTACTCATCAAACAGTGCTATTAAATGTAGGATGCCTTTACAGCACTGTTTCTATTGTTGTTTTCACATTCTATTTTACTGGTGATAAATCATTTTGAAGCAATTCATTTTATACACATTGAGAGATAGACAGCAGATCCTGAACTCAGCAGGTGACACATTAAATTCAGAGACATGTCAGTCACATTTAAAGCATACAGCTAGCTCCTACAGCAGATCACTCCACTGGAAAAAACAGTTTCTCTGCAGTTCTCTATCCATGTCAAACTGAAATAGAATTTGATTTTTCTTCACCTTGATAAAGAACTTTTTATGAATATTCTGTACTTTTTCATAGAGTAGTAATAAAAGACAAACAAGTATTCATATAAAAAGTATGGAATTCATACCTTGAGAGACTGGACTAGAGCTTTTGATCAATACCACCTTGATTATCCAGTATTTCCCAATGAGATATATTTGATAAATAAAAATCTAGAATGTTATCTCTCATTACAGTAAAGAAATAGAATGCTTTAGACATTGACATCCACCTTTGGATGTTAACTAGGATGTTAAGAATAAACTTCTGAAGCCTTCAGTCTGAGAAAACACAGGCAAACTTGCCCTTGCCTGGAGCTCTGCTCTCTTGCAGACTGGAACACTCACTGCTGAACGGAGCAGGCACCTCCAGCACTGCTCCTCAGGGCCAGGTTTGCTTGTAGGAATTTGTCTGTTTTGATAAAACATACATAATTAAGACTAATGAAGTAGGAAAGTCCCATCAAAGATAAGGTTTCAGTGGCAAACTATGATGTTTGCAGTTCCTGGCACACAAGAAGGTTACCTGTGTCGTCATTTTGACATGTTTAAGGAACTACTCTTGCACTCTGGTGTGCAGGCCTGATTTATTCAGACTGTTCAGTATCTTTTAGCTTTATGCAGCCAAAGTTAGGCTGTGGCATGCAGTTACATTGGATTTTAAGTTTTGAACTGTCCATAACAGTCGATGTTAAGTGTTAATTTTGCACCTTGGCCGGCAATGGGTGATAAGCAATAGCTGAAGTAATGGTGTGTGTTTCTGCTGTCTCTATTTAGTGGTAAAGTTTGGACTGCAGAGGACTCTGTGAATCTGAAAATTTTCTCTGGATATTTTGCCTCTCTTATTTTAGCTAATAATTTTAAAGGGAAACTTTACAGTATCACATGTTTCAGGGCATCACTATTGGAGTTTTTTTATTGATGTGAGGCAAAAATTCCAAACACTGATGAGAAGCAACGTGTTGGTGAAGATTAATTGCTGTTTGCTATACAAGGATATGTAGCAAGGATATTCAGACTTTATAAGTGATATCCTGAGTATTTCCTTTATTTTAATTATTTTTCTGGTGGGAATATGTTGGGGTTTTTTTCCCTCTTATGCAGCCTTTCTCTGCTGGAAAATTTGTGATGAGTGTATTTCCTTTCTTTGATGATATTCATTAAATTTAACTATAAATGGAAGTGAAAATGGACACAAATGTGACAGATGTGACTTTCTAACTGACATTTGTGGTGGAAGCTCTTTGTATATTTTCATAACAAGACCAGCAGTATTTCCTGTAAGTAACATGATGGCTCTTGTCAAATGACCAAAAAGTCAGTCACATAGTCTATAGCTCTTGTTTTCCCTTATTGCTGCTGCTGCACGTTCCATCATGGGGTGACGTTAGAGAGAAAGCATGTACTGAAGCCAGGAGACTTCCACTTCATTGTTAAAAGGTCCCTTTAATAGTGTAGAGGTGGGACTTGTGTCTGATGTAAGGTGGGCTCAAAGGAAAGTGGCACAGCATCCCTGTGAGGGCTCTCTTTGTCAGGTTGGCATTTTGGAATGTAAGGAAACCCCCAGGATGCTTTACTTTATGCAGAAAATTAACCTATCTCTCTTTACAATCTCTTCAAAGTGCCGCGTGTACTCTTTAGCCAGGTATGATAATCAGGTCATTGTCACATGCTGATACTGTGTATTTCCTAGAGTGTGTTTCCAATGTTTTCAGCTAAAGCTCATTGAACACTAAGCATAAATCAGAAAAAAAAGTCTGTATTTGTAATAATTCTTCCATATTTTTGATTTTAATGCATGCCATTTAAATGTTATATATATACACCAAACCTGTGCATTAATTTCTATATTCATCTTTTCCCATTCCTCCATTAGTTAAAACTGGGAAGGACCTAGGGATGAGTGGGAGGACAAAGCAGGAAAGGTTGTTTTTTGTTTTTTTTTTTGTCATTAAGCTTTATCCATACTATAAGGGAGGTTAAATGTCTCTGTTCTGAAAAATAGTTCACTTACAGAACTGAAGAAAAGCTTTCATAATTCCATTAGAGATGTAAGAGATTCTGCAGACAAACAGAATTGTATAATCTTTGGTCAAATGTTCAGAGAGCAAGTAAAGCTAGTGCAGCCAAGCAAGAGGATGAAGGACATTCCTTAAGCTGTGGTAGTAGAGTATGGTACTTGCAAAGATTTCTAAATGCAGATTTGAGAACTGGAGGTGGATGCATCTATATCCAGTTTTTGTGATTTATGTTGACAGGGCATATGCTACCAATTCTGGGAATTATTTTCCTCCTGACATAAAGGTCTCTCAATAATTGAAATTTGACCTGAGTGTGAGGGATTGGTTGGGGAAGCTCAGTATTATCAAATTTTCCATAAATTTCTTGAATGGATTGACCTTTAGCATCTTTTTAAAACTCTGTTTCCCACTGCATCTCTGTGATGGCCTAAATTTATATCTCTATCCCTCTGTAGTAGGAGCTGGTAATTGAGTGTGTGCTCATGCTTTTCTTCTCCCCTCTACCTTTCCATCTGTTTCTGGAAACATTGGTCATAGGTGCACAATTTTCAGCTCCTTTTAACAAAAGAATTGGTGAGATGAGTTCCATCTAATGCATTGATATTTATGATGAATAAACCTTAACTTGCTCTCTGAATCATTAAATTCTTGAGCTTTTTTTTTGATGAAGATACTGATCTCTGATTTTCCTTTTTCTTATTTTTGTTGTTGCAAAGTACCGAGGTGTTTTTCCTTTTAATTGTCACAAATCTGATGCATGCCTGCAAACTATTTCAATACAGTGCTTCTCCTTTTCTGGGGTTCATGGCACTTTCTCATTATCAAAATATTCAGTAGATGTTTCTGTATGGATCAGGAATTTCTCCCTCTGATTGCTTGTTTTCCATGAGTGTGTACATGGGCATCCCACAGATGCTCTTGTAATATTTTAGTGAATATCTCTCTGAAACAGAAATACGAATTTACTTTTTTGAAAATGATTAACTGATCTTCTTCCCCTTAAACTTTGATCATTGCTGACTGCTACTGAAAAATCCTTCATTTTAGCTGTATTTCTAAAGAATGAAGAACTTGTATTTTCAACCAATTTCCAGAAGGTTTGTGCTGGTTCAGATTCACAGGCATCTCAAATATGGTCCCTTCTTTGGGGTTTTCAAACTTCTTGACGTGTGTCTGTGGGTACATGTTTCCCATTAGTTGCTTACATATGGTTGACCTCCACAGGTACTTTCTGACTTCAGTTATTCTTGCAATCTGTGACTCTGGTGATATCAGGGCAGTAGGAATGATATGTTCATGTCTTTTAGTACAATATATAAATATAGCTATTTCTATATAGCTACTTCACAGATACTGTGGACACTCATTAGGCAATAGCACAAAACCAGAATGAAGCTAAGCCCAGAAACTAAGCACACCACTTGAAATACAAATATATGCTTTTAGAGTAGCCAGTTTTAGAAGGCTGAAAATAGCTATGAACCAAATCAACAGGGGGAGTGAATGCAGTCAGAAAAATGAGAATGATAATGGAGAACTCTTTAAAAGAACTTCCTGTAGGTAATGATGTGTCTTTTAAAGTCTTAACAGAAGAGCAGTATATACAGATTCACGTTTGCTGTTTCTGGGAATGTTCAGTGCAGACTTACATATTCATAATTTTGGAAGGTGAAATACATTTTTTTTAGTTTTTTTTAAATTATCTCTTTTTTAGCAAACATACAATAATGTAGTTTTTGCATAAATGTGTGTAAAATGTGGTTTTCTTATTTCTGAATATATATCTATTGAAGTTAGTTTTAGAAATTCTTTTTGTAAAAATATTTGTGGACAATAATGACAGTATGAGAGTTGTATACTGTATATCTGGACTTCTGTAAGGCCTTTGACTGTAAGGACTGTGGAGTGCTGGTGGATTTTATGCTTTTCTATACCTACACACAAACGTGTGTGTGTGTATATATATATATGCATAAGGGAATTGCGTTTTAAAAGTCTTTATTTGCAAGCCAGCAAACTGGCAGTCTGTCTCAAGCATCATTCATAGTTCCCATATATTTCCTATTTTCATTAGTAGTACATAACAGAAGAAGAAACCCCATATTTGACTTATAAAAATTCTATAGCTTTACTTATATTGCTTGTACAGTTGCTGAAAATTTAATATATCTTTGTTCTAGCAAGTTTTGCTCAGGATTATGAAGTATTTGGTAAGAGCTTGATTTGTTGAACACTGATTGATATAAAACATTTTTTTATTTCTCTTTCCCTTTTTTCATGGAGATCAGGGAATAATATTCCCTGTAAATAAAAGGAAAATCTGATTTGTTTTACAGTGTTGCTAATTGTAACATAGTTTGTTCCTTTAGCAATTATTTTAAGTATATGGCAGGAGACATCCATTGTGGCCATTCCTAACTGTATCAGTGGTTTGTCCTAAATGTTTTTCAGCAACCTATTTTGGTGTAATTCTACTCTGTAAATCTTTAACAACTGCTGTTATGTGTTTATTATGACCTACAATACAATTCAAGTGTTTTATTAACTATAAATATTAGTTGCATATGATCCCCTTCTGCAGATTTTTTTTTTCATATTTAGATGGGGGGTTTGTTTGTGTTTTTTCTCATGTTTTTTAGGACCTCATGTCAGTGATCAAATATCTGTGTAAGGGACTCAAATCTTCCTTATTTTATCCTTTCTTCTGAAATGAATTGAAGAAGTTAAAAAGAAATAAGAGAATCTGACCGTTTTCTCCCTGTTGCTTTTTATGCAGGATAGTGACCCATTCTTTTAGTAGTTTCAGATCACGGCGTTTAATTTGTAGTTTGATATATTCTACATCTTGCTGACAAATTATCAAAATCAATATGAAAATTTGTTCACATTACCTTCCCCAAGCCTCTCCAGAGAATTTGGCAAGCATTATTTAAAATCTAAGCATTTGTACACAAATTACTGTTTAAAGAAGCCTTTCAGTTGCTGAAAGCATTTTTGTATCAAACGAATACACAATTTGTGTGTTCTTCATTCTTATACATTTCTTCTAACATTTTATATTTCTGTAGACACAAAAATACTTATTTCCAAGCAGTAAAGAGTATTAAAATTAGTTTTTAACTGTAATCCACACCAGCTTTATTTTCTCTGTTGGCTTTTCCAATACTGTGTGGTTGTTTTCACTGGGTTTTTTTGTTATTTTTACTTTTTTTGCTTTTATAATTTTTTACGTGGGGCATTTGTATTTACCTTGGAATTTTGTGTCATTTGTGCTCTCTCTTATCTGTTCTGAGTAGTATTACCTCCATTTGTTCTGTATTAGAAATGGGTTTTTTTTCAGCTTGCATATTCCTTCTTCCTCTTAGGCATGTTTTATCCTATTTAAAAAAAAAAAAAGACTGACTGGTATCACATTAGTATGCTATGGCAGAACTTTTTTGCAATATGGTCAAAGTTACTCTATGGCAAGGACTGCAACTAAATCTACTCTCCCTCCCCTAATAAATCACTCTAATGTATCATGGGGTCTACAGCAGGAGTTCACCTACGTCTAGTAGACCTGAAAAAATATGACTTCCTCTGTTGCAGAAAATGTAATTAGTGGTTAACGGGAGGGGGTAGGGAAAAAAAAAAAAGCAAATGCTATCATCAATACATTCTTAGTTTTCTTCTTTGTTGAATGGGTATTTTATAAATCTGATGGATACAGGGAAATGTCGATATTGGAGAAGGTATATAGTATCTTATTTCATAAAAGTAGTATTGTTCTAAGAAGATGGCTTGGTGTCTTGTTAGTTAAGCATGGCCAAGTATAGATATGTTCCTTCGCTGGAAAAGGAAATCAAAATATCAAGCAGAACTCTAATGAGAGACATAGCTTTAATTTAACTGCAAGTCTTCAGGGAAAGAGACCCTTTTGTTCATTTTTGAAACTTATTCTTAGCTCACCTGGATATGTAATACCTCACATGATGGACTTGATCCTGAATAAAATGTTTGTATTTATGTGCGTGCAAGTATCCTAAATGTCCGGAAAAGGGAAGACCAGAAGGCAGTAACATCTCCTTCTCTGTGTCTTTGAAAAACCCAAAACCTTATTCTGACAGTTTATCATTAAACTCCCTTTAACTTCTACCCTGAAGGTAATTGCAAATGTGAACAGGCTTAAAGGTGTGTAAGAACATAAATATAGACATATATGCATTGAAGCTGCATCAGTGCTACGGCAGATGATCACTCAGCAAAAAGCAGGACTTTATAGTCCCCTTATTAGCAAAAGACACCGTAGTTATACTGCAGTGGGCTGAATGCTGACCCATGTCAATCTTCCAGCCCCACTGGTGCCAAGGAAGGACTGAGCTTTGCGCCAAGAGAAAAGGTGGCAGCCATGGGCTCTCAGGTGCCAATGATGCTGCGCCATTACCATTAAAAAAACACCCAAAGCCTAATCCTAAGACAAAAGAGA
>JAWWLZ010000139.1:21447824-21483255 GCA_035041345.1 Poliocrania exsul
GAGTGGAGAGAGGAGGGGGTGTGGCAGAATAGAGAGAACTAGGCCAGCCCTTTGTGGGCTGGCACCTTTCCTCTTTCCATTCCTTTTCGAAGAGGAATCTTTTAAGGGGTAGGTCATCTTCCCGTCTGAGCGAGATTTAGACTGTCTTCATCACTTTCTTTGAGCATTAGAGCCCCACTGCAGGCACCTTCACAGGATTTTATGGCTTTGCTGAAATATGTGGATTTAGCATCAAATCTGCAGCTGTTTTGCGTGAGAATGTCTGGGAAAAATGCCATCTCACTGAAAGGCATTTTCTCTCCTTATGAGGTTATACCCTTTTTCTCTGAATCATATCATCTTTTTGTACCTGGAAGAATTTACACGAATGTCCTTCTTGTGATCATGTGGCTGTGTTGCACCATATCAGTATGGTGTTTTATGGAAAGCATTCTGTACAGTAAAGAGGTAATACCTTTTATATATATTTTTCTGAAGAAGAGATAGTAAATTGAAGAGAGATAGCTTTACCAACTCTTTACATAATTAAAATTAAGACATCATTCTCTTTTTCATAACCTTGTTGTGAATATTTAGTTGTATACTTTAATGTTTATTGAAATTTCTTAGCTAGATTGAAAAATTTGAATAATTGATATTTGAAATTATTACTATTTTTCAGGTAAAGTTGTTTTTACCAGGATTTCCATAATCCAGATACATTATATTTTTCATATTAAACTTCTAAAATGGATTTTTTTCTCCCATGCAAAATGCATTTTAGAAGTTTAAGCCAGAATGTCACCTTATCTAGTCTTCTTTGGCCCTCTGACATGTGTTAATTTGAATTTATTTTGAGAATGTAATGATTTTACTAGTCTATATAAGCAAATTATTATCACTGTGCAGACTCAGTATAATAGCATTTAGTCTTATGTAATGATTTATCATTTATTTTCCTCCACCTTACACATGCTAATTCACAAGGTCTCAGTTTGTTGAAAAGAACAGCTTTATTAAAACCCAATTTATAGGTAGGTAAACTGGGGCACACAGAGTTTGAGGGCTTTGCCAGCCAGCTGACAGCTAGTCAACTTTAATGAGGGATAGATATGCTCAGACTGTCTGGAATTTCAGTTGGCTTACATATATTATCCTATCAACTGAATGTAGTTCATATGAATGTAAAGTCATGCAGCTAAACAAAACTCTTCCATGCTGCTCTGTGTGTAAAAATCATATCTCCTGGAAATAGAAACTTTTTTCACTGTGGTGAAGGAAGTCAGGGCTTAGCTATGTGAGGTACTCCATTGGAAAATTGGAAAGTTTTGCTTAGATTTGCTGTGAGACTAATCTGTGTTATAGATGTAATCCATTATATAATACTCTTGGTCTTGATGGTAGTGATTTTCCTCTCTTCTCAGTTCAGGCAAGTTATCTTTCACTAATATCAGTCATGTTCCCTTTAGAGCATTGCTGGTATACTGGTCAGTTTTGTTGGCTTGGTTTTTATGAAAGTTTTCCTGTCATTTGCATGCTGCCCAATTTTCAGAACTTGTATATGCATAATATTACAGAGCAACACAGGTGCTTATGCTCTTATTGGAAGTCTTGACAACAGGTTTCTGCTTTGCTACTTATGTTATTGATTGGTAAGGACATCTATGAGTAATGTGCAAATTTTTTTCTGTGTTATCTGCCAAACCCACTTTGTTCATAAGTCTCAAAATCAACAGCAACTCTAAAGCAGTTACTTAGAACAGCAGTTGCTCATGTGGCATTGTCATGTCCCCCCCAGTTACCTGAATTGCCAGTGTTGTAGCTCTGCTATACCCAAGATCTACTCGGGTAAAGTTGGGCAGGCACATTTCAAATTGAGACAGGTTAAATATTACACTTCTGTTATCCTGTATTTCACAGTTTCCTGTAGACTGCATTTTGTCCTCAGTTACCATTTCCCCTGCCAATATCCACTACTAAAAGTGATAATTATGGGTGAGAGAAGAGAAGGGCTTGTACTCCAATTCTATCTGCTGAATTTAGCTACAGCTAAAGCAATTGCCAGTTGAAATTGGTCTTTGCTCTGGTACAAAGAAGGAAACAGATTAATTCAAGCTTTCTGAGGACAGTGTTTGACCCTGAAGTGTATTGAACTATGTACTGAATTTACTAAAGAAGGAATATTTGTCAAGTGGGCTAATATTCTGATAGGATTGTAAAACATACATTGAGATTTCATATGCAACAGATTTCTTTTTTTATGTTTTCGTTAAAAAAATACTGAATTGTAGGATGACATGGAAGTTTTACTCAAATCTTTCAGACAGCATAGCACTTTTTGCACAGTTTTTTAGCAAAAGTAACATATTGCTCTCTTTTCCTCTGAGAATGATACTAAGGCCATTAAATACAAATGCTTCTGAGCTGGTTTCAATACACTAATCACTTCTCTATTATAAAATATCTGAGTGTCTGTTCTCAAATGATTTTTAGTTTGAAAGTGTTCACAAAACACTGTCCACATTTCCTTGCTGTGCTGTCCACAAGTCAAAATACAAAGGAAACACTTTATTAATGTTGCTGGTTTTTTTCAATAAGATATTTTATGCTCACTTCCCTAATACCTGTGATTTGCCTTAGGTGGCTTGAACTGACCTCACCAGCCAAAAAGCCTAGTTCTTGCTGCAGTAGGTATTAGAGAAGCAAAGCAGATCATTTTTGTATTCCCCTGGGTCAATGAATTCCACCTCAGGTCTGCCTCACTGGGAGCTGGTGACACCATCAAGAGATATTAAGAAATTCCATTTTCATCTGCCTGAAATTTATTTAGAATTTGACAGATGTATTATGAATGCTAATTGTTCAAGGCTGTTAAAGAAAGTCTTTCTGGAGAAAGAGCTTATCAATTTGGTTTTCCATCTTTACTTAGAGATACTGTCCTTTTCATCTTTTGATTTGGGTTTTTTTGTTATTGTTGGGGTTTTTTTGAGGGGTAAGTTTTTTGTGTTTGGTTTTTTCGGGATTTTTTTGGGGGGGAGGGTTGTGTTTTGTGGTTTTTTCTGTATTTGTTGTTAGGTTTTGGTTTTGATTTGGTTTGTTGTTTCTTTTTCCCCTCAGGAGTCTTATACTCATTTCCTGTGTTACTTATAGCCTCTATTTTTCTTAGCTCAGTAATTAACTATGTTTTCTGAACTAACTTTCAGTCAAAATCATTGTATGTCACTTTACCTTCTGAAAATGTTATTCAGTTCATATTGTGTTCTGCTTTCTGACAGCAAAATCAAACCATGAGGTTTTTTTAGTAGTATTTATTATCCAGGATCTTCCTCTTCTGCTGCCTCTGAACTCCTCTATGGTTGTGCATTCCTATAATGCATTATTTTTAATTTTGAATGTTCACTGAGTTTAAGAATCATTTCCTGGAATCCTATTTTTAGGTGAAGATAAGTGAGAAAAATATTGCATCTCTCTTATCATAGCTTGAATTAATGATTAATGACTGACCTGCAACTACCCATCTTTATTTTCTGTATTCTAACTCCAGTGAAGCACTCCTTTTTCCATGTCCTGCCTGCCTCACCCCATGATGGGGTCTTATCATGGCATTTTCTTTTCATCCTGGTGAGAATGGTTCAAGGGTATGACTATTAAAATTTCTGGTGAAAAAATAACTCTTGGAATGGACCCCAAACTGTGGTTTAATACTAGAGAAAATTAAAGATTTACAGTGAACAGTTTCGTATCCTGAAAAAATAGGAGGAAAACGGAAGCCAGTAAGAAACCTAATGTGGCAGCTCTGCAGGAGTTAAATCTCTTCATTGATGGTGTAGGGGCTCTTGGTGATGAGTCAGCCCTAAGGAAAACACATGAACTATATTGGCCAGCATCAGCTGGAATATGGCATTTTTCATGAAAGAATTAGCCAACTTAGCTACTAGCTGGTTTGGTTTTAGTTTTTTTGTTTCTGTTTTGTTTTGTTTTCCTGTGGAAAGGAACTAAATTGCCATTTTCTTATAATGTAATCTCCATTTGTGTCTTTTCTCCTTGCCTCTTAGTTGGTTTGCATGCTCCAGGCATCTTAGAGTGAGTCTTTTGCATCATCCTGTAAACTTAATTCAGAGAGATAAGGTCCTTCTGACCTTGAATTCACCATTCGTATAGTTCAATTCTTATAGTTAATTCACTTACCCCTTCATCTTCCATCAAAGTACAGAGAAACCAAGTCCATGAGCCTTCCCTCTGCAGGTGCATTCTGCACCTCTTTGGTGATACAGGGAAGAAACAAAGAATACTGAGAATTAAATTGTGACTATGCAAGTCTGAAGAAAGTTTTGTATGCCCTCCATGCCTGTGTAGATGGTAATAACTGCAAAGGAGCTTGCTGAAGTTTAATCGGTATTTCTACTATTGTCCATTGAGGTAGACAAAGTGCATTATCTTCCTGCTGCTGACACACAAAGGTCATTTGCAAGAGCCACTGACTCAAGAAGTAATGTCATCACTAATAGACAGAATAAAACAGCTGACACTTGGGCATATTTTTAATATCTTTCCTCAAATTCTGTAGGCAGCTTCAATTTCATTAGTTATTCTTGAGTTCTGACTCTCCAATAGAGTTTATAGAGGCAGATCAGGATTTTCAAAAACAAAGTTTGAGGCAGGGTGGGCACATTCACAGACACTGATTCCTCTGACAAAGGGCCATTTGCTCTCTTCAGGCAAGTTTCAGTATTTGGTAATAGTAAGACCCTATAAAGAACAAAACACTAGTTAATGAGGTCTGTGTTTCATTTCTCTGTCTTTATATGGCACCCCATGGATCTAAACATTTTGATCTATTATTAAACGTATAAAACTGACAGCAGAATTCAAGCTCAGTAATTATAAAACACTTCCTTATCTCTACACAGCTCTAAGTATGTAGTAGGATAAACACTTAAGAGAATGTTTCATCTTCAACAGAACAGACAATTTAATTTCAGTCTTGTATGATATATCTTCCTACCCGTGGAGTACCAAAATGCTTTACGGAACAATCAAGTAAATAGCAAAGTGAATATATGGACAAACAGCAACCTGTATCATGCTCAGCAAAGCTAAATCACAGTTTCACTCCACAAAGTGGGTGAAGTCTTTCTTGTTAGTGAAAAGAAAAAACTTGTGGATTTCAGTTTTGTTTGGTTGGTTTTGTGCTATTCCTCTTGCTTAGAGCATGAAATAGTTTGAATTCTTTGCATGGAGTTTGAAACAAAGATGCAAGGAGCATAAATCAAAAGACTAAGAGTTTGATAGCTGGCTATGTTGCAATACAGTGCTAGACTTACAGAACCTATAAAGGTAACAATTTAAAATATACAATAAATGAAATAATAGAAACCTTTAACACATTTACCAGTTAAAAAAAAAAAAAAGCATTTATGAGGCATGTTGTGCACCATTATTTACTATGTTCTTTCTTCAGAGACTGGCAGGTTCCTGTGTAAGTTTCAATCCCTTTAAAACATAAATGGATATTCACCTTCCATCTCATCAGCTGCAAAGAGAGAAGAAAAAAAAGGGGAAGCATAGTACTTGAAACAGTCCAAGTAGGACTACTGTTGATTGAGATACTGGTATAGTCATGAATCTTCGTGCTTAGAGAAGAGATTCGGAGCAATGAAATACACTGAGAGGGAGGTGAGACCAACCTCAAATGTATTCATGCAGATGGAGGTACCACAAGTTGGAGGGAAAGTCATGAACTTCTAAAATCTACAGTCTAAACTCTGGATTGGCTAAAAAAGTGTAACTTCAGAAATACTTGTTACCTTTACATTAGAATGTGCCACAAACTGTACGAGAAGGGAAAAAACTGCTCATAGCAGATTATTTTGTTGGACATTAAGAAGTGCAGTTTACAAATGCAGCTCTGCAAGCTGAGCAAGTGCAGATGGGCAGCACAGTGCAGTCTGTGAGTTGTGTTATTGCTGTTGTGTAGTTGCTGCTATGAAACAGCAAAAATACACAAGCCTATCTTCAAAACTAAGACTTTGCAAATGAGCTGCATGAAAATTCTTGATTATAAAATGGGTTATTCTCCATGTGCCATTTTCAGGGAAATATATTCTGTTTGGTAAATTAAAAGAAGAACCAAACTTAGCATACTTACCACACAAATGCTTGAGCATCATACCATAGGAGAGGGAAAAAACCCCCCAAAAAAAACAAAACCAAAAAGAAGAAACAAAGGAAGTATATTGCTGATTTGTATCTGTAATTTCAAATATGGATTGTAACTCTCTTTTTGAAATACAGCACAAATGTGAAATAAGAAACTGCTAACACTATTGCTTTATTTTGGTAGTGGCCTCAGTGTAACACCCCATATACTAGATGTGTAGTCATCTGCACTGTAGTGCATTGCTGTTCGATATCTGATGGGCAATTATGTAGCAGTCCTAAAACTGTGATGGAAAAATGATCTAAGCTTCATAGAAAATTTCAAGTGGTGTCACTCTTCTGTGTCAGGCTGTCTAAATTTTTTTGTGATTTGCATTGTTTGTTTAGAAGTCCCTGTGAACATATTTACAAAGATTCGCTGGATATGAGTAAATAAAAATTGACTTGAGGGGTTAAGGGTTAAAACTAATGAAAAATTATTAATAATTTTATGTGGGAGTTTCTATCTACTCAGCACTGTTTGAAATATCTTTTCATGTAATAAGCAAATTGCTCATACTTTTAAAACAGATAAAGGGAAAAAGTTGGAACCTCTAGAAGGAACATAGTATCTACCCCTGGCAACTCAGAAATGTGCCATGTCATGCTTCTTACTCTGTGAAGCAGAATCACCTACTCTGCTTGTGACTGTTTAAAAAACTACTGCTGTTCACTTAGAGGATAAGAATATGAAGATATAGTTAATTATGAACCAGGATTTGATACATGCTGGCACCAGGAACACTGCCCTGCTTCTAGGATAGGTCTTGTAAATTTATGTAGCTTGGCTTTAAATTCTTAGATCTCAATTTATGATTTTAGATGCCCAGCTAAAATACCTAGAGATGGATGCTGAGGTGTCTCATGTCTTTCATAATGCCTATTCTGTTATTCTGTAAGATCACTGCTCATTTTGACATCTTAAACTCTACTGAGTCAATAAAAACTGCACACCACTGTCTAGTGCTATAAATATTTGCAACAACTTTCTCTCTTCTGGAGTTGTTTCTCTCCTATACAGAATTTCTAAGCTGGTATGTGTTTTTTATGATTTCTGCGAATGCCTACAGTGGAATAAACTGGGGTCACAATACCTGTTTCTATTTCATGCTACATCATATATGAACACAAACTTTTGTTTAAGGCAAGACATTAAATGATTCATTTTAGTAACTAAAACTGTATTATTTCTTTGGATATTGTTTTCTGTCAATACTCAGTTTTCCAACAAATTCTCAGCGTCCACAGGTTGACTTTTCCTAGTGGGCATCAACTAGACAGCATTGCACAGTTTGAGAGGCAAAACAGCAATATGAAGCTGTAGAAATAAAATATGAGGTAACATGCAATCATGCTGGTGATATATGGCATGACGGTGCTGACAGAATGTGCCATTTCTGAACCACTCTTGGGAGAAAAAAAAGCGCCTTTTTTTTTTCTCCCCCCCTCTTTACACTACCTACTGGGTTCATGGTAATATGAACTTCTCTACAGGATAAATTACTAGAAACCCAGTTTCACTACATTAATTTTTAAAATGTTTATTGTTCCTTTTTGAAATGAATTATATGTCTCAGGTTATATCTCAGCCTTTCTGTACTGGCAGTCAGATCCTGGCATATAACTTTTAGAGCATTACTGTTGTATCTATTAATCAATTATGTATTTTTAAAAGCATTTAATACATTAATTCTTTATTTCTCATCAAGATCTCCTTCAGTAATTTCCTGGAGTGGTAATTGTGTAAGCACCTCAGCAATAACAGTGACACTAAACAGTAATTAATACTGCATAAGAGGCCAGATTATTTGGTATTATTTCTTCTTGATTCTGAGTTTTCTAAATATTTTATAATTTTTAACTTTGCAATGTTTGAATTATTCTGTTTCCTATATTCTGTATTGCATCCTGTATAAAACTGTACTTTCTTCTAAGAAGTTCAATGAATTTTAAGTAGGTAGGAAATATTGTTGTTTTTATCTATTAAATTAAGGTATAAAGAAAAGTTTGTGATTTTTTTTGTTGCTGTTTTAAATCCTAAAAATAAGATAAATCTGCATTTTTTAAATTTATGTATTTAAGATGAAAAGTCCTGAATTATTGAAGGTGGCCCTTCTCGACATCCCTAGATTTATAAATGGAGCCATCTTGCCCTTGGCTTTTGTGGAGTCTCACAATAAATGTGTTTTCTAATAAAAGCAAGTAAAGAAGTTAAAGGGAAGTTCCTGTTGTCCTATCAAAAGAACAAAGCTGGTGGCAGATAAAAATCTGGGCAAATGCAAGCCCTCCCCTTCAATAATTAAACAGTAGGAATAGTTTGAAAACATCTTCACAAGAAATAGGATTACTGCAGAGTTCCTACTGCTCTTACTTTAAATTTTGTTTAGGAAAGTTTTTTTCAGTATGATGTAGGATGGCTTTTCAGCACAATCACTACTGTAATTTGAAGTGAAATAATCACTAAAATGTACCAGAAGACATCCATCTTTAAAGCTTCTAGCCAGTGTGAGGGGAAGCATCTGCCAATAGGAATTGAAAATGGATGCTAACTAGCAAACATAGCAATAAAAATATGCTACAAAACTTGAGGGGTTGTGTTTTGGGGTTTTTTTAGTACAGAAAGAAATCACATTGGTTCAAAATCGATACTTATTGCTGCTGGATTCAAATGACTAATTTCTTGTAGTGAACTGTACACTCTTAATCATGAGTCTAAATGCCTCACTGCCAAAAGTATGCACATGATGGGCACTGTGCGGCTTAACAGCAGTTGTATTTTAAGATTTGCAAATGACTATGCACTTAAGAGAAAAGGTGACCTCTTGCAATTATTCTTCTTGATTATAAAAGCACTGTCTGCCAGGTAGAGACCAGAATTGTGCTTTTACGTGCTGGCCTGTTCTTTCCATAAACTATTCATTGCTTGCCATTATATTGACATGGGTTTAGAATTCAATGGCATCAAAGAAGAATGCCACTTTAATCTGAATTTTTTTGCTTTATGTCTTGTAAACTGGGTTAGAAAACAAGTGCATATTCTTTTTGGAAATGCATGTTAGTATACACAAGTATGACAGTCTCAAATTACTGTCTTTAACTCATGACATTCTCGTTAGTTTTTTAGCGTATATACGTCATAACATCACTGGGGAATATGTTTGTTGACTGGTATCTCTTATCTAGCTTTTTTAATGGATTGCTTTGACAGTTGTATTTCTTTGCCAAAAATTTATTGAACTAATAAAAACTGAGGAAACTATTTCATGTTGTAGTTAAATTCTCTGAATACTCAATTTCAAAAAGTTGTATCCTGGTAAGATTTCCTATTAAATTCTCAAGCAATTCCTGCTATCTATGAAGTAATTCTTGCCATGTTAAGGAAAGCAGAGAAGCATGGTCTTCAGTTAGTGTACACCACTGTGCCTTTGTTACTTCAAAGTATGGGGTTAGTTCACCACACCTACAGGTGTGCTCTAGTGGCAAACGAAATGCTTTGCACTAAACTGCCACTGCCTTGCAGGGAACAAAGCAAAGCTATCAAAAGATTCAGACAAGTATTGACAACTCCCTGCATAAACTGCATGTTCCTGTGCACTAGAAGTAAAAACTTACACCATTTCCTGACAGAAATTTTGTAGCCTCGTACACATGAAGTTATACCTGTGCAACTGCTTATTGTGTTTTCTGGATAGCTGTTAGGAGTGAAGGGCACTGGAGCTCTTTAACTTGTCTTTTTTTCCTCTCAGATGTGTAGTAGGATGTGTGTACATATATTTACATATACACACCTACCTAATACATAATCAACTGAAACCAACATCATCACTACAAGGGTCCAATGTTTCTTGTTGAAAACAAACCATAAATCAAATAATTTTACCATTTTATGTTTTTGGATGATAGTATTTGCTGCATATCATCCTCCAGACTTTTGGCCCCCCCAGTCCACAGAAGTTTTTAACTGAGGTAATTTCTTTTCCACCTGGCTTTTTGCTTCTAAATGTGTTCTAAATTACTTGTTCGTTCATGGTTGAGAATGAGATGCTGCAAAAGAAAGGGAATATGAAAGGCAAAAGCTAAAATAAAAAATCAGGACCAGCAGAAATCATAACTCTGTTGCTAGCAGTCTGTAAACACTTTTGTTGAATGTAGTTATGTTTCTGAAAAACTGTTTTGCTGTGGTTCATAGGTCACAGAATAATTACTGAAGGAACTCAGTCAAAAAAAAATGAGGGATTTTTTTTTTATTAATTTAGTCTGATTGTGAATTGTGCATATATTCTCAGGTCTTTTATAAGAGCTGAAAGATCATCGTGTTACAATGTTCCATGGTGCATTTGAAAGAGCAGTATAGCAACGGCAAAATGGTGGTGGGCAAGATACTTAAGGCAGTGTATCATACCCTCTTCCAGTGTGGTAAAATGCCAGGCACCCTTCATTAACCCGCTTAGTCTTTGATACTTGACTGTAGTAGGGACCTCAAAACTGGGCAACAGTGACAGGGTCTCTGAGATGGTGAAATAATTTCTTTTGATCTGCTGTCTTTCTTGTGTGCTTTACTGTAGCCTTTATTTCTTGTTCTCAAACCTTTTTGCTGGAGTTTTTTCAGAAAGTAAATAGTATTTTTTCCACCTAAGCTAATGGCTTTGGATAGAACAGCCATAATTATTCTTTGATTATCATTATGCAATTCAAATACACAGACCATTACAGTCTTGCTGCTAATAAAACAGAAAACTCTTTTCATGAGTCTAGGATCAGCTCACTCAGAGGACTCCTTCTGCTGCACACACAAGAGCCCAGGTTTCTACATCCTCTGACACAGTCCTCTAAATAACAAAATCTGTTAGAATTTTGCTCTGACCCTACAGGTTCGCTCCTGCTATTTCCTTGTATATGTCTCCAGAAGCTGTGACACTGTGTGCCGTCTCACCCCCTCCAATTGTGTGCCTTCTGCACGCCAGGGCAGCCCATACTTGTGCCTCCAGCAACGCACAGTACCTTTTGTCCTTCCGCTGTCGTTCTGTTGTGCCTACAACCATGCTTTGATCTTTTATATATTTTTCACATTTGTCACCCTCGGAACCTGACCATCAAATTCCACATCCTTTGTACTGCCCTCCACTTCTGCCCTGTGTCTGCTGGCAGGTGTGCAAGCCCTGGCTCTAATCCAGGTGCCCAACAAGTGATGGTTCAACTGGGGCCATGCCAGTCTGGAAACAGTTGCTTTAGCAAGGGGAAGGCACAACTTAGGCCAATTTATCACAGGACAGTAAGCTGCTGTGCATCCTATCTGCCGTGGTAACCAGCCCAGACAAGCTTGTGCATCTTGTAGTAAGTGCTGAGTAGACTACTAATGGTCAGTTTGATTTTTATTTAACATAGGTAAGAGTGAGTGATTGGGCAGTTAACAGGGGGCAGCTGAAGAGTGCCAGGGCACTGCAAAGTGGGTTCCTCTTCAGGCTGCCTTGCCCAGGCAGTGGCTCAGGCAGCCACTCCTGCTGGGCACAGGAGCCATCTGAACTGCACTGCTCCTCTGCTGCAGGGAAAACCATCATATGAGCAGTGACTGAACTGGTATCAGCCTGCTGGGCCTCTGCTTCTAACACCTGTCATTGGCCTAATGGGTGACCTTGGCTGAATCTCTTAATCTGCATCTGTGTTGCTTTCCCTCTGTGTGAAATCTGTGTAATATTATCAAATTGCTCGGAAAGCACTCTTAAGACCTAGTCATAAGTAGACTATATAAGAGTTAGTTCTTTCTACTTCATCATTAATTTGCTTTCTTGTCAGTCATCATGTCTAACTTTGGGGCTCACTTTCTTCACTGTTACTCTGAAGTTTATTCCGGGTATCTTGCATTTGTGTAGCTAAGCTATAACTTTGGATGTTAGTGCATACCCAGTGTCTAAATGTAAACTCATGCCTATTGCCTTTGCTTTTTAGAATAATCTTTCTTCAAGTGTTTTTTATCTCCCTAAGGACTTTTATAAACTCTTTAGTTACTAAAGTTGCTATTTTTCACTATGAAATAGAGCAAGAGAACACAGAAATATTATGTTGAGTGTCTGCATGAATCTTAGAGTATGTTTTCATTTTGTTTTCTTCTGAACTTGCCCTCCAAGGTAATGAACAATCTTGTCTTGATGGTTTCAAATTAACTTTTCATGTATTTAAGTGTTAATGAGGTAAATATGTGCTTTATTGGATTGGCTTCTGCCGGACAAAACCCATTAAAATTTAGATCTTTTGCTACACTGAGATGAAATTCATTTCATACTGAAGATAATAACTGAAGTTACTGGGGGCAGTATTTAAACACTTGCAAAATTATAGATTTAACTTGTATCCATCCAGCCTTCTGTGGCATTGATGATAGTGTCAGGGGTTTTTTGGTTTTGGGTTTTTGTTGTTGGTTTTGGGTTTTTTTGAGGGTGGAGGGAAGGATAGTTGGGGGGTTTTTTGGTGGTTCTTTTATTTGGAAGTCTGTTATCATTTGCAATTACCAAAGGACATTCCTAGAATTTTTTTTCCATGAAATGATATGAATCTAGACACCTACCTTATATGCATAATTTTAGCCTAGAACTAGTTTTTACATCTTGTGGAAAAATAGAGGTCTGTAGCACAACTGCTGACACATCCTTAACTATAACATTGCTACTAGGCACTACTATAATACAGTACATATTTCTTTGTGAAAGAACTGAAAGCTGCAATAATAAAGCTTAACTTTATGGTATCGAAATTCGCTGTGTTCGTACCTCCAGGGAGAAAAACAATTAGAGAAGACAATCTACCTAAATAGGCTGGGAAACTGAATTGCTCTGTCTATGCTTCATTACCCTCCCTCTTTCTCATCTCACACTTTCCACAAATAGCATGATTATGTTTACCTGACATCTTCATGCTTCCCTGCTGAGCAGGCTGAGGAAGCCTCGCAGCTGAGATCAGCAGTGCTTTCTATGGGGAACGACTTAGATTTTTTATTTAAAGGATCCAGTTCTTGAGCCATTTCAGCAAAAAACTTCAGAGCGCCCCTGAATTCTGGTAGGCAGCAGAATACATGAAATGCCAATGGGTATATTTAAAAAAGCAACCCTTGGCAATAACAAGTGCTATTTTGGCAGACATTATGTAGATACATCCTCACTTGCTTGATAGAAAGGAATGGTTTAAGATTCTAAATGTAAACTTTTTGACCTTTGTGAGTGGTAGAAAGCCTGACAAATTTTTCTTGAATGTGCCTCTGAGCACCAAAACAAGAGTCAACCCAAAGAGTGGCACTGAAATAAAATGCCCTTTTATGGATAAAAGCCTTAATATAAAAGCAAAAGATCTGGAATAAGGTATGCTGTGAATGTTACCAGAAGACTTTTTGTTGACTGCCTTGGAGAACTGAATCATGAATTCAGAACAGCAACAAGACTTGGGAAATACACAGGTTGCCCTTATTAGGAACAGGTATTTTATTTTTCAGACTTCTCAGGTAATGGAGAAGAATTCAGGACTTTCTTATTCTGGGTTGCCAAGTTATAAATCTGAATAACTAAACTAGAGATAATTGGACACAATTCCTCAAATTAGAAACCAATATTACATGTGAGAATTAATGACATTTCATTATGCATTACTGTCTACATTATTAAACTATGACTATATTAGTCTTAGCAGCAGCATACAAGTCTCTTTTTCTTGTAGCCTCTGGGATCTTTCTCTAAATCTAGCTTTAATCTAATGCTGTCTGAGCAGCAGAATAACTGAACTAGAATTCATTTGCATTTGAGTTTGAAGCACTCCACTAGTCAAACAGTATTGTGAAATATGTAGATACCTGTCTATTGACATGTTAACTCAGAGTCTGTATAATATAGGCTTAGTATCAGTAGCCTAAACCCCTGCTCCTGCTCAGGATTTCTAAACATTTGGGAAGACATTGACTGGAACAAAGTTTTGGTGCTTCTGCTTTTGTCTTTGTTTTACAATGTTCATGACCTGAACATGCTCTTCAGGTCACAAAATCATCTTCTGGTCTCAGAGTCCTGAATAACTATAATTAAGTTTTCAAAAAATGTTTTCAAAATGTCATCAAATTGAAAGCGTAGAATTAATAGGCACCCTGGCTTTTCTGCCCTTTCACTTGTACTTTCTCTTGCTTGTTACAGTTAAATGACTAGGTAGCTGTCGTGATCTTTCCTTAAAACATGGACTATGTTAAATTGAAATCTGAGGGTTTGCTGGGTTTTGGGGGGTTTTGGGTTTTTTAGGGGGCTTGGGTTTTTTTTTTTTTTTTTTTTTTGGTTGTTGTTGGTTTTTTTATTGGGTTTTTTTTGACAAACAGCAATATCATGGATCCCACTTTCACAGCAGGGAAAGTCCTAAGCCTGGCTAGTTCAGATCAGAATTATGGACCTCGCTGAAGGCAGGATTCCCTGTGAACTCATGCTCCATCATGTCAAAGCTAAAACCTCCTGTAAAGGCACAATGCATTGTTGATATTGCTGGCCAATAAACCTGGATATATTAACAGTCCTGCATTAATCATTTTAGGTGTGACATTAGTATTGGAAAAGTGTGTATAGAGAGGCAGATACCTTACAAATTCATATTCAAAGGACCCTAGAACTGATGTTCCTGATTTGTTTTAGGATAAACACTGTAGGACCTAGGCAACAGTCATGGTCTTTTTTGACCTCATACAACAGTGATGACAGTGTGGTTTGCATCTCCAAAAACTCATAAGGAAAGATGTCTCAATATACCTACAAATTTCAGCAAGATATTTATGATTCATTTCATGTGCAATGACCAAAGCCAGGCTATTGGTCCACTGTGCGTGTTACAGCAATGGAGTGAAGGGTGGCTGTGGCAATAAAAAAAACTAATGTCACACAACTTGATCTCATTCAGTGACAATACTGGAGGTCTGCATGTTTTGTATTACTCTGATCTAGGCTCAGATCCCTCAGTCACTAATTCAAGTAAAGAATTTAACAGAAATTAGTATTATTGCATATGTAGCATACAAATACTCTTTAATACTTTTCTATAAACAACACAGAGCAATTTAAGGGACCAGACTGTCAGCTGTGATTTGTATGTCTGTGGCTTCTCTATTCTTAGTGCTGCTATAAAAAATAATAGCCAGTTATAGTTTCAAGGGGTTTTCATGCCAGCTAGCATTACCTGGACTGCAGTGACTCTTTGGACTTATGCCCTGTCTCCTGTCTACAGATTTTGCCTTCTAGTGCCAAGAAAGTATTGACAGGAGCCAGCATTGCCTTTCACAGATTACCCTACATCTTGGGAACAAGCCACTTAAACAATTTTATTAGCCTTTCCTCTGGTTTCTTTCCTGTGCAGTGCAGGTTTACCAATGGGGAGTGTGGACTTACATTTTTTTTGTTCCCGGTGAAGGTTATTTCAAAAGTTATCACATTAGTATCATTGGATTTGACAGCACGTAATTTATTGAAGCTTCTTGCTATCCAGTGAAGAATGTAGACTATAGAGATCTTTTTACGTAAATAGAGTTAACTTGTGTGAAACTTAACTCTCAGCTATGCAAGGAGTAACCAGCTGAGAATCTACATCTTAAGGTGGGAGGGTGAGCACTATGTAAAGGTATGACCTAGCTCTGAAATAATGACCTCTAGAACCAGAAACCACATGGCCACCTTCCGGGAGTGCTTTGCTGACCCAGTTAGTCCTGGCAGAAGGCAGCGCTGATGTAACTTCACTGCTTTTAGAAACCAACCTGACACTTCTGTGTTGTGAACTGCTCTGCCAAATGGCCATAGCATGTCATTCAGGAGTAGCTTGAAGATTTGTGTTGCAGCACACTTCACAGCATTTGGTCTACCTGAAGAATCCTTCTCAAAGGCATGTACTATGTTAAACTAGGGATTGGTTAGATGCAGTAGACATTTCTTGGGGTTTGTAATGCTATTAAAAAGAAATGAGAAGGCAAAATTGGGTGGCGGAGGGGGGGGCAGAAGTGTGCCTTGCCAGCCCTGTTGTTTGGGAAATAGTAATAAACGAGTCTATTATTAATAACACAATAAAAAACCCTTCTGCACTAAATATATTGGGTCAGCTTTGTGATGAGTGTCAGTTTGCCTAGTTCCACTGATTAAAGCAAAAGTGCAGTGATTTACACCTGTGTTGACTCAGCACACTTGCCCTTGTAAGTAGCCTGTGATAAAATAGACAAATAAATAAAATAAAAGCACAAATCCTGTACTGTATAGATATTGCTTAAATAATTCATTATACCTGCAGGGATAGAGGTAAATACAAAGAAAACTGCTTGCCTTTTGAAATACTAGGTAGAGCAAAGTCTTTTTTTTTTCAGGTTCAGGTAACTCATATTTTCTTGCTATATACTCTTCAAGAACTTATAAAGTGTAAAACTCTTTAAGGTCGCCCTTATTTATGCAGTAAAGCTGACATAATCCCATAGATCTAAACACTGTTCTCAACTTGGAGCAGTGAAACAAATGTGGCCATGCAGCAGATTAAACTACAGTTTGTTCATTAACTCAGAGAAAACTCTGTGCAGTTAAACCCCTGACCAGCTGCTTAATGCTGGCTCGCTGTTGTCAGCTTGCTCAGCTTGCTTTAGTGCTGTGATGGAACTGCACTTCAGCTGCATCACAAACGTGGCCCTTGCACCTGAATTATGCTGGATGGATGTTAAGTGCCATGTAGGCTTAATGTTAAATGGTTAGTGTTTATTGAATAGTGAAATAGAGATGGGGTTTAGATAAGAAAATTATCACACTGCTTTTAGGTGCACCTCATTTTTAGAGACAAATGGCACAGCTAAAAGGAAGCTGATCATCCTATGGTGCTGCTAGGTGAGAAAAGCTATCCATTCAGAAAACAAAATGTTAATTTATGTCTTTGCAAAAACAATGGAAAATATGTGTATAATATCACTTCAAGAATTTGAAGTTCTGGGGTGGGTTGGGGTTTTTTGGTGTTTTTTGTTGTGGGGTTTGGTGGTTTTTTTTATTCTTTGCGTGCCTGAAGTGTTGATTAGCTTATTTGTGGTGGGTTTTTTCATGAAATATGTATTTTCATATTGAAATCTACAGCACTTTATATATTCTCACTGTTAAACTGAGAAAAAAAAAATCACTCTAAGGTCCCACCCTGAAGAAGCCAACTCATTGGTCCTAACATGTGAAGGAAAGAGAGAAAAGGGAATAAAAGCTTTATTTGATGATATGCTCAAATTATTTTTGAGGAATTAGAAGGTCTCTCTCTAAGTATAGGGATCTCATTGATTACTCCATAGTTCTATAGGAATCAAGCATAGACAAATCAGACTTTACCAAAGTCATTAGAAATAAATCTCCAGTATGCTTTTTAGTGATACTTGACATGTCTTCAAAACTATATGCAGTCTTAAACCTGAGTGAGTGACTTGCAACACTTATGTTTGACCAAGAGTCTTTTTCCTGCCTTGTGCTGAGGGGAAGGAATTCAGATGCTGTGAGCTCTCATGGATAAATAGATCCTGCCAGATCCTCTCAAACAGTTACAGAAATGATGGGATAAAAGAAAACTTTGTCCTCCCGATAGTGGGAGAGAAGATGCCATGTGTCAGTGGCATCATACATTACCACAAATGAAGTTCATGGTAAGATGCTGTAATTCTTTATATTTGTGACTGTATTTTCTCTCAGCAGTTCTTGTATAGGTAGGTGCTTTCTACGAAGTAAAGTGTTTAAAATGGAATTTTAAACCTTCATGTAAAGGTTTAAGTATGTGCTGAATAGCAATATAAAGAAGCCTAAACTGGTATCATTTATATATCAGAGCATAAAAGAGAGGATGTGAAAATGTATAGTTTAAGAGCTAACACATTGGTTTAGACCAGCATTTTGTCTCTAAAGGTGTCAGAAATATTCTGTGGCAGTGGAGCCCATAGTTTAATTATGGACTGTATGAGAAAACATTCCTTGAAATTTGTGTGAAACGCCCTCTGCTTGTCACATTATGAATGAGCAAAGACCCACTCCATCTGTCATTCAGAAATCTGCAGTTTTCTCATCCTGGTCCTGGCTGAGATGTTTTAGTCTGTTTTGACTACTTTCAGGTGGAGATGGATGAATACCTCTGATCATCTCCATGGTCTTTATTGTGCCTTTTCTAACGAAAGAAGTTAAAATATGCAAATTCAATGTGCAGGGTACCTGCACAACATGATTGCGTTCTGCCTAGTTTCCAAGGTGAGCAAAAGACATGCAGACAGGGTGCTGAGCTGAGGTTAGCTAAGCAGCTGAGCCTTAGTGCCTTGCTAACACCATCCCACAGCCTTTGGGTTTGGGGTGGGTTGTAATAACTAGGAGGCACATGGGCAGAACTGCTCCCAGCTTTATATCTGCCTGCTGTTGCTGTAGGCTGATGTTATCCACCACCAGATAAGTTATGAGGACAGAGTGCTGGGGCAGTTCCCTGTGAGAAAGTGGATTAAATGCAGTGAGATAAGAGTTCTTAAACTTAGAAAACTATTAGGTCCCTGATCCAGGACTGTTGACACTGATAGGAAAGTATTCCAAGCATTGTCTTTTTGTCTCTCTCTGTTTCTTTCTCTACTGTTGTAAAGGCAGTACACTTAAATAATGGATGGGAAATCTCACCTTTCTTTGAATAAAAGAAATAGTATTTCATTGACTTGACTTTGGCTTGGGTTCACCTGAGGATATTTAATAACTTTTTCCATATTCCCATTTATTAAGGAATTGCACTGTGCTGCACAACAAGGTCACAGTAGCTGTAAAATGTATATGTTTCCAATACCAAATACATGTTACCTGTAAATAATTACAGGAAATTTGCATATTTTTCTAGAAGATCTGCCCTTTCCTCATCTGGTAGTGTTGCTGACAGCATTTTTCTTAATTTTTGTTTATCTAACTTGCTCTCTAATAGGATTGCAGAAAAGCAGCTGGGAAAGTGGCCCCACTTAGCTGGCCCAGTAACCACTGAAGGAATGAAGATTTGGGTGTAAGAAGCCTGTATCTTCACTTTAAATGTGGTTTCACTTCAAAATGGTGCAATATCTGCAGCATGGAAGACATTTTCTTCCTGCCAGGTGGTAATGATATTTCCATGTGCACAACATTCAGTAGAAGCCTTCCAGTCCTCAGAAAAAGAAGGCAAAGGCAAGGCAAGACAACAAAGATGAACAGATGGCTCAAGGATAAATGCTGTGAGGAAAGTCTGAGGATGACTGACCATCAGGAAGCATTCATGGAACAAGAGTTCCTCCAGACTGTTGGACTCCAGTGGAGTAGCTGGGCTAGTAACCTTCTGGAGGTGAGCTGAGCATGGCTGATAAAAATACTTAAATAAACAGAGGGAGCAAAATAAGGACATAACAAAGGATGAAAGATATTGATGAATAGAAGGATGAGTATCAGGATAAAAAGAGTACTTCTTTATGTCATGATGAAATAGACACAGTGAAAGGAAGAGAAACATAAACATAGATATCTTGGTGTATTTTAATACAGGAATAGATTGTTAGCAATACCACTCTGCAGCAGAAAGGAAATGAGGGCATTAGGGAAGTTTGACTCTAATAATTATAGAGACACAAATGATGTAGGTGAAGACAAATCAACTGAATTTAGTGTAACTGTGAGACTATCTCCTGAAGTCTGTAAAGTCTGTTGCAAACAAAGAGCCTCTAGTGTTCATGACAACTTTAGAGATATTAAAAGAAAACAGAAAGCTTACAAAAAGCTTATAATAGCAAATACATCTATCGTTTGTTTACGTGCACAGATCTAATGAGAACTGCTCTAGGTCTAACTTGTGGAGGTAATTAAAACAGGAAGTGAAAGACACTTATGTGGAAAAGAAAGAGTAATGACAAGGGAAAGTTTTGATATAACTCCAAAAAAAAAGTGAACTAGTTGCCTAGGATATCTTTGAGAATTATTAATGAGATTGTTGTAGCACATGAACGCAGGGATGGATTGGGAAATTAACCCTACTAAGTCAAAAGCACAACTGCAAAACCTGACTCCATCCAGTTCATGGGAACCCTACATAATCTTCATTCTAGAACTAGGACAGAAGTACATAAAATCACAAATATTGCTCCCTTTCTTCCCAGCCTTCCTCTTTGGATTTTATTCTGTGTAACACTTTTGCCACTGGGGCCTTCACTGGAGTTTTCTTTCAAGAGTTGATCTATTTTTCTTTAACTGAAAAGGAGCAATGCCTATGGGTTATCTAAAATGCCTGTCTTCTTAACACCTCATGGCTTACACCTCAAGAGAATTTACATGAAAAATAACCAACCTTCCTGAAGTTTTCCTTGAAACCATATTGAATTTTGAAGCACCATCTAACAATAGGGTTTGTAGAATTTTAAAGAAATACAATGCCGGTTTCTATAATTTTGTCCTTAGAAATACCATTTCAACCTAAATTCAGAGTTATGAAGCTTTTATATATCCCCTCTCATTCTCAGCAATGTCCTGATCAATCTAAGCAAGGCTGACTACTTTAAATCTCTGCTCTTTCCTTTCTCTGAGCTCTGTAACGATGCATTGTGATCCACTGTTCTCGAATAACTGCAGTCATACCCATAGCAAAACATTTCCTTACCAAAATTATCCCCTTTTTCAGAGTTAACAAGACCACCCTCAGGCCAGTGTAGTGGCAGAAGTACTGTTTTATGAGAGTCACTCATTCAGGCTGAAATCTATCCTTTTGTAAAAGGCAAGCATAAGCCTCTGGGTTTGTGTAACCTATTTGCAATGTGTTAGTTTTGGGCTGGCCCTCTGGAATATTTTTCTCTCTCTTTCAAGCAGTGACTATACATTTTTTCTGAATATGCACTTCATGTTTCATACATGTCTCCAGGTACTGGTTGCTGTTATTGGAATATAAAGTATTATAATATCCTGGTTCTGGCCAGGACAGGGTTAATTTTTGCAGTAGCCAGGAGAAACCTGGCTAGGACACAGAGGTTGTTATATATCACCTCACATTACGGCCAGGAAATGGGGTGAGGGGTAGTGGTCCCTTCCATCCAGGTAGCGTGGTGAAGGTAGTACCAGCTCTGTAGTGAGCAGTTGTGTGTGGGTTGTTCACCTCTCTCATACCCCTTGTTATCACACTGTGGCTTGTTACTGTTCATTTTCTTATTCCATTGCTGTTTCCAGGAAATTCTTCTCTCCAGCCTGCCACAGGGTAGAGGGAGAGGGGAGTGAGTGAGCAGCTCATGGTTTGGAGTGTTTTGGTGGGAACACCTAATTGGGGAATACCATTCCTAAACCACCATACATAATATTGCAGCCCTTCATGCATAGTGAGTCTTCTCAGTCCTTGGGGAAGGGGCCAACATTTGACATTTCTGATGGAAGAATGGGTATTTGGCAAAAAAATACCTCTGAGAATTCAAAGACATGGGCCTACAAAATGGAAGTATCAACTTTGCTCATGCTGACAAGGTCATGACATAGTGAGGTCATGGAGTAAGCCAGGCTGGTGACTTTCATGTAACGCATATGTGTTCCTGGATTTGCTTTAGTAAATGTTTGCTTGAAGTCTATCAGCTCCCTCATGTTCCGCTCCATTCTTGTAAACATTTGTCAAAACACTTTCATTTTGTGGTTGAAGATTTTGAAGTTGCACATAATTTACAGTGTCATTTTTGTAGTGAGCTACATAAAAGTTCATTAGCAGTATAAGTAATTTAACTGGTCATAACTGGGTGGTGGTACTTGTTAAAAAAATACCAAGTTATGTTTGGCTTATACCATGAAACAGAGTTGTCAGGCTGTTCTGCAGCTTCTCCCAGGCAGTCAGCAATAGGACAAGGGGGCATGGGCTCAGGCTCTGCCAGGGGAAATTTAAATTGCACATCAGGAAAAAATTCTTTACAGAGAGAGTAATCAGGCATTGGAATGGCCTGCCCAGAGAGGTGGTGGATTCACCATCCCTGGAGGTTTTTAAACTGAGATTGGACATGGCACTGAGTGCCATGATCTAGTAAATGAACTGGAGTTGGACCAAGGGTTGGACTTGATTATCTCGGAGGTCTTTTCCAACCCAATCGATTCTATGATTCTGCCTCTTCTCAGAGAACAGCCTGTGTGCACAGGCCTGCACACAAGGGTGAGAAACACTAAGATACTTCCTTTGTATTTTGACTGAAATTCAATGTCTTATCCCCAAATAACGTAGACCAGGAAAAAAAAAAGTCAGAGTTTGCCTCAACAGCCAAAATTTAAAATTTTATTTTCAATTTTTGAGTCTGAAAATAAGTCTCATTCTGGACCCTATAGACTGTGCATGTTTCCACACATTCATCCCCATCTCTCACTGATCTGCTTTCAGGATTGTGTTTTGTAGAAATGATGTGGAATGCCTGAGAGCTCTGCTGGGTGAGGAGCTGCCACAGCTATGGAGGGAGGGAATCAAGCAGGCAAATTTATGACAGTTTGACATTTCAGATAATAGAGGTCAGTCCTTCAAGTCACAGTTCCCCTGAGATGAGTGAGTTTCTGCCGGTGAATGGGGGAAGAGCTGGTACCGTTAAATTGTCCCTTTGCTGCAAGTGAAGCATGTGGCGATAGGCTGGAAGAAAAGAATTCTTTTCATTATTGCGAGACAAATTCTTCTCCCTTTCTGATGTGGATGAATGATGAATGATCCCATTCATTTCAGTTACCTTACTTGCTGCTGGAAGAGGAACAGGATTTGAATTTCTAGAATAAAGCTTTTTGCTGTGAATGAGCTAGAATGAGATGTATTAGTGCACCGAGATGCAAGACTTCCCTTTCTGGAGATCTCACAAGTAGGATCTTGAAGGATTGCTTACTGCCAATACTGTTTATGACATCTGAGACCAAATAAATTTAGTCCACTTAATAACTGATTTTGTGCACTAGTTCAAACGAAGATTCAATACTAGTTAGTCTTTAGGAGTACTGATGAGCCCTGTCCCATTAAGCTGTTGCACCTCTCTGCCTCAGGCACTTTTCCTAGCAGTTGCAGGAGCTAATGGTATGCAGTGTGATAACAGTATTGGTGTGAGGTTTATAGTGTAATATTTGCTAAGAGGTTTGAAACTGGGACTTGGGAAATGCTTTGGAAGAGCAAATGAATTAGTATTTGTGTAGTCATTTTCTTAAATGTTATGAGAACCTTTTCATAACTTTATGACAATATCAAATTTAATAAACTATATTTTTTCAGAACTGGGGATAAAGCCCCAAATAAGCAAAGGAACAACAGTTCTCAAACTAGAAATATGGCTTTATTTATATGTTTGTTTTTAATTAAAATTAGAGGATTTTTTTCAGTTCAGTTTGTTCTTGAAACTTGTTCCACTAAAAGTATTCTAATTAAAATGTCAACAGCCACTCAACCTACTGCTGTTTAAGTGTGAACTGCCATATTTCTTAAATATCTGTTTTTGAATTACTAGCGGAGAAAGAAAAAAAAATAGAATTCTAATTTCTGTAGAAAGAGGTGAAAATAAAATCTCTATTCACTTTTCCTTTTTGATATCTGGAGTGAAATCTTTGTTTCACAGATTATTAAGAAACAACTTACCATAAAAGGTTGACCGTGATGTAATCCAGTGATAACTTGCGATAAAGAAGTAAGAAACCAAAGGGGAAACAATGTGATTTACATTAAGCTGAGCTGTAGCATCAGCTACAACTGCTTCTCTTGCAAAAATATGGGGTAATTGATTGCTGTGGTCTTTGAATTTCTACAGATGGTAATCATAAAATTTAAACAAGTAAGTATTGAATCTAGAGGAAATTATCAACCTCTTTTCTAATTGAAGACAAAACATTTTAAAAAAATCTTTTAAGCTTTTCTTTCTAAAAATTATACTTCCATGTACAAACCCCTGTTTAATGTGCCACTTCTTTTATGTTTTCTTATGAGAAGCAGTCTTGTGCTTGGCTAGATTATATGCCTGGGAGCCAAGAATGTGCCACTAGCTAAAATATGTGCCTGCAAGCTAAAAGTGAGAGACTCTACTCTTGCTTAATTTCTTCTGGGAAGAAGTGATATGTGAAAAGAAAAAGTGTATGTGTGTGCAGTAAATATACAATAGTTCCATTGTATATGTGTTTATACACTGTATGTAGCTGTGGAACAATTCCTTCTTGAAGGATAAATGAGGCTCTGAACATGTTTGCAAACATAGTGATTCTACTGGGGGAAAAAGGCTACCAAGTTTTCTTTCCATAGCTGAACTGTGAATCCTCAAGGTCAGACAGCCAAATCACAACTCTGCAATTATCTAAGTCTTTAGATGTCCTCACTTACTCAGGGCAAAGTTGACTCTTACCAAGATATGGATTTCTCTCTAAGGTGGGAGGAAAGGTGTAGAGTTGCTCTCTGAGCCCCAGAATTGCACGTGTGGTTTTATTTTGTAGAAGGTTAGTTTGCTAGGTTATAATCTACTCGTACACACACTTTTTAGTTGTGTGCTCTCTGTAAAAATTTTCTCTCCTTTTGGCCTTGAACCAAAGGAGAGAAGAATAATAATATTCAGGTTATGAAATTGAAGAGCTAGGCAAAGAATAGCATTAATTTCAAAGAGCTGCCTTCATTCCCTACCCTCCTCTAGGGCTCGAATTCCAGGTGTGGGTCCTTGCACAGCAACCTTATCATCCAGCTCTCCAAACCAGGCTGACTCCTAAAAAATACAGTTCCTCTGAACAGTGAATATCAAGAACAATATTCATGTCAGTGTTTCATTCACTTATTTTGTTGGATCATTATTGTTTTCAGGGCAAATTAAAATTTTCAGGAGTTCTCAGCATTTTCTAGGAGAAAGATTTAAGGGCAGAAGTAGTAAAATAAAGCCAGGAATTAGGGAAACGAGTTCTTGTCTTCAGATGACCTATCACACACTGCCTTAATGACTACACATGTCAGGAATTTCCTGTGGGGTTGACTTTAGCAAAATTTATAAACTCTCAAAAATTCAGAAAGTGCTGAAAAATTAGGAAATTACTTAGAATGAGAAAGAGTAAAGATTAAAAGAACATTATGTTTCTTATGGAAGGCTGTGTGCTTCCAAAGCAAAGCTACAAAAATCCCTGCTATCTCTGGGCTACTGATGTCTGCCTGCCTAACATTTGTTGTTTTTTATCCACTTTAGTGTAGTGTTGAAGGGGTTTTTTTCTTATTTTACCCTCACAGCAATTATTCTTTGAAGGTATTCTTTACTATAAATATTATTCCCATAGCTCTACTGCTTTTATAGGCAAGTTTTTGTGACGGACAATCAGTATTACAGTGTTGGATTCTTTCTTTTGCACTTCTTAAGAATTTTTTCTTGTTATTTGTCTGTGCCTGATCTTCTCTGTAATTTATATCCACACTTGTTAAAAGTTTATTGGCAGAATACTCTCATATATTGCAGTCACAGTTTTGTTTTGTTGCACAGATAGTCTTTCTGTTACCTTTTATTTTTTAAAATGGGAGATAGAAGACATTCTTTAGGTGCTTACTCAAAAAAAAAGATTTCAAAGAGAAGAGAGAAAAAAAATCTTTGCTTCGATTTCTTACAGTGAAACTGCAAACAAAAAAGTGAAAGAATAAGTGTAACTTTATATAAGAATTTTGTTAAATCTCACAAAAATATTAATATATCATCTGTGTGTTTGCACAGAAAGGAATTAAATTAGTCTAACATACATATATTTTCCTGAAAAAATCCAATATCTTGAAGTCAAAAGTTTAAAATTCAGGCCTTATCTGCAGCCCAGCTGAGTTTTCCTGTTGGACAAAGCACTGGCTGGATCAGGCTCAATCAGGCATTTTTTTTATTGTAATGGATTTCTATCTTTTTCAGCCAAAAAATGGGAACTTAATTGTTTTTGTAAATAAATATTACCTTATTGATTTGAATCAGTGAGCTGTGTCTGCAGGAAATTTATATACTAGAAATCTGTATAATTAATCTGGGGAACTGGAGGTGAGAGCTACTCTGTAGTTCAAAACACCAGACTTTGATGCTATACTATGCTTCATCAGAGGCTGGTGATTAACATCTCCTGTCCTGTGATAATATTGATTACACTAGCAAATTCCTTTATTCATTAAATGTTTTTATTTTCTTTAGCCCAAGCCCAAATTTACATATAGTCATATAACCTTTGTACTTGTTGATGTCAAATTTCCTTGCTGTCCTGGCTCTCTGTTGCTTATTGCCATCACTTTATGTTTGTTATTTATATTTGGATTTAGTACACACAGACTACATCTATTTTAGCAAATACTGCAGCTTCTATGAGCAGATTTGTAGAGCAGAAAGGTCCAAAGGGTACAAATTTCAAGGCATTTACTTTGCCCTACTTCTAGCCCCAGTCCCAGTTTCCTTTAGAGACTGGAGGAAATCAGGTGAAGTCCTGGGGCAATTATTCTAGCTTAGTTTGAAACAGAATAAACCCAGTTTGTACTGCAGCCCCCCTGTGATACGAACTGAAGCAGGTACAGTTGATGGAGGTGCTGCAAAGTGTCCTGCTGAAAGATGAGCAGTAATGTAGATATGCCCAGAGACAAGGGAAGTGGGAAGAGCTTGCCATAAGCAGATGCACAGAGATCTTGTTCAATTTTTACCAGGTACATTATCATTTTTATTTCAGCTAAGATCTTTTAGGGTTGATAAAATACAGACTTTAGCATGCCACTGTTTCCTAACAAAACAGAAGTTCAGTTAATTGTCAGGAAATGTAAGGTGTAAAGCTTTTATGGGAGGACAACAAATGCAAAGATATTTCAGCACCATTTCCTCAGTATACTTAATCTTCCATAAGGCCAAATTTAATATAAATATAAAAATATTTATATATATAGATATGTCTATGGTATAAATTAGCAAAGGCCTTACACTTCAAATAAGCATAATTATTTACATTTACTGAAAATCTGGTTGTTAATTTCAAAATACTGTGCTGTGCCTAATATTTACTGTGATTTCCTGTTTGGGAAGCCATCATAAAAAGGAGATCCCTTCTCCAGTGTGTATTTTGGTATGGATTGCACTGGTTTAGTGTTATTCACTTCAAAAAGGTTCATCAAACTGACTGGAAGCAACAGGTTTCACAGCACTTCAAGATGTGGGGAATGACAGCTTTTGTCTTAATATGTTGTTCTGACTTTAATGTGTATGAGGAATCTTGATATTTCCATGTGAAGTTCATGAACAAGATATTTCTTCAGTGAAATCTGCCAATTAGAGTATGCAAAAAAACTACAATGAAGATTAAAATATGACTACAGGTGCTTAATTTAGCCCCCTGAAATCTTGCAAATAACCCATTTCTTATCTTTTGGCAAGGTTACTAAATGAGGCATGCCCAGTAATTACTGAATTATCCCTTTTAGCAAGGGAAAAGCACCATGGGTGTTTGGCTTTTGTTACTTTACATTCAGCCCCACCAGTGTTAGGTGCTGCACCTAATAGGCTGATAAATGGCATATTGCTACTGTCAGTGAGTAAATGGCACTTAATATTCCATTTTGAAGTTCAGGAAATCAGAAGTAGGAGGAGAGGCTTTTGATGGCCATTTGCTCAGTGACACAGACTTATAATCAAGTAAATTGATGTTGAAGGTTCAATTACGTGGATCTTACCACAAAATGGAGCTGTAAAATTGTACAGTTGATGCAATGGACTTTGACAATATAACCCTTCACCTTATTAGGATTGCCTCTGAAAATAGTGTTAAAAATTAGAAGTAGGCCCCAGTTTCTCATTCCTGTAACATTATTTCAGTATAGGTAATGAAAATAAGAGGGTTTGGAGCAGAGTGCTGCATTTTATTGTGGAATATAACTGGCCACTGAAGAAGGTTTAAGGAGACAATTCCTGCTTTTAGGTGCTCAAAGGTTGTGAGCAGGCACCTTTGCTCAGGAGAGGGCAAGGATAACATCTTAGAACATTCACACTAGTGGATTCTGTGGACTGCTCTTGGACAACTAATCTGCAGTGGTTAAAGCTAATACATACTTGATAAATCCTTTGTAACTTACCAGTTGTTATGCCCAGGCACAGGTTTTAATCTTCATAGCAGTCTAGAGAACACACTGGACCACATTAACCTATGTGCATTTTTTACACTTAACTGTATGTGATTCTGCCATCACAGAACAAGAAATAGCAAAAGTCCAACAAAATTTGCTGTTTGGCTGGAAGAAAAAGCCACTCTGAAGGAAGGGGATTCATTTGGATGGAAGTCTAGGTTTTAAACATTCCCATTATTCAGAGTTGTTTGTATTTGGAGAACTAGTTCTGACCTTTTGTGATTCTCCCACACAGGAAGATACTTGATTCATGAGGAAAAGTCGGTACTGCAAGCAGCTTAACAGTAGAACAGAGAGTGACCAATGTAATGTGTATACTGAGATTTTATGGTCTGAGAGAAGCAACTTGCTTCTGCTGAGTTGCTGAAATTCTTGTGAGCTCTGACCTCTTTTCTGGTCCAAACATTAGCACAGGATTAGGGGGATTCAGAGTCCCCCATGCCACTCCTTGCCACTCAATCCCTGTGAATTTCACAAGTGTTTTAAGAGCTGCCTTCTACGCAGCCTCTACCATCTGGAATAGCTTCACTGTGGCTCTCTGCCTCATTGACTCTCTTCTTCTTTTCAAATCTCAGTTGACCGTTTATCTTTTTTACCTTGCCAATTTCTTTTAATTTCCCTGTCCATCTGCTTCATCTATTTAACTCTGTGAAAGCTTTTAGATTACATATTTTATAGCAGATGCATGAGGAAATGGTACTGTATTATATATGAACAACTTCCCTAGCTTAAGCAAGTGTGCTGCTAGCATCCACTGAAAAAATCCTACATCTCCCCTATGTGCTCACTGTTACCCTTCACAAAGTTAAAGGGGATGTTGACATTGTTTTGACAGTCAAAAAATATACCTACTTTCCCAGAGCTGCAGCAAGTAGAGCAGATGGTATTTTCCCCCACTTCACATCACTCTCTGTCCTTTCCTTCCTCATGCCCCATTGTTCATTTTTCACACTTCTCTGTTGGCTTGGTTCGGATTCAACACCTGCTGAAGTCAAGGGAGTATCTCCCACTGACTTTATTTGGCTTTGCATCATGCTTTCTGCAATGTCTCCTCCCTTCAGCTACGCCTGGAACCAGATCCCTGCTTTGACTTCTCAACAGCTTGGATCCTGTCTGTACACAATCTCTCTTCTCACTTCCTGCACTTTGCCAAGTGCCTCAGCAGAGCAGAGATGGGGAAAGCAGTGTGGAATGGACATTGCTTGGGTCAGGAGCTCAAAAGAAAACCAGTAAAAAGTTTTAGGTTTGTATTACTCTGAAAAAGCATTTTCTCTAGTTTTTTCCATCACTGAACCATAGAAATAAAACAGGAACCTAATCTTGAGTTAAATATTATGGGAATGAAAGTTAAATATTTTGTTTCACTTCGGATTTTATTTTTAATTAGATTAAAAATTTATGTCAAAACAGAAATTAAAACCCTCTGTTTTGGAAATCTCACAATGAAATATTTTGGCTTGCATAAAATAATGCATTTTTTCAACACATCTTTTTCCCCCCCCCCGAATAATTGTTTCTATTATTAACCCCAAACCATTTTTTTAATTAATTACTCAGTTCTTTGATGCTATTTTCTCTCATAGTTTTTCTCTCTATTCCAAAACACTAGGAACCCCCTTCCTTACTGAGATCCTTCCCAATCATCCTCTTCTTTTCTTGGCCTTCTTGGCCCAGAAATGGAAGGAAAAGGAAAAAAAAAAAAAAACGGATTGCTGTTGCTCTACTTAAAACTTCTGTTTTATTCTTTAGGCTAGGTATTGATACCCTTGATATTTCAGTATAGTATGACTGGAATAATTGTTATTGCATTCTCCAAATAATGCTACCTGCAGCCCCATCAAGCTTGAGAATTGCATCCTCCTCTACAGTGTCTCACTTCAGTAATGGCTTTCACTAGAGTTTCTATGATTTTCTTCCATAACAAGAAAGCCAAAGGCTTTACTCTTTCTCTGAGTGTTGAGTTTCTAAGGACAAAATCATCATCCCAATGAAGTCAAATGAAAATTTCCATCAATGTCATCTAACAGCTTTTGTGTTACTTGACACTCGAGTCACTTCATAAACAAAAAATTCTTCTTACAGTAACATTATGGTTGTCATAAGCAGTACCTCAGAAGAAACTCTCTGTATTTTTCTAGACCTGGAAAATGGTGTGGGTTTTAATTGACATCCCTAGGAGTTGTGAGAATTCTCAACAACTTGCAGGATTTAGCCCTAATAGTATTTACAGTAATTAAGCACACTAATTAAATAACAAAACAACTAATGACAAATTGGTTCAATTCCAAATCAAGGAGTCAAATAGATGTTTAATTAAAGATGCTAATAAAATCCCCCTCAGCCTTTACAGTCCACTCCCTGGGGCTAAAGATGACTTTCTACCTCAGAAATGTTTACAGCCCTTTGCAACCCCAGTCCCAAGGGTTACTGCCTTCTTTAACCTCTGGATTAAATGCTTGTTAGCTAAGCACTGTATAAAGCCAGTTAAAACACAATCAAAAGTAATGAAGTTGGCTCCAGAATGCTCTGTGTTCTCCACATATGATATGCCATGATATTCCCATGTGCATGGATGCTTCCATTCACTAGAGTAGGCAAGGTTGTGTTAACTGAGCACCTGGGCAGAAGACGGATACATGACCATCTGACCTCCTTAAGCCAGTGGCACAAATCACATGCTTAAATTTAGGATAACTATCTTGTAGAATTGAAGCCAAAATGAGAAAGAGTATAGCCATAAAGCAGTCCAGTTTAAGTAGAGCGAGACAGCTGTTTTGTAATTCATTATTGATCCTGTTAAGCTTTCTTATTTATCACCTAAGTAGAGCCAAGCAATAAAAATGTGGTGGTGTTTGTTTTTTTTTTTAATAAAAATATTGGAGAATGGAGCTGCCATAAAGCAGCACTTGGAAAGAAGAGAGTTTTTTAAGTTACTGTTCTATATTTCTTTCATGTGCCAGGAATCTCTCTCTCACTCTGGCAGGTAGCCTCATTAGATATTTCTTTCCTTATCTGGACATATACTTTTTTACATTTTTTTGTCAATAATGATAAAACAAATGCTTATAAAAGTAGGAAATGAAGAGTAATTTCCCAGCCTTTCATAGAAGGTTTGCAGAAGAACATTTGAGAATACAGGCTGCTGTGATCACCAGATACAAAATATATAACAATATATAGTCCACAGCAGCTTTTTCCACTTTTATGTGTAATCTTGTTTTGCGATGGGATTGTTGTCTTTGTGGTTGTCAGCAGGTAATCAATCTCCAAATTTTCCTTTCTCCCTCTGATGTGTTACATAATTTCCCATTATCTCACCTAACAAGCCAGCGTGATTTTGGATAACACAGTATGTGTTTAACTTCAGAAGCTCTGAACCCAGCCTGGCTATCTCTTATCAGCTTTGGTACTACCCAGCTCTGAATCTAGGGCAGATGGAAGTAAATGGGATGTCAATGAGAAGGAAAGAATTCTTTATGCTTATTATAAGATGCTTCTATCTCTGTGCTATTTGCTTATAAAAGAAAGCTCGTTTTGCAGCCTATTGGGAAATTGTTCAGAGTTCACATACTTTGGATTCTCTTGGAAATACTAAAAAATGTATCCAACATGCCACCTTTAGTTGCGGAGAGGGTGAGGTGTGGAAATTGAGAAAGCTGCTTGCAGGGTGCTAAATTACCTGTTGGATACCTGAGTACTTGCAAATATTGCAGATAACTTGTACTTATCCCTCTGGAAACCCAGGAGAAAAAGCTTACATAGCTAGCAAGTGAAGAATTATGAAAACAAGTGAACATGAAAGAAGCTTAAGAAAAAAAGCCACAAAACAAAACACAAAGCCTTGAAGTGTGAAAAGAATGGAATTAGAATTAACAGCCTTAACTGAATCAGAATTGCTCTAACCACTGATATTTCTAAACTTCACCGCTCTACATCTTCCAATTATGTCCGTGTGCTGCTTTCCATCAAGAATAAAGAAAAAATCCGATCCTCCAGGCAATGGTATTTGAAATGATTCATCACATCATGGAACTCTGAACTTCAGTGTCAAATAAGTGTTACACTAAGTCACTTTCTGACCCATCAAAGATTCTTCTATTTCCTCCTTCTTGTTTGCTCTTGGCCTTTAAAATATCTACTCTTATTGTTTATGTCTTCAGTAACTTTAAGTAGCTCTTACTGTGTCATACTGGCATTTTTGTTTCCCACTGTTATCCTTCAGCACATATTACAGGGTTTGAATTGAGGTTTTTTTAGTCACTTTAGTGTGTCTGTACTTTTCAAACTTAAAGAAGGGCCCAAAATCTCTCCAGTGTTTTGTTAAACTCTCAGCAACTGTTCAGAGAAAATATACTGCTTATACCTATAGCCTTTTATACTTTATGTCCTTAGACCCTCATGACTGCAGCAGTACGACTGTAGAGCATTTTAAAACCCTGCTTCTATAGTTAAAGTCACCATGAAAGACACATCTCTGCATCATGGCTTGTATCTGTTAGAAAAAATATTTGACTTTATTTCCCTCAAAGTTTGTAAAGCAAAAGAACAACAGGAGCACATCTCTGCCATAAATTGGTTTTGCCAGAGTAGAATCATGTGGGGACTATTGAAAGCTCAAAAGCAAGGGATTCTTCAGGAGTGCTGTTTGTGTCTGTAGGAGATACTATTCTGCAAAGTGAAACAGGGAGTTCAAAGCAAAACAGAGACAAAGCTGATGAAGACAGGGGATCCGCAAGCCCTCCTTAAGAGTCTTCCTAATATTTGTCTGTGTGTCTCTCTCTGTATCCTTTGTTAATGCTGTTGATGAAAATAGTGATGTCTGTTGAGGTAAATGTATACAGAGAGTGTCAAATCCCTGGAATGAAAAGGACTTCTTTTCTTTACATAGCCTCGGGAGAAGTTGAAATAAAATTCCAAATCCTAAGTCTTTGAGCAATTATTTGAATTGTTCTCAATATCATGTAGTATTTCCATGGCTAACTTGAAAAACTGTTCTATCACCCCAGGAAGTAGCCTAGAAAGGAAATGCTACTGTGTAATAAACAAGATGCTGTCTGGCATGGCTGTACTGAGATGAAGAAGGAAAAAAAAATCATCATATAATTCAGCAGTACTTAAAAGAAGCAAAATGATTTCAATCTGAGCAAAATGTCACAGTTGTTCCCAGAAGTGTCACAACACAGAAACATGGGAGTACAAGATAAAGCTCTGCTGAAAATTGTTATGTCTCTTGATAGCTTTAGTCAGCCGTGGCAGGGAAAACAAAGGCATTTCTTGCTGTGTTGTAGAAATGTTCACTGGGCAGTAATAAAGGAATAAAATTAGGAAGTCACATTGACATAATAATGCAATGCAAATTTCATTTGTTTCAGTAAAAGCATAACAAATTCTTTCTATCCTACAATAATTTCAGTTATTTTTTTAATAGCAGTCATTCAAGATTCTTCCATTGAAGAGTAAGTTGCAATAGGTTGAAAGGTGAAAATTTCAATATCGCTGCATAAGAATATGAAGATTAATTTAAGCTCTGTCAATAAAAGGAGAGGAAAGAATGTCTTTAGTTTCAAAAGAATTTGTTTTCAATTAATGGCATAGAATAGCTAAATATTTTACTGAAAAATAAGAAAATGAGAAATAAGAGGTTAAAAGGACATAGTCAATAAAATGGGTGTGCAGCCATTATTTTCATAATGGAAGTAATTTTTATTTCCAAAATTCAGAACATCTGTGAGATCTTGCCTGTTTAAGTTATGTGGAACAATAAGGACTTAGGAAACTACTTAAAACAGAGGAGATACAGATTACTGCTAATGATCTAAATTGAATACATCTACAAAGAAAATGGTTAAAATGACAAGAAGTCATGCTCGAGGGGGCCAGGGAAGTATCATGGAGTTCTGGTTTAATGTTGATGTGTTAGTTCCTATGTTTGTTAGAACTAATATTAGTGTCTTGGGGATGTACGATACTGTGAGAAGGTTGCTGGTGACACAGTCTTAAAGATACCATCAGTACAGAAAAGAAATTATGTATTTTTGAGAAAGAACCAGGTGACCTGGGTCATCAGAGGTTTGATGAAATATAATCATGAAATTGAAGGTTAAACAGTCAGTAATGTATAAATAGAATTTCTCCCATATTATGGGAGCTCCTTAGAAATTACTAAGGATGAGAAGGCTCTGCATCTACTAGTTGCTCACAGAGCATTTAGAAGCTGCTTCTATCATGGTGCCATTAAAAAGGAAAATATAAGTTTGAAATACTTTTGACAAGCCATTTACATGAAAGCTAGTACAGCCAGTGGATATTGCACTGGTTCTTCTACAACACCATATATGCCACACTGTGCACCTGCGTATATTACAAAAACAAAACAAAAACAAAGCAAAACAAACAAAAAAACAAACACAAAAAATAATTTAAGCTTAAGAAGGAGATTGGAAGACTGAATGAAAAGTAACTTCAAATGGGATGTTGGCCTAGTGAGATAAACATTGAAAGTGAATGTAATTTGTTTGTGTGAATTAAATGAGAAACAAATATTAAAGAATATTTAGAGGTTAAAAAGGAGGTTACAAGAAAAATGTATGTAAATTAATGCTATTGACTAAAAATAGGAAGTATAAAAATCACAATAGTGGAGTTCCAAATTATCCTTCTAAAAAAAGATGAAGCAGAAGCATAATTAGTATTGTTAAGGGGAAGCTCTAATAGTTTATAAATGGGTTAGAATGAGCAGCTGAGTGCATGTCCTGGATGGAAATTGAGGGTGCATCGATTTTAGCTGGAATCAGAAGTGCACTTTTTGAAGCTCTCCCCGCAGCACCTCCACAGCTGTGCTTTGTCTCACACTGTGCTGTTTCCTTTCAGCTGAAGCTGAACTGGAAGATGCAGTCCAAAAGCACGATTGGTGCTGCACCTGCTGGTGGCTTCTCAATTGACAGAACCAGGTTAGAGATGCTAAGAATTAAAATCCTGAGAAATGCATATACTATGGATGCCAGGCTTTTAGCACAAATGTGTCACTGTCTCTGTCGGCTACTGTCCCTATAACCTGACTGAAAAGGAAAAATGCTGAATCTACTATTCATTTCTGTTAGATTTCTAACTCATAGCTCAGAAAGCTAAAAAAAATCTACCTTAATGCCAAAGAAAGGCATTT
>JAWWLZ010000139.1:21483355-21528636 GCA_035041345.1 Poliocrania exsul
TTTGTGATATATATATATATATATATATATATATATATATATATATATATAAAAATAGTGTTCCTGGTTTACTGGTGTTTCAAAAGTAGGACTGAAGTTTTTAATGCTTTCTAGGAAGAACCATTTTATGCGTATTTATACACACACACTGCACATACTTATTTATATGTATACATGTATAGACTATAGACAGTATCTTGCAAAGCAGAGTCCTAGGTCATATTACAAATGCCATAAAAGAATGGACCATTTATCTGGTCTTACAGCTTTTTATTTTGCTTACACTGTTTATTGCATGCTGATGTACTATATTAATAATAAGGACTTAGCCCTCATTTGCTACATTAAGAGATGAAAATTAGTATAGTCTCAGAGCCCAACTGGCTTATTGACTTCCAGAATAAAATAATTTGCCTGATGTTGTAAGATAATTAGAGCAAAGTTTAGCAGCCTGTGGCTAGCTGTGGACACAGAGATGAAGAAAGAAAATCACCTTACACATATGTACAGCATGAATGGTTTGTATTTAGAGAGTGTATGGTCATGAGATCTTCACTTAACCATCTCACAACCTTAGTTTTTCAAATATACACTCAGTAATTGAAAAAATAGTGATTTATTTAGCTAGTTAAGTGTGGAAGTTAAGTGTTAGCACCTTTTAAAAAAACATCTGAGTTATTTCTGGAGAGGGTCTGTGCATGTCTCGTATGCATGGGATATATTTGCTGTGAGGCTGATAATGTTCAGTAATTATTTTACTATTCAGCATGAGAATGCTGGGAAGCTGTAAAATAGGAGGGGTCCATGAGAGGCAGGTATATGTATATCCAATAAAATTTCACTTTTCCAAAATTTAACTGTCATGTGATGCTTATTCACTAGCTTGTAAATGAGAAGCACTGTGCAAGCATTCCCACTCTTAGGTCGGTGCCATTAGCAGTTGGCTGGTACAACAGGCTTAAAGCAGGAGTGCCCAGAGCATGGGGAGAACAGCTGTGGGGCTTTGCTTTGGGCCAAGCCATTAACAAGCTTCTGCTTCTCCAGCTCTCATGCTGAGCTGCTTTCTGCAAATTCCTCAGACTGACTGGCTCCCCAAAGAAGGGGACAGGCAAGTCATCTTTGCTACCATTGAACAAACAGCTTCTTCAAAACCAAGGCCTTGCAGGATAATGTAGCTGAATACACAAGTGCTCTTGGTGGCCCAAAGTGTTTTTTATGAGATTTTATTCAATATAGGTGGAGAAGGAAATCGAAGCACTTGGGCAGCTAGACAATTTATACCTTGAAATGTCTATAATTCCTTCTAAGAGGAGCCTTGTGTTTCTGTCATCAATTGATTATTTCTGTCTAGAAGAGAAATTGTCAGACTTCACCCTTTTTCTGGGAAGAGGTCAGTAACACAGGCAACCACAGATGACTGATTTTTACTGAAAGTTTCCTGGCTCATGCAGGTACTGTACAATTGTGTTAATTTTTTTGTTGTTGGGTTTGGGTTTTTTTCAAAGAGTCAAGAGTGCGTAGCATTTAATTCCCTCTCTTTCAACTCTGATATGTTAAAAGTGCTCTGAGTTTGACAGAATACGGACAGTGATGTGTTGTGCTATTTCTAATTCCTGTGTTTCCATTTGGACTTTTTTACATTTTGCAAGTAGGCAGCTTTGAAAATGAAAGAAAATATAATATCCCACTGAGTTTTATAAGACTTATCAAACCAACATTTAAAATGTATCACTACTTTTCCCTACTTGTCTGGTGTTTCCCTATGTTCACCAATATAGCTCTGTCATTTATAGTAAAAGGGAATAATGACTGTTATTTTTGAAGTTGCTGCATGCAGGTCTGTGGGCAACCTAAGACAACACAGCATAAGCATTTTCTTTCATGTAAGGTTGTCAGGTCAGTCCTGTACTGGTCAACAGCAGATATCCCCACACTGATGACAGCCACTGTGCAGTTAAGTCTGAATCTCCATTTCAGACAGAAAAGTCTGGAAGTCTTTTAGAGATCTACAAAGACAGTAAAACCTTGAGTCAATGTGCAGCTATGTCTCAGCAGCATGTCCTGTGATGGGCAAATCGTTTGCTGAGGAATGCTGAATATTGAGTGTTAAGCTACATTCAGTCACCCAAATATTTCTAGTATTAATTGTAATAAAAGCCATTAAGCTGTCAGAGTTCCCAGAGCCCTTGCATCAAAATCAGGCAGGCCTGGGGACTTGACTGCTTGCACCGCAGTACCGGGGCACTCTCTATGTTAATAGTCAAGGTTGCTGTAGAAAGTCATTAACAGACTTCATAAAGTTAGTGGTGTTTCCTTTCTTCTCTCACCTTCAGACAAGATGGCAGTTAGCTTTTTTCTGTTACTTGCAGGTGAGAAAGCACTGTGATAAAGAGACATTCTGCTGTATAAGGGAGCATTTAGAGCAGGTGTCCTGATACCACCACATGGCAGGGTTAACACTGACTTTTAGAACTTCACTTCAGAGACAGGTTACCCTCACAAGAAAAGGGGAAGGGGATAAATGGGTAATTTTGAATCTCTGAAGAGCATTCTAGCAAGTCACTGACTGAATACAGATGTCCATTCATGCATCCTCTGTAATTCAATCTCAACAGGGCTCTGAAATTTGAGTATCAAATGAATACTTCTAGTATTTAAGGAACCATTTTCCTCTTTGCCTATACTCATACACTATATTTTGGTGCCTTAAGAGCATTTTGGTGGCTTGTAAGTGCTTTGAATTGTTGGTCTGATAAGAAATATGTGTTTACTTCTCAGAATTACTCTCAGTATGGTAAATACTTGTTACAACCAAATGAGAAAAGATCCTGTTTGTGACTGAAGACTGTTTTCATGACTGCAAGTATACAGTCCAAATTCATCCCTCACCTAGCTTTGACTTAGCAATAGACTTAAGGTGTATACTGGCAGGATTTCTTTTGGTGCTTATTAACTCTGGGTCTAATGTTGATCTTACCTGCATTGATGCTGTTCATGGTCACTGACATATGGATGTAGAGAAGTGCTGAAGATCACAGGTCATCCTTTGTTTTCATCCTGCATATCAGATTAAGCATCTTTTACAAAGAAGTATGTCTGAAAATCAGTAGCAGGAAGAATATTGCCCTTCCTTACTTCCCAGCAGTATGGACATCTCCTCCTATCACCAGAGATCTGAGCATATCTTCTTGTCCAGTTCAAAACCAAATTTTACCAGTAAAGCCTCTGAAACTAGTCTTCGTTGACTTTAGAGGTTCCAATTGCTTTATTTTTCTTTGGTGGATTTCACTAAGTCAGTTCTAATGCACGGATTTTAAAACACCTAAAACTATCCCCAGAAAGCGGTATGTACCAAGTTGTTGTGATTGTGCAGAAATTTCTGAGAATACTTAAAACCAAGCATGTGTGTTTCAAATGCTACCCAAACACAGTATGCTACCCATACTGCTAAGATTTATTGAAACAGTAAGAAATAAATCTTTTCATATCTGTATTTCCAACACACTCTTGAAAAAGTCTCTGTACAACATAAAATAAAGCTCTGTCAATACAAAGTCTGTGGGAGACAGGCTAGAATTGTTTTACATGCTTTGTTCCTTTGTAGCCTTCCCCCAGGCCTAGTCCCTGTGCAAACATGCTAGAGAGCATCCGTAACATGGTAAGCTTCAAGTGTAAATGGGGAAAATGATATAATATTTCAGGCTTGTGTGCGCACCAAGCTGGCTGCAGAGAGACGTATTAACCACAACTCGGGCACACAGGAAGGAGAGTCCTCCCAATGTGAAAATAATTTTAACAGAGAGGCCAAGGGAAGTAAGGAAGGCAAAGCCTGGAAACAGGGAAAGTGGTTCAGCTATTTTATTTACTTACTTACATAGATATAGGTTTACATAAAACAGCCTAGTGCTAGGAGGAGCTGAAATTGAGCTTGAAGCACAACTGAGGTAAGAGAGATCCAGAAGCACTTAGTCTTCAAACCTTCAATGAATCCTCTAACTGCACAGCATAGGTGAACTAGATTTTTTCATCTAATCAATGAAGCAACTGATTGTGTCAATAAAAACATTTTGGTCCATCTCTGTTAAGGTTTGCAACAGAATAATAGGTTTCTGGTTTACTGCTTGATATTCTTTCATCTGTTATATAAACAAGTAGTCAAAGATAAAGCAGACTGTGACGTCCTCTCTTACAAGGATAAATAAGGATCAATCTTTTCTGACATTTTGCCTAATAAAAAAGCTGCAAACAAGAAAGTAAACAAAAATGGTTTTGATAGAGAATGAAAAATAGGGAACAGCTGTCTGGAAAGATATATGTTATCATAAAAAACCACCCCCAAAACAACAAAACAAACAAAAATAATTGTCTGAAACTGACAGATCTGTTTGAAAGATATTGAAAATATTTTTTCGTGAATTTCAACATATATTGTCCTAATTTTCACCTCTTCTGTTTAGCTATCTGCTGCTGAAACCAAAAATCATCTCAAGACCAGCACTGTGAATTAAAGCAGATGAATTCACAGACAACTCCTTTTCTAAATGAAAAAGAACTGAAAAAAGTCAGCATTTCTTTCTGAAGGGATTTAAAATCAGCCTTCATTTCCTAGGGTTTGTTATATATCTTGATAAATGTATATTGAAATAGGATGAAAAATAACTTGTGAATATTGATTGACAAATTCCCATTCTGAAAAACTTTTAAAATTGGGGAGAATATGGTTGTGTGATTTAAAACTACCCTAAGTACTTTTTTGAATGCCTAACAAGAACTCATTTCATGAATTAGTTTGACCTTGTGAGAATTAAAATAATGTAGGTAATAATCTTTTATAAAAGCATTACTCAGTAAATGTTGAAATTAATCTATCTACATAGTACTCCTCATTCTCCTGGTTTTCTTCAGTTGATATTCTCTTTCCTTTTGGTTGTGAATTGCTCATTTTCTATGTACTCCTGGGTCATGTCCCAGTGATGAACTCATTTTTAAAAAGTTAAGTAGTACTACACTGCATTATTAAAATTATCATCCCTTTGAGGTAATCACCTAATATATTTAATCAGTAAAGGTACTGCATTGCATAATGGGAATCATGCAAGCTAATATTTCACATGGCAGACACTGAAGCATGTGCATGGCTTTTTCTCACATAAGTAAATATACCTACATGAGGGGTTGAAAAACCTGGCACTGTGCATGGATCATATCTTGAATTGAATTTCTGCAGATCTTGGAGAAGTTAGAGGATAGGAATCTACACACATGTTTAATAGCTGTTCCTTTTAGAACATAATCAAAGCATTACTAATTTGACTGAGCTTGGGAGAAGGGTAGTGATATCCAACTCATGACAAAGAAATTTAAAAAAAAAATCTGTCATATTTGATTGCCAAAGTTCCCATTGGAATGATTATTTTATTACTGGTGAAAATTAATTGTGTAATTCAGCATCTAAAGCAGCGAATATGATTTTGTTTGTTTTATTGGCTTTTTTTAATTTAAATTTTAATAAATAAATCAGAAAGGGATGGATTCTGAAGAACTTTTCCCATCTGCTTTTGTCAGCCTTTGTTATACTGAGATTTTGCTTTCTCATAAAAAAATAATGTTAGCGTCATAAAATTCCAAACCAGAAAGATATTTTTGTCAATTTCCACTTTTAAAATGAGAAAAGTATCTTTTGAGAAGTCCATGAAAATAATACCTCATCATATCATAAAAGATACTGCCTTGATCTGTTATAAAAGACCTACCTAATCCTCAAAATGGCATAGAATGCCATTGAATTTGGAGATAAAAGGTAAAATAATGATAAAAGAAAGTACTATTAACTCTAGACAAACATGCTGACTTCTTTGAACCAGAATTTAATGCAAATTTATCTTGATCTTGTTCTTCATGTTACACAACAAATTTGCCAAGTATACTTTTTTCCAATATTTCAAGTATATATTTTAGCTTGATTTTTCACTAGAACATAGAATCTGGATTCCATCATGGAATGTGATGAAATAAAACTTCAATTATTGAAATATATGAAATAGAAAGATTGTACAAAGTCCTTTCCCTAAGTTTTATGCTGGGCAATTCAATTATATATTGTGCCTTGGAGCTGAACATTATCCCTTTATTAGTATGGAAAGACTGCAAATACAGATTCTAAGTTAATGTAGTGCTTAAGCAAATAATCAGTTTTGTATATGTGAATAATGCCATTGAACATATGAATATATATTTGTGGATATATGGTACACAACTACAGGTTGCTGCCTTCCTTTTGAACCACAAATAAAAGAAAACCCAATCACGTAAGTGTGAATCTGCATTTTATCCTTGATTTCTCAGCCTGGACCAGGAACGTCCAGAGCAAAGGAGACTGGTTCCTTTGCTTGCCCAGTCCCCAAGTCCAGAAGTTGTAGAACAATTAGTATGATACAAAATGACAGAAAGTATTTTTATATTGTCTTAATCTGTTATCTTCAGAAACACTAATGAGTTGAGAAAGTATGTTAATTGTGCTCTAAAAGGAATTCAGCCAAACCCTATGACAAAACATGTAGCAAGTCAAGCACAAGAAGATTGTTAGAACTGAATTTCATACACAATCTACACTGTCATTACTGAGATAACAATGTCAAGATTATTTAAAAGAGAATCTTTCAAAGGAAAAAATCCTGAAGTCTGTGAGCTTTTAATAAGAACTAGACAACTAATTTCCCTTTCTGACTTTGAGAAATTCTTGCAATTACAATATGCTACAAAGCATTTTTCAAATATATCCTTGAGATGTCTTTCTCTTCGCTGTATTATTTTTTATTGATATCTGTATAGTAGTTTTAAGCTACCGTAAAATATTTGTTGAATGTTTGGTCAATAGAAAATGACATCCGCTGCCCCAAGAAGCATCTGAATTGGGAAGTTCCCAAACACCATTACTGTTCTAAGCAAACCAATGAAAGTAGTATTTACTGTATAAAGTTTATATGATCTCTTCTCTAGCAGTGTTTTTAGCTACAGTATTGGTTTAAAATTTTAAAAACCATCTGATGTCAGTAATCTATTTGTAAATTCATAACTAAACTAATTATAGGTTACAGCAGTTTAGCTATTTTGAAAATGTGGTTTCATGAGGTATTACTGGTGTGTAGTGGAAATAAGTCGCTGACTTTTCCATTTCTTCTTCAGAAATAAGGTGTTTCAATCCTAATGTGTTCCAGTCAGAGGAAGTAGGTGGTATTAGTGCACATGTGATCTTAACTGAAGTGAGGCAGTTAAAAAGGGAGCCTCATACAAAGGTAGTGCACTGGCTAAATAGACCTGCTATGACAAATGGCACACAAGTATGACTGCAGTCAGCTTTCCCAGCTAGGAAAACATCTGAAGATTTGTTTGGTTGCCTGATCTGTCTTTCAGGCTCAAAGCTAGGTTTTCTTTCTTCAGCAATTGTATTTTGGAAGTATTCAAAAAGGGAAAGACTCTTTAGTACTTGGGCACCCACTGAGTTTTCCTTTCCCTAGCTGAGTTGAGAGCTTCAAGAATCAAACTCCTGTTTAAGCATGAAGTGTGCAGGAGATAGGGGAAGAACAAAACTCCCTTTGTACAAACATTAGTCAAAATTTCATATCTGTCAAATCCCCTGAAAGTTGAATCCACCTCCTCTGTTCAGTATTGCTGCTCAGATGTTTTTAATTATGTCTAGTCTCTGTTGAGAATTTGCAATGATCTGAAGGCATCATTTCCCTATTTCTACAAACTTTCCAACCTTTGTATGGTTGGAGATAGTATGGGGTTTTTTCACAGCAGAATTTCACAGATATTTCAGTCAGCTGTGTTGTCTATTCATTTGCTTCTTCATGGAGGCCCAAACGCAGTCATTTATGGTTGTACCCTTGGACTCAGGCAAATTCAGGAGTGAATTTTCCATTATTTCTGAATGGTACACAATTTTAACTATCTAAATTGAAGGAATATCAGTGTGTCTAACACTGGGGAAAATCAGAATAAAAAATAGAAAGAAAATTAATATCTTGGGAAAAGGTTACAACTTAATATCTTGATTAAGTTTCAAATTTGCAAGTCTGAGAAAATCCTGGAAGAATTAAATAAGGTTCTGACTTTAATCTCAGACAGAAATTGGCACATGCTTATACCCAGGTCAGTATGCTTTGTAGAAAAAACATCACCCAGAGTGTCCTACATGAAGATTGAATCCCATTTATAATGTGTAGTAACTTTGTATTTGGAAGACAAAGAGAAATCCCATGAAGATGAATTAATATTTAGTTACCTGTAAAGCACATTTTTATTTTCATCTCTGTACATCTCTTTCTAAGCATCACAGTAGTAGTCTATTTTAATCTAAGTAAAGTAGTTATTTACATTTGCCTAGTGTGAGGAGGAATTGCCTGGTAGCTGCTCCATCCCAGACATGCCCTCCTCAAGTCAGGGATATACAGAAGTACTTTATCTTGTCTTCCCTTACACACAGGCTTGGGACATTTTTTGTTCCTTAAGTGCTTTGTGTAGTGTTTGAAAGTGAAAATGCTGTTAAGAGTGTCATTTTTCGGAGGCCAGTGTAACTTATTCTTAAGCAGCTGGACAACAAAAATCATCTGGAGCTTTCTGGTGAGTTTGTGGCAATACCATTTTAAACTCTTCTGGTAGCATTTATAAGAATATTTTTGCACATGCTCCTTATATAATTGTTGCTTTTCTGACTACTTCTTTAATTACATTACACATGAAATATCCTGGATGAAATCCTGGTTTCAATAAAAGTATTTATGTTCTTGATAAGAAAATAACCCAGCCTATTTCTACGAGGCCTTAAAGCCTGAAGCTAGAAATTGGTCTTAAGTAACACAGTGTGATGGAGAAGGCAAAGTATGAAAGAATTTGAGCATCAAATTGGAGACTAACTTTAATGTTCCTCGGGAACAGCATCCAAAATTCTGTTCTCGTGGTATGTTTTTCACTAACTGCTTGGCACAGTATTTCTAACATAAAATGCTGTTATGGATGGCTTTCCAAGACTTGCATCTTTAGAAAATTGCATCTGTAGGAGAATTGTACTGTTTTTCCTAGCCAAAACTAGGACAAAAATTTCTAACCTACAATTTCCTTTTTGACTTTAGAAAATTACTTTTCATGGGTTTTTTTCAAAATAGTTAAGCTTCCATGAAATCCAACAAAGAACACTGTCTGCCTTAGATCCCTCCTTTAAAGAAACACAATGGTATTGTTATTGGTCATAGATATTGATAGATGTTAAACGCATTCTTTTGCATTAAGCAAACTTAAATCCATACCATCAAAACGAAGGTAATTATTAATTTGCTTAGATCAGGCCAAAACATGCAATTGAAGAAGAAAAAGTAATTTTCAAGCTTGTGTTTTCATTATTCATTTGGCATTTGGTGTTAATAATACATTGCAATACAGAACGAGGTAATGCAACTCATAGAGTGCCTTATTATCAAGTGTCCTCAAGGCTCTTCAAAATAACATCAAAAAGGAGACCAAAAGACAATAGCTTCTCTAAGAGAGGCATTAAGCTTTTATTTAAAATGTAATGAGATGGGGTCCCATCAACTTCAAAAGAATTTTGTTTAAGGCTATGTCTCTCCCTTTCTTTTTTTGGTTGTTGTTTGCATTGTTTACTGTACTTCACAGGAGGAATAGTTTCAGAAACAGGGAGGGGAAATAGCTCTTCTAGTGGTAGTCTGCCTGGCAGTGTTTGCAGAGTGGGAAAAGGTTTAGTGGGAGTTCCATGGCAGTGCACTGCTGTCTGCATGTTTGATGTGCAAAGGAGGCCTTGGCTGTCAATTACTACATATTGTTTGTAGATAGCACATTCCAGAGCTGCAGCAGATGGTATGTAACTTCATGAGAGGATACAGTTTTTAAGGAGTTGACAAATCCAGCAAATAGAGGCAATCCTGACAGAGGCAAGGCAACTGCAGTAAGTGCTCTGGGTCCAAGCAGACATTAGGCTGAGCATATAATCCTAACAGGCACATTTGCCAAGACAGGTGTAAAATACACCCACACAGGCAGGAGCACTCAGTATTCACACAAAAATGAACTGCCCAGCAGTCTTCTCCTGTTCCCCATTCTTGCTGATCAGATGAAGAGCTGTTAGTGGGAAATCCATACCTATTTACCACGAGGACCTCTCCAGGAGCTGAGCTTATATACACACGTATATCCTACTTGCTGGCTAGTCTGGTTTGATCTTCACTAGCAGTCACACACTGAGAAGTACCTTCAGTTGCTGGCACCCCAGACACAGGGTCCCCAGTCCAGCTGCTGGCACTTACACTGCCATGCATCTGCATGTATATAGGTTAGGGATTTCCCTCACCCAAGAAAATAGAGTTTAATAAGAAGACAGGACTGACTGATCAGGTTCAAGGCAAGCAAAAAACCCATGCTGACCAGTACCCTGCTTATTAGTAACTGCCCCCTTTTATCCCCTTATCCCTCATTTCCTGCATTTGTTCTGTAATAAGTCCAATCTCCAAATGGTCTTGCCTGCATCCCATAATGTGCCCCATACTCCTCAGATCATGAGGTGCCCCAGACAGCCACTCCCATAGACCTGTGGTGCTGGGACACTCCTGGGGTTGCTTGGGCAGGGGTCCATTCTTCTGCCTGTCCTACTGAGGTTTCCCCACCTGTGCCTCATTGTATGGGCTGATGCTCTCCTGTGACGGGCCTGGGTGGTGCCAGGGTATGGTGATATACAGGTTCCACAACTCCTATTGTGCCTCTGCTCCTTTCCACTTCTGCAGATGAGATATTTATTGCACAGCCTAACATTAAGGAACTTGTATTTTAGAGATTTATTGGTGCTGAATAGGAACACAAATAAGGAGGCAGGGGAGCAGGCCCAAGGTGCCACCCTATTTCATATGTCTGTATTAGCTCTACACAGTATAAAACTGCAGTCAAAGCTATTCTGCATGTTAGAGCTCCAGGATAAATGATGATGAGTCAGTCTATGCTGCAACTGCTGTCATTGCTGCAGCTCGGTTAAAATATACATAAGCCCTGTTTAAACTAGCACTGTTTAAAAATTGCTCATGATGATGGATAAATTCATAACTACTTAAGTAATGCTGCTGGTGACCTTGAGGAGTGATGCCATACAGACATTGCAAGGCTGCTAAAATTATCTTTGAAGTTCATACTGTTTTATGACATCTCCACTGAGTCAACTGGGGACAACTTCACTAGCTAATGCATTCATTTAGCCACAAATGACATGAAGTGATTTGTGGGTTACCCAGGGCTTAGACCTCGTTTTTCATCACTTAGTGAAGCTAATATAGAGGCTTTGGTCGACTAATATCACAGAAAGGAAACATCACTGGAATAATTTAAAACATGTTTTTGTGGAACCCAAAGCATGGATAGTTTTCAATAGACTTAAGTCCACATTACCAGTGTAATAAATTCTTTATAGTTAGCCAAAGCACAGTGAGGATATAAACCACATTTTACTAGGCACAGGCATATTTAGTCAAAAAACTGTTTCCATTGGTATTGTAGTGATTGAATGAATGAGATCAAATGTATAACCACTTTCTGTTTAATTAATGTCCACAAGATGACAGAAGATTTTTCACCCCATTTATCATTCTTAATTACTCCATTTTAGCCAGAATATTAAGCTGGGCACTGCATTAGATGTCTAATAGAAATCTAATGATCAATATGGAGGCTGATCCTGTGTCATATGGTTTGGACAAGGGTAAAATGCCTGAGTGCTATCTATGCTATTTGTTAGCCAGAATTTCTAGTGCCAATGAGATCAAGTGAGGGTACACAGAATAAGTGAATGTAAAATGTACCAATGAATTAGTCAGACTGCATAGACCAGAGAATTTTGCTAGTGCCTGTAGCTAAGACCATGTCAGAAATTTTTTATCGTGAATTTCCATTTCAGAGCCCTATTGTGTAAAACAAATTCTCTTGGGTAATTTTAAAAATTTGATATAATCTTCTTGACAATATACTTTTTGTGAGTACAAAAAAGCAAAGAGAAATTTTGAGGTCACTTTGGTGCATGTGCAAACTTAGTTTACTTCATTATGCTTTCCATGACCAGCAGACAACAGTGTGGATGAAACATGTCTGAAACTTAATGAAAAAGCTGCTTTGATTTGCTCTGGGGCATAAAGGACAGAGCACATTTTGTCAGCTGAAGCCAAGGGATGAAAGTCAGTATGACTCAGTTTTAGAGGAGTCATAACTTCTCTGTCCTTCAATTTACCCACCTGTAAAAGGGAAATAATGGAGACTGGCAAAAATACTGGTTTGTGAAGATTTAAACAGTGTTGAAATAACTCTGTGTTAAAAGTTTGTTGGAATGAAAATGGCAACGATTTCCATTAATGCAGAAGTTGTGCCAGTGGTAGTGCTTGCTAAGAACTTTTTTGGCAGTTAATAGTATTGTGTTCCCGTAGGAGGGCTAGAGAAAAGGTAGCTTTTGAATTTTTGAAAAATCAACCATAAATCAGGTCAGAGCAAGCTATTTAGTGCTGAGTTTATCTATGCATTTAGTGGTCCCATCTTATCTTTAAAAAATTTCAAAACTATTAGAAGAAATAAGTATGGAGCCCATTAAGAAATCTCTCAGAAATCTTGATGTTTATGATGAGTTTCTCATCAGACATGACTACTCAAGCATACCTCATTATGCAACTTGTGATGTTGTTCTCTATTAAGGTACTATTTCACTGGCATTGGACATTCAGCTTCCAAGGTTTTCTTCTGATTAGTATATTCAGACAGACCTCTCATAAGCTGATAATGAAGCTGAATTAGTTGAAGACAATAATGGTTTTTTAATTGTGCAGTTTTGTAAAATATTACTTGGGAAATACCTTTGCATTTATCTGGATTATGGAAGGTTGAACCAGTCAAGTCCATGAATCAAACCAAAATGCTTTGATAAGGTAACGTTATGAATCATCTGTCACTTTGTTCATGAGATGGATGGGCAGTAGAAAAAGCAGAGAATGAATTGTATTTGAGACACATTGCAGTGCAATTACCTGAAATTATGCAGGACTTGAGCTTGTTCTCAGAGACAACCTTAAAAATAAGAAAACATTCAGTTCTGAGCATTGCCAGTAATATTCTCAAACTCTAATTAAATCTTTATTCTCCTCTATCAGTCCTTCTCCTAATGTCCAAATAAATGAGTCTCTTTGCAAACTACCTCTTATTTTCCAACTTTCCTTGCTAATTAAGGAATTTTCCAATAAAGCCTGATTTTATTTTGGACAAGTTGGATGCAGTTTTTCTGGAGCCTGAAGGGTAGAAGGCATTGTTCTTAGATGGGAAAGAAGCTGGTATCTTGCCTCGGCATATCTGATTCAGATACAAAGTAATAATCTCAATAAAGCAAAAGATAATTGTTACTCTCCAATGCAGAAAAAAAAAATACTGTGGAAGGGACCAACTTGAGAACAGATGCAGTCAAATGGCATTGAGGATTTTAGATATACTTCGGTGAAATTTATGTTCTCGTTACTTAAAAATGTGTTTTCTTGTGAAGAGGAGAGTGACTGATGTGTGGTTCCTAATGAAGAGGATTGTTCAATATTTACATCTGCATCTAACCTTTCCCAGACAGTGTTAGAAAGATGACATATATGAACACCTCTGTGCTCTCAACAGAGAAAGCAATGTTATATGTGAAGGCAAACATGTAAAAAATTTATTTAGGTTCTATATTTATTTTTCAAAATTTGTGCGTAAACAGGAGAGCTTTCTATTGAGGAAAAAGTAGTTACTGCTACTCAAAATGGTGTTGCTTTCTTTCTGTATTTCCATTAGTAATGCTTAACTCCATAGCTAGGTTGATGGAGGACGGACAAATATTTTAGAATCCTTTATATTTAATGCACACCCTAACCTTGCTCAGGTTAGGTTTCTATTTATCAGCCTCAGATTCTCAAACTTTATCAGAGTTATCAGTCCCCTGAAGGGCAAGAAATTGTCCCTGTCAGCTTCTTTCATGAATTCAGCCAGCCCCTTCTGACTCACACACCTCCTTTGGTTGTGTTCAGGTGGGGTTCTCCTTTGAAGTGTTTATTTTTGTACCACATTTTCAATTTTTCTAGGCCCTAAGGTTCATGTTTTGGATCAGTCAAAATTGAAAACTTTATATTATCACTTCACTGTAGGTGTGTTTTATATCTCACTGTGCTGCAGGCAAAAATTAAAACCCTTGCTCAACTTTAACTTCACAGCATTATAGAGGCATTCTACAAATATGAAGTTACTCAAATCCCCAAAGCGCACTGTGAGCTAAATTAGTTCTCCCATTTAATGTTAAGTATCTTTTGAATTTTGAAGGTACCAGCTGAATGCACTCAGTAATAGCTTTTTGAGCTCTTTTCTTAATTTCTGCATATTATGAAGTTTTCACCACATTTTTATCAATTGCTCCTTTTCTTTAGCTCAGCAATATAATAGAGTAATTGAAATAATTCACTAGCATGTAACCACTTTGCATTAAAAGATACTAATGATAACACTCTGACTTATTAAGGAACCTTTTCTTTCCCTTCATTGTCACAGGGCTGTACTTATTAGATTCAGAGACTGTTCCAAGTGGGCTGTTGTTTCACAAAGAGTCCTTAAGTTGCAGAACTTAATATGAATAACTTTACATGCAATTTCTCAGTGTAACTCCATTTAAATGATTGTGTAATTCAGTGTAACTACATAAAAATGACAATATAGCTGCTTCTCAATTACATAATAGTTACAGAGTAGTCAGTGTAAAGTGTAATTGATTCTTAATTGTTCTGTCTTGAAAGGATGGACACTGATTATAATTTCATTAGGGTGATCGAAATGACTCTGCAAAGAGAAAGAATCAGCCTCATACATACATGCTTATTTTAGGTATGCCAAAAGGGCTGCTGTTTATGTCTTTCAGGTGCTGTTTGAAGAATAGTACTGTAAAGAACAGAAATACAGAAAAGGAGTTTCAGGGCTATTGCCTCATCTTTAGTTTTGCCTTTTTTTTTTTTTTATTATTTGACATGTACTGATTTGCTATCCCAGAAGCAAACTGAAGATAAACTAGCCTTGTTAGGCAAGTTATTTCAGGACAAATAACAATGTACAATAACAACAAATAGGCAGCTTTTCTAGCCAGATTTGAACCTTTTCAATTATAAACTCCCTCAGCAAGCAGAAGAGGGCTACCCGCACTACTGTTAATCAATTAGTTGGTTTTTTTCTTGGCACCCAAGGCTCTTATTCTTCTCTGTCCAGTAAGGCCTTGGGCAACCTTCTTGTCCCCATCTCCCATGGGACCCAGCAGGGCACACAGAGCCACTGTGGGTCCTGAGGGCACAGCTAAAACTGCAGTGTCGTGTCAGTGTGGTTTGGCCACTGTATGAGTCAGGGATTTTTGCACTATTTGGCTTTTCATAGAAGTGGAGTGGCAAGCGTTGCATAACTGGCCTGCCTGGTACTTGATATAGAGCTTTCTGCAGAAGGGCAGTTTTCCCATGATCTTCACCACCATTGTGGAATATTTCATTCCATTGTCATGGTAAATGGGAGCCTTTTGCCTAAGGGGTACAATTATTTTCCATGATGGAAGCTAGGTAAGGTCTGAGGGTACCTTTTACAATGCTTAGGGTAGCATAAAAAATATTTTCTCCGTTATTGGTTTACATTTATGGCAAAAATGTGACCACGTGGCATGCCTTTTGATGTGCCATAGTAACTGTAACCAATACAATTATTCAGCTATGTACATTGTTCAGATTACTGGATGTTTATTCAAATGGAAAATTTCATTCTGACTGTGCAGTCAGGTTTCTGTCTTTGTCTTACTTCCACATCAGAAAAATAATTCTAAAGGCCACCAGCATGAGGCTAACAAAAAAGCAAGCTGTCAGGTGAAACAACAGTCAGCTCTTCCAAGGAAATGAAATACATTTAAACAATAAGTGAACATCCTCAAGGAGAAGTGGCCTTCATGGATGGTTGCCTAGTGATGAGCTCATCCAGTGCAAGGCTGACTGACTGGCAGCTCAGATCTGGAAGACTGTAAAAAGTCAAGGGGTTTATTTCAGTTTGAGACAAGGAGGTGCATAGAAAGTGCTTTCATTAGCTCAGAGTGAGAGAAGCCTTTTGAGTGGTATGGGAACCCATCCCATCTACATATAGAAACTCCTGTAAGAACTCCATGTAGCTGGCAAAGGTGATAGTGGAGAGGGCCACTACTCCTAGAACAGTTTGTCCTCATTTTTCTAGCTTTTTACTTTACGTAAGCTCAGAGATTCCCTGCAAAATGTATTCCAGGCCATAGTAAACCCATCACTGTAGTTTATGTATAGATTGTACTGCTGCTGTTAAACATGATTTAGGATTGTCTCCCCACACACAAACACATGGCCATGAGAAAGACAGCAATATTAGGTAGAAGCAAGAGGTTTGAAGTGATTTTTGTTGGGAAGGGCAGGATTTAGAGTTGGAGGGCCTATTGTAGGTGAAAGTGACTGTGTCATTTTGCTAGCATGTACACTGTGGCCCCAGAAAGGAAAAGCATAAACCCCCAAATAACCAGGTGAGTTGCATTCAGAGAAATGTATGTGTTTTATAGAGAATGGGAATTTGGCTATGGCCTCAGATCATAAAATAAACTGGAAGGTTTTCTGCATCCACTGATGCTGGTGGTCACCACTCAGGGACACTGAGCTCTGTTTAAACTGCTGGGAGGGGAAATGGTTTTATTTTCCTTTGAAGGAGCTTTAAAGTCAAACAAAAAGAAGTTATAAGACCTGAAAGCTATTACACAATATTTTATTTTTGGTTAAACAAAAATTTTTACATTGACCATAGGCGAACATTTTTTTTCTTTTCTTTTTGAAAAATAAAACAGCCTTATTCCCATACCTAAGCATGCTTTTCAAAATAGGGTATACAACTGTATTTTGATGATCTGGAATTATATTTACTATGATATTTATCACTGTAGAATCACAGAGTGGCTGGGGTTGGAAAGGACCTTAGGGACCATCTAGTTCCAAACCCCCTGCCATGGGCAGAGACACCTTCCACCAGATCAGGTTGCTCTGTTGCCTAAAATGCAGGGAAAATCTTGCTGAGACATGATCTGAGTAAGGTAGAGGGAAGTTCTTTACTTACAAGGTTTTAGGTGTACAAAGTATAGAAAGCATACAGAGAGATGCGCCCTCTTCCCCCAGTACCAGCCTCATCGTCTTCAAGCAGGACTTGAGGTTCTTCATGGCTCTCCTGGACACAAAGGGGGAAGCTCCCCCTGGTATGTGGATGCCCGCTGTAGACAAGCACTAGATTTCAATTCCACTCCACTTCACTACTACTTCTACTTCTCTTGTATATGGGTCTTACTAATTTATAACACTACTATCATATCTAAAGGTTACATCCAATCTAAGAATTGTCTACTCCCAGAACCAACCTGGATCTGCTCCCTTTGGAATGGAGTCAGAGGTTTCAAGACCCCTTACTTCATCCATCATCATCATTTTTACACCACTTTCCGTTATTGGAGCTTCTCCAAGGTTTCTGGGTCTTCTTTCTTTTTTTTGACTAAAATGGTGCCTTATTATTCTAATTCTGGTACATGTGCCTTATATGTGATGTTCTAGCTACTATCTGACCCTTGAGACAGAAAATTCAGGAATGTAGCACAGGGGCTAGAAGATGCTTCCTATTACCTCAAAGGTAAGAAACTACATAGCTATATAAAAATGTACAAATATATAGAATTCTAAGGCAACATTTTCCCCCCTTAGAGACTTGGCAAAAAGATATAACTTTTTACCTAGTCTCTCTACTTAATATTGTAGCATAAAAATGAGCACTAACTATAGCATCTAATCATGCAGCAATCTATTAAGCAAAAACTAATAAAAATGTCCTCAAAGCCCCAACCAACTTGACAGTGAACATTGATGCTAAGGAACCCACAATTTCCCTAGGCAACCCTCATTGAGGAAAATAAATTCTTCCTTATATCTAATCTAAATCTAACCTTTTTAATTTAAAACTATTACCCCTTTTTCTGTCACTAGAGGCACTAGCAAAACTCCTGTCTCCATCTTTCTCATAAGCCCCATTTATGTATCAGAAGGCTGCAATAAAGTCTCCCTGTAACCTCCTCTTCTTCAGGCTGAACAACCCCAACTATCTCAGCCTGTCTTCATAAGAGAGGTGTTCCATTCTCTGATCATTATCATGGTCTTCCTCTGAACCTACTTTAACAAGTCCACATTCTTCTTGTGCTCTTGAGCCCCAGAGCAGCATGTAGAACTCCAGGGGATTTACTGGGAGAGTTTGGTAAAATATTTTAAGAAAAAAGGTACACCAGCCTTGCTTTGTAATTGTAGGTATTAAGTGTTGCTTTGGCAGAGCAGTCTGCAAGAACTGGCAGTGACTCTGTATTCCAGTCAAATAAATGCAGACTGTTAGACAAGATTCACTCATGCCTTGTTATCTCATGTATATTTCCTTTTTTACTCATTGATACTTTAGCACCTTAAGCCAAAAAGCTTTCACTCATTCAGAACAAATCTATACTTTCTTTGCATGTAAAAAGAATCACAGAATTAAGCAAAACCAGCTGTTTCACAATGTCCATCAAATTGCTTTGGTTGCACAAAACTTTATAAATTGTACTGGCAGATTAGAAAAAGCCCAATAAACAAGCAAAACAAAAACCAAAGACAGAGGGAAAATGCTTCCATTTACCTGAGATGTAGAAATCTTATATGTTGTCAGGTGAGATATGACTTTATGACTCTATTTGCCTGTGTGAAAGCTGGTAGAGTTGTCAAATCTGAATATCCAATGAAATTTCTGCTTAGCACCTTACAGACCAAGACTACAGTGGTAAACTTACTTTCATCCCTTAATGACTTAGCTTGCCCTCTTTCCTGTCCCAGTTCAGTCTTCAGATAACTGTTGTGGCCCTCTCGTCATGTCAGGTCATCTCCTGCCTTCTATAATGTTTTTGATTCCTGATGATGAATTCTTCAAGATATCTTGAATCGATTCTAGATCTGATCTGACCTGTCTGCAGACACATGGTGACGGTATTAAGCAGAGTGCCTGATAGCACATATTTATTGTTGTTAGTTCACTGGCATGTCTAAGGCTGGCAGAAGTTTTCCAGGGAGTAGGTAAATTATGCTGTCCGGCCACATGAAGTCACTTACCAGAGTGGCAAATCCTGCCAATAAGCATCCACTGCTAGCACCTCTCAAAAGACGGATGGCTCCCTAGAGAGAAATGAGCTGAGGACATCATGTGACATAGAATATCCACAGATGCAAGAAGGCTGCAGTAATTCCTGTTTATTGTTCCTGTTGCATTAGATTTAGATGTGGAGGGAAAAGCCTTGACTATCCTGAGCTACGAAGTTCTGTGACTTTGAGAGCCAGTATGTTTTCAAATTGTTGTCTAAAGAATAGGAGGATGGGAGGTTTTTGTAGTTTTCAAATTTCTTACGTAATTTTCCCAACAGTGTAACTAAGCCATCTGATGGACAGCAGTGTGCCAAGTTAGGCTTTTTGCCACATACTGCTTGATATCCCTGAGTGACAGAGAGTACCACATAAGGCAGAGAAATGGGCTTAGAACAACTCAGAGGTGAGACTATCGATGGGCAAGTATCAAAACCACCATTACTGCAATTAGAACTAACTGTAGCTGTTTTTGTTGGCAAACTTAGCAGGGGTTCAAGAACTGTGGCAGGTCTCATGCCTGTGTTACTGGTGTCACCCCAAGGGCAGTGCTCCCATGTTATACCTGTGCTGTGAGGAGAGGTGGAGAAGGGGTTTGGTTTCTTGTTCTGTTATGATATAATATGTAAGTTGTGTGTTGTCAGACAAACTAAGGGAATGAATGTCCCTTCATCCCAGAAACCTTGAAAAGGTATAAAGAGTATAAAATCTTGTCTTGCATCAGAAGAGCCATGATTTTTCAAACACATACTCAAAAGCAGTCATTTTGTTTAGGGGGTGTGTGTGTTCATTTTTGGTTAGGTGCCAAGATGACTTTAAATAATTTTGTCCTTTATTTTCATTTTTATACAATTTATTGCTTCTCAAAACATTTTCTTATTCACCTAAAAACAGAATAAAAGTCTACACCTAAAAGGATGGAAGTCAGACTTGGTGACTGTAATTGTATTTTCTGGTTTAAGCATTTTTGAATCATATGTAATAATTTATCCAGGACTTAATCAGTGCAGAGCAGATATTTGTCACAACCTTTCAGATTCAATAAGTTTTTACAGCTGCTTTGCACTCATGGTCACATACTTCAGTGCTTGTCTGCTCCACACACCATGCCAAATGAGCACATAGGCAAACAAATCAGTATTTGGATATTAAAATGCAGATGATTTTACTTGAAAATTGTTCATGACTTTCAGGCCTTTTTTTTTTATAACCCTGTTCAAATACCTGGTGTAGTGGGGAATTTGTGCAATCACTGTCTGCTCCTGTACAACCCCAGTTCCCATTTGGTGGCAGCTAAAAGCCACCTGTGAAGCCCTTGCTTATGAGATACACACGAGTGTGTCAGGTGCCACCTAAGATGCAGAGCACTCAGCAAGTGGTGTTAAGCATTTTTACATTCACTCCTTCTACAGGTGTGACCCGGAATGATTTGTGAGCTCTCAGCATAGGGGAGAGAGGTCTTCCTGCAAAGCAGTGCTCCTGTGCACAGAGGGAGGAAGCCAGTGGTGTCAGTCAGCTGTCTGAAAGGCCCAAACACTTTATAGCTGCTCATTTCAGCTGCCAGCTACGGAAAGGGTGAACACAGAACAAGACAAGTGCTGTGCAATGGAAACAGTTTTAATTTTTAGATTATGTTAGTTTCTTAAGTCATTGTTGTGTTTAACCCCAGCTGGCAACTAAGCACCATCCACCAACTGTTTGCTTACTTTCCCCTCACTGCTAGAGAGAAGAATTGGAAGGGAAAGGTAAACCTTGTGGGTTGACAAGAGTTTAGTAATGGAAACAAAATATAAAATATAGTAATAAGATACTGCTAATACTACTAATATTCATATTACTGCTACTACTAGCAGTAATGAAAAGTAGAGAGAGGGAGAACTAAAACCCAGGAGGAACAATTAATGAACAATACAGTGGCTCACCACCTGCTGACCAATACCCATCTCATACCAGAGCAGCAATAGGCCCCCTTTCAGGTACCTCCCCCAAGTTTATATTCAGAGCATGGCTATGCTCCCTCCCAGCTTCTTGTGTACCTGCTGGCTGGCAGAGCATGGGAAACTGAACAGTTCTTGACTTGGGGTAAGCTCTACTTGGCAATAACCAAAATATCAATGTGTTATCAACATTATTCTCATACTGAATCCAAACCCAAGCACTATACTGGAAGAACCAGCTGAAACCAGGACAGTCATATAACTTGGTACAGCAGGAGGTAGTTCAGTAAGGAAAGTTCAGAATTAAATCTTCGAGTTGTGTTGCTTTTCACTCTATTCTGTTGTGGGTGCTATATTTTTTTTCTCTTTTAAATATATTTTAGCAGGAGAAATTCAAACATGGCAGCAAGTCTGCAAGAGTAAGTAGGGTAGCAGTGGCTCGAGCTTCTCATGGTATTTGTGTAAGTTTAACTAATTCAGCTGTACCATACTGTACATATCAGTAAGATAAACAGGGACTCTCCTTCATTATCACAAGCTGCCAATTCTGCCTGTCATGTAATTCACAGTTTTTGTGTGCTTTATCTCAATTAAGTTCCATCTCTAGGGCACACTGCTGCATATTACAGCTCTGCTAATGAAGCGATAGCTATATGGCATTTATTTCTGATTCCAAAAAACACAGAACAAACACAAGTCAAACATTCCCTTGACAAATTGTGTGAGATAGACTCTCATTTCTATCCAGAAAAGAATCTATTTATCTAAGATGAGAGGATGTCTAAGCTCTGAGACTGTTGGTCTTGACTGGTTTGCTGGTGGAATCATTCCGAATGGAAAAGGAGTAGAGGAGCTCTTCTGCCAGGTGGGACCCTCTTGAACCTGTGAGAGATCAGAAGGTGTAGGGAGAGTACTTGTCAGGAAGCTCTTCCCAGGCCCTATGGAGAGCCAGAGAGTGGCTTCCTGAAGATAGTGCAGCCATTGCCCGGAGCAGAATGGTGATCTGCTGGTAGTGCACAGTCTGGCACTGGACATTGAGCTCAAGCTTTGTTGAAAGAAAGGCTATAGCATTAGACATGAAGTTTCTAATAGGCTTTTCCGCTTTCCATTCTCTGCTTCCAGCTCCTAATACAAGTCAGTATTGTTCTTATTCGCTCTAGTCTTTTCCAGTGGTGCTGAATGCTGATGAGCTAATATTTGGCTCAACACCAGCAAGTAATTTCCTGGTAATTAATTTGTTTTCTCTATACCTGACCTGAATTTTTTTCAGGTAATTTGCAGGTTGGGTAACCCATCAGAATGAAACAATTTTAGGGGGTACCCAGGAGTACAATGAGTAATGGTTATTTTGAGTCTGTCTTCCCTCAGACTCTTTCTCCCTCTCTCTCTCAGCATTAGGGTTTTATTGCTATTATAGCACTTTGCATATAATTACCCACAGCTTTGGGTTATAATTATATTGTCATTTAGTACATTTGTAATGGGGAAAGAATGAACAAAGCAGTGAATTAAATATATGATGACTGTTGATGTTGTGTGCCTTCCGCTTCCTTAACAACTTCATTAATATTTTGCAATGTTTATGAGGATCTACCTGGAAAAACAGCCATTGCATGAATTTAAACATGTCACAACTCTAGGAGCTAAAAGGAAAAATAAACAGGATGAGCAGATACCCTTTAGGATTTAGATTTTTTAATATGGACTTAAAAAATGACTGCAATCATTAGCATATTTATTGCACACGACATTTTCAAAAGACAGCAGCAGTGGGCTAATGCTACAGTAAGTGATAGAACTCCTGTTGACCTCAGTAAGAAGAGATGTAAATAGGTACCATTCGCTCAAGAAAATACCACAGAGTGGTTACTGTTTGTAAAACAGTTCAAAAGTTAAAGCCTACTGAGCCTCTGCTTCTGTTCTTGAGATAACATCCACACACACTATCTGTTCTGTATTTTCTCTACAGGTGGCCAACATGAAATATAGTTGAATAAGTACATTTTGCCACCATATATGTGAAATAAACTTATGGTGGTCTCTAGGAAATCTATAATGGCTTCAGTTTACAAACACAAGTCAAAGCATTGCAAATGCTGGATAATGTTGCATGATTTGTCTGCATGTATATAGACATGAAAGCGTACTCAGTTGTATGTGTATGTATAAATATAAATACACAGCACAGCATGAGGAATCTAAATTATATAGCACAGTAATGGGCAAAGACAGCACTGGGTCCCAGCTGCTTGACTCAACCAGGTGCTCATAGGACTTGGAGATGTCAGAGGGTGTTTCATACCCTTGTCCTTCCTCCAATACACCATCTTATATCTGTGCCACTGACCCTGGTTGCAGCACAGATCATGAAGATGAGTTAGCACAACTACAAGTTTAGCAGCAGGCTGAGGTGGAGTTTATTGTAGTTGATGTCTGCATGGATAGCACTACTGCTTCACCACAGCCTGATTTGGGTCCTTTTCAGGAACCTCAAGACTGCAGATTTCTTGTTAATGGGGGGGGGAGTAACTTTAGACAACGCATCTAGTTTTCAAATTGTTTGATTTCTTTTTTAATATCATCTGAATGTCAGTGCCATTTGTGCAGGGCGCAAAATTACTGCTTTAATATGCTGGTCAGTTTGTACATTCCCATGAACTCTAGAAGGGCAAACATGAAAGAAACAATGTCTCAGAATCAATTTCATGTTACTGTGTGGTCATGAGAGAACTATCAGCTTTAAATCCTTGAGACATAGGCACAAGTCTAAAATAAGACATGACGGATTCATTTTGTTAATTAATAATGCCACAGTACCAGGCGTATCTGTCTCTCTCTGATCTCAAACTAAAGAATACTGGCTGTAAGATGTTACTGAATATATGAGATAGGATTGTAAAGCATAAAATATATCACAGCCATTGAGAATGTCTGCTGTAAACTCTCAATGCCATAAAGGCTTGACTAAAGCACACTTTTCCTGACTTAATTCATTGCGCTTGTAGTTATCCACAAAGATGATGGGTATTTGGTAAAATAGTGCTTGTAACATATTTCAAGTCAGTATAAGAGGTTAGAATTTGAAAGTGTGGATAAAGATGTTTCTAAAGATTGATCTTTCTAGTGATTTTATTTCTAGATAGCATCTCTACATAGTGCAAATAGGGCTTTTACAAATGAAATTTGAATGTTGATTTGTAAACAAAAGACATTTTACAGAGAAAGAAAATTTGTTTAATTTAGAGAATTTGTTTAGTTTAGAAACAAGATAAGTGAATCAACTAAAAATAATGGGTAACTGAGAGTATATTGAGATGTTTCTCAAATGTAGAATATTAATGAGTTTCTTCCCAAATGTTTCACATGAATACAAGATTATTCAAAGGAAAATGTATCACATCTTCTGCCTTTTCCTGGGCAGCTAGAGAAACCAGGAGTCAAGATCAGTACAGCTAAATAAGAATTATGCCACTTTATTCTATATAGAAGTCATAATACTCTGTTGGAAAAACATATACTTGGAAAAAGATGGAATGAAAGTGTCTATGAATTGGAAAGCTGAGCTGTCCACAATCAGGAAATGCCACAATCAAGCCCCTGAGCCTACACTTCAAAGTCATTCCAACAAGTTCTTCACTGCTTTGGATTCCTCAGTGTAAAAAGGCACAGGGATATTTTTTAAATAGGCAAAAAGTTTGCTCCCGTTTCTGCAAACTGCATCTACAGTAAAAGCTAAGGAAGGACCCTGCAAATAATTGAGACAATTTCAGGTCAGTACATTGAAATTTATCAAATTTATAGGTGCAAATGAAATTCCGTAATAACAGAATCTTGCTCATTTTGTTGTGTTTGCCTGTCTTAAAGAATCTGGCCAAAGGACTTCAGCCTAGATGACAACTTAAATTTCTTAAGTTATGTAGCCATCAGTAAGATTACATATTACTTGTCTCTGAGGTAGCAAGCATCCTGCATAAGTAGTGATAAATGCCAGACTGCTAAGTGCTGGACCCAATGCTTTAACCCTAGCAGAATTTTCAGCCTTGAGATGGCTTTATGAATCTTTTCTGTGAAACCTGATGAAGAAGGATTTTGTGAGTGAATGATATCCCTGTGAAGATAATGATAATGAGCCACCAAGTAAAGTATTGCTTAGAATAATAACAGAGTGTGATGGTCTCCAATTCAAAATTTTGTGTCTCTACTCAAATTTGAAAGCTGGCTCTAGGTGTGAATCTGAATACAAAATAAGCACCCAGAGCAAGGCTGGAAAATGGACTCATCAGTTCCTTCTCCTGACAATCAAGTTTTAAAATTCAGTCTTTTTTGTCTTTTTGGATCAATGAATACATAGCATTTTAATGTGATAAAAATTATTCTAGGTTTCAAGATTATTGTTATTAATTAGCTAATCAAAGCTCTGTTTGCTGGGACTTTTTTTTTTAACAGAAAGGGGAATAAACCCAGAGTTTTTGAACTATGTTCTTCTCATGAATAGAAATTAGAAGTCATTAGCTTATAAACATTGTGTACCAACTAAGAGGCAAATTATGAGTTTTCATTTTTCAAATTTTATATATGTCATAAAATTCATTGAGAGCAGCAATATCCTACATGATCTTTTAGTAAACAAGCTTACAGAAAAACTGTGATAAATAAAGTATCTTTGATAGGTAAATGAATGCTATGAAAGCTAATGCTGTGCTTAATGGATGAACAGCTTCACCAGCATCCATTAATTTGTATATGAATAACCTGTAAGTATAGGCGGTCTTCAAGTCAATTATACTTCAGCTAAGCCTGACAGGAAGAGCATACAATGAAATGGCCTCCTTGAAGATGTGGTAATGGTGAGCAACAGGACAGGTAATCATGATGGATTATCTTACTGGCTCATAAATCCAGATCAATGCTGACAAAGCTCAGCTCTGGGGATGACAAACCTCCTTTTTCTCTTGTGGTGTTGACTCGAAGATGCCAAGCTAATGATCTTATTCCATTAAGGTCTTTCTAATGCCATAATTTGATGGTGTGTAGTCTGAATGTTTATCTTCTTCTTCTTTTAAGTTACTAGGTGACTTTTTGGACCTTGGTATATCTGACAAAAGTAATTCTGCAAACTCTTTTTCCAGTGAGAAATTTTAATCCAAACATTTACTATTGTTTCTAACATGTTGTGCCACCAATGGATGGTCATTCTGCCCTCTACAGAGGCAAAACTTGTGTATTTAAGTAGGAATAATTAAAATACAATAACAAATCATAGTGGAACCCCCTTCCCAAGTGTTACTGAAATCTCAAAAAAATCATTTATATTTTTGTTAATTGATCTAAGTGATCACTTTTTACATTAGCATGAGTTCAAAATAAAACCCCTGAGAGGTGTTTTTCTTGTGCTTTCTTCTTGATGGATTATTAACAGAAATTTGGTCTAATTGTAAGATATTTCAGGTATTTTCAGTCTTTCTATGCATAAAATCTGTATCTCTGATCATTCTGTGTCCTTCTCTTACTTAGCCATGCATGTTGCATCTGTTTAAAGAGGGAGTGTTATTGAACATAGTATTCAAGGTAGACAAACACTGCCGTGTCTGTTGTTATTAATAAACTTACAGATCCTTCATCTCAAAATGACTAGATTGTCTGCATTTTTTCACATGTTCTCCGCTACCCTTCCTTTTCTCAACAGTGAATTTCATTTGTCCTTGTGCTGCCCAGCTGCCTATCTTTGATAGGTCTTTCAGCAGTACCTTCCTGACATCTCTGTTTTGCCTAGCAAAACAACTTTGTGTGTGTGCGTATATATATGTATATTGTAGTTTATAATATATACTAGCCTGCCAATCAACAAACTAATAATAGGAAGGCTTTGTGTTGTCTTTTTTCTTCTGAATTGCCCTGATTTTTGGAACTATATATGTACATAAATAACAGCTACCCAATGTTATGCAGATATTGTATTACTGTAAGTCTGTAGATATTTGTGACTGATCCAGTGGATAAAAGCTTTGCTAATGTAGCTAATAGTTAAGTGTCTGCCTTCTAGAAACAGATCAATATGACATTAGGGACCTATATTTTTCCCTCTCAGTTTACCTGCCCTCATCTATTTGCATTGCCTGCCTCCATTATCTCTATATTAATACAGGGTCTCAGGAGTGGAACTGAGTTACAAATGAGTCCTAGTGTCCTACGTTTATAAAATATCATATGAATCAAAGAATTATCTGAACTTTTTGTCAAGAATTAAAGCCTGAATGATTGTGCTGGTTTGGCTGGGATAGTGTTAATTTTCTTCACAGTAGCTAATATGGACTAGGTTTTGGATTCTGCTGGAAACAGTGTTGACAACACAGAGATGTTTTCATTACTGCTGAGCAAAGCCTTTTCTGCTCCTCTGCCCATGCCACTCCAGCAGTGAGGAGGCTGGGAGTGCACAAGGAGTTGTGAGGGGACAGAGCCAGGACAGCTGACCCCACCTGACCCAGGGGATACCCCACACCAAATGGTGTCATGGTCAGCATACAAAGCTGGGGGAAGACATTTGGAGTGATGGTGTTTGTGCTGCCAGGACACTGTTACATGTGTTGGAGCCCTGCTTCCCTGGGGATGGCTGAACACCTGCCTGCCCATAGGAAGTGGGGAATTGATCCCTTGTTTTGCTTTGCTTGCACATGCAGCTTTTGCTTTACCTGTCTATCTTAAGCCATGAGTTTTCTCACTTTTACTCTTCTGATTCTCTCCCCTTGTATTTTTACTGGTACCAAGGCTGTACAAGAAGGATATATGAGTTGATCCCATAAAAGTTTTTTGGTTTACATAGTTGAAAAATATGATCAAAAAATGCTTACTCATCCCACTAACTGTATTATTTTAGTTTTCCCTTTGTATATACCTCAAGATTTTGAAAAGAAGAACAGCCTACACATTGCCAAGGGGAGACTATTTCTTTAAAGTCTTGGATAAGTCTGGCTTAAAAAGCTGCCATGAGACTAGAATGTGAAGTATTCTGTTCTGGGATCTTGAGAATCTGACGGTTAAAAGAGGATGAATTTCTTCCTCTGCCCATTCATTGCTCAGTTTTGCCTACACAAAGATGAAATGAGGTAAGGAAGAGTCTAGAAAGGTGGATAGCTTGTGCTTACAGCACAACTCCTTTTCTTTTACATTTGCATGCAAATTGATCTAGAAATCCATCAGCTGACTCTGTTAATGAGGTCAAGAAAAACATGCAGAGTTAATCAAACCCAGATATAGTTTTTATTGGTTAACTGTCTCCAGGGATGGAAACTCAGGACCACAATTTTTCTTCTGTGCTTTCAGAAATACCTTGCCATAAGTGATATTGGAATTTAATTTCATTGAAGAGCTGCCTCTCTTTTCCCTTTTGCACAAAAGTTACCCATGCATGTCAGTCTTGTCATTTTAATTGAACTTACAGGCATGAATGGCATGTGGTGGAATTTAATCTGTCAGTATAACAATAATAAATTATTGCAGTAGGCTTGATAAAGAAACCTGGGTCTTTGCAGAGAATAGTAAAGAATTTGGGGTTGGAAGGAAGAAGTTTCATACACCTTTGCCTGACAGTCAAATTCTCTGTTTTATCCATTTCTTCTTGTCATTTTGCTGTCTGTTGTTGCCTAATTATTCCAGACACTATGCCCATCATATTCTGCATTACCGTTGTTAGTCAAATGGTTCAATCTTTTCGAGTCTGCCTTTCAGACAGGATAATGTTTCTAGTTACTTTTACAGCATATCTTATTTTTCATCTATTTTGAGTGTACTTTGAAATGAATTGTAGAAATAAGATTTATCTTCTTGAATCCACAAAGCATATTAGGAGGAAATTAATTTTAGCATTGAATCTGATTGTCCCTAAAAGATGTAAGACCTTGGTAGTTGTGACCATGTGGCCTGAATAAAAGAAATCATGGAAGTGCTTGGATTCAAAAGTATTCTGAATAATATCCTGCTGTAATACATGTTTTTGTGAGAAATATATCCACAGAGGCCTCCCAGATTTGAGAGGCAGACAGGAGAACATAGTAGGGTGCTCATTTAAGCACTTGTGTAACTGAAATTGGTACCAAGAATTTATGACAGTTATGATGGGACTGCACAATGAGAAGCTATGCAATTGAGCAGATAATGCCTGATATGTTAGAGAAGAAAGAGTTTGAGTGTCTGGAAGAATGAGACTGTTTAACAACTGTTGGCCATCTTATGTAGGTTTATATTTTAAGCACTGAGGACTCTGTCTTGGCCCCAGATTGTGATAATAGGACATGGTAGTGTTTTTTTGGTTTTGTTTTTTTTTTAATGTATAGGCCCCTTCTGAAAATTGAGGATTAAAAATATTCTAAAAATATTTAGTTCTAAATAAAAACTAAAAAGGTATGCAGATGTAACTCCACTAGCAACTGTCAGAACTTTTAGAAGCCTAAATGGAGGTTTCCACACATATAGAGAAACATCTTAAGCTCTTAGATGCCCCTTTGCTGCATGAGGCGAAACAGTGCCAAAAAGCAGATGCTTGAGAAGCCTGACTTTATCTGCTGAGTGTGCCCAGAGCAAATCCACTCCACAGCAACAGGACCCTGAGCAAATGCCAGCATCCCCACTCACTGCGATTTTCAGTAGGGCCAAGAGGAATGGTTATAGTGGGTCCTGCCTCAAGAGTTTATGCATTTTCTGTTATAGAAAAAGAGGCATGAAATGGACTTGGCCTCAGCAGAGCAGACTAACAGGTTGTCTCTTCCCACCAAGAATATTCTACCTGCTTGGATACCGAGTCATACTCCTTGATTACTGCCATGAATTTTGTCAAGTTTAAGAGTATTATTTAGATATATCAGTGAGTAAATGACTTCATAAGAGGGTTCTCAAATTGTATCAGTATCACCAGGAATGCACAAGGACACTAGTTTGAGCAAGTGAGCTGCTGAGATTAGCCTGAGTTAACAGGCAAGTGGAAGTCTTGGAGATTAGCAGAGTATGAAGAATGAGAGATAGTGGGATTACTTAACGTATCATTCAAGATAGACATTGGACAGGGAGGACTGCATTTCTGCTGAAGAGAGCAGTACTGCAGTAGCCAATACACAAACCAAAAAGTTCTTGGGAAATAATTGTCTCTGCATGGATGTGTAAGGAAGGCACAAACTTAGCAGAAAGAATGTGCAAATTTAGAAAAAGGTCCATACAAAAAATAACATCCAGACAAGTGTGGCAGTAATAGGCATTGCACTGTTCACTCTGACGGAGGGTATAAATGTAAATCTTGAGAGGCAGAACAGTATTTCTGTTTTAGGTGTACTGAGCCTAAACTAACAGCTGCACCACTGCCAAAGATGTCAGAGAGACTGAATGTGATTTCAGTTTAGATGGGGAGAGAAAATTTTGGAATATCAAAATAGAATGTCAGAATAGAGAAGGTACTTAAATATGTACCTCATGAGAAGAAATTGTGGTCCTCAAGGTTCTGGATATGCCACAGTCATCAAATAGGTTTTGAAAAAAAGCTGTATTTTAAACCTAAATTAAGTAATAAGGTATAATTTAAGACCCCTGTGGTTATTAAAAAGAACAGGAAAGGCTGTTTTTCTCTCTCAGATTTATAAAGGCAAATAGTTCCTCTTTCATCATTAACCTTGGTGTTAATTTTTTAAGTAAAGAAACAATTAGTCTCTCAGAATCCTTCTAACAGGTATATATTTCAGTGATACACATGCAAATGTTTTTGTTTCATATTTCATAATTAGAAACTAAAGCCTTTGATAATGTGGTAAGTGGGCCAAATGGGGGTTGCAAATAATCATGTCTAACTAATTATCTACTGTATAATCAAAAAACACAAGAGGAACAGACACCTGCATAATGGAAGCCTTTGGAACAGATGTGCCCTTATTAATAGACATGAGTTGCCTATTAAAACTCTGTGGTGACAAAGCATGCTTTCCACCTTATGAAGGATACCCTGCCTAACCTTCAGTTTCTATGTAATTATAAACACAAAGAAACTGTAGAAGTAGTGTGGCTTTCCTTTTTTCCCCATTATGTTGCAACATGAACTCTTAGCCCTCCAAGGTTTCAAAGGTACTGTACTGCTTATCCAGTTGTCTTTGGTTCATTTATAGGGCTATGTATTGTCTGAAGATATGAAAAGAAATACCATTCAATGGGAATATTTTGCCAGTAAGGAAATTCAGTATTTGAAGTCCATTGCAGACATCTGACAGATGTGTTGTGTGGATGATTATGGATATAAGAAACAATGTAGTGTGTGATGGTTTTTTTAAAGATACCAAAATAGCAGTTTCAGAACTGTATGACAATAAGAAAAGAGTGAGCTACTTAAAATTATACTACAGGGAACAAAAAAAATCATACATTTATTCATTAGGATAATATTTTACATATTAATAACTGTGTCCTGGCCCTAACAGATTTCACTGGAGATGAACTTGAGTTTCACTCAGGTTCAGGTATACATATGACATTATACATGTGGCTTGTCCTATAGATTTCAATGGCATTATTTACATGCTTAAGACTAGGTGCATGCATATGCATTTACAAAATAGAGGTTTTAATTATTAGACATGTTGCCCATTAATTCCTCTGACACAGGCATCTAAAATTAACCAGACCTACAAATGTATTATTTTCTTGATGCTAGTGGTCATGAGGCAATCTGATTTGAAATATTATTCAGAGAATTAATTGAAATCTCAAAGATTAAAATAATTTTTTGAAGAGTGGGCAAAGTGGGGAATGTTAGACACAGGAATCTGGTTTTTTTTGTGGTGCTCATGAACAACAAAACTAAGATGTTATGAAAAAGCATCAAAACATCACCATTTAGGCTGCCTAATTCTTCATCTTCAGACTTTTTCCCTTTTAATATTTTCTAGAAATAGATGCTTTGATAGAGAGAAAACTTTAGATATTCTCTCAATTTTTGTATTGGAGACTCAAAAACACTGTCAGAGAGCAATTATCTGAAATGAAAGTCATCCTTTTTTCACAGCCTTGCAGGTAAGAGAGAAATCCTTAAAGCAAATGTATTATTGGGACATTTGCACCCATGTTCTCTCTTTTGGATTCAGCTTTATTGAACTAAAGAAACAAATGACATTGAAGAATTCCAACATTCTTTTTTCCACAACCCATTTCAGAGAGCTGGCTGACTCCTGCTATTCACACACAGTGTTCAGTGCACCTGGACTGCAAATGTGTGTGATCTTGGATGCTTCTCAGCAGAGGACCAAGTATGCTGCTTCCTACCTTCTAATTCCCATGTTTTCAGAGCAGGGTTAGGGCAGGGAGACTGGATTCCTGGCAAAGGGCCTCGACACCTATGGTCATGAAATATTAGTCTCTTTTTTTTTAAGAGCAAACATTTCTTATTCAGGGATGGAATAAAAAGCTCTGAGCTGTGACTAGCACTGAGATAATCTGCCTGAGTTTGCAGAGACATGGAAGCAAAAGCTGTGATGAATGTGGGTTGGCCCATATGTCCTGAAGCAGAGCTATCTGAGCCATGGGGGTTTTCTCCATTCCTGTCCAGGACAAGACTGGGCTGACTGCTTGCAAGAAAAGTATGCAGAGTCCAGTTTGTACCTGTGTTACCATCATCAAGGTTTCTCTCCTGCAGGGAGAGTACAGGAGTGGTTTCTTGTGCTGATTAGGAAAGCATAGAAAAGCCTGGATTGTACTGGTCCAAGATAATGTGTTTAATGTGTCCTTAATCTTATAGCCTTATAGGTATTTCCCATCCTTTCCCTCTTCTTAAACACCACATGAAGCTTCTAACTTTCAATAATGCAAACCCTTGCAAAGTGTTCATTTTAAAAAATGAAAAAATGTTTTACTTTTTCCTCTCTAAAATTTAGGGTAAGCTGATCAGTTTAGAATACGTAAATGGAAAATGTTGGCCACAGATGTATCCATTCAGGATAGCAGAAGCCTTCCTTTTGGAATGATGTGTTATGACTTTGTAAATTATATGTGACAGCATCAGGGCACTACAGTGAAGCCAAAAGACAGCTGAGATTTAGATATTTTCCGTGTCTAAAATAATTTTTTTTGACGAGTAAAGATTAGCTTAAAAGGTCAAACTGAATGTTTTATCATGTACCGTAGAAAGTGTAGAAGGACATTAAAAATATATTCATAGAGAAAAAGAGCATGTGTATATTCATTCAGTGAGAACAAATATATTCAAATATATACAGGAAATCTACTCCATCCATCTAAGTCCCAGATCTAAAGTACTCACCATTAAAAAGTCAGCAGTTGTTAATGTTTATCACACAGTGGGAATGAGATTACCTCAGCTTTTCTTTCCCTTTAGGATAAGAGATATTTTATAATAACTGTAATTTTATTTTTTTTTAATGAATTCATGGACTTAGCAGCTCTCACAACTAGCTGTAGTTACTTGCACTTTGCGATTTAAAAAGCTGATAGTCCTGAATTATGTCTATATGAAGCTAATGTGGTAGCCATTGCTTAGGGATCAGAGACACATTCGTCCCCGTCTTACTGCTCATTCTGGTAGTAGCTTTGCTGCTGACCTATTCCATATTTGACATTTTTAGTGCTGAATTCCCTGCTCCACATAAGGCATCTAACAATTTTTGAGATTTCCCTAGTGTATCAATAACAATCATGTGGAGCTGACAGATAAAGAAATAGGACCTGTAAGAGACCCGTGTCTTCTGAAGTGGCAGCCAGAATTCAGGTGAAGTATCTTAAAGCAACACCAGTGGCATTATGTCAAAGTGGCACTTTGGTATCTACTCATAAGAGCATCAGCTGAGCCCCTAGTGACACTTTTTTTGTGTATTGAGAGGTAGTTAAGTCTCTGCCTGCTTTCTTTGCCTCCCCTCTCCCTGCCTTTGTAGACAGAAATAGCCTCTGTATGTTCAGGTCAGCATAACTTGTATCACAGGGATCTCTCCAGCTGGATATATTTGTGCTTGTCTTACCAGCAGCAGTCTTAACTCCTAGCATTCAGGAACATGCATGTATGTATTTTCTTTTCTGTGGCCTTTTCAGTCTGTTCATTGCTGCCCCCAGGGAAACATTCACTCACAAAGATTTGTCATCTGTCATCCAGAATTCATCATAATTTTGTTGCACATTAGATTTGACACAACTATGATGAATACTCAGGGTATTGCTTTCCCATTCTGTGAGTGCCACTTAAATTTGTACAGTCTGGTGACTCATTTCACTTTGATACCATTTTTTAATCTAGAAGGCTGAACAGCATGTCCTGACTTTGGTCTCTTGCCAACTGTAGTGAGCTTTGCTTTCCTGCATCACAGAAGATCCTTGCCAAAAAGCAAATACGTGCAGCTAAGAACTCAGCTGATCAGAGCAGCCCTGTCCTTCCCCATAGAGGTGGGAATAGGCCATTAAACACTGGAGAAGAGCATTTAATTAGTTCATATTAGCCTTTCTTCTTCAGCCTTCTGGAAGAATTTCTTTCATCCAAATAATTTCAGCTGTATTTTGCTTAAATCAGTATGTCAAGGAGATAGGACCTTCTTTTTCAAGTCTTCTCCTGGCACACCATGAGTGACTTCAGAGTTAATTCACTTCCCTGTGATTCTGTTTCTTTACCTGTAAATGGGAACAACCTCCACTGTAAGGCATATCAAGTCCTTCAGACAAAATAAGAGCCTTTCTGAAAACTCTAAGATACTGTAATGATGCCTGATGCACGAGGTATTCTCCATATACTTACATGAACAAAAATGTTTTGTATACCACCAGAACCACTTATATATTTTCAGAGTGTGTGACAGCCTGCCTGAGTTCATTTTATACAAGTCAAAATTATTTCTGAATTAGAGATGCTGTGCTCCTAGGTGCCAGCAATTGCCAAATCAATATACTATGTAACCACAGTTTCCCATATGATGTACAAAACAGAAGGTGGATTCACATTTATGCCAACTGCAGAATGATCCTGATCCCTAAATTCCTGCAAAAAGCCCCTCTCAAAACAACATTAGTGGAGATAGACAAATAAAGAAATGCTTTATTGGTAGCTTCCCAGTGCACACCAAAAGTATGAGCATGTGCACCCTTTTGATGTCACAGTTTTTATAACTTTCAGTAGTTAACATATGCGATATTGATCAATATCTATCAATACCTATGTGATATCTATCAATATCTACCAATTCGTGGTACCCATTTCCCCTGGTGCCCACCCTCAGAACTGCCCCTTGGAGCTTCTCCAAGGGCTCTGGGCCAACACTCCTGTTTTGACTACATCTTTTTGTCTCAGTTGGAATTCTTGCAGGTGCTCTTCAGAATAACATGTCTTTGACAAATGCGTGTGAAAGTGCTCAGTAACTTCTAAAAACCACTTAAAATGTAAGAAACTTAGGAAAACTCATTTAACTTATATAACCCTGTAAAAATCTACAAAATACACATTAAAATCCTCCACACGCATGACAGAATATACACTGACACTGTTGACTGTCAAGTCACCCCCACTCTCAGCCAAAACTGGGGGTGGTCTTCTCTTTCAATAATGTGCATATCAGATAGCCAGTCTGTCAACCAGAAGAGTGGGAACTCCTGAGTCCAAAGTAAGCCTCCTAGAAAAGAAGAATACCCTAATTTTTGCAAAGATGATTAAGAAGTTGGTTTATTTTATTTGGGATGATGTTTTCTTTTCCTCTCCTCCTCATCCATTACACAGACAAGGAGAAGCAGGGCTGAGTGTGGGTTCAAGGTTAATTTATATCCCGCCCATGCAGAGCAGTCTTGTGTGCATTTACTGCAGTCACCCACACAGGAAAAAACTTCATTCATTCTGGGACACTGAGCACTTCATCACAGCCCAGTTTGCCCATATAATCACAGCCTGCTTATACAAAAACATCAAAACAGTTTCAAACTTGTAATTTTTATGGTGAGATCACACTACCATTTTTGTTATTCAGTTATAATAACATAATGAAAAGTTAAGGAATTTGGAGAGCAAGACTGCAGGTCTGTGCTCACATTACAAAAATTCATGACAGTGTTGTTTGATCCCAATGACTCAAAATACTCAGGGACTTGCTATTTTCTATAACAAACTAGCATCAGAAGCCATCTAGCTACAAACATACAGAAACACTCCAGTCTGAGACTTCTGTTCCTTAGTAAGTGTAGATTGAAACGATATGCAAAAGACATATCAAAGCTGAAAAGCCAAACAAGATACAGGAGGCATTTAAGATGACCTCTGAGAGGCAGAAATGAATGTCTTTAAAACAGACACAAAATTCAGTAGAAAAAGAAAGTTGGAATAGGTTGATATGGCAGATGAAATTGAATGAATTAATGAAATTACCATTTTATATGCTCTGACTCATGACATGTAGGCAAGTATAAAATAAATTAACCAGCATAATGGTCAAGCATGCATCCAGTGCACTAAGTTTAGATTTTTATGAATGCCTTTTCACATTTTCACCTTCCGTAGGTAATAAGAGCTGTGTTGCATACTTTTTAAATCAAGATTAGAACTTCTCCTGACATTTTTGGGCACATTTATTAATTTTTTAATTGTTATAATCTAGACAGATATTTCATGCTTACAGTATGTTTTTCCAACTATGGAGTGCAGTACAAAATTGCTCTTCTCTGCATCTGGTATAAGGAATGAGTTACTAGTTGGAAGTCTTCCTGTTTGTAAAGATGATTTGTATTATCTAGATGCACAAGTGCAATATTAAGCATTGCTGTAATTGATTACACTGAAGACATTGGTCAAAGTCAGAACAACAGAGTGAAAAGCCTGCTTTCTGCTTGAGGGCACCATTGTTTGTACTGAATATATAGCTCTAGTGTCTTACCCTTGGGGTCAAAGCAATTAAGGCAATTCTTCATGGTACTAATGCTTTTCTGTGTTCTATATTTTTCAGTACAAAGTATTAAAAACTCTGCACTGTCATCACCTGCATACCCAAACTTCACTTTTATGCCTGAAGGTTTAGGATTAATTTATTGCATGCATTTTTTATGATATTGTTAATGTTAACGTTATGACTTGTATTTTTGGACTTTCAAAGTCATCATCAGGTACATCTTATGGTCTCTTATCTTTAAAGAAAGGTAGAATAGAAGAGTCAAATCTGCTCCTGAATTCTGTGTTTTACAGCAATAATATGCTGGTTATACTGATAATAGCCATTCCAACCAAATGGCAGGATAACGTCTACTGACATGTCATCATAATGAATTAAAGTGAAATCTACTTAATTGGATATCTCTATCCAGATTATATTTCCAAATGAAAGCTATCCTGTATTTTGTATGGCTTGGGTTCTGTAACTGAGCACTGTATACATCACTGTCACTTGCATAACAGGTATGTGATTAAATATCATTGAAATGGGAACTTTTCAAATAATGAGCCTGATCCTTTACTCACACCTCAGAAAAAATTGCAGTTGACTTGGTGGGCAGTTTGGTTTATAATATTTTTCAATGGTAGAAAAAGGATAGTTGACATTTCACTTACAGAAGAAAATTGCACAGTGAAATGATGGATGTTTCAACTGAACCTCTGAATTCAGTGAAATGAATAGATGTGGTTTTCCTTGTCAATATTCTGCTTCCATTAAAACAGTCTGAGAGTATAATAGAAGCACTAAAATTAGGTCTTTGTAAACCAAAAGTAGTACCATTTAACTCATTGTGAGCTGGAGGTGTGATAGAAATTGTGCCTTAGTATTTCACTTGAATCCTGATTTCCCTGTTCTGTAATAGAACAAGAGGTATTGTTCTATTTTGTTTTTGAAGCGAGTCTTTCTAAGCAGTGAGCATAGCATAGGCACATATTTGACATGTGGGAAGCTGATACCTGCCTCATGAAGGAAGAATCAACTCAATAGTCTCACCTAAAGGGCCAAGTTGTCAGCCTTGTGCACTCTCCAGCTCGGCATGCTGAGCCCCAAAGGTACGATGTGGAAGAAAGGAGGATGACTTCTTTCCAACACTCAGCACAACACAGGCAGGTCGGGCTGTGACCTCTGCAGCCTTCGGGCAGCAATAACTTCTGTTGCTTAAGAGATCCTGGGCCAGTGTCAGAACTAACTGCTACTTTAGCAGTGGGATAACAATAAGTCCCGTGGCACTTGAGACCCCAAATCCCATGAAAGATGAATGGCTTGTTGTAGCCATAGGCATCTATTCAGAAAACATGCCCTTCCACCTCTTTCCACTCTCAAGACAGAACTCTTGCTGCTGGGCCCTCAGCATCAGTGCCTTAAATCCTGACCCTGTGCCACGTATGAGTGTAATCAGACATGCCGTGATTCACTGTACACTTGTGTGTGACTATGCCTGTGAATGGATAAAAACATGTGACAAATCATCTAAAAGGAGTGGTGGTAAAGACAGAATTTAAGAATAGCATCACTAGCTACAGGAATTACTAGCTTGAATTTTAATTTTACCATTAACTACTTCAAAAACTAAATGGACAGGATTTCTCACCTCAAAAACCATCCAACAGCCAAACACTCAGCTAAAACTCACTTAATGAGTGATGTCCAAGGTAGAAGAGAATCCAGGCCCACCTTCAAGTGTGAGGCCAACCAGATGAAATGCAGAGTGTGCTTTTTATTTTTAGAATTGAAGAATATGGCTTCAGGAAGGCATAGACTTGAATTACAAAAGGCTTATTGAGTAATAAAGGGCGTTTTTAGATAATAAGTTTTAAAACCATAAACCAAATTAATTTTAATGTAGGCCTTCTAATGCAGAAGTGCCCTTCTCTGCTGAGTTGTAACATTGTATGTTGGATGTATAACAGAAAAAAGTAGGTAGGTGGATATGAGGGCCACGGGGAAGTCACTGTCATTGCATCTTTGACTGAGGGGGCTCTGAAAAACCTGTCTGTTCCTCCTACCAAAATCCTGAAGAAAGCAGATAATGCTGTTATTCCCTCCTACAATGCAAGAATCCCATAATAAACCAGGCTCATCAAAATGTAGCAATCTGTACTTTTTTATAATGGAAAGATTCAATCTCTTCCTGTAATAACAAGTTAATTCAGACAGTCTTTCCATCAATATTAAACCTCCTTTCTCTCTTATCCGCTGGTGCTTTTTTGTCAGATAAATATGTCTCAGTTCATTGTGGAGATTGTGTTGTGGGATATCTCATTTAAAGGCTCCATCCAAGAAAACCTCTTTAAACTAATGAGTGGCAGATCATTTTTCTACATAGATACTTGAGTACTTGCAACAATCTTACACAGAAACTCAGTTCCCCTTTTAGAAATGTCAGCAAAATCTGTGGTGCTGCAGTTTGCTTTGTTTTTAAATATTTCAGACTTTCAAAACCAAGAACCTTTCTGCTCTGCCTAGGGCAGCATTAGCATAAGTTTGCCTCCTCAGCAGAAATGTTTCCTTTTCCTGGTTGCAAAAGTTGTGACGTTTAATTCATGCTGTTTGAATATCTGTATTTAGCTGGTGTAAATTGGCACCACTGCTCTGTTCTCAGTAAAACAGTGCCAGCTTACATCTGACACTAGACTTTGGTGAAAGAGGGAAGAATTATACACAGATGAGAATTGCTGTGAAGAAGTTATGTTGTTCTGCATTTCTGCATTCAATTTTTGAGCAAAAAGTATGGATAATTAAAGTGCTTAGGATATCCACATTTGCAGTAAGTTATTCTACATGTTTAAAAAAAGGGTATTATACCTTCTACAATTTGCTTTAACTTTAAATATATATTTATATTCCTACAACTAAATACAAGTTCTAGCAGAGGACTCCTTCCCATACCAAAGACCATTAATAATCAATATTTTACTATTGGTTGTCAAAAGCCAGCTAAAATTTAGATACTTATCCTGTCATTCTGCATTTTTCCTCTTCTTTCTCACCTTGTATACCTCAGGCCCTTGGAGTACTTACATGTATGTTTGTTATCTGTAAGTCAGTCTACACATGTAGCTATAAATTCAAATGCCTGGGTCACCCATTTCCTCAAGCTGTGTATTCAAGGCACTTTTTTATTGCTGTGGCCTCTAGTTAGATAGCAGTATCCAATTTGGTTTCCCTTCATCTTTAATTGTCTTGTGGAATATATTTAGAGCTGACTGGAGAGGGGAGAGGAGAAATGTTATAAAACTGGCCAACATCAAAGGATGTTGTACATCAGGATACTTTCCTGCATGATTTGCACTGCAAGAGAAGAGTAACGTAATTACGAGGGTTGTTCATCTACATGGTTTTATGTCACATCATGGACTAGTAAGTGTCCAACAATGCATTGTTGCCATTGCATATAATTCCTGTGTGGTTTTTACTTAATTTAGCAGAAGTGTGTTGAATATCATCTAAGTCATAGGCTTATACATAGTTTCAGAAGGTAAAAGGAATGTGTTCAGGTCACTGAAACAGTGAATATCCCTGTGTTTTACGTTTGAAGCAGATGTCTCGTATAAAGCCCAGCAACTATTGCACTGTAATTTTGCATTACAGATGATGCTTGGAATTCTACAGGAAAAGTAACACTTTGCAACATTTTCTCTGCTTTTGTTTATGTTCTGGTGTGGCATCTTTTGCAATTCATCAGACTTGCAGCAAAACGGAAATCTATATTTGTGTAACTTCCATGAAATATGACCTTAGTAATGTGAGGTATGAGCTTTAAGATATTGCTAGACTGAAACTATCTTCTCCAAAATATACCATTATTGGATTGTTTCTAAATCTAGCAACATGCCACATATTGCTTTAAATTTCTGGATTTATATTCTCACTGTTTCTGAATTTCTTAACAGTACAGTTCTAGTGAGAATGTACTAAACTATAATTTGTCTGTAAATCTTCCCTGTCATATGCAAACACTATAAGATCTTCAAGGGAATTGCTTTTTCTTTTAAATACAAAAAGACACTCTTTGCCTAGATTGTCAGTGTAAAGCCCTGAGTGCAAAATACAAATTACAGAAAGCCCTAGAATAACTGAAACAACTTTATCTATTGGTAGTGTAAGAATCATAACGCAAGTATTCATAACAGAAGGCACAGGCTTAGAGTCTGCCATCAGTGGTTCTCACTGACATCAGCGATGCGAGTAGGTAGAGCTTGGTAACTGTCACCGTAACTGAGAGTCTGACAAAATCTAGATAACAATGGGCAGGCAATCATCACTGAACACTTTATGTGACGTTGCAAATAAGGGTTTTCAGTGCTAAATGGCAGTTTAGCAGAAGGGAAGACAAGTTGCTTCCCCTACCTGGTGCTCCCGTGAAGGGCAGTTTCTTGTTCTCTGCTGTTACAACCGGTCCCTGAAGACAAGGGTAACTGATGTTCTTGGCAATAATAGATCCCTTGGGGCAGATTAGAGTGAAATGGCACTGAATGACTGGTGTTTATATATACATACATATATATATATATATATATATATAGGGTTTATTGTACAACAATTTGGTTGCAAGGGAAAGCAGATATGTAGCCGGTTTTGTTATTATCTATAGTAATATAGCCATATAAAAGCATAAAAATTACACTTAAGAAAATGTATTAGGAAGAGAAAGAGAAAGAAAGGATAAGAGTAAAAAGGTATCACCACCTGTGCACCCAGTGATAAAATGTGATTAGTGCAATTTCCGTGTCTGTTGGTTGAAGTGATAGTTACTATCTTGATCCGTCAGGGGTGGGGTAAACCCATGAAAAACAAAGTGCAATGGGTTAATATATGCTTAGGTTAACGTGGGTATACCCAGGTACCTCCTCTGGAGGGGTGGGAAGAGTTTTAGTGTCTGTCGCAACACTGTGGACTTTGCAAAGTCCTCCAGTGGAAGGACCCAGAAATGAGTCTGTGAGCCCTTCGGGGGTCTTTGATGGTTTATGACACCTTCTAAGACATGACAGCTGCCTTTCACGTAGTTGAGCCAGTTATAGCCCATCAGAAGGATGAGAACTTTCAGGACCATGTGTGAATGTCCCAATACCTCCGCCGGGGGAAAGTGTAGAGTTTTACAGCTGAGCCAGTTGTATAAGAAAGGACATTGGCATGATAAAAAACACTATCCCACCTCCTCAGGGCCTGCTTCTTGTCGACCTTCTCCCATATCTGCCTCAAAATCCAGCTTGTAGCCTCTGGTGGTGTGTGCACACCCCCTCTGCACAAGGGCTGTTACCTTGCACATTGTCAGCAAAGCACTCACTGCTTTTGCAAATGGCTGATTGTTTAAGTCATTAACCATTAACATTTCAGTCTCTCTCGCATCTGCAGAGTTCTGAAAGAGGGGAAGTTATGCACCAGTTTTTTACTAGTATTCAGTTTCAGTAATATAACTATTAGCAGCAGTAAAAGTTCTTGATTTTTAATTGTGGCTGACTGGGTATTTTAATGAAACGGAACTTGAATCTATTTTCTGATCAACACATTTGTGAAGGAAAAGCACAGATCTATATTCCTGTTAAGAACTTGTTATTCCCTGTATTAACATTTGGTGAGTCAGATTTATGGGCTCAGACATCTTGTCTGTATATTTGTATGCATGTGCACTTGTTTAAACCTGAGAGAATATGAATAATTGAGAACAACAGTTTTTAAGGAGAAGGCACATGGAGTAACTGCTGTTGGCTCTCCTAGGAGTCAGTTTGGGAACATGTTATTCCATTTGCAGTCCAGAGGGAAACCACAGTAAAAGCTATCCACAGGATATTTTGTAAAGCTGAGGGAACAGTGACTGCTAGGGACACACAGTCTGGACTTCAGAGTTGTGCATAAGACCTGCTAAAGAGGTGTGATCTGAATGAGGAGAGAGAAAGAGAGAGAGAGAGAGGGAACAGTTTAGTATTTAGGTACGACAGTGCTTTGGAGTGAGCATATGAGTATCTGGCCTTCAAAACTCACAACATTCACGTCTTGAAGAAGTTTTTCCTTAATGTATCTCTGGTAACATGAAGAAAACCAAACCTGCAAGTCATGCAGAGAGAGTAAATTGCCCTCTTCATTGACTTCCCCTGCACATTACACTCCTCCAGAAGAGAATGATCCCTGCTAAAAGGTTTGTCGTTCACCTTTGACCAACTCTGCTCTGTTGATTAGATTTAAGCAGGAAATGTTCCAGCAAAAGAAGGTTGAGCTTGTAATCAGGAAAAACAACCATGCAGCTCTGCCCTCTTTCAGTCGCCTTTCATTTCTCTCCTGTCTGGGCTTTCACACCAGGCCAGATGGGTCACACCGCCCCTTTCGCACTAAGGGTTCAGAAGTAGGGAAGTATGTTTTTGTCAGTGACATTCCTGTCCATTTGAAAGATCACCTCTGTCCCTTGGGATACTGTCCCAGGTGGAGTTGCCTCCATGGCTTGGCAAGGGAGGAAGGAAGCTGACCTCAAGCCTTGTCAGTGGCAGCTGCTGCGTTACCGAAAGAGGAGCTTGCTGCCCTGCTGCTCTGTGTCTCAGAACTGATGATTTTGGGAGTCATTGCATGATTCAGTTATTCCCCCAGTTTTCACTTGAGACTTTAAGGGGTTGGGATTTGGCTAAGGAGCCATGACAGATATCATCATGTTAGCCAAGATTTTTAAGAAGTACATGCACAGATAGATTTAAATTTAGTTGTTGCAATCATGTTGGTTCACTTCGTACTTCCTTTTTTCTGTTACCTGTAGTCATAGTTTAAGGAAGGCTTATTTGAAATTCAAATGGATCAAATAACAAGAGACATGATAGATCGCACAACAGAAATAATAAAAGCTAATCGATGGTCAAGGAAACACAATGTGAAAAAGCAAGTGGCCTCCAGCCATTCCTTCTGAGGTCACAGGCCAGCACAGGGAGAAGAAACTGAGAGCTTGCTGGGCAGTACCACACTGTTCATCCATCTCAACTTCAGAGAAGGCAGCAAGCTGAGAGGTGGTGTGGAGTGGCGCTCCCCAGCTGGGCTGAATGGAACTGGTCTGCTTTGTACAACTGTTCTTGTGATGCCTGGCTCCACATATGTTCTTGCTGCTGAGAGCTCTCTGCCACAGATCATAAATAATACCTGCATTGACAAATTTCTGTATATTCTCTTTACCATCAATCCAAACTACTTAACCTTGACATGTGAAGCTAATAGGGAATATACCTTGTAACTCCTTCATTCTAAAGAGTCCCTTTTGGTAGCTAATTGAGGCTAGGTTATAAATTTCATAACCTTATTTTTAAGTACAACAGCTCCAGTTCTTAAAAACAAACAAACAAAAATCTGCCCATAGTAGTAAGGTTAGTATTTTAAAGTCATTAGACTGTAGACATTTCCTTAAAGTGATGTAAAGAGGAACTTATATTTTTGTGAGGACCAAGGCTTATAAAAGCCATTCTTTTTGATCCAAAAATTTACTTTATCAACTGATTTATAATCCTGGATCCCATTTCCAGCCACTTGCACTGTATTAGTTGATTCAAGTAGCTTTTAACATCTGGTCACAGAACAATTTGAATATACTTTATAATTGTCACAGAATGGGTCAGTGTGGAAGAGATCAAAATATCAAGGGAATTCTACAATACTAAAATAAGAGAGAGAGCAGTTGTGGGGTGGAGGAGAGTAGCTACAAATGTCTGTGTCTTGGTCTAGAAACAGTATTTGTGTGTGTGTGTGTCACGTGAAAGGGAGGAGGGAGACAGAAACGCAAAGATTTCTAGTCTTAACTGTATTAATAAGAAATAATTAGCAATAAGTACTTGCAGACAATCAGATCCTTATGTTCCAAACACTGCCTGTCGACTAATGGACAGAACACAGGTTGGAAGGGTTTCTGACCTCTGATATGAAGCCACACTTAAGCTGGGGAGAACTCATCAGCTAAATAAGTGCCTCCAGAAAATTAGAGCCTTATGAACCCAGCACTGCCTGCCGAACTTCTGGACAGAACACAGGCTGGAAGGATTTCTAACCTCTGCTTTGAAGCCACACTTAATAGCTAAAAAAGAACTTTCCCAACAAAAGCTCCCGAAATAACATTTATTAATACAAATATGTGACAGTTATTGTGGGTTCCGCTTTGCCAGTGATAACGTTTAGCTGCAAGA
>JAWWLZ010000139.1:21528736-21548688 GCA_035041345.1 Poliocrania exsul
TCTTCTGCTGGGAGCACCCCTCCAGGGGGCTGAGGCATTTCCCTCAACCCATCCAGGCTTATCAGGGCCATCACCCCACAGTGTATTTGTATTATATCAATGAGGTGTAAAAACTGGGATACTGGAGAGGGAAAGGCAGAAGTTTGGGAACTAAATTTCCCTGGTAAATTAACTAGTGGGGGGGGGGGAGGTTTTTAATTGGTTTTTCCCATTCTAAAACTCTAAGTCATACTGTGTGCATGGTGAAAAATAGAAGCAATTTGAGCCAGGATGTTAATAAGGTTTGATCTTTTAAAAAAGAAAAAAAGAAAGAGCCAGCAAGAGAGGGAGAAATATAATAATGTTTTGAATTTGAATAAGATGTTGGCTAACAGCAATGGAAAGAAACATCAATTCAGAGGGAAGAAAACTGGCCAAAATTGCATTATGGAATATGAATCATAGAGTAGCTAGAAAGCAAAATATGTAAGGAAGCAGCAGCAACAACTGAAAGACTGGACACCTTACAAGGATTCTGCTGTTGAACAAATTATCTATTCCTAGTGTTTTTCTACCAACAAAATATAATTCAGATCTTCCAGAAGAGAATAAATAACTATATAAAAACTATTACATTAAAGAAACAAATGATTTTTAGAAGTCATCAGCCTTGGCTGCATACACTGATGCTAACTTGTACTGTGCTTCCCTTCCTAGAAGATCATCTGTCATGTCAAAAAAGGTGTTAGGTTGGTATGAGACTACTCTTAGTAAATGCAGATTCTATTTACCTCCTTTTTAGTTTTTCCCTCAGAAGTGGTTCTCCAGCTTTGTAAAATTTTGAGAAGCTAACTCTGGCCAACAGATACTTGATTATTTTCTTTCTTTTCTTAAAAAATGGCTCTTCCTTTGTTATCTAAGCAAGGTAATATTATCCTTGTTTTGGCAGGGCTTCACAATTTAGTCACCCTGAATTGGCTCCAGTAGACTGTCACTGTCATTTTAGAAAACTGAGCTAAGGTGCTTAGGTGTGGGGTTTTTTCATTCATGGCTGCACTATCCTTAATTTCTATCCTGTATCTCATTACATAAGAACCCACTTTGCCTCCTTAATTTGTAACATGTGTCTGAAGGACACTTTGGGGGTACTTTTAATCTACTTGATTACCCCAGTTCAGCTTGTGTTTTCATAACTGTCACTAAATTCTGCATTTTGTCCCTGAAGAAACAGCTTTTTTCTGTCAATCAGTTTCCCCCACCCCCCCACCCCGCCCCACTCTCATACTTAGATAGTCTGTTGACTCCCAGTATCTTATTTCATGTAATTATTCATCCAGTTATGCGTGGAGCCTTTCCCTGCAAGTTCTTTCCTTCCTTTTAGCAACAGAGTCTAGCCAGTTTTATACCTTTCACACTGTTTGTTTTCATGGTAAAATCACAAATTAGTTCTCCCAAACCAACAGCCTTGGAAGAATTAAGGTTTAATATTATCACATTATGTCCTTATTCTAAGTCCATTGGCAAAAGGAATTGAAAGTTTTTGCTGGCACTTTCAAAATGTAAATCAGACTGCAGTCAAAATATCCTGGCTTTTACTAATTTTTTAAGTCCTGGGATTTACCATTTTATTCCAGGGTTTTTATTCATGAGGTTCTTAAGCTGAATACAAATTATTGTTCTTATAGCAACCTGAATACGAATTATTGTTCATACAGCTAGCTGATAAACATTTAAAGCCAAAAATGGCTCTCAAAGACCATCTGCCAGTGGTTACACCAGAGACTCTGGCAAGCTTCTTTGAAAGGAGTCACGTTAAGCCAGGTGGTTGCTAAAGGCATCTCTCCTGTTGAATGTCCCTGCACACAGGGCAGAGGTTTGGAGCTACCCCCTTGTGCTGTTTATCCATAGGAGTGAATTAAGCAGGGCCAGGTAATGTTCTCAAGTGCTGAACCTGGATTATCTAGACTGGTACAGCCATCTTTGGCACGAGTTTGGACTACACTCAACAGGTAGTTTGCATGAAGGCACACTGTAATTTTAGTAATAAAACAATAGTTTAATATTACCATAGTATATTAATAAATATAATACTAATTATTATAATTGTGACAAAACCAACAATAATAACAATATCAGTAATTGTTGTCCACACTGAGCATCTTCCTCAGGTCTCCTCCACCTTCCTTATAAGCTTAAGAGAGTTTTGTTAAACAGTTTTTAAATGCACAGTATCTAAAATGATGCAAATATTTTGCTGTATTCCACAGGAGTGATGCCTTTCTCTTATTGCACCAGGTGCAAAATTGCATCCGCATTTGCCTCAAAGACAACTAACTAGTCGATTAACTTCAAAAGAGAGCTGGGAATAAAACTACTGTATATGTAGCATGGCCAATTAGGGGACTCAGGAGCAAACTGGGAAATCAAATTGCCTGGCCAAGCAGCTGCAGACACACCCCTTTCAGGCCTGTTGTCCACCCTCTTGCCCACATGGTGATGTCAAACTGCTAGCATAAGAACCTAAGTTAACAGGGAAGAAAACCTGTCTTAGTAAACGGAGCGTTTCATTGACCAGAAACCAGGGCAAACAGTTCTTCTGTTTTGTGCTTTCTCTTTGGTTTGTTTAGGAAGTTCCAGATTTTTCAGTAAATTCAGCTGTGAGTGGGAAAAAGCTGTGGGAGCAGGACAGAAGTTAGTTCTGCTGTGCTTACCTGTGCCCTGATGTGCTCACTTTAGAGGATGACTGGGAGCACTCATGGGAGGGTCGACAATGTGATGACTCTTTTGTGCTAAAAGTGCCTTGGAATGCTCTGAAACTACTGCAGCATGCCTAATGCCTATGCAAACAACCCAGGTGCTTGCACAAATGTCTAGCATTAGGAGCATGAACAATCTCGTTGACTCCAAGGGCCCTTCTCATGCATTTACAATAGGCACATTCTTATGCCTGTGGGTGTAGGGAGCCAGAAACCTACTTCTGCAGTCACACCATGTTACTTCAGTCTTTGATGCCTACCGTGATTTCCAGAGGAAGAGTTTGCAAACACTGAGCCGAGATCAAATATGTTTACTTATGCTGAGTATCATTACCTCACTCTGTTGGCATTTCCTTTCACTTCAGTGGGGCCATTTGCAAAGCTGTGCTACTTCACCAGTAAAAACATCAGTTTGGGTAGTGATGTGTGTGTGACAGCACAAATCTCAGCCCCAACCATTCCATTCTGGTGCTGTTAAAACAGACTTAGAATCAATCTCCTGTCAGTAAGTGCAGTGCATAATAGTGCTCATATTACAAGCCACGTAATATTACTTTTCAGCTTCACATCGTTACGAATAATTAAGGGATAATAGAAACCACTTGTTGGTTTATGGGACAGTAATCTTGTTCACAAAGGGACAAGCCACAGGACCAAAAGGAACCAAATTATTGGCAGAAAAAATGGCGATAATGATGTTCTTAGAGGTGTAGGAAGAAATACTCATCTCAGATATTTCTGAGAGCTGCTCCATCAGTTTTAAGATGACAAGCTGCCTACTAGGAAGAAAAATGTCCATCTTTCTGTTGATTTGCTTTTATCCTGACATACTTTCAGGGCTGAATTAGTAAAATGTTTACCTCTGAAGCCTAGAATCCTTTTTATTATGGATTTTTTTAATAAAAATTGTAGTTGTCTCTGAGTATAAGATGGTGTTTCAGCTTCAGAAACCAGAGCTACTGGAACAAAATCAACAACAAACTACTTTCATGCTGATGTAGGCATGGCTTTTACAACCCACAGACTTCATCCTCAGTTTTCAAATTGCTTGTAGTTACTTTGTTGTAGATAATAACATAATGTGGAAAGTAATGGTTCATAGGTAGTTAAGAGGGAATATCCCAGAGTGCTTTCATGTTGTTACCACTCATGACTAAGTGCTGTCTATCCAGAAGAGACACAAAAATTCTAGAGACTGGTAGCAATCCAAAACTTAGAGCATTATTTAACACAGAAATTAAAAGGCAACTGAAAGAGGCTTATATTACTGAAATGAGAAAAGTTAAGATAATATACAGTGATGTAAATCAGACCCATTCAATAAAAAAGACCAAGGAACATATTCCCTTCCAGATGGGCAAGCCAAAGTGAAAATGAAGGTCACAAACTCAACTGTGCATACTAAATAGGTCAAACTCACTCACTACAATATTCTTTCACCCGTCCTAGTAGAACAACCAGTAATATTCGGCTGAGAATTGCAGGCATACATGAGAAAAACAAAAACCCTGCAACAAAATCTCATTAAGAGCTTTGGGCTGAAATGACATAAAAAGGTATTAAAAGTAATTCCTGCTTGTGTAGTCAAATGAGTTTGCCTGAGGTCCTGCTCCACATTTTCAGCCGTGTTCTCAACAGATTCAGGCATTACTTTCTCATATATTTGCATGTTGAAATACCCTCTTGGGCATATGAATACTTGTTCATAGGTACATATTGTAAACATTGTATCTGCCACCCATAAGAAATAAGGTGTATGAATCAAAATGGCACCTATAGTCTAGAACTTGTTTTGACTACCAACAGCATTTTGAGACATTACCTGTAAACCAGGGAAGAGTGTGCAAATGAAGGGAGACCTTCTTGTGAGAGCTAAGTAGGGTGGTCCAAGTGGCTCTGTGTGCTGCATCTGCCCCAAGCCACTACCTGCTCACATACAGTTAGGAGGAGAAAGCAGTGGGGTTTGGTTGGGTTGGAAGAGGCATGGGGGATGAAGCACACAGGGTTTCTTCCCTTTTGGCCTTCTGAGGTACTCAAACTGAAAGAAGTTTGAGTTCTTAACAGATAAAATATGTGAAGTGGGAAAACCTTGTTCACGTGGCCGGAGCTATCGATGAGAAAAACAGTGTAAAAGCATTGGTACAGCTACCAAAATATTTGCTTATAATAAATCACTAAATGTTAAACTTTTGTGATTATTAACCAACACTTTTCAAAGCCATACTACTCTCATCAGAAAGGAATCTGCATGCAAAATTATTGGGGGAGTCCTTTGGGCATCTGTGACCTGTAACAACACAGACTCTTTAATAACATCCTCCTAGCAGCTGCAGAAGCACTGCAGAATTTAGGCTAAAAAGATAGCTGCTCAGTGGCTTCATTCTGCTTCCCCCAGACAACAAATGTTTCCTATCTTTTTATGTCACACTAATCCATCTGTAAAATTCTGGCTATGTGCAAGGAACAGGGCTGGGCCCCAAATGTGCAACTGTGGACACTCTTTTCTAGCAGGATGTGTGAAGGCAGCTAGGATTTGACTGCCTGCATAGTTTAATTGTAAGGTCTAACTATTGACAGTCTTCTTACTGCTCATTTCCTAGTTGTTGTCTTCTGATTATTTGCGACATCAGGACAGTCGGCTATAGAAAATGCAGCCTCATATAATCTACCCCCTTATTCATTTTGTGCTATAGTAAATATTCAGGCAGAGTCAATTATAGAAGTAGAAGAATTAAAACCTAATGAAAGTTAATCAAAGAGAAGAACTTCCTTCAGGCTGGCCATGCGTGTCTGTAGTTTGTCTGTCATTTATAATACTGCAGCCTCTGGTTCATAGTCAAGCTGTAATTCTGCCAGTTAATGTATCCAATTAACCCCACTAATGAGCTAATCAACAGTGTAAAATCTGTGTAAAATCACTGAGGGTGTATGATGAATGGGAAATGCACTGAACTCTCACGGTATAAAAAGTGCTTTATTGCACTTGTTAAAGTGGCACAGTCTTCTCCCTCTCTAAAGGATAATTTATCACTAGGGTCTGTAACAGTGCCATGCCCTGATAAGGGAGAGGTGGCAATAAACCCATCATAAAATGATTACTCAGGAATGCAGAGCAATTAAAGTGTCTCTGCATATGAGAGTCATAGGCTAGAGAGCAAAAATGGTATTTTTTAGTGTAGAGTGCTAATAAAAGGTAAACAGTTGGGTTTAGGTGATCCACAATTTGGAAAGCAAATACCTATTTCATACAAATATTTCAGTTTAGGAGTAAATAATCTATTGAACACTGTGGTTATGATATATGAAAGTCAGTCAAGACTAGATTATGCCACCTTTTTCAGCATGAGAAATGTTTGCTGCAGTGATAATCCTGGTAATTTCAATAGATCATGTGAATAGGAAAGTAATATTCCACCCAAATAAGCATAACAGAATCTGGCTGAGAGAAAAGAATCAGATGAAACTATACTTTCTTGCCTACAGTCATGACTAATGCAAAGCATTGAAAACAGTAATTAATTTCAATTAATGTTTTGTTATTTTATTTAGTATCTATACTTCCTTTCTTTCAGCATCTCTTTTTAGGAGATACAGTTTAGGGAAAAGTAACACATGTAGGAGAAGAAAGGAAAGAAAACTGAAATACTGGCATGCAAAAAAACCAAGAAAAACAAATTCTGCTAAGTAAAGGGGTAAGGCAAATTGTCATAGGAGTTTGGGAAACAAGGAAGTTAGATCCAGCCCTCTGAAACTCTTATAGATAATTAAATTTGTGTTTATCTGGTGCAATATAGTTATGTATAAGAGTAGGAGGAAATGGGTTACATGAGCTGCGAGAGACTGAAACTCTTCTGTGCCTGAATTTGAAATTATTGTACTCTTCATGTACCAAGAAAATCTTTTTTAAAACTATACAAGAAGCAACAATGATTTTAGTAGAAAGAAATAGAGTGTCAAGGGTTTTCTGCGATATTGAGAGATACATACATTTAGCTCTACCATTTATACTTCAGGAAAAAAAAAAACTAGATTGCAGTAGCCACTGGTAAAATACAGCCTTTGCAGTTGGTTTTGGTATATTTTTTTGAATGCAAAGGCAAAATGAATCATTTTCAAAAGAATTATAGGAAATAAATCTTAGACAAGGTTTATAAAAAGCAGTATTTGTCAAAGCATTCTGCAAAGAGACAAACTGCAGGACATTTTTTCTTGTGGTGTGTACGGAGTCTTCCCAAAAGAGTTAGTGTTTTGTCTCTTTTTGATCTTCCTTGCCACTCTTGCACTGACAAAAATAGGAGGTTTGAAATATTTTGTGTAGAGTGTAGGTATTCTTGGTTGGTGTGATTATATTACAGGATGTGAGTACATGTCCCAGGCTTGAGCTCTGTCAGGTATTCATATCCTCCTCCAGCATTCCCTCTGCACTTTTCTACCTTGAAGTCTTACTGGTGGAAGAGGGAAAGACAACTAAGTGAGCAGAAAGCGGCTCTGTGAGCTCGTCCAGGCAGCCTTGGGCAGTCTCCATCACCACGCTGGAGTTGTTGAGCAGTGCATTGGGATGCAGTGGGAGGGGAGCACAGGACACTTAAAGACATGAGGATTTGAGAAAATTGTAGGGGGAACGCCAATTAACTTTAATTATAAAAAAAAAGTACAATAAAAAGAGACAAAAAGTTAAGTGGCACATTTTGGGGGTGGGAATTCACAGAGGGCCTGGGAGGAAAGTAAATCCCTGTGTGGTGCACAAGCTGCAGGAAACATGGAGGTTTCTGGAGAACAGGAGGAGGAGGCTAGTTTTGGAGAGGGATTGGCATAGAGCAGATATAATAAATGTTTAGAGCATGAGAGAGAGAATTTAAAAGGAGAGGAATCATATTCACCAAGAAAAATCATAGAATCTTTTACTACAGGCACATTTACAGAACAATGGACATCTATACCTTACCTTCACTTTATCTGTGCCCCAGAATTTGCTGAGTTGTCTAATATCCCTGATTTCTTATAATTTAATAACACTATTGTTATGTTGTGAATTAGCAGAAAAATCAAGACTGTGGTAATATTGCTTGGATTGTCCATATGTGTTTTCAGCTACCAAACTGTCACACAAAATTGAGATATGTGTGCAAGCTACTTCTGAAACAGGTCTTATAAGCTATTATTATGTTGTCATTGTTGTTGTTGGGTTTCAAGCAGTACATCACTACGGTGACCAGAAACAGCTCGTATTTCATCATGATTTTCTGGTTTGCAGCAACAGAAAGATCCTTACATTCTTTGAATTACTCAGTTCCCCTTTGGAAGTTTTTGATGCAGTCAAAAGGGATGGAAATAGAAAGGGGAAATGCCTTCTGCTGATACTGGGATGTGTGATGCACATGCACTTTGGGTCACCAGACACCAGCACTGTCACTGAACCTGTGGCTAGTATTGCTCCACACTTCCTTTATGTCAGACAAATACTCCTGAGCCTTTGGTGTGAATTAAGCTGAATTGCTGCTCTGGGTTAGGATTATTTTTTGTCATTTCTGAATTAGTTTTAACCTAAGCCAGTTGCTCCCTTTGGTTCTTTGCATGGCACAAGAAACGGAGGCGGAGGCAGAGGAGCAATCAGCCCAGTCAAGGTGCGAGTAGGATGCTGCCTTTCAGCATCAGTGCCAGCTGTTAGAGCTGATTCACATTTTAGGCCCAGTAGAGATATACAGTGATTGGTATAAATGTTTCCTACCGTACTTTTCCTGTATCTTGTTTCCATCTGCTTTGTATGTGAACGGTAACATACAGGCAGTGCAATCCTAGAGGTCAGAAACCCAGTGTGCCTGTCCCCTGGCAGGGAAAAACTACACAGCTGGTAAACTGTTGACCAGCAGAGGCAGCCCCTTAGCCACACATCTCAGCTTTGTGTCCCTGCTAGAGAAAAAAAAACCCAAACCCAAACCAAAGCTGCCATTCCAGCATTCTAAGTTTTAAGGATCAAGAACTGGACCCACCTAATTTTCTTCAATATACAGATTTCTTTGAGCAAAGCGTTTGCTGGAAGTAGTTCAATATGAACCAGGTTTTAGGTAGGAAAGATCTTCTGAAACCCTCCTTTCAGCTGGGTTATTTCTGAATGCCATTTAAGGCATATTCCAAAACTGAGTGTACTTCATTGGCAATTCTGACTGGGAACAAAAATTTAGCATTCAACTATTGTCCAACTCCTCCTTTCATGCCATTTATAATTTGGAGGTAGTACAATTTAGAGGCATGGTTTTCCAAAGCAATCCCTGGAGCCTTCAACTAGGAAGTGTATTAAAAGCAAACCAAAATTGGACTATTATACAACTTTATTCCCCTTTAACCATATCCCTAGATTTAGTTCTAAATTGCACAGATGTCTGAGGTTCTTTTTTAATGCCATCCACTACAAGACAACATTATCTTTCACACAGTCCATTCCAGACCCTACATTACATTCCAGATGTACCTATGTGGTTCAAGTTAAAATTTAGTTTATACCTTTTGATATTAAAATAAATTTTTCAGCGTAGAGGTATAATTAGAATATATTCAGTCTGTAAACAAGTTGCTGTATAGTTGAAGGAAATTTATTTTTCCCTTCAACAGTGTAAGGATTTTAGTTAGCAGTTGATATGCAGATCAGCCAACCTTGTAGAAGAGGTAAGCAGTGTGAAATTATATGTGAGTTATTAATAATTCCTAATAGGAGGAACAGACCTGACAGAGAGGCTGAATTAAATGACTGTAATAATCACAGAGATGCATTACTTGGGATTCATTTCAGCAGATTTTTGATACTCTGTAATGGGAGAGTCAGCTTTTAACGCAGCAAGAAAATACGTTCTTCCTCATTAACAATATTTTCTGTTGAATTTAAATTCTTTTGCTTTACATTCATACAGTGATGCCAGTACTACACTCGTAGGATGGCTTTTTATTATAAAAATGCTTGTCTAAATACATCCATTGAACTGCAGTTTCCAAAGTATGAAAAAGATTGTTTATGTCTCTTCTCAGACTTTTATCTATTCATCTCCTTTTCTATTGAATTCTAAGAAGGCAGTAAAGAATTATTTGTTAAATACTGCATAATAGCAAAAGGGTCGCTGTAAGCAAAAAGAGAAAAAACCCAAAAATAATAACATGCTACACTGCAGGAAAAAATGGTGGGAAACTATTTGGTAATCTTATTATTCTAGCCTTATCTGTCAGAAATTTTAATCCTCCTTTGATCCAGTTGTCTTTCTTACAACTGATTTTCACGTTATAGCATGTCTTTCTATGTGCACAGATTTTCAGCACAGGGCTGTCTATATGCTGTTAGACATAGCAAGATCATCTGGATATGACTGACAAGAGATTGAAATATTTTAAAGGAAATGCCTTTATTATGTCTATAACCTTTTCTCAAAATCCCATGTGTATTTCTAAAACAGGTGGGTGAGTCAGAAAAGGATGTGTGCACACACACCACCACACACCCACTGTGCACACCCAAGCCCAAACTAAGGAAATGCTTTCCTGTAACATGGAGGATGCATAAATGTCAACAAGAGCGGTAAATAATGGACATTAGTTTGAAAAAGGAGACAAGAGCTTAGTGGGAAATCAAGATGAATAGCTGTCGAAGAAGGCTTGATAAAAGACAAGTGAGGAGAAACAATTGAACCAGACTGAACATGTACATGGTTATGGAGAGCCAATGATAGGACCTACATGAAAGAGGGAGTAAGTATGAAAAGTATCTGTGCTATTGTGTACCAAATTTCATCATAATCCAGCTTTGGTTTAAATACAGGTATGAAGTACCATACTAGTTTACAGAGAAACTAGGACAAAGCTTAGAAAACAGGACTCCAGCACACAGTGGATGACTTCTGTTCCATAACTTACACAGAAGATGAGTAGGATATTCATTGCAAATGTACATACAGTGTTATACAAGTTTTTAAAATACAAAATTACTATGTGAAAATTACTGTTCCTGTTTAAATTATAACACCTGCTTATAATGATTTCAAAAATACCAGCCTGTGTGTGGGAATTTGGAGGAGGAAGGGAATGGAGTTGATTATTTACTGATTTTCTTTTGTGGGTGTATTTTCTTATGTTTGGGCTCTTCATGGTTAAAAAATTTGCACTATAATTTATCTGTCCTGTATAAATTAGTATTAGATAATTCCTATTTCTTCAATTCCTTAACTGGTAAGTATCTGCTTCTATTAAATTGGCAGTATGCTCTCCTCTCTAGGTTGCACTTTTCTGTTGAGAATTTTTTAAGAAGTTTGGATAAAAATACAAATATTCCAAGAACATCTTTGCATCCTATGACCAGTTTTTCTGAATTTTCAGATCTTCCAAAACTGAAAATAAATTTACCATTTGTATCCATTTGAAAACAGGTGTATGTATAGAATGGTTAGTTTTCTCATCTGCCATGATCTCCAGATGCTTATAAGAAAAAAAAATTTGTATTCTCATCCATTTTAGTAGACTATCTCAGGTCTTTAAGGGCTTTTTCTGACTTGGCAACCCTTCCCAAACAAACAAACAAACAAACCCCAACAACAACAGCAACAACAACAAAAAAACCCCAACAACCCAATTATTATTGCATGTTTTCTTTTGAAAAAATTGCATTTTAATCATTGCTTACATGGTCTGTTTGGTAAGATGAAACAGCTGTAACATGTTCCTCTTTTGTAATTTCATTTTATTTCTATATAGTCTCTCTTAATATTAAAAGCTTTTGTCTAGGCCAAACCCTATGGGATTATTGTGCACAATTCATTTTTGTTAGGTAGGCAAACAAAATACCTCCCAGCACAAATTCTTAGACCTTGTGTTCTCCTTTGAAGATATTTTCCTCAGTGCAAACAGGAAGGCAGAAAATGCATACGACCTCTTCCTCATCATTTGCGATCAAGCAGGTACTCCAAAAATTACATATTTGTAAAGAGAACAGCTCTCATGCTACTCCTTGAGTGGCAACAGACCATGCACTCTGAAGATATTCCTTGGTTCAGTAATCTCAGTTATTTCAAGAGATTACTAACATTACAGACTGTACCATTAAACTACAGTTTTCCTTTACAGCAGTCAAGGCTGTGGAATGAATAGAAAAGAGAAGACTTTAGTTATAGTGCCTTGTTACTAAGTATCATGTGGATTTATTTTTTTAATTTTTTTTTTTTAACTTAAGGCTGTCCAAACATCACATGCTATAGGATAACATTCTCAACTGCTTTTAAGATTTAATTTCTTCAATATGGAAATTGAAATTTTCTATGTTGGTCTTATTTCTCTTCAAATATCTCAGAGAAAGTGTCAAATCAGCCAAACAGTTCTGTTTTGGAGGCTTTAGTGATGCATAGCTTACTGAAGAGTTGTGTCAGTACAACATAGGGCACAGAGAACTGTGGTATAGGACAAGCTGCTCAAGGTTATAAACTTTTGAAAGCTAGTACATCAGAAAATCTGTTCTAACTTCAGGGTGGAAATATTTTTTACGAACAAGGTGACACAAAAGATGGTAGAAAAAAAGGAATCAGCTATTGAATTTAAGGAAAAGGAGATAGGAAGAGAAATTACAATAGACTGTGACTGAGTTTTTGTGTAGTGCAGGTGTGTTTGTAGGACACACAAGATTTGATCAAGGCAGGAATTAGCTGAGTGAGGAAAATGCACATGAGAATCTAGATATGAGAAGATGAAAAGGAATCATACAGGGCATCAAGGACATGCTGGGACTGGGGAAACAGAAAGATGAAGTAGGACACAAAAAGAAAAGGAGACTGGACAACTAAGGAAAAAGAAAGCCAAAAGCCAGTGGTAAGCAGGGCATGGCAAAGTCTGCATGACTAGTATGTGTCTGGCTGTAAAGAATGTCAGAGTATACCAAGAACAAGGAAGCAGCAAATGGGAAGGGAACATGAGAAAATGAAGGAGATGAGAAAATGAAACTAGATGCAAGGATCTGAGGGACTGTGAAAGGATGGGTATAGATTGTAGATTTTCAAGGGATAAATTATGTAAACCTAAGGGAGCCAGATCAAAGTCTGGGGAAATGAGCAGAAGTGCCTATACTCACTAGACTCCTGTGTACTGAGCAGCAGCAATAGAACCAAACTCCATTTCTCTGCATTCATTTGCTATCATGAAAGATTTATGGTTCACATTTCCTAACAGTGTTGATCCACATATCGGATTACAACTGTATTATGGAGTTTTCAGTTGTGGCATTAAACCAACAGTACGCACTCATGTGGCAAATTTCCATCCTTAGAGATATTCAAAGGGTGTCTGGATGTGGTCCTTGGCAGCTGTCTTTAGGTGACCCTGCTTCAGCAGAGGGGTTGGACCAGATGACCTCTAGAGGTCATTTCCAACCTCAACCTGCCTGTGATCCCGTGAACTCATAGTCCACTGTCAGGCAGTGTGAAGGAGGGGCAGATCCAGGGGAATGGCTTGTTTATTCTGAGTCCTGTGAAATGCCACACACCCTTTATGTTCTCTCTCCAGCTCATACAGAGCAGTTTCTCAAAATCAAATGTGTTAGAATTAAAATGTTCTTCTGGGGCATTACTTCCGCAGGTTGGACTCAATGATCTTGGAGATCTTTTTCAACCTTAACAATTCTATAATATTTTCAATTGCAAACTTGCATGCTATTTGTTTATTGCCCTTAAGACCTGGGAAATCATAGCTGATTTAACAAAACTTGATTGCCACAACACAAGAAAAGGATTTGTAAACACAATAATTTCTGCTGATAAAGGAAATACTAAGAATATGAGTTTCACTGATCTTCAAACATACTTAAGAGGAATCTCAAAAGTCATACAATATTTATATTACTTTCTTAGGAGCATACTACTTACCCTGACTTATCATCTTTCCTGAGAACTGTTATTTTTGCAGGTTAGGGAGATCCAGTAACATTTCTCTCTGCAGTCTGCAATAAAGACCATATAAACCAAATGCTAGTAAACACTGCATTTTTTTGTATAATGGGAGTATGAAAATGAACCTTCAAAATTTGATCACATACCTGTTGAGAATTTATGAAGACAAGTGATTCTAATCTGTAAAGGGGCAATAAATATTCATATATCTATGTGAGAGCTACCAACACAGCAAGAGTTGTATTGACATATAGACAGGGATTTGGTTTTGCCAGTTCATTTTTGCTCAGAAGCCACCAGCCCTTAAGGTGTAACTTGTTCTGGTTTTGGCATAACTTTGGCTTTCCTCTATGTTCCCTATTCTCACACTCCTGAAGTTGTGTCACAAATGCCCACAGGAAGAGGAATACACTGGCCACTACTGGGAATTTTCAGAGGCCTTTCAGTAATTGTCTGTAAGAACAGTTCAGTGAGGCAAGGCATGTCCTTACAAGCAATTTAATTCTTAATCACTAGGGCTTTGAGGAGGAAGAAACTAAATGTTGTAATGAGAAAATGCCAAAGAAATATGGATGAGTTCTAGGAAGATGTAGAGACTCATTCTCTGTCACCATTTGTGGTGATTTTCACACACAGCACAACAGCCTTAAGTGGTGGCATATAGGAGTAAATGATGGTACGTTTCAGCAGAGATATAGGGTAGAACAGCTGCTTGTAGATCTTCACTCCATGAAATGAAAGGTGAAAAAGACATGACTTCTATCCATACAGAATGACCACAAGCAAAGCCAAATTTTAGATTGGTTTGTTTTTAACTTTGTAGAGATCTTCACTTTTGCATTAGAACTAGTTTTCCCTCTGCAGTGCTCTACTTTCCCACTCCCTTTTTAGCCTGAAGGAGCATCTTTTCTCACAAATACTGACACTGCATTCCTTGAGACTGGTTGCATAAGTGTCCCATGGGCTTGCAAAAAATGTGGTGCTGTATACTCAGGGCTTTGAGTCCTGAGTTGATGAAAAACACTCAGTGTGATCTGTCAAGCTGAATTCCTAGGTGCTGAACCCCATGTACCATATGACATTGATGGATCAAGAAGCATATGAACTCTCACATTTTTGAATGTGTAATGGTGTTCAGAAGTTTCAGAATAATTTTGAGTATGAATATTTATTCTTCTAAATACATATATATGTAGGTAGGTGTGTGTATACTTCTCAAAAGACCTGAACTATGCACTTGGAATGGTTTTTTTTAAAATTGCTTTCTGAGAAAATACACAGCAACTGATGGCACTATTGACATAATTTGTAAAGGGAATAGTTGATTACCTGTTCTGTAACTGAGCCAATGAATATTCATAGATCCCTTGGTATGGAGCTGGCATATTTCAGCTAATTAAGTCTTCTGCTTAGTTGGTGCATATGCATACTTTCCATATGATATGAAAGTATGTTTAATTGAGGTTTGGCAGATAATACTAAATAGTTTGCAAACAAACAAACAAAGCAGACTCTGCTGCCATTTCCATAAATGGAATGATACAACTTCATGGACACTTCTACAAAAAAGTCATCCCATTTCAGAAGGGTCTAAAATTCACACTCTCAGGGCATGTTTCAATTAGAAACTGGTCAGAGAAGCATTTCTTACTTCAGAAGTGCATACAAATTTCTACTCAGAGTGTTTCTAAATGCTGTTGATATTGACATTATCCCCTTTACTGAATGTATTTGAAAATACTATACAGCCTTTGAATTAAAGTTTTAAGATGTCATTTTCCCTTTGAGAGTCTTGAAAGCAAGCCCAGGTAAACTAAAGGTCAGAAGTTGAGCTGCTATCTCAGTTTCTTTTTTAACTTCTTACTGTCTTTTGGTGGGAACAGACATAGTGGCTGGCAAGGAGCACAGCCTGCCAAAGGGTGCTCATCATCACCTTGTTCAAAATAGGTTGCCTAATAAGATGACCCAAGGGTAGTTTCGGGGTGTTGTACCCGTGTATCCTTTCAATGGCTTTGCCACCTGGCCTTAACGGTAGGACAGTTGGATTCATGTCTTGATGCAATAGAGAATCCAGACACAGCTGAGGTGTGTCCCCAAGCCTGGAACTTGGAGCTTCTGTGCTCTCAGAGCCTAGAGGTACCCCAATATCCAGTCAAAGGAAAATGATGTAAGTGATATGCTCCGCTGCTCTGTTTCCATGGAGCCCTTGCCCTTCCTCCCTCCCACAGCTGAAGGACTTAAACTTCACTTTGGTGCCACAGTGTTGTCGTGTTAATGGTGTACATCAATCTAGCCACTGATCTCAGTTACTCTTTACTACCTATCAAAAAAACAGCTCACTAATTTTTATTCTTAAATTATATTTCCTTCTTTTGTTAGTCTTTCCTGCATTCTATAACCTTTTCCACCAGAATGGCACTGTCCCATCCTTTTCCCTGATATCTGTTATTGAACAGAAGACTTATGTGAGTCCACCATCTGCAACAGCATCTTTATGCCTAATTGACTCATGACTCTTCTTGGATCCCATCTTTTTCTCTGACCCATGAGTGCTAACACCTTCTGTAATAAAAATATCTAATTCTGGAGCGTGGGTGATTAGAGTTGGTTATGAAATAGAGCTTTTTAATCAAAATCATTGCTTCAGACCCACTCCTTGTTACGGGCTGGAGTCCATCTGGAGAAATCATACTGGCACAGGTTTAAGGGAATAAACTGTCTTCACTCTGTAGCTGGTGAGAAAATGTTTTAATGTATATGAACTCCAAGGCATTCATGGCAATATTTATATCAGATTACATGTCTTGCTGAAAAAAAAAGCAAATCAAACCACCTAGAAAAAAAATCCCACACTCTGCACCAGCTTAATATACAGTGGCACCAGAGTTAGACATCATTAGGGTATGTGGTTCTCTTTTAATTCAAATAAATCTGTTTCCTGCCTAACTCAGGTTTCCTTAAGCTGTTACCAGAAACTCATCTAGACCTGTCTGTCCCATATGGAAGGTGTGGCTTTACTTCTAACCCAAATTATGAAGTTCTGATACATATTGAATTCCACTTATAAACTTAGCTATTAAAATTCTGTTCAACTCAATGAAAATCAATTCTCTTAATTTTTTGAAATTGTATCATTTCTGTGTATACTCTATAATCTGCTTGGAAACACCATAGAACTTTACTGTGTATGAAGCTATAAAATGATATAATCTCTTATAATCATGACCAATACAGTTTTTATGTTATTGATAGAATCTATCAAAGAAGGAGTAGAAGATAGAACATGATCTCTTTGAAAAGGAAGGTCTGAACTACATTTTCATTATTTTTTTCATGAAACTAGCAGCAGGCTTGTTCATGTTCTGCTTCAGTAACTTCTCATGAAGAAAATACATTTAAAAACTGATGAGTCTTTTTCCTTTTCATATTTGTTTTTTCTGCCTCTGAAGCTTTAAAAATGAATTCCACAATGAAATTATTTTCTCTGTAAAGCTAAGAATTTGAAGCTAATTTTATCTTACCTACATGATGATTTCCTCCTAAATATCTAGGTATTATGGCTGATCAGATTACATATATAGATCTTAATTCAAGATAACCTCTAGTAGATTTTTAAATAGCAGTATGTCAAAAGAATTTGGAAAATAGCTATTTTTACAAATGTTAAAGCTATAACAGAGTTGGGTGTTTTATTGTTAACCATGCTGCAAGAAGCAAAAGTTAATTTTACATTCTCAAAAAGGGTTTACTGTGAACCGTTTTATTGCCCGGTAGAAAGGAGGGGAAAACAACACCTAGGAGAGTCTTGTAGTGGACTTTTAACATTTGTTAGCATTTTTCCCTCATTTTACCCTGGTACTACTGAAAAAAAACATTAGGAGAAAAAAAAAATCCTGTTTCCGGGTGTAAACAAAGTCGTATGATGCCCAAAAGTGTTTAAAGTAAATATTGAAGATTCAAACTGATCCGAAGTCAGTTGTTTAGAAATGGTCTATAAGGTTTTACCAGAGTCTACGATGGCAGAGATGGCAGAAATCAAGAAACAGGTGGCTTCTCTAAAGACTGTCCTTTCCCTGAAAAAGTAAACACCAAATGTTTAGTTGCCTGGAATTCTGTATTGCCTGGGAGACCACCTTCTACAAATATATTTATGTTTGCACCTAGATGACTCTCTGGGGGGTGGGGAGTATCTCTGCCCCCAGGCTTACGCTGCCTGCAGGACAGCAAGGCCAGCCCAGTTCAGGGATGTGACAGGGGATGTGCAGCAAGGGGAGTATAATTCCCCTAAACCTTTCCCCGAGCAACCTGGAATGCTCAGTTTGGATCTGAGCCTTTGAGCCTCACAAGATGGGTTTCTTTTATAATACCATCATTTTAATTAGTGTAAGCACTGAAATTATCTGATAGCAGTATTGTAATGACCTCAGCTAATGCACTGGTTTTAGCACTGTGCTTTAAAATGGGATAATGAATCTCAATGTGGCATGAAAATATTCCAATAGGCATTTTATAGTATTTCTGTGTAGATAAAATTACAGATTTATAGTAATTAAAATGTTCTTATAAGCCAGTAACATTCCAGTTCTCCTACCCCTTACAGGGCTTATTTGGACTAGTGATAGTTTTTACCACTATGGTTTTTATCCAGACTAGAGTATGATCCACTTTTGTCTGCTTTAATCAGTCTCACAGGAAACCCCCTGACCTGCTTGCCTAGAACACTGAGAAAATAGAAATTCACTTGATAGTTTTGTGACCTGGAGTCAGAAATCAAATTGCAGTACCTCTCAGGAGCACTAAAATTCACTTTCAGGAAGCCATGTATTTAGAGGCACCAGCCTAAATTCCTATTAGAAGGTGAGACCTGAGACAAGGAGCTCGTAAATAAAACAAATAAGGTTACTTGTATGCTGCCACTCCAAATTAATTGGCTTCAACAGACGAAGGTATTTAATGGAGTTGTTTCGATTTTGGGTTTCCCTTATGTAATCTGGCAGCAGCTTCACAGAATTTGTTGGAATTGAGGGAAGTGGGCAGACTAGTGCAGGCTACTTGTTGAGCACTGGGCTTTCTCTCTGTGTTACAGATGATCAGTGAATAGCATGGTTAGTTGCAGGCAAGTTGCAATGCTCTTCTTTGATTTTCACCTCTCCTGTATAGTGGAAAAGGCATATGACCTTTTAACTTGCTAACAAAATATTTCTTTTATCGTAAATTATATATGTCCAAAGATAATTTTTTACTGACAATGTGTCCACTCATTGAATCAGCAATGTATCTAAGGAGACATCGCTCATGAAAGGAAAAATTAGAAATATTTTGTCTTGTTCATTGTGGGACAACAAACATCAATCAGCAGATCTGATCCAGAATAAAATGCAGTGATTTTTTTTCCTGCAGGATTTAAAAGTCAAGTACCCATCCTCTCGATTTTATGGAGAAAAAGATGTACTACTGTTGAAATTAGTTAAAGTATTTATGCAGTAAGGCAATAATGTCAATAAGAGTGTCAGAATCTAACCATTGAACATTAAATAATTAAAAGTGAGATCATAATGAAATTTCTTTCTGCTTCCAGGTGGCTAGTTTTTTCTGTGACCTTTTGTTACACACTAGGAATAAGATGTAAATAAAACAGGCAAAGGCATTAAGTTGCATTACAACTGCTTTTAACTTTAATGGCATTCTCTGGATCTGAAATAACCACTGTTACTTACAACTTGACCTCTTTGATCTGGCAATAACTTAGCACGTGAAGTTAGAAGGTAACACGGTCAATTATACTTCAGCACCATCTTCACAGGAGACTTGGCCTTTCTAATGCAGATTCAATGAAATTGTTAATGTTTGCCTTAATTTTGCTTTTGCATAAGTAGAGTAGCAAGTAATTTCATTTACGCTTTTTAAATCAAAGATTAAACAAGAATATGCTTCCTGATCCATTGTCTAATGAATCAGGAATTCTTCCTAGAACCATTGAAACTTCTAGGACATAGTTTCAACTATTTTTCTCTTATTCCAGTGTCACTTGTATTCCTGCTCTCTTTGTTAAATATTACTGGTTAAGGATATGATGATACTTAATCTGGAAGCGTTGAAGTCCTCTTTCTAGCATGTTCTGGACAACAAATTTGAACAGTTGTATGTAATTGTGTTAAATGGCCATTAAAAAAGGAATCTTGCCCTTAACTCAGGATTGAAATATTGTCAAGGCTACTAGAATCTGAGGTATCTTCATAGAATCATAGAATCGATTGGGTTGGAAAGGACCTCCGAGATCATCGAGTCCAACCCTTGGTCCATCTCTAGT
>JAWWLZ010000139.1:21558472-21577703 GCA_035041345.1 Poliocrania exsul
CAGGGTCTCCCTCAAGTATTTTTACGTGTTTTGATCCACAGGTCTTATATTCCCTCAGCCTTGGATGTCATGACAGAGTAGAAAGGATCGCAAATCTCACTTGGCGCTACTGCATTTCAGCTGTGTTTGCACGACAGTGCAAAAGAGAAGGGTCAAGCTTCACCCCATTCAACTGGGCCCCATCTTACATCCAGGTTTACCCTTACATCTCCAGGACTGGGGTGCCTACAGAACTGGAAGTGACAGGTTATCTCTTTTCCTGCCTGCCTTTGGCCATAGTTAGGTTGTCAATGAATAGTAAAAGTAGGTATCTGCTGAGCTGAGGACCTGTCAGCCACTCTAGCTCAGAGGGTAGTGACAGTCAGAGGACGTGACTTCCTAAGGCTGCCACAGACCAGGAAAGCACAAAGAAATACCTTTAAATTCACTAACCACTAGTCTTATAGAGGTATTTACAACAGGTCAGTGGGGAAAATTACTTTAGTTGTGCGTTGTTTAAAATCCACTTCTCTGTATCTGTGCAAATGACTGACTGCAAGTAAGCACGTTCCCCAACCCCAGAAAGGGGGTGGTGGTATTGCTATGCTGAGGACTTTGGATGCACCTGTACTAATGACTTGGCACATGTAGGAAAAGAACAGTGCAGGTTGCACTCTGTCATAACGTATGTGCAAAATAATATCCAACTGTAAATGTATATATATAGTACAAAGGAAATCTTTGGTACAGAGCACATTCTTGAAATTAATCTATAGGTCCTGAAATGTACCCATTCTGAGGAGAAGAAACAAGGCTTGAAAGCACTCCAAAGAACCATGTTGACACCACAGCTGCTGTTTTTAATACCCCACTGTGCAGGGTAGCATCCTGAAAGAGACTAAAAGCCTCTGTCCATCTACTCATGCCAGGTCCAAAGCAGGTGGCTGTTAGAGCTGTCTTTTTCCTGTTGCCAGGATTTCTTTTGGGGATCCATCATAGAGCCAAGGGCAGTCTCCAGTGGGTCTTGCACCAATTGTTTACTCTATTTATATTTAGCTAATTAAGTGATAATCCTAAAGTATCAGGACACATATGAAATAATAATTATTATTCACAAAGCACAAACTGATCAAATTATTTGTTTCTTTTGTTTGTGCCCAAAGACTGTAAAACTGCTGATTGAAAGTTGTTCAGTTCACCTTGAGATGTAATTTTGCTATCAAAATTGGAGTAATAGACAGAATGAGTTTGGTTGATGGAAAAAAATGTACTGTTGGTTTCAGGGAATCTTTATATCAAAAAAATCTGTGAACTGGACTCAGCTGTGATGTCAGTAATGTTTTTGAATTCCCTATCAATGTTAAATGCTGGAAGGGCCACGCCTGGTCACAGAAGAGGTTCAGAGATTAATGGTACAGTTTTAATGGTTCAGTATCTCTAGAGATGTGTGATGGTCTCCTAGTGTAGCTGCTTCAGAGGCAATTTCAGGAAGTAAACTACCATGGACTTTTCCCCAAATTATTCTATGAGGAGAGTGGACTACAAAACTGAACTCCTGCACATGAACATATTTTTTTGTGATGGTGTCCGCATAGTGGTGGTTGATCTTTCTTTTCAGGCCTTTCATATTGTCAGAGCAGGTTAAATAAAATGAGGTTCTTAGTTACTCCTTGAGAAAGCAAATAATATAAAATATGGTAGGATACACCTAACTTAGATTCTCAAACTTTTTTATTTAATCAAAGGTTATAACGGTGCTGCTTTTACATTTTTAGCAACACTTTGATACCTCTGTAGTCTCAGGTCCACATCCAGGTTAAATATAGCATAGTACAAGATTCTCAACACTGACAGTAGCAGAACCACCAGCTGGAAGTGGTGCAAAAGGCTCTTTGAAAGGTGATAATGTGCTGCAATGGTTGAGAGGCACCCAGGTCTCGGGAATGAATCTGTTTCCTGGAGGGGATGTGCTCCCCGTTTGTTCCCCACCATGTGGTCCCTGAGATGCTCCAGGAGAGACAGACAGAGACCACCAGTGAGAACCAGAGAGAGAGAGTTATTACAGTTGGTAAAGGTATTTAAAGGCTTTTGGGGATATTCAAGTTACAACTTTTATAAAGTAATAAGGAACCAGGGATTACAACCAATGGGAGAGGGTGAAACAGGAAACAATAAGGAAAATTTATGCAAACATTTCGAGGTTAGCTCAGGCTGTCCTGGTTGGTGAGGATAGGGTCTCTAAAGGATTTTAGGAAGGAGACAGTGACTCAGGGAAAATAGGGATAGAGAATCCATTTTGTAACATATTTTTACACGACTGTAAAAACTTCGGGGTTTAGGGCATTTGGGCTTGTATCTTTATCATCTTCACAAGCCCATTTCTTACAAGATTTTTTCCATCTTTGATACTATAGGTCCTCTGCCACAATTTGCAACTTCTTTGTATGGAAATAACATTCCATTTCTTTTTCTCTTCTGTGCTCTCTTCATAGTCTTGGAAGAAGAAGAGCTAAGGAAAGATGTCTCAGAGGTTTATTAAATCCTATGGGGTATACAGAGGCTAAATAGGGATTAGATGTTCACTGATCTCTTCCAGTATAAGACACAAGCCTGCATGGTCGGATGGCAGATTCAAAACAATTTTGCCATCAGTTCAAATAATAACTGTGCAAGTTCAGGAGAGAAATTGTGCAAGTTCTTTGTAGAGATTTGTCAATGAGTGTTAAATACAAAGACTTGGAACTACAGAGAAAGTAGCTTACCACTGCATACTTCTCTGTCCTTATACTATTCCTCAGGCACCTAATGTTGGATGGTATCTGAGATAGGATCCTGTGCTAGATGAACATTCTCTTGGACCCAACAAGGGTTCTCATGTTGAGCCTTTTTATTTTAATCACTTTCTTGTGTTTTGCTGTAGAATATGATGAGAGTTGGGAAGGTTTGGTTGTATGAGAGTGCTCTTGCAGGAAGACCAGCATCTGCAGTGGTACAAATGTGTTGGACTTTAGTTTTAAATGATGAATTTGCAATTTCTTTCATCTATATTACATATTTTAATGTAAAAAAAAAAAGGGGGCAAAGTTCTTTTTCTATTTGACCTTGTGTTACGAATTCAAATTACAGGAGTTCTATTTTGTAAAATAAAGGAGATAAGACCATAAAGCCATTTAATTGGATTGTTTCCTGTATTTCTTTTCCCTATTATTTCTAAATAATTTATCAGTTGAAATTACTCTGTGTAAGGGCTGAAGACACCCTTTCTCAAGCCAGTGAGAACCATCTGTAATTGTTACTGTTTTAGTAAACTGCTGTAGAAAACAACCAATCCTATGTGCATGGTAACTATTTTAGAGACATCTTAATAAAAAGTATATACAAAGATATACAAAATGGATAGGTGGATGTGAGCATAACAAAGTCTTTAAGTCATTTTACATGGGATGACAGTTGAAGTTGGAGCTATATTGTGAGAATGAGTTTGCAGGATTGAAAGCTTAGCAAACAAGTTGAGCAGAAAAAAAAAATCCAAGCTTCATTCTGATATAATCAGATTAAAGAAAAATATGAAACTGAGTTTTAATGGCATCGAGTGTTTCAAAACAAAAAGGAGGGGGGAAAAAAAGAAAAATATGAGGGAAGAATATAGCTGAAGAAAAAAATGCAGAAGAAATCAATTTAGCAATCAAAACAACCTCCACAATTTAGCAAGGAATTGGTTTTTTTTTAATTTTAAAGTTAGCCTGAAAAGACTGAGGTATATCTTTCAAATATGTATTTAGTAGTTTTTTCCATGATCGTCATCTCTGTCTCTAATCATGCAGTGCAAACCTGTTACTTGTAATTCAATGGCTTGTTTAAAAGGGCACTGTTTTGTGGGCTTGTTGTAGTGGCTCATACAAAAATACTGAGTTTTTGATAGATCCCTGGAAAAGAGGGCCTGATTCTTCAGTGTAGTGGATAGTTCTTTTGCCCTTGTTGGTGTTTAAATGCTGCTGCTCATCCGGCCCCTGTCTGCCCTCACCCCTGCCTCTTCTTGGATCATCTCCAGTTTCTATTTCAAGTCTCTGTGACAGCTATTTCAGGTAAGCACTGCCTTCCAGTGTACTGCTGGCTCACTGCACACTAACACAGGGAGAAAAAAAAAAGCTAATGAAAAGGGCTGTTTGAAAGGAGTTTTATGTGCAGATGCCTTGAAGATTATTTGTAACAGTAGTACATATAACATTTTGAGGATATGTTAAGTCATCAGCAATGTCTTTAAATTTTACCACACAACTTGATGTGGAAACCCTGTTCGTATGTTTTACACGCTTGTAAACTGCAAACCATCTTGCTGCAAAAATAGAAGGATATAGGTAGGACAACTATCACATCAAAATCTGACAGAGCACCTCTAGTGAAGTCCCAAGTCCTTGCTGGGTACCGTTTTACTTTCAAAGAAGCCTCACTGAATTTTTCTGTTGACAGGAATGGCCAGTAGGTCTCAAAATCTTTCCTACAGGATGATTTTGCAAAGGAGGAATCAGAGGCATGACAGCATTTAAATGTCATCAAGTTGTTTTGTCTCTACTGAAGACCAGTCAATTGAAATACAGATTTTTTTAGAAGCTGGGAGGGTTTTTTGTTGTTTTTGTGGGGTTTTTTTGCCTGGCTTGCAGACACTGAGTTCCTATTTCTACTTGCTTTAAATAGCCAAAATAATGAGTGAGTGCTGTTCAGGGACAGGGGAAAGCAACAGGGGTAATGGCAGGAAGATATCCAGCTACATCCTCAAATCTTCTGGCCTTGTATTTGATCTCTGTTAGGCTGGACCTTTCAGTCTGCATAATTATACCATGCCTCACACAAAATAATCCAAAATAAGTCAAAACAACTCAAGTTTCCTTTAGCTGCAACTCTAAACCCTAAAGATGCATCATCCTGGACGCATCAGAAAATATCCCTGTGCTTTATCAAACCTACCTCCCAGTGAAGGGGGTTACGAGGTGGTTCTGCAGTCCCCACGCCTCTACTTTTTATTTAGCAGAGTGAGACATCCCACAATGTCTGCTTTGGGCCAAGTAGTAGGGGTATCAAGCTTGAAAGGTATGCAGTTAGGGCCTAGAAAAATATCTAGGTAAACACCAGCAATCCATCTCCTCATGTAAAGGTAAGATAATGATAATTAGCACTGAACAGTACATCCTTTCCCCTCCACCAGCACCACCAAGTACTTAAATCAGTTGGGATCCTGATGTGCTGCTAAAGAGCTTAGCCTGTGCAATTTATGCTTTTTTATTCATAGCTTGCACCTTTATGCAGACGTGATAATTTCCTAATAAATAGTGAATTCCACCACATTATACCTGCCAGACAGTTGCAAATACCTAGAGACACTATTACATGAGAGTGATTGTGTATTCTCCATTTTGGGAAAAAAATAATGTGTGCCAGATTAATGAGGTTATGAGCAAGTGAGCAGAATAAACCAGTAAAATGTAATTAAGCCATTTAGCACTCCATAAAAACAGGAACACATAAAAAAGTAATGCAAACCACAGGGTGCAGTTACTTACCAGCCCCAGTATGTCAGTAGGACTTAAAGGGGCACTCTTTCTTTTCCCATTTTTGAGGCAAAAAAATGTTCAAATCACTTTAAACTTTTAAAGTTGTCTGTCCATGTCCCATTCCCAATGTATGTTATGCCCTGCCTTCTACCTGTTTCCCCTCTTAAATGTCTGTAGCAGGAGGAGGATTTTTTAAAAAAATCATTTGTGTTTTTTTCACTCTTTCCAGCTGCAGACTCCCACTTCTTCAGCAATCGTTACCGTATTCTCCCTTAGGTAGCAGGAGATGTAAACTCATCAGGATGCAAACACACCAACCAAAATTGCTAGTCTGTGATATACTTTTGTTTTTTTGCTTCTGTACAAGTCACTTCATTAGAAATACCTGGACAACTGAGCCCTAGGAAGCACAGAACTGCATCTAGAGGCTGTGAGAGGGAGTTAATATGTGTTCATTTTAGGACTGAAATAGGCTCTCAGAGATAACCCACTGCAGCTACAGTTCAGCAAGGATATTTTCAGAGAACAGACATTTCAAATAGTTGTTGTCTATCAAAGGGGGTAAAAGTAGATTTTCATTATGCATAAAGCCATTCTAAATGCCACTATGTAAGAGGAAAGGGATCAAAGGGAGAGAGATTAACATGCTTGCAGGGTGTGTTAGATTCCCTCTAGTGGCTGATCTTCCAGAATTTAATAAATTGCTATTGCCAGGAGCTAATACAAATATGGTCTCTCATGTAGCTGAAGTGGTAGATGTTCAGATCACGTAGATGGTACCTGTGAGGGATCATGGTAAGGCACAAGAAGAGAAGAGGTGAGAGGGAGGAACTAGTGTGTTGGCAGAGAAGTGCATAGAGAAAAGGAACTTTGGAAGAGACAGGATATGTTGTGCCTGCAGTGGCTTAATGTGATAGATCAGTGGCTCGTGTCCTACAGAAGAGTGGATGCAGTGATGGCCTGAGGATTTACATACATCATGATAACACACAGATAAAGCAGTGAACTTCAGTAAACCCAGAAAATTGTTTGGCAGGTACTCACAGAGAGGAAGACAAACACAAAGAGAAGAGTTGGAAGTTTTAGGGGAAAAAACCCCAAAAGCCAACCAGACAACTTTATATCTTAATGTGAATAAAAGAGTGGTTGTAATAAAACACCAGGATGAAACACCAGGAGCTTTTGAATGACATGAAAATCAAACAAAACATAAGCAGAAACAAGGTGCTGAAGGTTGAGTGTAAAATAGTACATGGCTGTGCATAGACAAGATCAGAAAGACCAATGAAGAAATGGAATTACAACTGGTGATGGCCATAAGAAACAACATAATATTTCTATAAATATAGCTCCCTTATGGGAGGCAGAGGAAAATACAATTTCTGGCTTAATGGAGAAAGGAGCAGAAACATTCAGCTTTTTTTTCTTTTTTTTTTTTAATCTTAAGAAATAATGAGATTGTAATTGCACCTCTGATAAGATTAACAGCAGTTAATGAGAGGACAGGAACTCTGACCAGATAGTCAAAGATCAGGTCAAATAACACTCAGATACAGTTAGTGTGCTGCAGTCCTTAGGTCAGCTGAAATGTATCCTTGGAGTATTTAAGGGATTAAGATGAGCCGTTGTTGGGTAGTGATTAACACTCGGAAAGCAAGGGTGAATTCCAGAAGACTGCCAAGAAGATGGACATTAATTCTTACTTTTTAAAAAAGGGGAATGAGGAATAGAGGAAAAAGATAATTAAAGACTAACAAACTGATTTTCAGTACCTTAAGAGAGTGTAAAGAGCTGTCCAGCACTGTGAGATTGCAGTGATAAGGTACAGCAAGTGTGGATTTATCAAGAATAAATCATATTGAAACAAAGTGCTATTGAACAGCATTGCACCTCCAGTGGGTACTGAGAGGAGACAAAGGATGTGATATCAAGACTTTTGGCCCATTCCCATGTGTTGTTCTCGTAAGCAGCCTAAGAAACTGTGCCCCAGGTGAAACTACCATCAGGGTGATACACAATTGAAATCAATAACATAATGTTCAAAGTGCCATGTTTAGGACTGAGAACTCTCTGCACAGATGGGAACTGGGGACTAACAGGATGCTCCCGTACATGGCAGCGGTATGACTTGGAGCTTGTATCCTGCATTCTGAGGAACATGCTCTGAATGTGAGTCATCAAGGCAATACAGGAAGTTTGTATGTTCTGTGAGACTGGCTGTTTTTCAAGTCTTATCGCTCAGTTTTAAAGAAATGTGCTGGTTGGTGGGAGTTGTGAGTCAGTTGTGCAGAGAAAGAGGATAACAAGGAGCATAGTTGTCCTCCAAAGTTTCAAATCCTTAGTTAAGGAGCACAATGATTCCAAATTCTAGGTTATGCTGGCTTTTTGAATGTGTGGTTTCCCTTGGCTTCAACTTCTTACTGATAACTTACTTTTGAAAAGATCATTTTTATTGAAAATACCATTTTTAATCAAATAGCCTGACCTCATATTTACACAGACCTTTTGTGTGTTAATTCCTGTTTTAGTGAAATAAAGAAACTCTTTTAGAGTAACCTACAAGCCTATTGCTAACATTTCCAAATTGAATGTAGCACAGATCCTTTTAAAATTGTTTCAGTAATTAGTAGAAATGTCAACTTCAATGCTGCTCTGTTTCTGACTTTACTTCTGGATGTTGTTATATTATTATCTAAGTTTTCTTTTCTAGTACATAAAGACTCGGATCAAGTTATCCCTTAACCTCTTTGATGAACTAAATACATGGCTCTCCTGGAGTTTAAAGGCTTGCTTTCCAGTCCTGGAGTGATTCTTACGATTTTCTCTGAAACCTTTCCAATTTATCAACATCCCTGATGAATCATGAATGCCACATTTCGGCATAAGCTCACAAACATGAAGCTCTAGTGCCAAATCCAGACCTAATATGATTCCCTTCTGCTTGCCTGCAGTCTGGTTGCCTACAGAAATCCTGCTGTTTATTTTTCCAGGGACTGTATTGACTCTTTTGGATTCACCATCATATGCTAGGCACTCATACCATTGGTTATCTACTATCATTCCTAAATGCTTTTTAGAGTACCTGAGGTAAACTCCCTTTTTCTGTGTGTCCTAGACTTTTATTCCAGGATGTATTGCTTTACATGTAGCTGTGTTACAGCAGTAGGGGTTTTCACATTTGTCCAAGCCACCAGGTAATTTGCCACATCAGCCATTTCTGTAGTTTAGCACTTGGATTATGATTTTTCTCTAGTTCTCAAGATCATTGATAAAACTGAGGGACAGATAAGGGCCAAAACCTGATCACTGTAGAGCTCTGATAAAAGCTCGGTCTATCATTGATGATTCTCTGATTTGAATCCATTAAAAATATGCTGTGCTGTTTTAACATTGCTCAACATTCGTCATCAAAATCCCACATCAGCTATCAAGTCATCTTGACTAGCTGCTGTATATTGGTTTTGGCTTACTGAGAGAGTAGATGCCAGTCTTTAGATTGCACTGCTGTGTAACTGAGTGAAGTTGTGCTAAAGACTTGAGAATCAAAAGCAAAATTCATACTATACATGAGAAATGCTGTCTGTTGGGGGAGAGTTCAATAATTACATTTTACCGTTGCGGTGCAGTGGTATGTAGTTCATCTTTAACTAGTTTCTGTGAAGATCAATGTGAGATTTGAGTGAATTAGTGTGGGTAAGTGTTTGCAACTCGATAGCTGTAAAATTATGATAGATACCTTAATATTACTATATTTGCTTTCTAGAACATCCTGCAGAGGTTTGATGGGGTTTGGTTTTGTTGTTTTGGGTTTTTTTTGTGGGCTTGTTTGTTTGTTTTTGTGGTGATTTTTTTTTTAACTTACATTCACAACCCAGTTCTGAGTAAAGGTATGAATTTTCCTGATGTATTGCTTGTACATTTTCCTCTGCTAGGACTTCAGACATTATCCTCAATAGTAAATTTATTTAAATAAGGTCATCAAACCCCCACTAATATTTATGTAGTTTTCTGAAGAAATATTGTATTGTTTTACTTGATCTCCTTTACAACTTGAAAATTAAAATAGTTAGTTACACTGGATTAGTTTGCATGCCCTGTTTTTTTATTATGTGTATATAGTGCTGCCATACACTGATCTAACTGTACTCTTGAAAATGGAAGAACTGCTGATATTCTCATTTTGCAGACTGACCCATTTTTAACTGATATTTGAGGAGTTAAGGGCCACTATGTTAACATATATTTTCTATTTTGAGTGTCAATACGTAGACAATTACCTTTATATTTGACTTTTGCATTAAGTTCTGAGTTTTGGAAAAGTGCTGAGCATTTTCAGTTTCTTTCAAGTGCTGGCAAGTGCCTCCACAACTGCATGTTGTCATCCTAAGACACTGATGAGGACAATAAGGAGAGCATCAGCAACATTCCCTTTTTTATTCTATCGCTTGTCAAACAAAATACAGCATAGTGAGGTAATGACTGTGCTGAGTGAGCAAGTTTGCAGGCAGGAGGGAACACGACGGCTGCTCTGGGACTGAAGCAGTCACACCGCTTGGAGGACCTGAGCCAGCAGTGCTCTGGGGTTCTGCTAGCACTGCGCTCCGAGCAGCCCACCCAGGTATCTGAATCATCCCTGTGCTCACAACCCACAGACAGCCTTTGCAGATTATTCCTGGGCTTCTCGTTCATTGTTCCGTCTCTCCACTAAACCAATGTTCCCGGAGGCCCCAGGCAGGGTGAGAGAACCTGTATCAAGTGCCATCTGAGCAGGGAGACGGAGTTTGGTACCCCCTGCCTCGCAGCGGTCTGTGTGTGTCTCCGGCCGGGCACAGGCACATAATGGCACAGCTCGTGTTCCGGATGGAGGCGACGAGAGAGCATGCTGAGAAAAATAATTGAAAATGGATCTGCATTTAAAAGTAATCAAATTACTCCTTGGGATTAAATTTTTAGAGCCAAATTTTAGCCCTTATTCTACAGAGACGCCTTGCCAGGACTGCATAGATTGGCCCAGCTCCATGCCTGGGGAGAGTTTACTACTTTTCTGAGTAAATAGAACATGTGAAGCCAGATTCTCATTTCTTTTATGCCTAAGTAAATGCACGGCTTTTTCAACTGTATCCTCCCTGATTTATACATATGTCCATGAAAGAAAATAGAACGAGAATTGCTCCGCAGCTGCTAAACTCTTGCTGCTGCCATTGACTCTGCTTCCAGAGTGCTCAGGGAAGGCAGTGGTGATGAAAGATAAGAGGGCATCATTACTCGGGGGCTGATTACTTCTTGGGGGTACTGGACCTACTGGGTCAGGTGCAAAGTGTTCATTAGGACGAAGAGTGTAATTCCACTGTGGCTTCTAAGAAATGTAAAATTCCATTATTCAAGGACTTCACCCTTAAGAGTTCGGGGGGATTTATCCTAACCTGTTTGCCTTGCTGCCTTTTGGCATCTTATCAACGAGAGCAGTTACTGAAACAAGAGTAGGAAGAAGCTTTATAGCTCCTGTAAAAGGAGAAGCAAAAAGAGGATGTTCAGAGGCCATGGCATGTCTCTGGTCTTCCAGACCACTGCAATTCCTGAGTCTAGTCATGGAGCTGCGAGGTTTTAGTACTCAGAAAAATTGAATCTGTCACTGAGTTGCCTTGCCTAGGAGAAAAATCCAAAAGGAGCAAAATGCTGCAGGTACCAACCATGAATATGATTTTTTGTGTCTTATGTCGCCCACAGGCACCTCACTGACCCTGGACTCTTTTCTTCTCTCCCTGGGGTGTGCACACATCTGCAACATGCACAGGTGCATAGGAGTGGGACCTTCCTCCTTTGAGTGAGGTAACCTGATTTCCAACTTAGATCCCTGATATTTGCATGAGGAAGCACTTGCGTGTACTCAGTGCACCACGTGCACCCAAAATACAATTTTTGACCAAGAAATAATAATAACATGATATAGGCTATTGCAATAAGGTCTTTCAGCATGGAAGCTTAGGTGTCTTACAGTCTTAGGGAGCTGCTCTTAAAGAAAATGTGTTTTATGTGTGTATACCAATATATATACACATATATGTGTAGATCTATTTCTATGTATGTTTAAGCTGAGCTCAAATTAAGAGTCTGAGTTAAGCAAAGAAAGAAAACTGTTGGGGAAAGTATACATATGCATATATATACACACACATACAGATATAAATGTATATATATGTGCTATAACTAACTGTGACAAATACAGCAGCCTAAGCTCTGTTGCAGTGAGGTTATATTATAACATATGTATCTGTCTTGTCCATTTCTTACACTGAGCCTATCAGCCTGTTATTTGAAGATTTTGTATCATATATCCTACACTGTGCTCTGACAGTATCTAGGAACTACAGAGTGAGTTAAGAATGGACTGGCACTTTGAAGACTGTCCCTTGCTGTTAGCTTAGCACTGTTTCATGTGAAAAATATCTTCAGAATGGCTGTTTCTTTCTCAGATAACAGACCTGTCTCCCTTATGAGTGACAGCTCCATGCCTTCCACTTCAGAAAACAGAGGGTATCATTAAAATATTGACATTCACCAAACATTTGTTAAATTTATCATAGTATTTTGTGTTCTCCATATAGGAATACCAGAAAAAGAAAGCAGTAAATGTATATACTAAGATCTGGTATATGTCAAGATTTTAATGGAACCCACGCTGTCAAAGGTCTCAGAAGGAACCATTTGCTCAAGAAAAATGTCCTCACTTCTTTACTATTCTGGTCCTTGAAAATTGGTAGGCAGGTCTTACTAAAATTAGATTTGTAGTGCCCTAAGGTGAGAGTCATCACATCTGTGGTCTCATTAGAGAACTTCTCTTCCACCACAAATGCATCCATCAAAAGTGGTAGAAAAGAATTCATACAATTTAATTGGATGTACTGGCCTCTTTGAAAACTTGGTTCAATACTGACTGAAATCAGTGAAATTATTTAATTGGGAGTTTGTTCTCATTTTTGGTGTTGCATCCCAGGTCCATAAGTGACAAGGCTAAACTCTTTTTTCAATTTGTTTCCAGAGCACTAAAAAACTTTGAAGTAATAATGTGACACTTTCAGATGCACTAAATCTATGGGTGATTATGACTAACTGTAAGCATTTAGGGGCATGAGAATAGCAGAGTTGCTCAGTCAGATCAGACCCATTCAGACTTGGAAAATGGCCACATGAATTAAAAGGCATTATAGGAAACCATGTATTAGAAGAGTGCAGCCATAGAGTAATTTTCTTCCTGTCCTCCTGTCAGATAGAAAGAGCTCTTTACTTGAAGTATGCATGTTTTTTTCCTCCTAGATGGTGTTGCTCTTCTAATATAATTGTGAACGGTCTTATTGTCCACAAATGAATGAAGTACCTGGTGCCCAATTCTGGCCTTTTCCCAAAAAGCAGATACAAAACAGATACATGGGTTAGCCTCTCTCTCTTCAGTTTGATGGCAAAATTTCCATTATGGCTCCTGCCACTAGAAGAATTCTTTCTTTTGAGACATAATTCACTAAATATGTCATAAAGTCAACCAAAAGGATTTGTGAAACCCTCTTTTAATTTCTAAAATTATATCAGAAATGAGGAAAATCTATAAAAACCCCATGGGTTTTCTTACCTTTTTCAAAATTGTCTTGCTACATCTTCATCAACTTATTTTTATGCTATTAAAAATAACAAAAAAATCTGCTTCATTCTTACTTAACTGAAGCATACTCACTAGAAAATAAATCTCTACCACTTTCTTTTCTTTTGCATTGAGATTATATTTCTGGTCAATCCAAAGTTTCCTTTATACCAGATTTTTGTTCTGACTAATAAAGGAAAAATATCAACCATTCAAGTATGCCTTTCATTTTTAGCTGTAAAGGACTGAGATTAAGACTGCAGTATCCAAAATGCCAGAAATGCTATGGCTGATTACTCATTATCTAGTCCCTTATCAAAGGATACCCATTCACAGACAAAAGGGAACCCCATCATTTAAAGGGCCAGCAGTCATTAAGTATAAATGAGAAGATAACAGTAAGGCTACATTCTCTTAGCATGCATCATATCCCATAGTGGTTTTTTACTTATAAAACATTGAACTGATTGCATACTGTTTTGCTCTGTATCACTCACAAGAACTACTCTCAGGTAATGAAGTGTAATTAAGAGGAACTGTATCTATCTCTTCATTCAAAGCCAATGATTTCCTTTCCCATTAGTTACACTCTGGAAATACAATGCTTTACAGACAAAATCTTTACCATTGATTTAATTGACTCAGCTGTCTTCAGATGGTAGAACTGGGTACCAATGGCTGTATCATTTAGGTGCTTAGTTCAAAAGTTAAACAAATACAAACAATATTCCTTACCAATCATCAGGACAGATTATTAGGCACAATGTTACACAGCCATTTCTTTGAAGAACACAAGGTATGTGTGTCTGAGTTGGTTTGGTTTGGTTTGGTTTCGGGGTGGTTTTTTTTTTGGAGGTGGGGGGGAGGGGTGTGTGTGTTTGTTTATTTTTTTCCCCTGGGAAGTTTCTTTGAGTTTGACAAATCAGATAATTTTCTTTACTTTTTGCTTTCTTGCATCTAACTACTGTGCTTTAGAAGCTAATGAAATATTAGCAATATCTGGGAATATGTAATACCTAAGTGCTTGTTTTCTAACTGCTGAAAATGGGCACTGCCAGTTTGTGATCTTGAAGTGAAGAACACAGATACCAAAGAAGGTTGGTGCTCCCTCAGAACTGTAGCAACTTACATAGATGTGCTCTTCCTTATGGCTGGCCACTGTCATCTCACTAAGGGTAATAGTGGCATCCTTTACATCTCACTGGGAGTTCACAGTCATTTACTGAGAAATTTGGAAGCCCAGTAATGATACACTGGTGAAACTCATACTGACATAAAGAATAACCTAAAATTTTAAAAACATGAACTTACAAAATTGGAAATGTTATGATTTCATACAATCATAGAACAGTTTGTGTTGGAGGATAATCTAGTTCCAACTCCCTGTCATGTCCATGGACAACTTTCACTAGATCAGATATAATTCTTCTATTTTTATTTGACAATCCTTTATCTTGGTCTTCTTTTATGGAAAGTAATTCCCCTACTCTGAAAAACTAAGATGGACAAAATAAGTGACTAAGTGTCATTAAAACAACTAGACAGCATAGGTTCAGTTTCTTTCAAATTTTTTACGAACAGTTACTTGCAATGCATTTCACTAGCAATACTGATGCCTGCCTACAGGGAAGCACAAAAGGGATCATGGAGACTAAGAAAACTGATCTGAACTAGAAGGGGCTATAGTTTACAAATGAGTAGATCCAGAGAGATTGTTAGTTATGTGTTTGTCTGGACTGTAGCTGCCTTTTCACAATGGGATTAAAGCAAGCATCTACTTTCCTGTATGAATGAGTTAGGTCATGAGATGATTCATTCTTTTTTCTTTCTGGGATATCATCTAGTCTGAAATCACCATGTCCTGGCTCTATCTCTGCCCTGATGATCAACAAAGTTAGGCCAGGTTAGTGATAGAGAAGAGGTGGCATTTAAGGTGTGATTCTCCCAGAAGATGAACTCTCCATCCACATGCAGTTGTCCAAAAAGTTTTCTTCCCATGGGAGGCTGTGGTTTTGCACTACAGCATGCACAGCCTTAATGAAAGTGCCGCCTTTGTGTCTGAAGGCAAGTCCTGATTGTGTCCTCTGGCTAGGGTGAGTGGAGGGGGACTCCACAAAAAGTTAGGTCTGAAGGCTTCTCTAATTTTCATTCTGCCAAACCACAGGCTGAACAGCACACAGTCAGTGCTAGTAATAGGGCAAATCTGCCTTTTTAATGCTTTTAGCTTCATGGAATAAACCTAGACTATTGCAAACCTCAGGCCTGTAGTTTCCTGCCAGTCAGCACTGCCACCGCTGTGTTAATGATCATCAAATGTCAAGAATCACTTTCACCTTCAAAAAAGCTTGGAACAAGAGAATAATGACTAAATAAAGCTTGAATCTTAGGGATAAATGTGTGATTTATGATACACTGCGGAAGGAAGTTTACCTGTATAGCATTTCCTTGGTATGTGTATGCACACATAGAGAGGAGGATCTGTTCTCCTTCAGGCATGATGCACATTTGTATATGTTAAAGGCTGCGAACAGATGACTGTTTAATATGGCAAAGAACTATAAAAGCATTACTGGCTATCCTCTCATTTTCAGTCATTTAAAAACTTTTTTTAATGAAGTATTGCAAACTAGCATCTGAAGAGTCCTAAGGTATTTTGAATACCTACCAAGGAAAGAGATTATTTTTAAATACTGTATTTTAGAGCTCATAGGAGATCTCAGAAAGTTTGTTATTCATTTCAACCTAATGCAAGTAATAACAAGCTTACCAATAAGGTGTCTACTTTCTGAGATGTTTTGACTCTCTAATGCTTATTATTAACTGTTTTAATATATAATTAATTGCATTTGTAGTATATATTTGCACATTCTTTAGGAAATCAGGATAACAGTGTCTCTGGACATTAGAAATGCCCTGGACAACGTATTTAATGACTTCTCTCTTATCTTCTGTTTTGAAAATACAAATTCAAGGAACTCTTAAAGAGATCATTAAGAGAGCAAAAATATCAGAGTGGCAAAACAATAACATTCTTCAGCTGCTAATAATCTCCAAACTACTAGAAATGCTTCCTGCGGACTGCGTTTTGGAAACCAAGGCTAATGATGTTTTGTATCCTCAGGATCCTCAGGGGTGTCATTAGTACAAACTCATCTCAGGAAAAATTCTCTCTGTAGCTGAAGGAGCAGTTTGAGACCTGGCCTCTGCAATATCCCCCCACTCTGTGCAGTGTGGGGTCTGCACTGGGAGCAGCAAATGGGACACCCCAGTACAAGTATCAGGGTATGGAACAGAGGGCAAGTGTCACAGGCGTGATAAGCCTTACCCTGGAACATGGTACTGCCTGCTTCATGGCACACCGGCTCCAGTGGCAATAGGTGGGATGAGTCAAAGTCACAGTCTTGTAGCTTAAGTATGCCCACTATTTATTGCTGCAGGAGAGGAGAGCTGTTAGCTGCAGGTACTAGTAATGCTGGCCAGATTCATCTATTGTGTTAGGTAAGAGCAGCAACTCATCCCAGAGCCATTTTCTGTCCTGTTCTGCCCTATTTATTCATACAGTGTCACATCCTGAAGCTACACAAAGACCCTGCTAGGTGTGTTAGGGTCGACTGGATAACGATGTTACACATTACAAGGTCTGTATAAGATAGGAGCCATTTTACCTATGAAATTTCTTCCTAATTGTGGCAAATAAGAAAAGCACTTGATTTGTTCATCATGGTGCTTTCTTATGTCCACAAGCTCTGGTTTTTATTATATCTAAACAACTCCTAGTTCAGCACAATGATGGTTCAGCACCAAGGCTCTCAAAAGCTACAGTGACAGAAGTAGAAATAAATAATAAATGTAGCAGTGCTCATAGCTCCCAAAATATTGATATTTGCTGATTTTGGAAGCCACAAAAAAACCCCACTATCTCACATTTCAAGCATGGTAAAGTATGTAAATTTTGAAAAACTTAGGAAGATATAAAACCCCCTGTCAACCTTTGTCCTTCTGGCACTGCTGAATTTAGTAAGCCTAATCTTGAGGCATCTGACTGGCTTAACCCTCTTGTATTTTATTCTTCAAACGCCACTGATTCACATGATATTTTGCCTTAGACAAGGCAGTCAGGCTTTGATATTTGATCCCCATGGGACCATTGATTAATAAAGGCTGAGAGGAAAAGTTATAACTGCAGAAAATGAGAGCAAATGAGAGTCCTTTGTAAATGAGAGTCCTGGGATCTGCAATGACTTCAAATTACATTTCTGTGTATGTGTGTAGTCAGTGCTTTAGCATGTCAATAGCTTTTAGTGTACTTTAGAAAAGATGTTCTGAACATTAATAATCTGTAGAGCTAAGATATCTTGGTTCATATAATTGTATAAAAATAGCACTATCACTGTGTTAGAAATGAAAAAAAAAAAAGAAAGAAAGAAAAAATCAACCTGCAAAAAAGGCATTGTAAAAGCAGGAGACTAAAGAAAGCAAAAGTGCTGCAGCTGGGAACTATGCAGTTTCTTCCTGAAGGCAAAACAGGAAAAAATTAATTCCTTTACAAAGCAAGATCCAAATTCAAGGCATCAAGAAGTATGAGAAGTAAGCTGTAGGCTTGACACTGGGCTGAACAGCTGACCTCATTGCTTTGGGCTGTTTGGGAGCAAACAGAAGTTTCTGCATTTTCTGTATTCCAATTTTGAAAGGGTCACTGTGTGGTCTAATAGCCCTGGCTACACAAAGCATTGGACACTTTTTCATATGACCACACATGACCTTTTCTAATGTGGAAAAGACTATGAATCTACCCATTCCCACTGAAAACTAACAATGAGTCATGTTACATGCATGTATAAAACCTCTGCTAAAATTTATTGATCACTGTTAGTGACATATACCATCAGGTTTTTAAAAATGTCATTGAAAACTGGAATTGTAGTATTCTCAAATTTTGTTGGTGACCTTCACTGAACTGACTGTAATTTGGAAATACTGTGAAATCCATAAAGGCTACATTTTGCAACCAGCTAAATGCTGAATGTGGGTTATGGTTCTCAAGGCATGCGAATAGCTTAATATTTTTATTTTATTTTACTTCTTATTAGTTGTGCGTGGAATATTAAGGCTGGCTTTTTACAGTCATATAGCTAGGGGTATTTAAATAAGAACATAGATCTCTCTTCTAAGTACAAATCAGAAGGGCAGACACTTAATAGTTTTGAAACATATGGTTAATAGGCCTATATTTTTAATTTATAGCTCTATGATTTTATTTTTCAGTTTGTAGTTACTGGAAAATGAATATTCAGATAATCCTTAATTATTTTGAATTTAGCTAATGAGATGTTGCTGAAGTCCAAACTCCTAGGCTCATAATAAACAAAAGCTAATAGAAGGAAATACGCTCATTCTTTCCTTCTTTTTCTTTCTTAGTGAATGTTATTTAGAAATCTTTTTTTTTCTTTTCTTTTTAAATTTTCTAACTACTGAGAGGTTGGTTTTTGTTTTTAATGGTTGTTCTACATCTCCAAATGTTATTGCTACACTCTGTGCTGGGTTTTTGAGAGACCTCAGTTCTCATTTCCACCACAGCAATTGGTATGATCTGGGGACCAAAAAAAAGGCGAAATAGCTCAGTGTAGTAAAAAAAGCCCGGCCAGAAGTGACCAGCTGTCAAAGCCAGTGGGAGCTGGAGCCCTCACACAGCCCCTCTGATCAGCCCCTCAGCACCTGTGTGGCATTTTGCCTCACTATCCTGCAAAGCAGGGAACAGGTCCATTTCATTTTTCAGGTTAAGAGCTGAGGGAGGATCAGGTTGTGCTTCAGGTTGAGCACCCATCCTGGATTATACAGTGGGAGCAGCACCTTTTCCCATTAGATGAGCCACATGCTTGATCTGCAGTGGCCCTGGGACAAGGTGAGACGGAGTGCTACCATGGCTGACCCTAGGAAGAAGATGCAATACGTTAGTGCAGCCAGGGTCATCTCTAGTGTGACCGTCGCCACTGTTGTAGGGGTGAGTGTAAGTGCATCCCTTAAGGAAAGCTGTTTGGAGTTCTACCTTAAAGAGAACAGAGCTACCTGG
>JAWWLZ010000139.1:21584270-21599074 GCA_035041345.1 Poliocrania exsul
TTTGCTTCCAGTTCTCTCTTTCTGTCTGTAAATATATGTAGTTTTTAGCATAAAATGTAGTTTTGGATGTTTTTTTTTCTTTCCCCTCTCTTTTCCTCCCTTTCCTCAGTGTTGCGGGGGGGGAGGCTCTGACCCTGTACTTGGAGGGTTGGCATTTTGCCAGCTCAAACCAAGACAATAAGGTTCAAGTGCTTGGAGGGAAAACAGTATGAACAGTATGTGAGTAGCATCAACAGGAAAATATTGTGCTTCAATATTCACGTTGTATGCAAATAGCCTCTGTCCTGAGGACCTCTCTCCTTTCTCTTCCCTGCAACTATAATTCAGTTACAACTGTCATATCTCCTCTCACACACATCAGTATTGGGTTCCTGGTTGGTTGTTTTGTTTTTTTTAGAGGGATATGAGGGGAGCTAGTGACCTTCCTTTTGCATCCAATTTTTCATTTTAGTCAAATTTCCAGGCCCCTGACAGTTTTTGAGTGAGTGAGATCTACAATGTTTTTATAAAATCTGCAGGACAGCTTAATCTAGATTTTATTATTGTTGTTATTATTTATGCTAACATCTGTCCTCATTGTTGAGTCTTTGCTTGGACAATGTGAGCTGGAAAACATCGTAGATGTAGAGCAGGAATGCTAAATTCTTTATGTTAATGTAATAAAGGGGAGGGATGAAGGCAGCATCTTTATTGTTAAACCAAGGTGTAAAAGTTATGGTTTACTGTGCTGTTATGCTCCTGTCAGGAACCAGCTACTGGAGTATACCAGTCAGTATGAATTTGTGTCTGCAGCCACTTGGGAAATGCCACAGCTGTGGCCTGGTGAGGCTCAATGAGGGCACTTAGGAAACAGGCAGCGGAACTCCTCAAGAGCTTCCCAACATACTCCTGCAATCCCATCTGAATCATGCTTGGAGACTGCTGCTGAGACTTTGGATTCAGAGGTATGAGCACACTCATTTTTTTCTTACCTATATCCACAAAGAGAACACTGTTGCTGAGCCTGGAGGTCCCTCTGCTCCCAAGTCCAGTTTAAATTGCCATTTTATTAGGTTAATTGAAGACTAAGATACTATTGCAGCTCAAGAACTTACATGTAATTATACCTTGGACACAGTTAGAGATAACCTCAGTTATCAGTCACCTGGGTTGATAAGGCTTAGTGAAGAATGGTGTATTCTAAATACTCTCTATTCAAGGGCGCTGGCTGTTATAGACTAATAGCAATAATGACATTTTTTTGACATATGCCATTGGTGCAGTGTATTTTTCCAGAACTTTTTGCTATACATATTGTGAGTACAACTTCTTAACGACAAAATGTGTTTCCTCCATTCAGATGAAATTTGAGTGTACTCTTTAATTTCATTGAATTCTTATTGATGTAAAAAGTCACACAACAACATACAACTTACCTTTGCAAACCATACTCCATTTCAATTCCCGTATGGACTATTAGTTTATGAGTCATTTTTCCATTAAAATCTTATGATAAATTTTTGTTACAGCTAGGAACATTTCTAAAAACTGAAAATCATGTTCATGTAATATCCGTGAATTGATTCAATGAAGTTTTGAGCAAGATGTCAAGGTTTAAGACTGGTTTATTTTATACACCTAAATTTATGCACATTTATGGTTATATTTTGTCACATAATTTATCATTGTCCATTACCATGTTTTGCTTTTAGTCTAATTTACCATCTCTACTTTTAACAGTGGGTGTTATTTTGTATGAGAATGGGCTCACACAGGCCTTACCAAACACCTTTTTCCCTCTGGGTCTCATGCTCCCTGGAGAGTAGGGTTAGATGATTTGGCTCAGAAAATCTTTTACAGACTAAAGAGTTTTAAAACATTTTGCTCAATTTCTGCTTGAGTAGGCTTCTAATTTAGAATTTTGGAGCTAGCAGAGCTTGCTATGCTAGTGGGGTCTGAGGCTGCAGTCATTACCTACAGCAGCAAAGGTGCACGTGGCAGCAGAGCAAATTTTGGGTGAAAGTTTCTCAGCTCCTATTTCATCTGAATGTCTCATGCAGTCCCATTAAAAGCATAAATATGGGCCAGAGTCTGCACCTTTTTTCACATTATTATGATTGTTCTTCCTAAGTACACTCTTTACTCTCTACTTCTAAAAGATATGAAGTGCTACCCAGCACAAAGAGCAGAAGAGCTTTGTTGCCTCATGCAAAAGACTAGGGGTTTTAATGTATTTTTTACCAAAGATTTTGGAGAGAAACCACTAAAACCTAAGAACTTGGGCCTGTTTCCGAGTCCAAATACATCAAAAAAATCTGCCCTAAGGCAGACCCATCACTAGTCTTGCAGAACTTCATGATCACTCATCCAAGTATGTTACCCCATACATCTTTCTTCCTAGGATAATCTGAGGATGCTGGCACATATCTTCATCTTCTTTTCCATTTCTAGAAGTTGTCACTGATAGTGAAACCAGTTAAATAATTCACAAGGAAAACGATACTGCAAATTCTTTTTTCTTCATCCTAAACATAGTTTTCCTTGTTTTCTCCTACATGACAATATCTGTGAAAGTAACTAGACCTAAAGAAATTTTTTTTAAAAATATGAGTACTCTTCATACTACAATGAATTTGGAAATAGGACAATCTTGCTCTTGGTATCCTTATTCCAAACTTTTTTTCTTCTAATCTTTTGTGTATGTTGCTATACTACAGAAAACATTAAAGCACATTTAGATCTTAAGAAACTAATATGATCCATTTATGGGTCAAATAGTGGGTTTAGATGATCCTTTTTAAGCTCTTCATTGTTTTTTCCAAATCATGTTATGAAAAGACATAGAAGAGTGCTTGCAACAGAGAGTTCAGTGAGATAAGCTAAAAGCACATTTTTCCTTTTAGATAATTTATGTAGGTCTTCCTTGGCAAAAAGTACATATCGCAGCTCAATATTTTTTGTATTTCTTTATACCAAATCCCAAACACCTGCCATAGCCAGACTTAAATGTTAATTGACATTAATAGGAAAAGTAGGCCTTATTTTTCCATCCAAATCAACAAAATCCTGATAGACAGAATTTCACAGAGTGCAATTGTAAGACTCTCCAGTCTCATAGGTACTAAATAACAACTTGATAAGGCACTATTTTCTTGGTTTTGTTTCTAAACCTTAATTCTGGGATTAGATGCTGTTCATTTTGCATTTCAGAGTTTGGAAGTTCTTAGGCTTTATTTATTTCCATAAAGATTGATCTAGGAAGGGAAAATGCTACTCTATGCAGTATCCTATACATGTTAGCTGATTATATAGTTGAACTGTATGACCTATTTATCTTCCTGAAAGAAACAGAAATTACTTTGTCACAAGCTGCAGAATATATGCAGGACTGCACAATGCTCGGTTCCTACTGCATTCTGAACAGTGATATATTTTAGCATCTAATATTTATGTTCATTTCAACTTGTATTCTCATTTTTCATCTGCAGTGCCCTTGGTGATGATAGAAATTAGTTTTATTACAGTTTCCTTTAAAGGGCATCCATGCTTGGACGAAAAACAGGGAGGGGAAAAGTCATCCGGAGGCATGGGCTCCAAATTGATATGTCAGGAAAGTATATCCATGAATTTCCTGTTGAAGTATAGTGATCCATAATCCTTTCTTGTATTATACACTTATAAATTACCTTCTTTTATGGTATGTCATTTAACTATACAGGTCTTTGTATCAAAACTGTGGTTTCAAGCCTAGGCTGGAACCGTCAGTGCTGTGGAGGTCACCCTGGAACAGCAAAATGGATAGCAGTCTTAATTCCCCTTCCATCAGACACTGCCATGGCCGTGGCTGCTACAAGTCCATGGAAAGTCCTCGTGGCAATATTTGTTCCTTTTATGTGGGACGAGGCTGACACTGCTATCTGTCACTCAGTGCCTTGCACAGGTTTCTTGTTTGTGCTGCGTCTCACTCTTTTCCCGAGATGGCCTCTCTCTAGGCTGCTGCAGCCTAAATCTTAGCAGTCAGGTGCTATTTTTCCTGTGTCTAGCTTGTCAGCCTGGATCTTTATAAAACCTCCAGCAGGTCTTTTTCTCCTCTCTACTTCCAGAAGAGTAGCATTTTAATAAGTCAAGGTTTAGTATGTGACAGGAAACAGATGAAATAATAAAGCATCCTTTTAATGCCATATGAAGTTGTGGTATAGGTGTAGTGAACAAAAGGTAATTACAGGTTAAAAAGTGTGCTACATTCCCTAATCTTCTACATGCTAAAAAAAATCACTGAAGTTCTTCTGCAGCTGCAACATTTTTTTTGTATCACTGACCCTAGTTATCTGACACTTGGTCTAATTGCCAAAATCTATTAAATAGATATGAAAATATTTTGCAGTGTACTGATAACAGTCTTACCCTTTAGACCTCTTGTTGCAGAGAGAATGATTTGGCACTTGTTAAACATTGCACAAATGTTTCAAACTTCTGCAAGCTGTTTTTCTTATGAGAGTAGTGTCTGTATCTCGTAACAGGGAAGGAAAACAGGCAGGCAGGCACAAAGTGTATAATCTGAAGCTATTTAAGGAGAAGGTGAATGGGGGAGTGAGCTGAGTGACTGATAGAAATTCCAGGACTTCCAAATAAATTGACAGAAAGGCAGGCTTGCAGTGTGTAGACAACTGTGATATTCAGCGTATTCTGGAGTTCAAAACTTAAACCTAACACTGCTTCCCACTATGGCGTTCAATGGCTTGCCTAATTTGCTCTTTTTCCCTGTGTGCAGATGTGGAAACTAATACCTATTTACAGGAGTCATGCTTTACAAAAGCCTGTCTGCACAGAATGCAGGTCTCAACAGTAATCTGTAGACAACAGCATCCTTAAATAATAACAAATCATTTCCCAACAGAATTGAATGTCATAACCCTCTAAAAAGAGAGGATACTAGATGAATAAAGTCACTAAATGAAATTTTTGCACAAGTTTTCTTGATGCCTTCTCCACCTCAACTCCACTGCACATCCCAAGGGTTTTTGTAACCTGGATTATTTCAGTCCATGCTCCTAAAAGTCACATTAATTCAGTGAGGAGGAAGCAGTCTAGGTGAGATATAGATGCAGGACCAAGCTGTGAAGGTGATAGAAAAAGCATATTTTAAGCCAGATTTGCTGATAAAAGGACAATTTACCCTGGAAGGTGTCACTAAATCTCCAGAGCCTTTGTTCAATCTGTGGTGCAAGTTATTTTCTCTCCTTTTCACTTGGCTATGCTGGATACATAAGGGTCATTTTGGAAGACAGAATTATTGGTATGTATAATGTAACTGCTGTATTTGAAGAAGACTGGCACAAAATTCTTGCATTTCAGTATATCAAAAGTAAGTTGTTTGCCCCTTCCAATGCTGACTAGTAGGAAAGTCCAGAGCTGACCCTGTCTGGTCTCCAGGACTGTATGGTTTATTGTTGGGTCCTTCAGCACTGTCTAGGCTTTCTAAACCATAATACTCTGCGAGAAAGGATTCAGGGTCTGTCAGTGGTGTTTCTAACAAACCCACTGCTTACAAAAGCAGCACAACAGAAATTCAAAGACCAAGAATTAGGTAAGAAACTAGAAAAATGCTGTTTGTAGCAATATCCTGTGAGGGACCGGGGAGGAGTAGCACTGAGGAGCAACCCACACAGGCAAGTGCTTGATGCAGTGGTTGAATAGGCAGCACTTTCTCTGTTGTAGGGAAAAGTTTGGACTTGTGATGTCAGATTGTCTGGTAGAAGCTGTGTAAGGGCAAGGGGACTCTTTATGGGAGCAGCATGGGGTTTAGGGTGCTGGTGAATTATTGATGTACAGAAGGAAACTAGAAATGCTGCCAGGAGGCTGGTGAGTGTTGCTTTCAGTACAGGTAGGACGTGATTGTCTGCAGGCTTATTTTTCTAACTTCACAATGCTGTGAAATACTTTGTGTATACCTCAGCTGTCCCTGCTTCTGAAAATCCCAGGCGGAAAGGAGGATTTCAGTGCTTTGCGACTGCCATAGCATCTTCCGTTGCTACCCAGCTGCTACAGGGAGGAGAAAAAGCTCTCAGGCGCTGCCCTGCCCTGCAGGCAGAGGCTCTGAGGAGGGATGAGCTCAGCAAAGGTGCCAGTGCAAAGGTCAGGCCTTGAAATTTCTGCACATACAGTAAAATCCTATCAGCAGCAACCCCTCCTTGTGTATTGCAAATGGTTCAGCTGGAAGGAGTGCCTCCCAAGCCCATTGGGAAGACTGGAGGGAAAGATGCTGTCTTCTGTGAAGGTGTGCTGGAGTGCAGGCTGCAAGCCAGATTGGAAAATATGAACTGCAGTGTTTCAGGGCATGCCCTTCAGCAAAATGAAAGTGAGATGTTCAGGAGATGCAGAGCACCTGTCTCTTCAGTGAGAGCTGTGATAAAATGCATTGCATCTCTGATGGAAGACAATGGCAGTACAGGTGACACATCTGACCATCTTCATCTTTACATAATTCTTATTTTTTTTCAGGTCATATTTGATCTTTGCATAATAGGGCTAGCTAATTGTGTTCTCTAAATTCAGCCAAAAAATTCTCACCCAATATGAAATCCTGGTGAGGGAGGAGTTCAAGTTATGGTTATTATGCATGTGTTTAGGGACTGTGTTCCAAAATAAGTAAACTAAATGAAATACAGGAAAACCTTATGTAGGAAGGACCCAAATATGTGAAGTCAGCCATCAGCTCTGAAATAACATAATATGTTTACTTTTCCCTTTCCGAGATATTTTTCCCCCATTATGGCCTCTCTTTGTTGCTATTTCCTTCTGTTGAACAGAACTAGCAAGTGTTACCTCCAAAGTGAAAATCCTGAGACTTGTTTTGCATTGTGGAAATAATTAAGCATTGATGAATATTCCTCTTAAGCACTTCCTGCAGTGATGACGTATTTTCCAAATTAATCTAGCTGTCCACATAATACCTGCAGTGGCATTTGGCAGGAAGGTTAAGCTCAATAAATTCCCCTGAAAATTTCACAAGTAAGCCTGATTTGTGTTCAGGTAAGCAAAAAATTTTGCATTAATTTAGTATGGGAACTCAGATGGCCCTCAGCAACACAAAGATACTACATGCTTGTACTGGCTATTCTGTGAAGCAGTTGCAGCAATGCCAAATGCAGTATAACCCCTTAATCTTGTCGAAAAATAAGATCTATATTCTACTAAAATATCAGTATAATTATTTTGCTTAGTAGAATGCTCTAATAATAATAATAGAGTTAGTAAATTATCATATGTTGAACAAGTCAGTAAGGGAAAGACATTTGGGCAAAGAGAGCAAGGAGCAGAATGGAGACTGGAAAGGAAGACAGATAAAGCAGGTGCTAGAAGGCATCAAGCATCCTGCAACTTTAGAGATACATGCAGCAAGGCAGAAGCAGTTAACAACAGAGATTTTGAAAGAATAAAGAACAGGAAAGGTATGAGAAAACTAATAATGTTAATATGGCATGGGAAGGATAAACCTAAGTCTAAAACAAAATAAGGCCTGGAAGAAAGCCAGATATCTATGTGTATCAAAGTCATAACAAAGAATAATAAGAGAAATGAAATACTGAAGAGAATGGTAGGAAGTAAGAGAATAAACAAACTGTAGAAACACTATAGGGATTTGAAAATTTTTTTATGTTTTCCTCCTTATTAAGACTCATCATTAACAGGAATTGTATGTGATCTTATTTATAGCATCAATATTCTGCTGTAAAATATTCTCCAATACTGTGTCATCAGCAGCAAATGCGAGTAAATTTAAAAGCTTCTGCAGAGCAGTGCAAGATAAAGTCACAATGAGGCATTGCTTTCTTTCATTTCCAATGATACTGATCCCTTGGACTTCAGCAGATGAGTGCTCTGCTGCTGATGGGCTTTTGAGACTCTCCAGCACCTTCTTTGGAAAAATGTGCAGAGCAGGCAACCAGAACAAGAATCAGTCTATTTTGGTAATGACTGATTAAGAGGAGGAGAGGAAAGTAGTCTGCTGGGGAGCCCACATTTGTAGTTCAGTGCTGAAAATAATGAGACTGATACTATAAATTAAAAAATAATAATGAAAGAGGGCTGTGGCTAATAAAGGAAAGAGGAGAGGATAAAATGGGGTTGGTGGGTGGGGACACTTCAAATAGTGGGAATAAGGTATGAATGCAGAGAATAGATACCGTATGCAAATGAACCTTTTGGAACAAGAACCAGGAGTACGATAAATACAGCCATGCACTGATGTCAGTTTTGACAGTAATAGTGATTAGTGTGAGTTGATAATTGATGACAAGGAGCTACAGCCAGAGCAGAAACTGTCTGCACTAAAGTCCTATGATACTATTACTTAATTAGTTCGAATTACAGAGGTGTAGCTGAATAAGCAGTATTGTGAACTCTGGCTCACATAAGCATTTCACTCTGGGAAGGTAATTCAGAGTCTACTAACTAGAAGCTAATAGCCAGCAAAAACACGTGCACAATTTATGACTTTCATTTAAACGGGACTGCTTACCACAAAATGCCTACTTTAAAAATGAGAGTGCTTAAGCCTGTTTTAACACCTTTCTAGACACTAGAGAAAAATCTGTGTTAAATCAAATTCATCTTTACAAGATGTAAAGCTCTCATGTTTCACTATTAATACTGACAAAAATAGATGCAGCATCACTGACATAGATCCTTCCTTATGTCAGAAAGATGTCGTTAGCTTTACTTTAAACATCAGCTAAGCTGTGGTTCAAAAGAAGTACTTTTGGTACCATAAAAAGTATTTCTGAATTCATGTGGTTTCATCTAACATCTCACATGTGCTACCAGGATCAGCTTTCCTACTACATTGATCCAGGAGGTGTTTCTTCTGACTCTCACAGCTGCTACCTCAAGTAGAGTCAGGTCAATTGAATCTAGTGGTGAAAATATGAATGTGGTGGTGAAAGCTTTCTCTGAAAAGCTTTTCCAAACTTACCCCAGAAGAAAAAAACCTTTCACTACTTATAACTGCCACCTCATATTCACTAGCTATACCAATCACACTTCTTAAAACAGGATGAATTTTTCTCATCACCACATCATCTGTTATGTATATCCAATCTGAGACAGCCATTGCTTCTGCAATCATCAAGGAATAGGCAAGCTTCTTATTTTTTCTTCACATTCTTGCCTCTACGTCACCAGGGCTTGGGGGAACTTGGGTGGGGTAGACAGACTGTTGTTGATTTGTAGGGTTTTCTACTTTGGGCTCTTTTCTTGTTGATTATTTCCTAAGCTTCCTCTCACAGTGTTTTGTGTATGCGACATGCAAGATACATTGGGGTTTAATAATGTAATAAACTGAGCCTTGATCTTTCACAAACAGATCTGTGGAGCCATACACAATATTGAAAGAGAATCAGATTGTTCTCAGAACATCTGCCAGATTTGGCATGCCCCAAGGCACACCATCCCATTGATCCTGTTAATTGACAGCACAGTTTGCTGTACTTCAGTAAGTCCAAGTAGATGGAATTAGAGCACATAGTATTTCCCACAACCTGCTTTCTCCTTAGTTTTGACTCATTCTTGTGCTTAAAAATGTAAGTTCTGCTTTAAATACACACCTGAAATGATGACAGCAGGACTTTTTGTTGTCAAGTACAAAAACCAATATTGTTTTAAAAAAAACCAAAACAACAAACCCCAAAAAACTTAATTTCATAGGTGTCCTTCTTCTCATTTAGTAACTTCTCCCCTAAGTCTCTTTCTTATAGCAATTGCAGCTGGTGTGTCATTATTTCATTTTGAAGTACCTGCTCAGAAACTATTCTCATACAGTCTTTCTTCCACACTGTTAGCTTAGCAACTGTAAACAGATTAAAAGTGCTTAGAACATGTAGTTTAAATCTAGGTTGAGATTAGAAAAATTTTCAGAGCTGGACATCTAAACATATGTAATGATTCAGGTCTAAACTACTAATAATTTCCTTGTAAAAAAAAAAAAAAGAGACCTATGTCTTAATTGCTATCCTGAAATCTCTTTGCTCAGTTTGTATGAGTGTTTGGGCATCTGAGAAGGGACTGTTTATGTACATTGCAGTTCCTCAGGTGCCTGAATTTGCTTCTCAGCATTGTCGCAGCAATCCTGGCCAGACTGACTTGCAGCATCAAGGATGTGTGCAAATGAGTTAGTTTTCAGACACCAGGCTTTAGCTTCGTCCCTGTGGAGTTCATTCTAACAGGAAAGGCCAAAGTGTGCCTGCTGGATTGATTGACTTAGTTGGGTAAATAACCCTCAAAGGCTTCTGAAGTGAGACTGGAACTAAGGATTACCAAACCAGGAAGAGGGAGATCATAGTCCAATGTATTTGCTGCACAAGGATTTTAAACACCTACAAGTGTCACCTTTCAGTATACTGACCTGGGCTTTAAAATGCTCTAAATAGGTTTCACTAAGACTGCCGGAAAAAATATGCTGTTACACAAAGGATTCAGAGTCTCTGCAGAGAAAGAGTTCTGCTCACAGTCTGGTTCTGCTAACCTGGGAGGAAGGGAACTGGGATACATGCTGCTGTGATCCACTGCTCCAGTGGCTCAAAAAACTCAGAAGAGCTCATGCATTTTTCAGTGTTGACTACCCTTGTTTTGCAGGTGATGAATTACAGACCCTTTGGCAGCTATGACACTCTCTCTAATCGCGTTTCCTCAAATTAGCTCAGAGCTCTGAGAAACTCTGGCATGCAGAGAGACAACCTGGTGGGAGTGTGGGATTTTCCTGCCCTTGCATAGTGTAAAAATAAAGGCTCTTTTTTACAAAGCTTATGAACAGATAGCCAGCTCCTTGCCTAAAACCAATCAGAACAGATTGACTGACTTCAGTGAGACTGTGCATGGTCACATCAGCTGAGGAACTGGCCTGAAGTATTATTAAATTACGTATTTCAGTTTAATAAACAGCCATGCCCTGCTGAGATGATGTTCCTGATTCATGGGGCCTGTTTTGCTGTGGAGGGCAGTTGATGGGCAAGATAACTAGTATTCAAATCATTAAGACACAATTAGACAGAAGGAAGCCAGACATTCACCCGTGATTCTCCCTCCCCATTTTGTGCTTCCCCATACACTGGTGACTCCTGTGGACAGCTGCAGACGCACAAGGACGTTACCTTGCAGCCACCGTGCCCTACCCATGTCAAGGAGAGCAGCAGTTGAAAAGCAGATTGCCTTCCTGAAAACAGGGCATCCTGCCAGCAGGAAAAAACAAGCCGAACAAGATCTCTGTGAAAATAATGCAGTCATCCTCCAGCACAAGGGATATTCAGACCAATTTTTCATTAGTATTTTTAGGTAACTGGTCCAAATAAAAGCAAACAATAAGTGAAGCAGCAGGATATATGTGGATATTTATGCAGTTCTGTTCATTCCCAAACCAAGTCTTTTCTTGTAGGTACTGTGATTGATTGTTTCTACTGTTCACAGTAGAAACACTGAAGATGTATATGAAAAGAAGTAAGTTAAAACATAACAGAATCTGAAAAGTGCATCATCTCTTAGGTTCTGGAAAAAGAAAAGAGGAAAAAATAGAAAAGGGGAATAAAAAGTCTTCATGTGCAAAAAAAAGGGATTAGATTTTGGCATAGTACCTGAGGTCACAGGACCCTGCCCTGTAGGACCACAGAAGGATCTCCTTTCCCTCTGTCCTTTGCAATAATGGACAAGCATATCTTCGTTTTTTCACTGCTTAGGTGGTCAGTGAAAGGGAAAAAAATAATAAGGATTTTGGAACAAAGTATATTTGTTATCATCTCAAATAGAGATCTTTGTATGTGTTAACTTGTGAAAAGGCCTTGCGGGGCTGTAGTTAATGACCCATTTTTAATAGACGACTTGGCGTGAACTGAAGCATGCTGCCTTAGTATGCTGTGTGTGCTCTGTGCTGTTATGGGAACTATGTTCATGTTAGAATGGTTTCTGTTTGTGACTTCTTTAGCAGGGCTAGACAGATTAGGAAGTGTGCTACAGGTTGCCTTGGGGAGCTTACAGGAGTTACCTGCCCCAGTGAGTAGCTGTGAGCACCAGCAAGTCTGGCTGGTCCTTCTGGGTGGCTTTTTGGGAAAATATCTGGTAGTAGTGGCTTTCTTTGAAGCCTTGGAGGGAACACAGCTGGACAGGAGGGAGTCCCTGTGCTTCAGCAGCTCCCAGCTGTGACACTGTGTTTCTGCAGGGTACCTTCTGCGTCCGTGGATGCAGTCTGCAACGATATGGTGATTCTCCTGGTCCCGGAGTTTATTCCATTACCTAGGAGAAAATGTGTTCCTCTCTTCCCCTGACCACGTGGTCCCCAAGAGCCTGAGAAGGACACACAGAGACCACCAGAGAGGGAGGAGAGAGAGAGGGAGTTTATTTCTGTAGGTCAGGGGTTTATATGGACCTTGGAGGGATCCAAAACCCACCAACAGGAAACAAGAGGGGAATTGGCTTTGGGCCAATGGGAATAAGGGGATTTACATTCAATAGGAAGTGGGTCAGGTAACATGTATGTCATAACCTTCCTCCAGACCCCTGAGTTAACAAGTATCCCAAGGTCTCCTGGAAAGGAGAAGCAGTGACTTTGCAAAAAGACACTTAAACAATCCCTTTGTACATTTAAACAACATTTAAAACATCAGTTGTTAAAACATTATCCGTGGTTTGTTCATCTTCTTCACAAATCCATTTCTGGCAGGATTTTCTCCATTCCAAATCAATCCCCACAACACTGTTCCCCAGGGCACCAAGAACCATCATGGCCCAGTATGACCCAACCCCTGCACTGCGCAGTAGAGGCAGGAAGTGCAAAGCAGGGTGTCTCTGGGGCACTTTGCTGTAGCTCCTCACCCCCCTGCTGGGGCAGGTCAGTAGGGAGAGGGGCTCAATTGCATCCCCAACCTTCCCTTTCTAGCAGCTTGTCTCTACCAGCCCTACTTGTGGCACCCCAAGCAGAACAACCTGTGCCAGCAAGCAATGATTCAAATGCCAAGGGTAGATGGTGTGGGTTCTTTGTTCCTCCCATTAGAGTATTCCCTGATGTTCCTGACCTGAGCCCCTAAGTTGCCTGCTATGTCAAGCATTCCATTTTCCTCCAGATTGTCCAGGAGCAGCTCTTTGTGGTATTTCTCCTCTTTTCCCCAGAGTGAGGCAGTGTGCCATGGCAACTCTGATGTCACCCTGGCGTCTGGGTCAGGGCAAACCAAGGCATGCCGATTGCTGCTGCACCGTAAACATACACACACACGCGCGCCCCATTAAACATGCATAAGCAACTCAGCAAGACACATATGCTGCTCAGGATTCCCTGAGCCAGAAATTAGTATCTTTCTGTAATATCCCTCAATGGACCTTCTTATTACTCTCTTTAAACCAGAATGTGTGATGGACCATGGAAATGTATGCCACTGCCTGGTGATGTGGCATGTGAAGCAGCATCCCCTGCTGTCTGCTTACCTGCTAAATTCACTTTGGGGCCACCAGTCATTGTATGACATTTATTCCTGAATTTCTGATCCTTGTATATACACCTCATGATTCTCAGCAGTTTTTGTACTTTTATCACAACCTACAGAGTTGAATTTTTGTAGGCTGAGGGGTTCTGTTAGACTCTGATACACATCCATATCTGTTAGCTCTTTTGGTTGGGTTTATTTCCTCAGTGGGTTTCAGTGGAGAGGGTAGTCAGCACCAGTAACAAAGTCGTAAGGAGTCAGATGAGCTACAAGCTGGTATTGGGGCATACAATGTTCTCTGGTCCTTTTTCCTTTTGTAACAGCTCATATTTTTTTTTTTTGCCCAAGTGCTGTTTCCTAGAAATATCTAATGGTAGTATCTCTTTCCTAGACAGTGAAGTGTCAAGACCAAGCTCATTTTTTTATATATGGAATTTTTTTCTCTTCTGTATGGTACTATCTTTATCTACATTCAGTGTCCCCAATCCTTTTATCTCCAGTCAGTGGCAGAGGTCTTTCTGCACCTTTAAAAATCTGCTTTCCTTTTTTACTACCTTGGGCAAATGAGCATCAGCGGCTGCCTTTGTCACCTCAGCGTTTATGCTGTTTTTCAAATTGTCTAAGAGTAGTTATCCCCTATAACTAACTAAATTGTGCTAAAAAAGAATTTGATGCACTGGGTGAATCCCTTTTGCTCTGCTATCAGTAGAGATCTGGTTCTGATTTAAACAGGGTTAGGGCTGGACACATCAGGCTTAGGTTCTTCCAGCACTTCTTTTATTTCATTATTAGAAAGATCAATTAACATAAATTTTATTTCTTTTTCCTCTTTTTTTTTCTTTTTCCCATGACTAAAAAGCCTTTTAAAAAGTATGAATTGCGTTTGAGAGAAAGAAAGACACTCAGAGCCCTCATCAAGATTGTCAGTTATTAATTTTTTCTTGGGCTATTCCTTTTTGTAGTAATGCTTAGCCCATATACAGTCTTACAGTCTTAGATCTTCTATGAAGAGTGCAAGCATTCCCTAATTAATCTTCACACATCGTAAGTAACCTGGAGTTACTCTTCTTATTTTACATGTGAGATGCTATTTTATAATATCCCATGTCATATCAGCTATGGGCTCTTTGCATTTCTCCAAGGGAAAAGCTAGATTCCTGGATTTTTTTATTCACATTACTTGCTTTCAAAAGCCTAAATTCTGTCACTCCTTCTCACCTCATCACAAAATGTAAGTAAAGACTTTATATTTGCCAATTTTTGGAAACTCTCTATTTCTTTTTACAAAATAGAATCATAGAATCATAGAATCGATTGGGTTGGAAAAGACCTTCGAGATCATCAAGTCCAACCCTTGGTCCA
>JAWWLZ010000139.1:21599174-21629552 GCA_035041345.1 Poliocrania exsul
GCCTGGCTACAACTTCCCTTCAGGTAGTTATAGACAGTGATGAGGTCACCTCTGAGCCTCCTCTTCTCCAGGCTAAAGTATAGAAAGTATAAATCTGTATATGTAATTCAGAGAAGGTGGAGGAGCTTCAGCTATATGGTATGTAACAGTCTGTGAAAATGTTGCCTTTAATTTTTCATTCAGAAAATGCATAATGACCCACTTTGAAATACTGCTACACGTAGCTGATCACTTGATCCTCCCTTTGTGCCTTTTTTGACAAGAACCAAAATTTCCCAATCATGCTTTTCCTTTGTAATAATTAATACCTATTATTAAAATGGATTTCCAAGCTTTTCTAGATAAATTTTCACTATTTTATTACCAATTAAACTAATATTAACTGGTTTTATATAACTTTCCTGCTCATTTATGATTTAAGGTGCCCAAAGTCTACAACTAGTTTTTCAGTATGCCAGAAGCCTTCTTCATAGCAATCAATATTGTATATGTTTTAAAGCTGCAATTTTAATGCTTTTTTAGCCATTTCTAGATTCACATTTTCTGACAATAAAATGGCTTTTATTAGTGTGATGAAGAAGAAGAGTAAAAATAATTATTAATAATTATTATTAATTATGACCGATGGATTCTAAATCTGAGGAGAAGGGCGTAGAAGGGTTGGTCATTTTTAATGTGAGTCCTTTCTTTTTCAAAAGGAAAAGTGGTGCACTGTTCATCATTTAAGGGGGATCAAAATTACTTTTCTAGGAGCACTAGCCAGCATATGTGCAACCTAACTCACAAAATATGCACATGGGCTCAGGTTTCCAGAAGTGATTTCTCAGTCAGGGAGGCTGCTTAGAGAGTCCATAACCTTAGTCTTAAGGACCAGTTAGTGGACTCTGTTGATGCTGGCTGCTTTTCTTATTATGCACTGCTTCAGACACCTGATGTGTGAAGGATAAGCATAGGTGTCCAAATACACCACTATCCCATCTGTCCTGTCTGTTGTGCATCCTACCTAAGAACTCGCTTTCCATTTCTTTACAAACCTGCAACGTGTAGCTGCCAAAGTTGTCACTTCCCTGCTACACAAAAATGCATCATGTCTTAGGATCTGATACTTAATTTTGTCTATATGTGTGTTTCCAGCTGTTTTTTTAATTTCTGTTTTATTTCTTGGCATAGATTAGACCATGATGATTATAGATGTGTATTCCTTATGGTGCTGCTCTTACTGGTAGAGAGGTAATATGACATGCTGTACTCCAACCTTCTCACCCCAACAGGTGCCGAGTTTGTGTCTCATTCAGTGGCTGGTATTTGCCTTGTGGTATTCAACATTTGCCTTGCAATCTTTAAATGAACCAATGAGCTCTTCTTTGGTGCCCAGCCACTTCTGATAAAATAGGCATGTTTGTGATAGGTGGCAATGGCAGGTACAATTGCTGTCTTTGTCCTGTGAGTGCTTCGCAGACCCAAATGAAAGTCTCTCAATAGGTGCTACTGGGTTGTGGTGTTGTATGATGCAGGCACTGTCAGGAGGAATGCTGGGCAGAAATGAGGCAGACGTTTTTAATCGGTCAAATAGTTTCAAAATTTCAGATTTGTTTTATACTTCAGTTTGTGTTGCTGTGGTTATACACACACTCACACTCCTGATGTACCTAATATTACCATCATCTTAAACTGATCTTTGCCAAAGGCAGCATAGAAATATATATGTTTCAAGTTTGTGTTTGCAAACCTTTCAAAGTAATCTCATTTAAGGAATTTGCTACTTTTTATGTAGTTGAGGGAAAGGCTGCAACTTAAGAAGAATTGCTCACAACATTTTCCATACAGCTTTTATATTGTTGACTGTTGTAGCACTGACATTGTTGTGAGTTGTAGTTTGTGAGATTAGGATGTTACTCAAGGTTATGCAATTTTTTAGAAACTATTGTAGCTCCAGACAAACAAAGTCACTATTCAGGACTGCTGGATTGCTGCAAATTGAGGAGACTATAAAGCTCAGGTCAAATATGCAGCATGGATAAAGGAAAGTGGCTTTAGGTGCAGGTGAAGAGATCCAATACTAGCTTGTTGGTAGGAGGTTGGGCTACGATCTGAGACCTGCTAATGCAGATCCACTGAGAAAGTAAGTACTTGAGAGGTAATTGAAGTGATACTCAGATACAGAAATGCAATTGAGATTTATTTTAAATGAGACTTTATATGTCATGGGGAGTCAGGGGCTGAATACCTGACCTGGATGATGAACTCAGGTATTTGGGCATCTTCCTTCAAGGAAGGTGCATGCGCTCTGCAAATAGCATCTCGTTACTTATGGCCAAATATATAGAAGTCAATATTCCTTGAGTGTCTGATAAAGCATAAAGCCAGGACTGACAGGATTCGTGGAATGGGAAAACATTACAATAGGATGGTGGAGTTCCTAAGCCAGTAGACTGCTGGGTTCTTACATTTTTCCTGAGACTTTTTAGAGTTTGTGAGTTACAGAGAGTGAGCTAAATTTAGGTCTCTTGAAAGTTTCCTGAAATTCAAGTAAGTCCTTTCACCGTACAGTTTTTCTGCTTTTAGGACTAGTGAAATAGTCCTTCCCACTCTTCCTTGCACATGTATGCAACACTGAGGTGGAAACCATGTTTTGTATAGGGCTGTCTATCTTACATCTACCTTGACTGGATTCTTGTGTTGAGTCTGTGTACAGTATATTTCTATATTACTGCTCAAAAACATATACAACTTGATAGAAAATGGGCTGTGAAGGGAAAACCTCACCCACTTTTCTTTTGCTGTCTACATCCCTCTATTAAAAAAATATTAAATGAATGCAGTACAGACTTTTAGTGTCTGACAAGAGGTCAGCTGTAAATATTTGAATAAAGTTTTAGTGATGAATTGTGCTATTGGAAAAACCAGTATTTAAAATCAGAACACCAGGTATGCATTGTCTGAATGTGAAAATGATTTCTTTTGATATGCAAGTTACTACCATCTGGAACTTCTGCATTTTTTTTTTATAAGTAAGATACATGAATAAAATAATATTTTTAAAATCTGGTCACATGCTTAGAAATTGAATATTGGTTCGGAACTTTCTTCTAATAATTTAGATTTGTTGATGCAGAATATAGAGTTGTTGATGTTCAGAGGGCAGTTTTTAATGTGTCTTGCTTGCATGAAGGAACACTGTTTCTTTCTAGTCTTCTGAAATCTATTTCACATTTCTAAAACGAACTGATGTGCTTTTTATTCCTGGAGCATACACAGGCACTAGAAATTCAACAATGTCTTTTCTGGCAAGACAGGAGCATATTAGTCAGAACAAGAGTTTAAAACCTCCAGCCTATAGCTTTCAACCTGCAACCTAACAGCTCTCTTTTGGTTCAAGACCAGGGTATTTGATTCCCTCCCAGTGACCGTAAGAGTTGAAAGGTTGGCCCTGCTTCCTTTGTGTGGCTTCAGATCTGTGTCAGACTTCAAATCAAGCTTCACAGCCAGTACAGCCAAAGAGGCTTTTCATCACAACACTGGAGAGAAAAATAGTGCTCCAAAGAGATCAAAACTTTAAAAAGCCTCCCTGTGTGGTCTGGGCACAGTAGCCAAGCAATCCCAACCAGATCTCCAGCATCACAGTCCATTATTCTCAGCAAATGATTTCCTGCTGACAAGATGCCCCTTTGCTTCTCTGTGTGTTGTAAACAATCACTACTTAATGTAGAGATTAATTATCTCCTTTATTTTTGGGCACCCATGGGCATAAAAGAACTACTGCATACTTGGGGAAGATCCTCTCATTAGTGTCACCTTAGTATTATTGATCATTCTGCCTGCCATCAGTCTTCTGTAACCTTTGATCCTACATGTCTGGGCTATAACAAGTTGATAAACCTGAACTGAAATCATGACCAGCACACAGTCTTAGTTTTCCAGATAGGATTTTGAAAAACCTGTGAGTGAAAAGTTCTTCATTCTCCCTAGTCTTCTGCAAGACTGAGTCCCAAGGGTCTTGCTTGACATTCAAAACTGCTATAGGTTCACATATTCAAACATAACCTGTGCATTGCTAAAGATGACTAAGTATTGGAAATACTTAAAAAATTCTCATGTAGTGGTGGCATCATTACCATGGAAACTTTTTAATGGATAGGAATTAAGATTGGCTGGCTGATAGAGACAGCAGTCTGCTAGTGCAATACATCCACAGTCTCACTCTTGCCACTTGCACTCATTATTTAAGTATTTACAGTAGAATTATTTTAGCAGAACTGTAATCTCAGGCTGATGAGTGTAGAAGCTTTGGATGGCTGTAGACTAAAATTTTTTTCAAGGTTAATTGTGTTAAGCAGTGCACCTGATTACTTTTTGGTTATTCAGCCTGGACTTTCTACAAAAAAAAAGAAAAAATATTAAAAATCAGGTAGTTCAGTGACCAGTCCCTGTATTTTTTGCAGAAAGGTAGAATGGTCTGCAAGGAAAAATGTAATAATGGCCTCAAAAAACAGCAGGTACATTACCTGACCTGCATGTGTTCCCTGGCTTACATATTCTCTGAAAACTCAACAGCTGGTATTGGTATTATGGCTATAGAGGTAGTATAAGTTCTATTTCTCTGGACAATTTTAAATCCAATATTTGGACTTATGTCCTATAATTTATATTAGACTTTTCTGTTATGTTTATTATAGGTGGATGATCCTACCACTCCACTCAGTCCCAGTGAGGCCACATCTGGAGTGCTGTGTCCAGTTCTGGGCTCCTCAGCACAAGAGAGACATGGAGCTCCTGGAGTGGGTTCCAGGGCAGGGTGATAAAGATCCTGAGGGGACTGGAGCATCTCTTACAGGGGCAGGCTGAGGGAGCTGGGCCTGTTCAGCCTTGACAAGAGACAGCTGAGAGGGGACCTCATCAATGTGTCTAAGTATCTGAAGGGAGGTTATCAAGAGCACGGAGTCAGACTCTTCTTGGTGGTGCCAAGCAATAGGGCAAGAGGCAAAGGAAGTTCCACCTGAATATGAGGAAGATCTTTTTTCCTGTACAGGTGACCGAGCACTGAAACAGATTGCCCAGTGAGGCTGTAGATTCTCCCTCACTGGAGATATTCAGGAACTGTCTGGATGCAACCCTGTGCAATGTGCTCCTCCATTTGAGGAGGGAGGTTGGACCAGATGATCCACTGTGTTGCCTTCCAACCTGACCCACTCTTTGATTCTGTGATTAGCAAGAGCATATACAGGGGCCATTCACACTTTCTATGCTGGCTCAACATTTACAATGTCGTTACTCTTTTGATGTAAGGTTCTGTATTTTTCTATGAAAATTAGATATTTTTTTTACTCTTTTTCCCATATACTATTTATTTGACTCCCTTTTGTCCTTTTTTTTTAACTAATGTGCAGTTGTCATTTTCCAGAAGTCTTACTATCCTCTGAATGCTAAAATAAAATGATGATCAGCAAAGGAGTTTGTGATGAAATCAGAATCTCATCCATGATCTTTAAACTGTCACTTCACCAAGGTTAGTCAGATATATACTACAGAGGCTAAGAACCTGGGATACCCACAGACACCACTTCTGTTTCAAACAAGAGGGTTTTTTTACAAGTAAGAGATTATGCCCTCCCTCTACCTATAAACTAGTTCAAACAAGAAAAGATTTTTTTACAATAGAGGGATTATTCCCTCCCTCCACCCCTGGCACTCAGTAGGCATGCAAGATCCAGATCAAGCCCTCAGCTGGGTTCTTAACATCTGTGACACTTAAAAACAACATTTGTAAAACCATATTCCTCTTCCAATGGGCATTAGGGGTGTGTTTGGGAGAAGGTAAAGCAGGAGAGAGCTTTCTTTGGTGGGAGCCTGAAGAGAAAGATTCTGCGCCAGGTTTCCATCTGCACTGTGGTTGCACAATCTCCATGAAGTCAGTCTGAACACAGCCTTCAGTGTCACTGAGTGTCTCATGTTTCCAATGGGGAGTAACAACTTGCAACACCTGAGAGAGGAAAGCATCAAGATTTGACTACATCCAACATCTAGTTTAAGGCATTAATGCATTTTCCAATGCAAAAATAACTTGGTTATTATTTTAATTCACATGTGACATGGATGGTTATTTTTTTACTTTACCTGGAGCATTTCCCAGTAGTGGTTTGTGTGGAATGTACTTGACAGAGGTTAGACTACTACTGGGAGTGGTTTCACCAGTGCACTGGGCATAACACGAGCTATCAGCCTCTGGGTTATGCACCACAGACTGTTATAGGTGCAGCTGTTATACTTGTATCATTTATACTGATTTTCGCAATTCCTATCTGACAATGGCACTTGTATCCCTTTATACAGAAATTTATATGAGTACATGTAGACATAAAACACCATTGTTTTGGCTTAATAGTTTAGGAATAGTTCATTCTCAGGCCCAACTGCAGTCAGCACTGCTTGTGTTACTGAAATGCTGTAGGAGCTGGTTTAAAAGTAGATGTTTTTCTAAAATATGAGACAGTTTTTGATGGTGAGGAAAATAATACTGTAGCAACATCAATAATAGTTACATAATATCTGTTGGAAAATGTAATCTGTGTATTGCTGATAATGCTTAAGTTTTATGATCTTGTAAACATTTCTTAAAAAGTCAAAGAACAAACTGCGTATTAGACACTCCTTTCTTCTGACTATTTTTAGCATAGAGAAGAGATTCTTCTGTTGCCACTTTGTAAGGACTGGATTTAGGATTACTTTTTACCCTGGACAGGTGTTGGTGCACCTGGAGAGCATCAATGACTCAGGTTGCATGGTATTCCCAGCAGGAACCAAGCTCTTTGCTACGGAGACTGTTCCTTTGTTCAGCAGCATCTGACTCAATGAACAGCAGTGGGGGGCTATGAAATACTCAATTTGTAAGGAAAAATGCATTTTAAAAATCACAGGCAGCATATTTTTAATCCTGGTTTCCTCACAACTTTGAAGTTCTGGATAACCCCACTCTGCTTTTGATCTGCTCCTCTGCCTCCCCAAAGTGATGATTCTGCTTCCTCAGAAGCAGATTCCTGGCTGTGGACAACTACACAATATGTGACAACATAAATCAGTTGGAGAATTCCCCAACAGTGAAATATGCCTCAAATACCTCCTTCCTCCTGCATAGCTTCAGAGAACTCATGATGCCCCAGGTAGCTATGCAACCACACAGATGGGTTCTAGTTATAGAAATAATTAATAATTATATATATATGTGTGTATTTCCATTTTGTAACCACTGCCATTTGGATAATTGTCTGTTAGTGTATTGTGTCTTCCCAGTAAGGACGAATATAATAAAGGAAGGGAAAAGAGAACGAGGGACTCAAGGCTTCTGTGTCTATAGAATATCGTACTAGCTACGATATCTCTAAGTGGTGGATTCTCTAGCAGTCCCTCAGTACAGCAGAGATTTCATTGTTTGTAAGTTCTTAATTAATTTCTTAGCATTTTTCAACTTGTAAATTCTTATTTGTGACTGAATTTAAAGTACACCTACAGTCAGAACATTTTGGTATTATTTAATGCTTTTTTCTACATGGAGTTTGCTTGAAGCATGGGTTTATATTTTTCTTGTTGCAAAATCAATATAGGTATGGCAAACCAAGCTATATTCCTTTGTCTAGTGCCTAATAGAGCTTGCTGGAGGATTGCATTCCCTACTCAATAAAGCCTTCGAGATTTTAAAATTGAACTTTTTTATCATTTTTTAAACTAAAATTACTTTTGAAGTTTTAGAGGAAAAGCCTAATTACTTTAAAGGTTGATTTGTATACTTTCCTAATACTTACGAAAGTTATATGTGAAGGGTGGGGGGGGGAAAGAAAATAAGTTAGCCCATGATTGATTTACTTCTGCAATACTTAGCCAGTAGTAAGCAGCTCTTCTCAGATCATAAGCTATGGTTCATCCAATATATTTTATGACTAAAAGGTCTATAAGGACCCAATAGATTTAATCTGTAAACCTTTTCTACAACATGCCATTCATTCCTTCAATGAATTTCAACTCATTTCTCACAAAAAAAAACCCTAAAGGAAACTTGATACATAATTGAGTAAAACCATGCATTGTTTTCAGAAGATATAGCTTCTTAAAAAAAAAAAAAAGGAAAAAGAAAAAGGCAAAAAAACAACCAACCTGACTGGGAGGCAAAATGGGCTACCATGTGATAGAGAAGACATTTAACCTTTTCTTTTCACCTTTTGCAGTTTCTTTTTTTTCCCTTTAAATTATTGTATTCTCAATTATGGCAAGTAGTCCTCTTGAATACAAAAATATTTTGACTTTTAAAAAATTTGTTTACTGAACTACAATAAGATTTTTATTGAAGGAGAAAATAGTAGCTGTGTCCTATCACCTCTCACCTAGGCTGTTCAGTGCCTCTGCAACAGTGATTTTTTTGGGGTAAGAATTCACAGAGCAGCAGGTTGACTGGCTTTATCTCTGGCTACCTACTGTCATCTTCTGTTGTTGCGTTGGCTTTCACAGTTGCTGTCACAACACTGGGAAGGAGAGCTTACTATGCCACACGCAGGCAACCCTTTTGCTGTCACCACTGCTGACATGTAACATGTGAGCTCCCAATGTGCAGTTGAGATCCATGACTCTGGCACAACAGCACAGCTGCACAGAATTCTGTACATGCAGCTTTTCAAAGGAGTCTAAAGGATGAGATATGTTGATGTACTTTTAATTACGTTTTATGTGAATTTGCAATGTTAACACATCTGCTGCTTCTTCTCATCTTTGCAAAGGAAGAAAATAAGAGAGTCACTGGTTCCTGAGAGTGGAGGAGGAGGCCTGATGGGTGGCTGTACTGGTCTGTGCATCCAATGTGATATATCCTGCAAACTGTTGAAAATATCTTATTCAGAAATCATTGTCAGCAATTTGCTGATAGACTTTTTTGATGAGTCAGTACATTCTGAATTCAATGCCAAGCTGAGACCTTCTTGGTACAAAACCATGAAAATCATTCCCTTGACTCATCACAAGTGACTTATTTGCAGTTGCTGCACAGTGACAGCAATACTGCCTGTTTCTTAACTCGAGAAAAGCCTCCACTGAGCTCCTGCTTCTCCTTGCCTGCTCACCTCTGCAAAGCAGAGACAGTTCAAGAGTAAAATCCATCAGCATATGTTATCTGAGGAAATGAAGGGCACAAGACTTGTATGTTTAACATTAAAGAAAAAAACAACCTCTCTGGTTTCTACCTCAGCCTTCAGGCTTTGTAACTGAGCTGTTTAATGCTGCACATTTTTTAATCCCCTGAGCCTTCATCAGTCTAATGCTGTAGAAAGCAGACAGGAGATTTTTTTTTTAAATGTTATGTTCTTAATGCTTAATTGGAAGAGCACAGTATAAAGAAACATGTCTAAGCACCTTATAGAATCATTGAGTCATAGAATGGGTTGAGTTGGAAGGGACTTTAAAGATCACCTAGTTTGAACCCCCTACCACAGTCAGGGACACCTTCTAGTAAACTGTGTTGCTCAAAGCCCCATCCAACCTGGCCCTGAACACTTCCAGCAGTGGGACAACCACAGCTTCTGTGGGGATCCAGTTTCTGTGTCTCACCACTCTCATAGTGCAGATTTTCTTCCCAATATCTAATTTAAATGTACACTTTTTCAGTTTGTAGGATGCTTTGTCTCTTCTGAGAGGAAAAATATGGGTGGTGGAGTGTCTACAGGAAGGTTTAAGGGCTTTTATTTTTAATATTTTGTGGGGGTCATACATATGAAATATTATATACTGATTTCAGATAAAGATCAAGATATAATGATTAACAATTTTATAGTCTGCTATAAGCAGAAGAAAGCTTGATGTGCTTGAAGTAGCTTGCGTTACTAAGGATATATTGTATGGTTCAAATCCAGCTTGAGTGATGATCAAGGAAGGAATAACTGAAGCCATGTTATTATTCATCAGAAAGTAGTGCCTTGCCAACCAGAGATAGAAATCATAATTCACAAAGGTTGCCATGTGACTATTTAGCTTCAGGAATCTAAATAGGCACAGACCAAATTAATAAGTGGTTGGTGTTCACTGTCTGTGAAGATGCACCTTGAATCCAAATTCTTTGAAATATTTTCTTATGCCTGACAATAACACCTTTTTCTTATCTGGGCTGAATTTTATATGCTGTCCATTGTCCTCCTTTCTGCTCAGTTGTGATTATTATGGTTTTGAAGCTTTGTACTGAAAAATAATAGAAACTTGGCTTCTATGACAAAAGCTAAGATAAAATAGTCAAATAAAAAACTATTTCAAGTTTTGAATGTTTTATACGGCTTTCTTCTGTCTTGCCGTTAGACACCAAAACAGTGCCCTAAGGCCTTGGTGGCTTTTGATCCCTTCATACCTAGGAGAGAGGAGTAAGGGAGTTACTTCCACAAAGTTACTGAGAGTTTGGGTAAGGTTTAGTAAATCCTTTCATATCTTCTTCTACAATGTTATCTGGAGACTTAAGATAAAGAGCAGGATTACTATCTGTAGGTATGTTGTGTGCCAAGGGTAAAATTGTATTTTTAGGAGCTCTTGTAGTGGAAAGGCCAAAGGCTGAGGCAAGTAGAGTCAGTACAACTCAGAATATTGAGGAAAAGGAAATGATAGAACAAGTGTATTTTCAGATTTGCCTTTTCTAAAAGGTATACTTATATTAAACAAGGTTATGCTGGTGAGGTCATTTGATGGTTTAGAGGAACTAATTAGGACAAGCCTATTGACAGGCCAGTGATGAGTTTAGCTCATTCTGTTTTTTTATCTTGGCTCTCCAATGCCAATAAGGAAAAAAAAAACCACCAGAAAACAAAAAACCCAAGCACTTAAGTAAGGTAGACCTGCACTTCTGTCATTTCATGTCTTTGCAGGAGTCCAGTGTAGCTAATGAAGCAGGTTTGCTTCTCTGAGCACCTGCAATTCCTGCCAGCCTTGTGCTGGGGACACCATGAACAGCTGGAAGCCCAGAGATGTGGCTTCTGTCCTCAGTCTGTTGTACTGACTCCTAAAACCAGTTTAACCATCCTCTGCAGCTGGGTCTAATACTTTGTGGCTGTGTATCTTTTGTAGTTACTTACTGTGACTGCTAGCTGTGAATGCTAACCTTGTTTATTATGTGGGTGTAAGACTCTAAAATAAGTAAGCATCATTTCTTTTAGTCTTTCCTCAAGTACAGGTTCTCCTGTTCTCTTGCAGTTTACCTATTATTGACCAAGACTAAGGAGAGACATAGGTTTTTTTGTTCCATGCCTATACCTCACTTGTTCTCAAGATATACCAAGCACTCAGTATCTCTGGAACAAGATGTGCTTTGCATTTCTACTTTCTGTGACTCTACTGAATCCAGAGTCTGTGTAGCATTGAAAATCAACTGCTTCTGATTAGTTTAGTAATTCTTTTGCAAAGCAAAAACAGATTGTGGAGTTATATTCTCCAGACTCTCCCAAATATTGTTTTATTTCTCTCTTTTTTGCTACTGTGGCTGATCAGACAATGATAACTTCTAAAAGAGTTGCAGAAGATCTCTATTTTAGACTATGGGATTTTTCTATTCAGCTGAATGAACTCACCAAAGATGGATAGGCCTCTTTTACTTGTGTGTGGGTATGGGATTAAATGCTCTGAATAAGCAGACTTCTGTGAAGGAGGAGTTCAGTCCTGCTGGTTTCATTCCCTGTGTGAATGTGCACATGTGAGAGAATATATATTTATGATTATGCTTGTATCTGTAATAAAAACACTTGTTTAAATAAGAGAAAAGGGAATGAGTGACAGTAGGTGTTAAGTCAGTAGAGTGAGTGACTAGACAAAGCCAGCGGCTCAGAGGCCCTGCTGAGCCAGCGCCTGCAGGGTGCGTGCTGCCAAGCAGTGCCGGCTGCGGCTGCTTGCTGGGCACCACTGATCCATTGGATGAATAAGGCTCGAATCAAAGACTAGGAGACAAGCCATGTCCTTTGCCTTTCAACTCCTTTGCTATCTATTAACCCCCACAAACTTTCCTCTAACATACATGCAGACATACACATATACAACCATCTGTCCTTCTTACTGTGCTTCATTTCCAAGAAGACTGATGAGGGAAAGAAACTTCTTCCAAGATATTCACTGCTAATGTATCAGATGTTCAAACAGACACAAAACAAAAATAAGCTAACTGTATATATTTCAGGATTTATATTTTTCTGTAATGGTTAGGTGGTCTTTCATATTCTGAAATAACAAAGAAATAGGCAGATACCTCTTTAGCTATGATGCGAACTGTGAGTGGCTTCCAGTGCAAAAACATTTTGGAACTTGAAATGGTAATTGCTGGTTCAAAGGAAGGTAACTGATGAATTATGGCACAACCGAGCTATGTAACACTATGAACACAGGTCTAAGTGAAGTCCATATATTGGCCTCTATTTGGTCAGTGATAAAGAAAATGTATTGCTCATACTTAATGTACTTTTCAGCCATGCATTTGAAGTATTAACAAAGAAACCCAGTGTGTAAGTGATCTAATGGCAGCTCTGTTTAGGTTTAGAGCTGCATGGCACTACTGGTGAGGAATATTTACCTTAGTGATGTGCATGAGATGGATTGTCTAGATCCAATGCAGCTCCGTGTTTCCTCAAATTGTCAGAAATGTTTGAACATGTGTTTTTGAAAATCAATTTTAAATGTTACTAGATTTTTTATGATCAGTATTACTAGGACTATGAGTAACACTAAACACAGGACTGAGGATAAGGGACTTGATTCTTCTATAACCACATCAATTGGAGTGGACCGTGCTACAGTGGTGTTATTAATACCAGTTTAAAAAAAAACAAACAACAAAAACCAAAACAACACAGAAAAAACCCCAAACATAAAAATAGCAAAAAAAAACCCCCAAAACCCCAAACCCCCAACAAATAAAAAAAAAACAAAACCCAAATGAAGGGTTGTTTAAAAAACTTTTCTTGTAGGACAGAAATTCAGCACATCTGAGGGTAGGATGAGATTGTACTGACTGTTTGCATTGTAATCCTGTGAAGGAGAACAATGAAAATTAGTTCAGACAAGCAATTAAATTAAGGTTAATGATTATTCAGACTATGCCATGCTGGTTTTTGTTGGTCTCGAATTTCACATGACACATACCTGATGACGGTTTAGGTTTCAGGGTTGGAGACGATAATGTTTCTCCAGCTTCATCATATTCAGACTGTGACTCAAAGCAAGACTCCTCTTGACACAGACCTGATTTAGGAAGCCCAGGCTGAATTTGTGAGCATGGATGAGAGAGACTCGTTAACTGTGCTTCTGTTCTACAGTGCTCAACCTTTCATACTAGAATGGAGAAAAATAGGGAAAAAACTTGAAGTATCCCTTATCAGTAGAAATGCAAGTACTGTGTAGCATATGGTTCAGTGGGAGATAGTCCCTTAATAACAATCCAGATTTCAAAATTTATATTTGCTTCTGGCAAAATGTTCAAGAACTGCACTCTAGTGTCTCTAGGTTACTTGTAACACTAGCTTTGGCCATGACCTTCAAGGGCTTTGAAGGACTCTCTAAGCTATGCCAGGATCTCAAAAAGAAATTAAAAAAAATTAGTTCATAACCTTCAAACTAAGCCACTTTCTTACATGCCAAGATTTCCTTCAGCTTGGAAGAGTGTGATCATGGGGAAACTGATATCTAGGTTTCCCAGGGATTTTGTAACTCCATAGAGAGAGGCATCTTTGCCTTCCATGTTAAAGTGCTTTGAAGTAGTTGAGTAAAAATCACAGGAAACTTACTGTTTTGGTAAACAGCTGTGGGTTTTGGAAAATTTAATTCAGTGACTGAATTGATAACAGTACATATCTTAAGAGAAATGCAAATTATATTTCATTTGTATATTGCTTATCTTTTTTGAAACATTTCATAGTAACTTATGTATAAAATGCAACTTCAATAGAAAACAAAGTTGATCCAGGGAATACTAATGGTATCAACTTCAATCAACTTTTAAATACTACCAGAATATGCCACATGTAAAGAGCCACTTGCTCCATGTGCCCCATCTGGGCACAGACTGCTCCCAATTCCCTGGCATGACCTTGGAAGCACTGCAAATAGTCTGTCAGCTCAGGTCCCCTGCATCACTAAGAACAAACAGGTAATTGTACTTTGCTCTGCAAAGTGATTGTGTCCACCTCTAGCAGCGCTACTGGGAAGGAATCACAGAATATGCCAAGTTGGAAGGGACCCACAAGGATCATCAAGTCCAACCCTCAGCCCTGCACAGGATCATCCCCAAGAGTCAGACCATGTGCCTGAGACTATTGTCCAAATGCTCCTTGAGGTCTGTCAGGCTTGATGCTGTGACCACTGCCCTGAGGAGCCTTTTCCAGTGCCCAATCACCCTCTGAGTGAAGAACCTTTTTCTAATATTCAGCCTAAACCTTCTCTGACACAACTTCTGGCCATCCCTTGGGTGTTGTCTCTGGTCACCACAGAGAAGAGACCAGTGCCTGCCCCACCTCTTCCCCTCACGAGGAAGTTGTAGACTGTGATGAGATCTCCCCTCAGCTGGTGTCCAAGATGCATTGGAGCAGCAGGATGCATTTTCATTTTTAGGACACTGTTCTTTTAGCATTATTTGGATAACAAATTGACTTAACTCAATTACCTTTCATGAATTCCAGTGCATTTAGGTCATACTTGCATGGAAAAAAAGAAGACAAAACCCAATAGTTCTCCAGTTGTGAGAGCAGAAAAGGAATTGATTTCTTTGTCCTATCTGGTGGCCTTTTGGCCTCTTACTTTTCTCTTTCTCAATATCACTTCTTGCCTGGGGCAGCTGTGATGAAGAAGCCTGTGTGCAGTAGCCCATGAGTCAAAGAGCACCCTCCTTCTCTCTGAGGTTCAGCCCCTGAACAAATCATGTTACCTTTGGGAGCTCCACTGTTTCTCCCTACAAATAAGTGGCAATAATGCTTTTCTACACTGACTGGTAGACAACAAATCCATATTTCATTACAAAGGAGCACTTAAGGGCTTGCTTCCTGCAGCAAGGGAGACATATCTGCATACAGTGGAGGGTATTCTCCTATCAGAATTCCATCCAAGGCTGCTTCTCTGCCTCTTTTTTTCCCAGAACTGGACAGACTATTGTACAATGGCTTGGACAGAAAAAAAATAAAGTTTTACAACTGTATTTTCAGTTAAAGGTGCATCCTTGTACCTCTCTCAGAGAAGAAAGGTAGTCCTTTACATCATTCATGTCTCTTTAATGTGCATACAGATTATATTATATGTTTTACTCTTTCACTTCAATCTTGTACTTCAGAAGTGAGTTTGAAGTGCTCTTCTCCTTTGAGAAAAATATAAGCATATTTCACTAGTTGGCCATGTACATTATGGACAGGTGTCAAAAGTGTGATTCACTTACCAAATAGGTTCCTATGTATCTCTAATGAACAGTTTTTACAGTTGTCTGGCTTATATCCTTTTGTCCAATACATTGGCACAAAGATGACAATAGATTTAATGTGTAATGCCTTGATTTTCTACCTCTGGGGTAGTGGCACATATCCAGTTTGGCCTCTTAAGTGCAATAACTGAAACAGATGGAGATGAGGCTTGGGTGGGCATAAATCTGAACAGTTACGAAGGTGGTTTGTAGCAATTTGAACTAGATATAGGAGACAAAATATACATGAGTAATAGGAACCACAGTGAGCACATTTTTTCTGGGAAACACAAGTATGCACACAGGAAAGAAGAGGGAATAAAAAGGTTTTCAGAAACCTCACCAATTGGGCTGGCATATGTTTTCAGGGCAACATGAAGCAGTGGATAGGTAAGAGGACTTTCTGTCCTGCACTGCAAACTCTGAAGTGAAGGGGATTGTGCTGAGCCTACATATTGTTTTCTGTGTGTTGCCTCTGAGGCTCACTGTGAGGATTCTGATTAATTTAACTTAAAGGTATTTGAAAAAGAGAAGAAGGAGTTCAGAACTTAGATGGAGGGAGCAAAAAGGAGATCTGTGGTATACTTGGGGCTTTTGGGACAGCTGCTGATTTTCACCCTGAAAATTTATGGGTGGTGTTCAAAGCATGAATACTCCTGGCTGCGATAAACTGTGTTTCCTTAGATATGTAGAATTATTGCTATTTACTCCACATCTACCAGTTCCTTATGAACTTTAATGGGTTTTAGTCTAAAGTAAAGGGGTCCAATCCGAGTAGTTCGAGGGTTTTTCCTATTATCTTGAGACACTTCTGCAAGTCATCTTTAAAACTGCAAGTTCATGTTCTGTGAACTTTAAGTGCAGCTGAGCTTATAAAGGGAGAGGTGGGTAATATTTTTTTTGGTTTAAATATCTTCAAATACATTCTACCTGCCCCAGGTAGCATTTTAGCCTTCATTTCGAGGGCTTTTTTCTTTTTTTCGCCCTCCCAGAGTTTTTATTTCCCACTCCACCACCCTGAATTACCACCACTAGCATACTTGGGTTTCAGCTTTTCAGTCTTTAATTGCTGGTGTTAGCAATTCACCCTCACTTTTTTTTTTGATCCCACATCTGCACTTTTCTCCTAATCTTTAAATAGTGTTTTGAATGCTGGCATAATTAGATCAATAGCTACCAGGTGAGGAAAGTTGAAACAGCCATTTAATCAAGCTGAAAAAACCTAGCTGGGGGGTTTATGTGATGTGTTGGGGTTTTTTTTTATTTCCGTTTTTTTTTCCCTCAAAGATATTTTTCAGGTGCACCCTAAGGGCAATATTTTGGGTTTTAATGGTGGAGAAAAAATGTTGTTTATTTGTTTTTGTACCGACATCTTTTCTTGTTTGTTGTTTTATATAGCTTTACATCTGTAGGCCCACTTTGAGAAATTTATAAGCACTATCCCAAAGAGCACTAGTTGGATCATTAAAATTAATAGTCTAAAATTTGAAGTCTTTTAAGATAGGTTTTGTTTCCCTCTAACCCCACTTCTGTCTGAAAGGAAGTAAAGTTTTCTGAAAGTCACTCCTAGTTAAGAATAAACAAACAAACAAGTGAGCACACTGCAGGCAATCTGGTGCAATTAATATGAGAGCTGTCAGGGGGGTATATTATAATACGATGAACTGACAATGCTGTTCAAAGGCTAAAGCTAAAGTTTCTACTCTAGGGAGGAAAATTATATTTATGCTGCTTTTCAATGACAGGCTTCTCTCACAAAAGATAAATTTATTTTGTTTCCTGGGAAGATAAGGAAAAAAATCTTGTTATTTTCATTGAAGGAACTGGCTTAGGACTTTAAATTACAGTGGTTGAAACATTAGGGAAAAATAGAAAGCTCACAGCAAACACCAACCAGCTGCTTCTGCTGTATATTTAATATGTACAGCTCTATTAGATGGGTTTATTAATACATCTGCAGGTATCCTGCAACAGGGGCCAGATGGCTTAGGAGATAAGTAATGGCATAAAAAGCATTGTAAGTAGCAACCTATTGCAGGTAAGAAATAGCCAAATGATGTTTCCTTCTGATGTCTATTCAGTAACCAACATGAATGACTCTGGAGAGAGGGTTTCACTCCTGTGCCTCATCCTGTACCACCAAAACTGCTGTAAGTGTCTCCTATATGAGCAGAAAAACCAAAACATGCAACAGGCAATTAGGCAAGTGCTATCTACACATTAGTGATGATGCTCCTTGGTAGGATGCTGCAGGACATTTTATTTTGGGGAGTAACAAGAGATAAGGCTCAGTAGGTGACTCCTAAATGGAACTGAATCTGTGTCCACAGCTGCCTCCTGGACGCTGAAACATGCAAACAGTCGTTTTCCAAAAAGTGGCATCAAGGTCTATGCTGGAAACTTGCCAAGGGATTGCATGTTTTGTACACATTGTAATATACAGATTTGTGCAGACAGTAATGTAGAAGGCTCCATTTTTAAACTTACATGATTGACTGTGGTCTTGAATTATAAATTCAAGTGAATTCCTTAGGAAACCCTTCCATTTGGGTTTTCTGAAAACCTAGACATCAAATATTAGGAAAAAAAATAAGTGCCAGACTTTGAGCCTGCTTCTCTTCTTTTATCTTCTGAAAGTTTAGAAGCTGTTTTTTTGAATTTATGATTATGGAAACTGGTATTATTAGGTGACAGCAGGCAAAAAAATGGAAAAGGTGTGGTACCACAGTCTTCTATAAAATGAGTTATCCAGATGCAATGCAAACATGATTCTGCTTAGTCTATTTGATGGGGCCATAAAGAATCATAGTAAGATTCATCATATGACCCAAACTACAAGAATTCAGTTTTTTTGGAACTTCATCCCCAAATACTCATGGATATGGCTGTCAAAATAAACAGAGTCCCTTTAAATTAGTTATTGTTTGGGGGTTTGTGTACATGCTGGGTTTTGGTGTGTTTTGTTGTTGCTAGTCCTGTAGATTATACCAAAGATAGAAAATCTTGAGTTTTCAAACAGGAGCAAGGACAGGGCTGGATGTGGAACGACAGCTACATGTGTACAATTCTTGAGAATTATTCTTTCAGAGCAAATCAGCCTTGCACTGTGAGTGCACAGGAAGTATTTGTTCGTGTGTGTGTCTGTGTGTGTGTCAGCTGATGAACACTAGTGAAACCAGTGATGTTCAAATGCAGAAATAAAGGCCAGATTCATCTCTGTAGCTTCCCTGGATCCACAGCAGTTTACATTTGCTGAAGATTTGACTCAGTATAAGTCCAAATATTTATAAAAATAAACCCCATAGAAACACTAAAAAATTAAGACCTATGTTAGATAACTAATTATAAATCTTAATTCTTCACTGAAATAAGGTAATTTGACATGAAAGTACAACTTCAATACTGTAGATGAAAAGGATGATTATTAAAATTATTGCTAATATGACCAGACAGTAAGAACTATTCAGTGAAACATGAGCTGAAGGAGTTGGGGATGTAAAAGCAGTTTAGTTCAAGTTCAAAATTACATCCTGTAAGAATTCAGGTGGAAGAATCAGATTTGAAGTCTTAAATCTGAACCCAACAAGAATTTATTTGTACTGTCTAGTGAATTCTAACTTGATCTTCTCAAGCAGATAAGTAATTACCACATCTAAAAAAAACCCTGTTTTATTTATTTAGGATGCTTTCAGGCTGTTATCTACCTTAGATAAAATAAGAGAAAGTAGAGCAAAAATGTCCTTGGCTAAAATTGTGTATATTTGCCTTTACAAGATAAGGATCTTAATCAAAGGCTTTACTCATAGCTTCATATATACAACTTCTAAACAAATCCATGATAAATTAATTTTATAATTGCTGCAGCTATCCTTCATTCATCCTAGGTGTCCTGCCTGTAGGGATTTCTGTAGCTGCCTGTTTGGTATTCCCTGGATGGTTGCAGATGGTCATTCTTTTCTCATCTCTTAGCTCTTTTGGTCATGTGCTGTAGTTTCCATTGAGTGTTTTTTATGGAGATTGTGTTATGTCCTATAACTTTCCACCTCTTTTCTTTCTTGGCATTACCTATCTTCATCACACATCTCTTTCAGTCTGTCCCAAAACTCTTGCTTTTTGCTGTGTATCTCCTCACTGTTTACACATAGTGATGCTTCATTCTTCCATTCTTCTTTTTACTCAGTCACTTTTAATGTATGGGAATAAAAACGGCTCTTCACGCTGCCTGCTGTCAAGTGCATCTAAGGGACTGTATTCATGGCAGACAGTAAAAACTATGTCTGGGGGCAATTAAATGCACTAGTGAAGCAGAGGAGTTTCCTGACTGCAGGGTCCACATGAGCATAATCCTTCTGAGAGCTGAAAAATTCTCATCCATGCTGAGGCCACAGGGAGCTGAAAGGCTCTGAATGCTCTGCAGGAGCACATAATGAAATTTATGGAGAAGCCAAAGAATATTTCGTAAGGATGACTTTATGAGATGTTACTCTTGTCTTGTAGGGGCCCACAGATTCTATGATGCTGCCTTGTTCAAGGCAACACCATTGTCAATGTAGGAAGAGCCTTGGCAACACATCAATTGAGAGATAAAAATGGAAAATTCTCTAGTGAGACCTACATTTTGCTGGTTTCTCTGATGCCATACAATAGCAATGGCATTGCTCTGTTGTTCAGTCATGAATAAAACCAAACGACACATAACCATGGCAGTAGAAGTGCTACAAATGTACATAGATGTGCTAATCATCCTGCCTCATTTTTTAGTACATGGGTTGAGGTGATCAGTTCTTATGCAGATAGCTGGAATCGCATCTTAAAGTGTGATTCTGTAGTCTGAATTTGTTAATAAGTTAATTGGTATTAAAAAGGATTCTTAAGGTATTTATACATGTACAATAGAAGATTTTCAATCTTTTATCTACTTGGTTGCAATAAAGAAAATCAATTAAATGAAATAAAATGCCATTTACTAAGGATTAGTGCTTGCAGAGATTTCATCGCAGTAAAGATTTTCCAAGAAGAAAAGCTTAAACTGATAGACTTGGGGGATTTTGTGTATTTCTTTTGTCTTAACTGGCTTACATATGTTCAGATGCATTTCTGTTAATTTAAGTGTTCCACTTGTGTGTTCCTCTCCTCATCTACTTCACCAAACAAGAAATTCATGTGCTAACCCAGAAGAAAATTGTAATACTTTAAATTACATTGAAATCTTGAAAATGTAGAGAGGGAAATGTAAGAGAGGTTTCCAGGATATGCAGCGTTGTTCTAAAAAAAAAAAAAGTGGATCAAGTGCAAGAAAATCCTGTTCTAACTTTCTTCCAAAAGCTTGCTTTGATTACATCATTGGAATGAAATGAATGAATCTGGAACACCAGATTTATCAAAAAAAAATAATGCCATTCTGTTTTTTTTATCTGTCTCCCTCAATATGCCTTGCTAACCAACACTGGATAGATATTGTGTCCAGGGTATTTCTGTACTCAAAATGCTAAATCTCATGATACACTTAATGATATTAACGATGGTGACTGTTCCCTGCTGGGCAGGTGGGAGGTGGAGGAGCCCAGGTGTCCTGTGCTACTGTATTTCTTCTGGCAGTCAGAACAACAATTTCTAATGTAGTTGCTCTATTCCCACTCATTGGGCCTTCCACACCTATCAGAAAGGTCTCTCACACTGATATCCTTCCTGCATGTGGAGAGAGTTCACACTTACCGTGCACAGACACAGATTTCAGAGCTGCCTTCTGTCTTAAGCACCAAATTTGACCTCTGACTGCAAAAACTGTTTGAACAAGATGGTCCTCAAAAAAACACAGTCACTATGATACTTCAGAAGGATAAATCTGCCACTGTTTTAACAAATGACTGCAAAAGTTTTGCTGAATGGAAGGCAACTGTTACTCAAAAGGAAGGTTTTGGTAACTAAATTTGCTGCTAAATGTTCCCAGATGACCTTACATACTGTTTAGTTCCTCAGTCCATCTTCACTGAAATTTGTATCAGTATTTCTGTTGCTTGCAACAGACTTTCCAAACATGTGTGCATGTGTGTGTGTATGACTTGCATGGCCGCTCTAAGGGAATGTGACTTTTTTCTTTAGCTAAATAGGGCTGTGGCTCGAAGGAATGGGCAGGTGCAGGTCCATGCTGGAAGAGCCTACTCTTCGTAAGTTTGCCTTGACAGTTTCAAACTGCTCTATTGACTCAGCATGCAAAATCTTGTCTGTGTTAAAAAATTCAGCCAAGTAGGGTAATTGCAATATTCAGCTCTGAAAAGACTCAGCATTCTTTCATGCTTGTAAAATGTCTTGGGGCCATAACAGCCAATGTTCACTGAAGGGAATAGGACTTTTGCATTGATTTCTGTGGATTTGGGATTAAAATACATATATTTTATTTTATTATATTAAATTGTATTAAATTATATTAAAAACCACACACGTATCTATATATGTATATGTATATATACATACACACATTCAGTATCTTCAAAATGAGGCCAAATTAACCATCCTAGTCAAGCAAAGAGTTGCACTTCTAAGCAATTACTCCATGCCTGATGAATTCCTGTTCAGTGCAGTTTATGTATATAATATTCAGATTAGAATTATACTAGGGGAAATAATAGTGAAACATCAAGATTGCATTGAGGTTGAACAATTACAATACAATTAACTACACTGTTGAAATATTAATTTTTATGGAAGACATTTATTATGATCTTCATTTGGTAAGTTGTTCTCACTTTAGACTCATTCCAGTGTTGAATCTCTGATAGAACATTAGAAAAAAAATCATAAAATATTTAAATGCTCTCATTATGTTTTGTACAGCTTGTATTGACAGTGTATCCCACGTTTCATTTACAACTAAGCTTACAATTTTTGCCTCTTAGAAATAGCTACAGCTCCTCTGAGGCAGAATGTATTTGCTACTAAGAGTTAAAAAGAGAACTGCTGTGAGAAAACAGACTGAAAACTAAAAGGCCCTTGATTAGCCTACCATTTTTGAGAACAGCATTGAACCATTATTTTAAGTTATAGGGTAGATAACAACAGTTAGACACACTGCATGGCATCCAGTATAACATACAACATCATCCAGCATAATATGTAACACCAGCATAAAAATGGCATGAAATGAGATCTTTGTACAATACGGCATTTTAATCTCTTATCTTGTGCTTTGTTCTGTCTTGTTCAGTGCAGCTTCTGCCAATTACAGTAAAAAACTTAACAGGTACATCTAATTTCCTGCCCTTATTAAACCACCTATTGTTGAACATGTGACTGTCTTAAGACTGAATTGCAGTGCTCGCAATATTTTTGCCATGTACCTGTCTTAGATGTCCACCTCCCCAGCGAAAAAACTTTCACTCGAAAGGGAGAGTATCAGGCTATGATACCTTCATCACTTTTGTCATTGTGATGAAAACCTCTCTCGAAGAGGATTCTTTGAAGACAAACTGAAAAAACCGCAGGTATATTAATGGACAGGGAAACTCTGAACCAGCTCTTAACAGGAACTCTTGAGGCTTCTTTTCAGATAACCTTTTCAAAACTGAATTGTTACCTGAATATTTTGAGGACGGCTCAGTTTTTTAAGTCTACATCTGCCGCTGCATACCCTTTAAAGTATTCCAGGAATATTCTGAATGCAGAGGATAACCATGATCACCAGCCATTTTACAGATGCATCCTCAGGCCCTATCTAATAGCTCAAGGCACAGATGCCGAGTTTCAACACTTTTTCTGTGAATTTATAATGAACAGAAAAGTTTTAAATGAGTATAACATGTATAATGACTTTGACTTCAGCCTTGCCTTCCCTCCTTCTCCATGTCACATGTTCTGGCATATAGGTTTTTCAGGATGGGGCGTTGTGTGTTTATTAGTGTTTGCCTAATGCTTTGGCCAACAGTGCGTTATTGACCTGAAGGTCTAGATATGTCTGTAATGTAAATATGAATAATAATGTAAGCGTCTGAGAAGGTAAGAATTTGTATCTATAGCAAAGAATGGTCACAGATTCTTTAGCTGCATGGATGAACTAGTTATACACAGTCTCAGATAAAGAGAGATGAAGGAGCCACTCAGGTTTTTGGGGCCATGGGGAATTTAGTGACAGAAAAAAACCTTCATTGATGGAAGCTTTCTACTCAGAATTTCTCAATGATGCTTTAGGATCAATCTTAACATATGTGAATTTAAAATCCTCTCTGTCATGAACGAATTGACAGCCAGGGAAAGGATACTTATTCTGTAATGACGGAAATGCTCAAGGAATGTTTGTGGAGTACCAAATGCATATGGTGTCAGACCCTTCCTGGGGCTTGGAAGAGCTATGGCTATACAAATAACAAGAATACTATGCTGTGAGCTTCTCTGTGTGAGGTGATATTGACAGAGTATTTCCCAGAAAAAGCTGTTGCAGATAACCTTGCACCATGGAAGATAAGCAGAATAAAATATGATGGGAATCTACTATCTGAAATACCTATAGCAGAATGAGCAAACAGAGCAGGACCAAGTGCTGAAAGGAGGCCTCCATTTTGGGATCATGCTATCCACTGAAACTGAAACATGGAAGGATTTTCTGGAAGGGAGGAGGGATCAGCACAGTGGTGATGAAATATGGGAGTGTGATGAAACATAACTCAATAGTTTGTCCTCAAACAGAGGGTTGCTTTTTTCTTTCACAGATGTGTTGTCAAATGTATTTTTTCCTCCACTAAGGTTTTTTCTTTCTTTTTATCCACGTCACTCATAAATGGGAGTGTATTGCTTTAAGAGTTCCCTAAATGCTGATGAGTTAACCCCCCAAATTCTAGATTGATGCACATGGTATCATTTTAACAGGGAGTCGTAGTTGTTTCTACTCAACTTTTGTGACAACAACTGCATCTGACAAAATGGTTATTATTATAATAACCATTCCCTGCTTGATGCTTTAGCAACGTTGACGTATTCAGTAGCAATCATGAAGGATTATTCAAAGCGCAGACTAATGGGCAGCATCAAGAACAATGCCTTCACAAATGCAGGGTAATCAATGATGAGTATTTTCTGAACAAGAATACTTTCAATTGTACTGCAGACAGAATTCCCTCTGGTTGAATAAATTGCTGAAGTGGAAAATTTTATTTAACAGCATTTGGTAAGAGTCTTGCAAATCTCCACTGAGTCATTAGGAGTGCAAAAAGTCTGCTTTAGCTGAGAGTTGATTTTTGGCTCCTTCCTGGGCGAATATTGTTGTGAGAATTGCAGTAACCCTGCTGCATCCTCTAACACCCTTCCTGCCCATCCACACAGAGCAGCCATGTGAGTACTTCGACAACAACTCCTGGGCAAAATTGCTCACCTTTCTAAAATTCCCAGCTGTATCTACAAACTAAATTATGAGGATATTTAAATATGAGAGAAATTTGTTTTATTCTGTTAAATCAGTTTTTACCACAAGCGCCTAAACTTACTTCACTGATTAACAATGAGGTCAAATGTGTGCCTTAAACACTGGTAAGGCCCAGGCTGACCAGCAATCTAGGAAGCTGTCAATTTTACCTATGCTTTTCATTTATTTCTCCATTACCGTGAATGTTATATATGTATATCAAGAGCAAATGGTTGTTGGATGAGGTATTGTCATGCTTCCTAGAGCTTCACTGAGGTATTTTCAAACATGTCAGTGTGCTGGTTTCAGCTGGGGCAGTTAGTTTTCTTCCCCATGGCTGGTACAGGGCTGTGTTTTGGATTTGTGCTGAACACAGGGCTGATAATATAGAGATGTTTCTGCTATTGCTGAGCAGGGCTCACACAGAGCCAGGATCTTCTCTGCTTTTCATACTGCCACGCTGACAAGGAAGTTGGAGGTGCGTGGGGGACTGGGAGGAGGCACAGCCAGGACAAGTGACTTAAACTGATCAAAGGCATATTCCAGACCATATGGCAACATGCTCAATATATAAAGTAGGAGGAGGAAGAGGTGGACATTTGGAGTGATGGTGTTTGTCTCCCTAAGCAAGTGTTAAGTGTGATGGGGTCCTACTCTCCTGGAAATGGCTGAACACCTCATGCCCATGGGAAACAGTGAATTCCGTGTTTGGCTTTGCTTGTGTCTGTGGCTTTTGTTTTCCCTCTTTAACTGTTTCTATCTCAACCCATGAGTTTTCAACTTTTTACCTTTCAAATTCCCTCCCGAATTGCTCTGGTGGGGGAAGTGTGTAAGTGTCTGCCTGGGGCTTAGTTGCTGGCTGGGGTTAAACCACAACAGTCAGTTATTGTCAGAAAATGGCAGCTGATCAAATTTGTCCTCCCCCAGCCCAAAGATGTGCATGGGATGAGCATTTCCATGGGAAATAGGAAACAAATTTTCAATTTTCCTACTATTCAATTGAGCCTAAGCTTTCAAAGCCAGACTCCTGCCTGAATGCCTATGAAGGGAGCAGGTCTTTCCTTTTAGGGATGTTTTGCTCTGTATAAAGTAGCTATTATTTATCTGTCTTGGTGCAAACTTGTGCTGATCCAAACCACTGGATGAACTTACTGAAGTTACTAGGCAGTCTGTGCTTTCTGGTTCTTCTTTCATTCACATTTGGGGGGAGGAGGAAGGAAGAGGATATTACTATGAAATATTTTGATAGCATCTTGACATGGGAGATGGGAAAATATATAATAAAGTATACAGGTGGGAAGGGAAATCAATTTCTGAGAAACTGTATTTCCAGTACAAATTTCACTTGGTTGTCTCAGAGTTGTTTGGGTGAATTAATATATACAATTTCTGGTCAAATTAGAAAACTATGGCTAGCCTGTTGCTTCCATTTTTGTAACATTTCGGGAAATATAGCAACATTGAAAAGATGAACAAATGCATCATACAGCTTTTACATCAACTCAACTTGATGGCTCCTTTCTGAATTCAGCTGTAGTCTAGCACAGAAAGAGAGGGCAGCAAGACAACTCTGCCCTTTCTTCTCTCCCCTCAATGTCATGCTCTGCATTAGCTGACACAGGCTGGGTCCACAGGCCTCCCCCTGCTGTCCCCTGAGACAGCACTGCCCTTGCACTCGCCCCCAGGGCCAGAAGACAAATGAGAGCACCTCAGGAGGAACCCACCTGAGTAATAGCAGAGCCAGCTGAAAAGGTTAAAGGCCACCCACCATTTGTACTGCAGTAGGTTAACACTGCTGGTCTCCCTTAGAGCACAGCCCTCCCCAAAAAAGGAAAACTTACCACTTTTAGCCTATTATTTTGAGTTACCAGAACGCTTTAACTGTAGCAGGGCAGGCAAAGCCAATTCAAAATGTTATTAACTGCTTGTCTGCGTGAGGGACATCCAGACAGCATGCTATCCTCTCGTGAAGGGATACCTGAGCTAGCTCTCCCTGAGCTAGTTCAACTACTGCGAGTAATATAACCAGACTAGCGTGGCACTCTGCCCAGACTAATTTATCTGTCTTTTCAAAGGCAGGAAGTCTGACAGGTCTGCTTTATTCTGTGCCTTAGTTGTCACTAATGAGTGCTGTGTAACTGGAGCCTCTGAACAGCACAATAATCAATTTAAACAGCTTTCGCAAGAACTCCTTGAAGTTGAGTTCTCAGCCCTGTTAATCATGCAAGATGAGAGTCCATCTATGTAGACTGGCTGTCTAGAGTAAGCTTGCCCAAAAACTACACTACAGAAGCCCAACATGAGGTAGAAAACACATCTATGTGCCTGGAACACACATCCACACTCAGCTTCTAAGAGTCTGTTCAGAAACATCAGGGTTGGCCCACCTGTGCACCTACTAAAAACCAAAGCTAGAACATCAAGGACTTGAGAGAGTGCTCAACTTGTGCTTGAAAAATCCCACCTGTGGTCTGTAATGACCCTGTTTCAGCTATTACTGCATTTTAAATTCTTCAGCATGCTGTTAAGTCAGACCATCAGTGAGAGGGCAGCAGAGATGTTAAGTCACACTGTCTGGCTTGGGCTCTTTGCTTTGACATTTTTATCAGTTTTTCCACTTCTTTTGTCTGTTTAATCTATTTCATTTTCCAAAGCCATCATATATCTACTAAAGTTATTTTCTTTCCAGGCATTATTACTTTTTTTTATTATTTTGAGATGTTATTGACAGGTATGATGCAGGCAAACTGATATCTAGTGCAATAATAAATCAGATACAGCTGAATCCCAGTTTCCTGATATAATCATATTAGAAGAAAGTATTGTGTTATACACATGAGACCCTAATGAAGTCAACACAGCTGCTCATGTGTAAAACCATCAGAATTTGATCCACTGAGTTCAGCTGGATCTGGCAGCTCTCCAGATTTCCTGAGCTGAACTATTCTAGTTTCAGACATCACGGTTGCCAGCAGGAGCCAGTAACATTCAACATCAGAGCTGCACTTCCCAGAGATAGTCCTCTCTAGAGCTGATTAAAATAACATAACTTCCAGAAATATAATACCAACAACTGTATTTACATTCATTGCTTGAGGGCATATTAGTTTACTGTGCATTATATTGTAACATTCAAAATAATATTTATCATAGCCTGAATCATTTCTTCATTCACCACCATTTGTAAAAGTCAATGAAAGCATGAATTAATCTACTAACACTATTCTAATAGTTCAGAAATCTGTATCTCCTTTCTTGAGCGATCTTTCTACTAAACTGCGATTTCAGTTTGTGTTGCTGACCCCACGTTTTTATAGTTTTCATATAAAACTGAGAAAGAACAAATTGAATTATCTAATGTTCCTCTTCAATCTCTGCTGTGCCCTTTCCAGAAGGTGGTTACTGATGCCTCTCTCCTTCCTTTTATGATCTTTGGCATCTCCATGTCTCCTTCAGAGAAGGGTTTAGGATTTTTTAGTCGCTAAATCACAAGAGCAGCTCTAAAATAAGGTATTTTTTGCTTCTCTAAGTGTCTAATGGGCTCATCTACTATGATCATTTCACATCTCAAGTGTTACAACATTCTTTTTACTGGTTTTGATAAGGGATATCTTACATAAACAGCATCTTCTTGAAAATGATGTCTCCCTTACCTAAGGCTACTTCATTAACTTCTTTCACATCTATTCTCAGATGTGAAAATATAGACTTATTTTTTCATGATTTTACAAAATTGTTTAGTCTGTTAATGTGGTATGATTCTCACTATATTTTTGGCTGTATATTCTTTGCAGGTCCCTACATGTTTACATTATTTATAAATTGTATCTTGAAATTAATTTTGACTCAATTCAACAGGACAGAGTGATACAACAATGCAATCCCCCTAGCCTGAAGGTTTTCTAATAACAAGGATTTAAAAGCACTGCAGAAGTATAAATTACCATGTCAACAATATCTTTAATTTATATAGAAGGAATAGCAACTATCATTTCAGTGGGTCTTTTTACTGCATACATATTCTCCTGTTTTCCCCTGCTAAATTAGGTATCTAGAACATGGAGCTTCTGAATAGTGTGAGATACTGAAAATTCAGGGCATTATTTTAAAACAAACACACAAACACAACCAAAGCAAAAAGTAATCCATATACTAAGACATAAGCAAAAAGAAACAAATTACTAGTGATGTTAGATGCTTCCACTATTTTCTCCCCTATTTTCATACTATTTTGGTGGATGAAACCAATGAAAATTCTACTAAAGTTGGTTGCTTTGTCCTGTGTCATACCAGGGAATGTGGGCAAGTGGTTTTGTCCAAGATATGTACTGAGTCTTAATTATACAGTAAATACAACACTAATATAAGATGCAAAAGCATATCACCACTACTACTACTTACTGAAACACACATGGGTTCAGTCCTTCAAAACATGTAACTCATTCCCACTGGTTCTGAAAGACATGCCACCAGATAGCTGATTTTGGAACTAATACTGTGGCCTTACAAAAGACCGCATTGCCACATGCTGGATTTTGTAGCTCTTTCCCAGAATTCCTTTCCTGCCAATATGTAAATAAGATGCTAATCGAGAAGTGTGCAGGGAAAACATATTCTGACACGTTGGCACATAGCATTTTCAAGCAATACACAACACATTTATCATTATGTTAATGTGAGATCCCAAAGGCAGCATTGCCTTTAAGGCATACTTGAGCATGCCAAAGTTTTCCCTTTCGTAGGAGGCAAAATAGAAGATAGATGTTTCATTCAGGAGAATGTGAAGATTCCCCGAGTTATGCACAGCAGTGAGAAACCCTAAAATAAAATAGTATTTTCCATTTGTGTGGTGATGTTTTTCAAACTACGAGCAGTTTATTATCCACATTATTTTCCCACTTTTGGAGACAGCATAACTGAGGCACAGAGTTTAATGCAACATTTTTAAAATAATGCTGGCTGGAGTCCCAAATATTTTGGCTGCCAACGGTGTTTAACTCCAATAGTTTTCTTGTCCTTTCCTTTTGTAACTTCTGCATGTAAAGATTGTCTAAATAAACAAGCAAAAAAACAGAATCAAAAAAACACAAAATCAGAGAGAACTCCTAAAGTGTTTGTCTGAGCCACTTGCTCAAGGTCACACAGCAAGTCAATGAAAAGGCTGGGAAGACATTCCTAACTCCTATTTCTCAGTTCATGCCAACCCTCATGTCGGATAATACTCCAAAAGCTTAAAAGATGTTCCAAAAGTCATATGAGTTTTCTTTGAGAAGAGATGCAAATCTGAAGGATACGGCTTATGGTAAAGTTCTGAGAATAGCTTTTTCCTGTGAGCTTTAGGTGGTGAGATTTAGCTATATTCCTGTATAAGTAAATGTCATGAACTTTCAGGTATCCCAAGTTTAATTTGAAATTGTAATTGATAATGACTTACCCTGTATGTCCTTATGTTCTTCCTTCTACTCATCAAAAAGTAATAATAATAATAATGGCCAACCTTCGCGAACGAAGATTTTGGGAAGGGCTCTCCCCACGTGGGTGGGCCCTTCCA
>JAWWLZ010000139.1:21629652-21661636 GCA_035041345.1 Poliocrania exsul
GGATGGCAGGGAGGCATTTAACTGCCGGGGACGGTCCCCTACTGAGACTCGAACTCGCGACCTTGGGATTCAGAGACTGGAGTGCTCTCCATTACACCACGGGACCGCCCCTCATCAAAAAGTAAGGCACAGAAATAACAATGAAAATATACAAAATTTATAGTATAGGAAACAATTTCAATACAAAAACTCAACAATTTGTTGTTTGAACCCAAGTGCCTCCTGGCACAATTAAATATACATAACATGCATAAATGCATTAAGAATCATTTTAACATGCACTAAAAGTCTTATCTTTCTTCCCTCTTTACTAAAAGTCTGTTCCAGAAAATTAGTTGTCACTCATAAAACCTAGATCCCACACATTTGTAAACTATTAGCTATACTAAAACCATTCAGCAAAAGACAAGCAAATGCCCTCCAACAAAGAGCAAGCACTTGATTCCTTCCTATCCAGGAAGAAATTGCACTTGACAGATTCAGAGGATATACTGGACAAAAGTGTGTGTTCCATTTCTAACCAAACCACCCTGTACTTCAGTTTCAGGGTGCAGTTTGCTACTGTTGTGAGTCACAGCTCTGCCTTCTATCATGTTGTTTAATGATAATGGGTTCAAGTATCAGAAATATGTTATGGATTGTCATGGATGATTACATATCCATCTGGATCTACTAATACTGTTATGTCATTTTGCTGAGAATATAAATAGTGGCCAAAACATGCCCATTAAAAGCTTCAGATTCCCTAAAAACCAACCAAATTCAAAGTCAGTAAAAACCATAAAAAATAAGAGTAGTCACATCTTTGTGGCTGTTCATCCCTTTAATACCTTAACCTCAATGACAGTGTTTAAGCTAGGCTTAGTGATCATTTATATGCACAGGGTTCAAGTAGGCAACTTTCCCCACAGTGTAGTAAAACCTCACACAACCAAAATGCTTCTGTTAAGCAGTGCTAAAATTTGCAAATATTGTAAACTTTTTTATTTCATCTTACATTACTTTACTTTTTTTTAATCTTATCTACTGTCCATTAAGGTACAGAGCAATGGCTTAGAATGGCAGAATTGCTGCAGTAACCGAGCAAACAAAATCTTCATCTGATGAAATGCAACATTCACCAAGGACTTTGGCTTGGGTTTCTCTATTTTGCCAGAAACCTTCAGTAGAATGGGATGTATTTATGAAATAGAGGAAAAATTAAATTGACATTCAACCTTGTTAAAGTCAAACAGAAAAGAGCACTCTGTTTTAAGAGCTTTATGAGAAATAGTGTAAGCATTGAGCAGTGGGAGACCTTAAACACTACAAATACGGGAATATCTATTTTTTTAAAAAAAAGGAAAACACAAGGTGACTGAAATCAGAAAAGACATGAAGAATTGTTAGTTGGATAGAAAGCTCACTAACAACACAACAGTAACCATGAGTCATTTTCATTAGTTGTGCTCTTTACTAACATAAGGTGATTTGTATTAGCACTGCTGCCCCAGAGCAAGTTTGGAGCCTACACTTGGTGTTGACATTAATGGGTATAAGTTGAAAAATCAGAGTCAGTATTCCAGGTGCTTCGTAGTGTGCATTCAGTTTATTTACCTTCATGGCAATCGGGTGAAAAAGCAATTATTTTCCCATTATCCATAATCCTCTTATTTATGAGCCCTTAAGCGAGTGAATTTTTATAAAATTAATTTAACAATAATATAAAATCCAACTATAATGGAACAAATCAAAGTAAGGTTCTTGGGAAGGAACATGAGGAATAGTTCTCCTAGAGAGTACTTTCTTTGGAATTGTTGCAGCAAGCATGTTACATGACTGAATGAAGCTTTGCCATGCACATCAATAAACAGAGAAGGCTGAACATCTGCTGCTGTGTCTGACGGTGCTCAAGATGCTGTCTTGACAACAGAGAAACCTTGCCTAATTGTCCCTTGACCTTGTTACAACACTCAGACTGAACTTGAGTAGTCTTGGGTAGAGTACATGTTGCCCTTTACAAACACTTAGTTTCAGTTCCCTTAAATGCTTGCTTTCCAAGTTGTAAAACTAAGAAGGAAGTACTTTTCATGAATTAATGAACAATATACCTCCCTTACCGAACTGCACAGGGAAGTGCCAAGCTTCACCTGCACTGGCTGGTAGGTATTGGCTGCCCAGCCCAGAGAACAGCCGAGCATCAGGTGTAAGTGAACAAGTCACTTCTTCCTTCTTTATTGCACTGTATTCCAGATATTCCCTTATTTACAGATGTATAACTAAATTTTAATAATTCAGAAAAGAAAACTAGAGCTCAGAAAAGGGTGTAATGACTTCTCTCTTCATGTTGCATTGCCAGCTGCAGGCCCTGACAGGGAAGGAGGATAGTACAGAACCTGCTGATACAGCAACATGAGTGTGTCCATGAGCAGTCTGCTGTAATGGGCAAGGCAGACACAGATGGGGAAGGTGAGGGCAGGACAGGAAGTAGAACTGTCAGATTATAGGTTAACAACACAGCCAGGATCCTGAGCCCTCACCATCACAATATTCAGACCCTAATCTTTGGCAGAAGTAGCTTTAGGGCTGATGGTAATGTCATTGTCACCCACTGTGACACTTTGTCTTGGGGCATGGGGGTTAATTGCTGGGAATGTCAAATGAAAAGGACTAATGATGGGGTGAAAGAAATTTCAGTATTGCTGTTGAACCATCTGATTACTTGGGTAACACTGGGAGCAAAAAACTAATTTTATCATCATTTTCTTCGAAGGCATTAATTCTTTTATATATATTTATATCTTTTTTCTGTATAAACAGATGCAAACAGAAATATTTTCTCGTTCTAGCAATTCTGGGACATGAAATAAGAAGCCTAGTACTTCTTGTCACTGCAAACCTGCCAAGATGCCACATCAGCAGCACTAGAAGTGAAGGGCCCCCTGACTGTGTTTTACCTCTTTGTTAAGGCTGACTCGATACTCAAATCTCCTGTCCTATTATCCCAAACTTGCATACATTTATAACATGGCTGATACTTCTAGGTCATGTATGTCTAGAAGTTTTCTGAATTTTCAGCACTTTTAAGGATTACTCTGTAACATGTTCTTATAAATAATAATTTTTGCTCTTACTGGAACTCTGATGTCTCTTCTTCATCTGGAACTGTTATTTGACTGCTAGTGAGATAACTGGGTGTATAGACTGTTCCTGCAGACATTTTTGTGTAAGTAATTATTCACTCTATTAACAATATTGCTTTGAATATAGCTAAAAATTTTTTTCCCAAGGAAACTTCTAGAAATAATAATAATAATAATAATAATAATAATAATAATAATAATAATAATAATAATAATAATAATAATAATAATAATAATATAGTGTCTTTCTGTGTCCCATGCAAACACCTAAATGTAGTTGCTTATAATCTACTTCAAAACCTATGTGAGTTTTCTCTCATATTAAACACCATTGATGTTTTGCTACAGAGTGCAAAAATTCCTTTTTGCTTTACTTATTCTACTTGAGTTAAAAAACTGTAGGTTTTTTTTTTCATTTTTACATTACTACATTTCTCAGATTTAACTTATTGCTATGTAATTGCCTAACATTTAAAAATAGAATGGCTTTCAATCCCAGAACATATCACAGAGGAGTCTTAGCCAGCAGGAGATATCTGTTTAATCACTACTTTGCATTGTTACTGCTACAGCAGGAGAACTATAGAGAGAATTGCCTTAAAAATTAAACCATGGAAGATTTTTAGGACTGCCAAAAATGGATTTCTAATGAAAAAAAGAAAATTCTGACACTCACAAATCTGTGGATCTATTATGTGTGTTTGTAATGAATAATGCTTTCCTATAATCATACAAAGTAGATTTAGGTATTTCATTAAAATCATGATACCCTGATCATGGAGACTCAGATAATTTGCTTTAGAGGGATAATTTGCTGCACATGGAATGCAGCATATTGTTGCTGCCCCAAACACCTACTGTCCTCACAGTCATGACCCACCTCACAAAGTGACTAATGTGGCATTCCTAGCCCAGGAGCACTTCTAAATGTATGGCCAGAGAACTGGCTCCCATGATAAAAACACCAGTATTTTAAAACAGAATTAATATTATTCGGTAGCCTGCAGTAGCTACCCTCTGTCTTAAGTAGCACGTATCCCTAAAGCTGCCCAGATGCTCTAAGCATCTAAACAAGGGGCCTCAATGACTGACAAAATCCCAAATAGTGTGCTTGCAGCCAGACTTCATTTTTCAGTGAGCTCTGCAAAGATTTTTTATCCAAAGCACCTTAGGTACAACAAAGACTCTTTTTCTTCTGTGTTATACCCATATCAGAACTGTGATAATGATTGGCTTCCTGATCAGAGAAAGAGACCTTCCAAAAGTCTAAATAAGCTTGTCAGGATTGCTTTGTGTAGTTTCTCAAAGATCCACCAGAGCATGCAGGATAAAGCTCATTTTCCTGGGAAAGGTAGTAAATACCTTCTTGCTTTGCACTGCATTCTGCTTTTGTCATTTTTATTTTGAATGCCATTAATTTTGTTGCCAAAAAGTCACCAAGTAGCATATTTATCATTTAAATTGTTTATTAGCATGAGTGTTATCCCTATGGGTGAACCTATGTGTGGCTGTAACAGTTACTGCTCCAAAACTCCATAGTCCATGGTCAAGCAGAGCACAGATACCAACATAAACCAGCATCCCTGCCTCAGTGCTTACACACTACCAGTACCAGAAGTGATTATTTCCAAAAGCAAAAGTTAAGATACATGGTGTGCTGGGACATTTGCTTAGGACATCAACTCTTACACCCTCATTAACCACCAGGGAATTGTACTTTTGTCTATGTAATGGATATCCCTGCACAGCACACTGATGGGAAGTCACGCTAAAACTAAGAGACATGGTGAAGCTGTCCCATTGCAGTAAGTACTATATAGTGCTTGAACTGTATAAGTTAATTTAAAATATAGATTAACTATAATTAACAATCATAGAATCATTAGGGTTGGAAAAGACCTCCAAGGACATCAAGTCCAACCTTTGACTGAATACAACCATGTTAACTAGACCATAAGTGCCACATCCAGTCATTTCTTGAATACTTCCAGGCATTGTGACTCCACCACTTCCCTAAGCAGCCCATTCCAATGCCTGACAACCCTATCTGTGAAGAAATTCTTCCTGATGTCTTCTCCTGACAGAGGCAGATTGAGGAAATGGCAGCTTGAGGCCATTTCCTCTTGTCCTGTCACTGGTTGCTTGGGAGGAGAGGCTGACCCCCACCTGGCTACAGCCTCCTTTCAGGTGGCTGAAGAGAGTAAAAGGTCTCACCTGAGCCTCCTTTTCTCCAGACTAAGGAACCCCCACTCATCATATGGATTACGCTCTTGACCCTTCACTAGCTCTATTGCCTTTCTCTGGACATGCTCCAACACCCCAATGTCCTTTTTATAGTGAGGGGCCCAAAACTAAACCCAGGATTCAAGGTGCAGTCTCATCAGTGCCAAGTACAGAGAAGGATCACCTCCTTGGTCCTGCTGGCCACAATATTTCCTATACAAGCCAGGAGCCAGGATACCATTTGCCATCTTGCCCACCTGGGCACACTGCTGGCTCATGTTCAGCTGCTGCCAACCAGCACCTCCAGGTTCTTTTCTGCTGGGCAGATTTCAAGTCACTCTGCCCTCAGCCTGTACCACTGCATGGGGTGGTTGTGACCCAAGAACAGGACTCAGCACTTGGCCTTGTTAAACTTTGTACAACTGGTCTCAGGCCATCTCTCCAGCCTGTCCAGATCCCTCTGCAGAGATCTCCTAACTTCCAGCACGTTGACACTCCCACTCAACTTAGTGTCATCTGCAAACATACTGAAGGTGCACACAGTCCCCTTGTCCAGATCATCCAGAGGGAAATTAAACAGGACTGGCTGCAAAACTAAGTCTGCGGAACCCCACTAATGACCGGCCACCAAGTGGATGTGACACCATTCCCCACTAATAACAAAATCTGTCATATTTCTGCATGACATTATATTACATTGTCTAGCCAAGAATTCACAGCATTTCTACAAAACTGCACCTTCCAGTCTGCATAAAAATGGTGATCTGATGTTGTACTAGCATTTAATTCTCCTCTGAAGACTGTGCATCTATAATTATTTTTATTATAAAAACTGTACATTTTTTGATTTGGTCCTAAAGGCAGTATTGCCTTTCCTACACACACACACCCCACATCCCCTTCACCTAATAGAAAACTTTGCAAATAAAAAGATACTGTGGTTTATAGTTGATGATCTTTTGCTCTGACAATATTATTTAAACAAAGGTTTTCTTGCTTCAGCTGTAATTTCACTGATTAATTCTGGAGGACTCATATTTAAGCATTCAACTATTCCTTTGCAGTGGCTGGGAAATTTTTGTTGAAACACTTTTTGTGTGTGAAATGCCATTGGATGAAAAGCATTTTCCTAAATATATGATACCTTTTTCCCTACTATTGTTTTATGTGGAAGAAAAAGATATTTTTAACACTTCCAGACATTCATTTTTTCAGCTTCTTTGGAGTATGAATTTTAAACAATTAGTGGAGCTCTATTATGTAAATTGGGAGGATAGAGTGGGAGAAAAAGGTTTACTAGAATTTTTACCACTGCCAGTAAATGGACTGTGGCTGTGACACTTTATTTCAGAAATTCCTGCCTATATGAGGAAATAATAAATCTGCGTGTTCTCTTTGGTTTTAGGAAATGTGATTGATGGAGGTCTTATAATAGAGGTAAAAAAGTATGCAAGAAAGCACAGATTTACTTCCTGTCTACTAGTATTCAGGAGAGTTTTCTGCAGCATGTGTTGCTTCTTAGAAATCTCCTGTAGCATATCCATGCATTCAAGTCACCAAAGGCTTGGCTTGGATCTCAGTTTTGCTATAAAATCTCCATTGTACACCATGACTCTTAAGTCTTTGAAACTATGCTTGCAAAACAGCTGGGCAGTCTTAAGGAGGTTTAAGGGCTTTAGATTTAATACTGGACTATATGCCCCAGTGGACTTTGGAATGACAAATGCTGATCACAGGCAGTCCCATGAAGCCTTCTGCTGGCACTTACTCTGAAGCTCCACACTCCAGGCTTTCTCTTATCTCTTTCTCTGTAGCCAGTAAGGCACATGAGAAAGGGAATTTTTGGCATTGAAAGAACTTGGAAATATTATTTTACATCCTCTGACACCTTCTGAAAAAAAAAAAAAAGAGATAAGTCTTTCCTAAATTTGACACAAAGCCAAAGCCTTAGCCTTCTTGATGCTGTCAGTGAGTGGAGAAGCAGGGAAAAGAAAAACCTTGTATTTATTGCAGAAGTTTAAACCCAAAGGGACTGTGAAAATGTAGGGTTTCACACAGCTTTAAGAAAAATTGTGTGTGCTTCAGAGTTGTTAAAAAGTTGAAGTTACAAGCCATGTCTAATGGCATTAGTAGTAACATTGCTATGTAAATTTGGAGCAGCAGGTGTTATTCAATGTGTATAATCTAGATTTACATAAGGAAGTATGTTCAGAGTTCATAAGGCTATCTGCTTCTTTTCAGTTGATCAGATATAAGTAATCAAAAAAAAGGTCCTCATATATGTGGACAATCTTCTGTGGAAACAAAGTGGATTGACATGTTTGTTTACACATACACACTTTTTATCTACAGTATGTTTGAAGTCTATATTTTTCCTCTTCTAGTGTGGGCACACAACTTTTTATCTGTCTGAAAAAGCTACATTAGAAGTACTACAGGCTTCTGAAGACCTTTTCAATGTTTTCCAATATCATGTGTAAAATATGCTCTTGTGTGATACTGGAAGTGATCCCTATCAGTTCTACCTCATAAAATTCCTAGAGCTTTCATTTTCACACACCTCCACATTCTTCACAACCTACGGTATTGATATGCCATATAACCACCTATCTCTAGGATGACTGCTGTAAATAAGTACTACTAAATATGTCACAAAGATTGATCCCTTTTTTCTGCCCAGTTGTCTATGTTCAAAAGATTAGATAGTTCCCCTGGGCATAAACATGAATAGCAGAAAGAAGACTTTGAGAAGCAGCACAGAACACTTTGAACGAGCACCAAATTTTGCAGAGTTGGACAAACCTTAACCAAAATGTATAAATATTAAATCACTCTCTCCTATGTGAAAAGAATGCAAGATCATAACATCTATAGTCAGGGTTTTCCCTGGCCAGTTTGCAGCGAAGTCAGTTTAGTGCTTTCTGAGCAGACGCAGACCCCACTGGCACCACTACAAATGCATTTGCAAGCTTATTGTTCAAGGCAACACAGTTTCATTACACTTCAGATGAGCTGTCCTAATCTGTAATAACAGATCAATAAGCCTACGTGGAGTAGCCTTGATGTGGCAGTTTATGGGAGCTGGTGTACCTGTGCACACTGGTGTGCTCTGTGCCTCTGACACCCTTTTCTCACTGCCCATGCATGCAAATAATTCCAAGAAGCATCCAGAATGTTTTGAATGGCTAGTTACAAGCCCCTCGTGCCCAGCAAGCTATAAAGAATAGTTTTTGCAGAATCCCATAACTCCTGATGAATATAGCCTGCTGTTTGAAAAAAAAGACATTAGTCTTGGTGTATAGATTTCAAGTGACTGCATGAACAGTATGGATGTGATATCACTTACCAAATATGCATATTTAATTTATCATAGAATCACATAACGGTTTGATTTGGAAGTATCCTTAAAGATCATCTAGTATGAACTACCTCCTGCCACAGGCAGAGACATCTTCCAGTAGACCAAGCTGCTCAGGGTCCTGTCCAACCTGGCCTTGAACACTTTGAGGGATGGGGCATCCCCAGCTCCTCTGAGCAACCTGTTCCAGTGTCTCACCATCCTCACAGCAAGGAATTCCTTCCAAATTTCCAATCTAAACCTGCCCTCTTTCAGTTTAATGCCACTCATCTTTGTTCTATCACTGCACACCCTTGTAAAAAGTCCCTCTCCAGCTTTCTTGTAGGCTCCCCTCGGGCACTGGAAGGCTGCAGTTAGGTCACACCAGAGCCTTCTCCTCTCCAGGCTGAACCATCCCAGCTCCCTCAGCCTTTCCTCATAGAAGAGGTGTTCCATCCCTCTAATTATCTACATATATATCTATACACATCAGCAGGAACAGAAAGAAAAATAAAATACGTGCCCCCCTGCTTGCTAGTTTGTTGACTTTTAGAAGTTTGGGACTGAATTAATTTCTATTTCATCCTCTAGATTGGGCTTCTGAGCTATGCAGTGAAATGGGTAAGCCAAGTGAACTATCCCATGTCTGAAAAAGAGCAGAGAAGAGAAATATCCTGGAGGGGAGCTTAGAGGTGAGTTACTTCTAGCAATCCTTCAGCAACACTGAGCACAACCTTGTTTCCAACAGCAGCTTTACCCACTCACATGCACCAATAACAGATACTACCTCCTCAAAAAGCAAAAGGATCACACTGGCTACCTGACTTCTACTCTCCAAGAAGAAGACTTACTCTTTCCATTCAACCAAATGCCCCCAAGTCAAAAGGCAACCTAATGCCTTTTTCTGCAGCAGAGGCAACGCACATCTTATGATACCCTTCTTCAGGAAAAAAAAAGGAATTAAGGAATCAAGTTTCCATTTGAAACTTGAGTTGGATGTGCTGGATCTGAGAGAACTTTGGGCCTAGATGATCAGGGTGCAGAGGCCGGGTGGAACAGGGGGTTGAGCAGCTTCCCAGGAAGTAGTCTGGGGCTTCTTGGGTTTTTTTCTCTGAAGAGGGCAGATATAGCTTTGAGGAAAGCAGAGCAGAGGATTAGTCGATTTAGAGTAAACCAACAGAAGCAAAAAGTGTAGAGATGCACGTTTGCTTAAAATATCAACTGCACCTTGTTTGGGCTTACAGTCCCTTTATTAAGTATTGGCTTTCAGAAAGGAGATGCAGCAGTTTGATAACTTTGGTTTAGTAATAGATAATACAGCACCAATAAAAAGTTAGTGGTGGGGGAAGCCCATTCCTCTCAAAGCTACAACATTCCCAGCTAATGAAAACTGTGACAGAGTCATTACCACCGTAGGGGTTCTGATTACATCTGTTGATACAAGATTGATTTTTCTTGGCCCACATTCAACTGCCATTTCTGCAAACAGCTCCCAGCAATATAGCCCGTGGGGGGTTATTTTGGAGCCGCTGACTTAGGTGGCACTGTTTGGTTTACTGTTTTCTCGTGAATGCTCCCAGACATTTTGGTGCCTGTGTAAGTACAGGGCTCGCCAACAGGAGCCAATACAGGTCATAAAACACTGTAATAGAGAATTTCCATTTCAGCTGTGACTCTGTCCTGGATTCAGGGTGACTGCCTCTGAAGCACTATACTTAAGAATGTTTACAATTCAGAGGAGATTTCCAGCCCATACAGTAGTTACAGCTTTTATCTCTTTGGCTTTGATCTCCTCTGTATTGTCTTAAATATAATTAAACCTGTCACATCATTTCCCGTCTTCTCCTTTTCTGTCTGAAACAAAGCATTTATGCACATATTAGGAACTTTAAACAAGGACAGTTTCAAAGAGTAATAAAATATATTTGGGGCATTTCAGCTCCACTCATATATAATTTACCGGCAAATGTGGTGAATTCCATCCTGGCTAACTCCTGAACCAGAACATTTTATTTCATTTTCCCAAGTACAGTATTTATTGCTGCAATTTCTCGCAATGTCTGCCATTGCTAACCCAGAAACTTCTTACAACATGAATTTGACAATGCTGGCATACAACAAAGCACAAATCTCACTGACAAACTGCACAAACTGCATCCTGTGATTTGACCTATTGATTTAACTAATGAAAAAAAAAATGTAAGGAAACAAATCCTTTGAAACTTTCAACAAATCTATGCATTATTAAAAATTTTAACACAGGTCAAAGTGGTGCTTGCCCCCTTAAACAAGCTCAGTGTCTAAAGAGATATGAAGTGTAAAATATTGCTATGATCCATTTGTTTTATTCCTTACAGTGGATACAATTTTGCCCAGGACAAAGAAAAAAAAAGTGCTATTTTTCAAAATTGTTTTGTATTATCTTGTTAAAACCTGAATTCAGACTTCCTAATTTTTTCTATCACCAGCAAGAATTCTCCACTTGTTACTTGTAAGATCTTTTCTAGCATCTCTAATTGCAATATCCCATAACGTTCCAAGTCGTTATAGGCTTATCCTCACAACGCTCCCTCCCATCCTATAGCAGCAAAATTATTATCACCTTACAGATGAAGACCTGAGGCACAAAATTATTACATGATTTCTCAATGTTGCAATCGAATTTTGAAGCACAGCAAAATTTTATCCCATACTGAAAGAATTCTAGTATCAGAATCCTGTGCAAGAAATAAAAATGCAAATAGCATGTTGAGAGACACTGATATGATGCACTCAATTGAACTACTGGATTACATGAAAGACTGATGAATTACATTAAATACTACCAAAACTAGCGAATGGACTGTGCTGAGTCTCATTAAAAGTGCACTTGCTTTGCAGGGTGTGATGCCTCCCTCAGAAAGATAGGAGCTATAGGCTGCTTGTGGTTAACACTTCTATCTTTCCAGATCATGTGAAGAGTTTCTCTAGCATCTGTCTAAACAGGATGTCACCAAGTTACAAGCCCTGTCCAAGCTACCTGAGCCAGGTGGGGGCAGCCAGGATGTGTTAGAGTGGCTGTGGCTGCGCGGTTCAGGAGTGATCACATTAGCTCTTGTGCTGGGACAATGCACACACACACACAAGAGCTTTGTGGTGATTCTGAATGCACCTATTGCTTAATAGCAGCCAAGTAACAAGTCTAGAAATCAAAGATCCTGGATTTAGTTAGTTTATTCAAAGAAGATTAGAAAATGATTCGTTTGGTTTTAAGAATTCTTAGAGGAGTTAAAAAAATGAACACCAGATGTTTCTTCAAGTTAACAAAATAAGACACTGCAAGATGTTGCCAGTATATGGGAACAGAAGCTACATAAATTTCAGTGACTTTAATTGACGTGATTATTTTCACCTTTAATGCAAGTCTCATGATTTAGGGATTTTTTTATAAAGCCTCCAACTGCCATAATTATTTCATTCCTAGCATCAGTGTTTCCACTAAAGAAAAATAAAATTGATTTCTATCCCTCAGTGGCTGCACACAAAATACATTTAAACTATGAACACTGAAGTCTGAAGTACAGAATAGGAATGAAAATGTATCAACACCTTTTTTTATGCATGATGTTGACAATGGTGATATTAAACTGGGAATTAAATGCACAAAAATTTTAAGTGAATATGAGAGGTACATAGGAATAGATTGTATTGACCTGTTGCCCCATTACTTGGAGTCTTTAAGTTGAATTAATATCTACAATGGAAAAAAAAAGTTTCTTTAGAGTTTTGGATATGAAAATACTAGAGGTGATTTGGCTTGTGTTGTGCAAAAAGTGGAATTAGATGCCTGTCATTGTTCTTCCCCAACTTTAAAAAATCCCCTCAGAATATGAATGCCAGCCCTATGTCCCATTCACAGTGCATCCTATAGAGATGCTCTGTCAGCTTCACACTGCAAATACCCTGCAATAGCTGTCTCGTACATTCTCAGAGGATTTGTCATCTTTCAGCCATAGGTCTTTGATACTGCTACTTAATAAAGGCTTTGAAAAGAAAAAAAAAAGAAAATAAAACAAGAGTAGATGCTCAGAACGAAAGAATAAATAAAAAAAGAGAAATCCAGCATCCTTGAGAATGTGCGACTCTGAGTCAATGTTTTACAGATAAATGAGGCAAGTGAGCACACAGCAGTCTTGCAGTCAGCGCATTCTCTTTTTGGGGAAGAAAAAAAAAAAGGGAAAAGCCCCCTCAGAATCCAGTTCTGTTAGCGTATGTCATATAAGGTTGTTTTTCGGTCATATCAGACATTATTTGATGTAACAAGTTTTGTCAGCAGCTTGATGTGACAACACAACATGACTCGAGAGAACCTCAAAGGAGGTGATTGTTTCAGGTGTGTTTTGTTTAGATACACAGTCTTTTCCCAGGTTCCAGTCTTTGAAATAGTGCCAGATTCATATTGCTGGAAGATGCAGATACTTTTGCTGAGCTGACAGGAAGATATTCTTTCTAGACATGCCCTGTAAAACATGTGGGACTGTCACATGTGTCTCATTAAATGAACTGAAATGCTGAGGTAGTGGCATAGGTTATTATTTATAGAGCCCTACTATTTCAAGTATATACAGAAGACATATATAGAAGATACTTTTCAGTTTGGGCACTGAATATATTTATTTTGGAGAACTGAAAAGGTGAAGCATAATGAATGGAGAAAAAAGGATGTGAACCATTTGTGGATGCCACCTTAAGACTCCCTTTTGCAAAGCACTGTCCTTTCATTACATCTATAAATTTTCCTATTTATCCCATCTAAACTGACTTCTTCTTGCCCTGTGACCCCAGAGCACTTGGTCCATTGCTAACATCTTGCACTATGCCAGCAAAACCATTCCAGTAATTACCAAGGACTCATTTGAAGAGAAGAAGCAAGAGGCATGCATTGTTCCTCATTCTCACAGGAAAGCCTTCAGGGCATGGTGCAGAAAGAGAGGATACAGTAAAAACGATACAGAGGATCATTACTGATTATTACCTGTGATTTATTTGGGTAAAAGGTAATTCAATTCTCCAGCTGTCCAAAATGGGCCACTGTATTTCTAATTATTGTACAAAAAAAGGGAGATCTCACACAGGAGGTAGGTGGGAGAATATGATTTTCAGCTTTCCATGATGTAGTTCTGGGAGGTTTATTGTCATTTTAATAGGGCAGAAAGAATTACAATTATTGATATTTATCCATTCAATCAAATCAGATCTAAACATAGCCCTTTTTCTTCAGCAGCTCAGTATGACTTAGGAGGGCAAAAGCCCTCTGCAGGGGTTGAGGTAAGATGCAGACCTACACATTGACAGAAATATCAAATAAGTTTCACAACCTCCTTCAGAGCACACAGAAATGAGTTGAAATGCTGTCTTCACAGAACTAGGTTCAAAAGTTATATGGCTTAACCATTTTCTAGTTGACTTGTAAATAGAAAACACCTTCAAAATATGTGTGCAACAGGGAATATGGTGTAAAAAATAAACAGTGAAAGCCATGCAGGAAGAAAAAGAAGAAAATTGAATAAAAATTGGAAAATTGAAAACATAACATAAATCATGGCAGTCTAATATCTACAACAATGGCATTCCCTGATAGCTGTGCAGACTTGAATGACATAATTGGGGGAAAACAAAACAAAACAAAACAAAAAAGAAGAACCCCTACAATTAGGAGAGCTATAGCAGCCAAATATTGCCTGAAAATTTCTCCCATCTCTCTCTACAACCTCTAGAACTGACTAAAGAACTTTGGCTGTTTTCATAGCTGGCCAAAAGTTCATAGGAAACCTTCACTCATTTTACTTCAATATTATTAACTTCCCAGTCTTTGTAACAGTTTGGGGTACTTATCCACTTCCAAAGAATCAATGCAATTAGAGTAACAGCTGATATATTACATTGAAGTCTAAGAATAAAACAGCATAAAAATAGGTATAAAAGAAAGGGTCTTGGAAAGCCACTGAGATGTACAATATGGACCGTTCAAGACCAGGGGCCTAAAGCAGTACATACTCTATATGCTTCAGGTGAGTTCTGCCATCTTTGCATACTTATCTCTTGACTGGATTCAGGTATGACTTATTCTATATCCTTATTTAGAAATAAAGGGATATCTAAATCAAATTAATCTTCTGTTTTCTATTGCCTTCTGAATTCCTGATTATCCTCGATATTCACTGGCAATGAGAAGCCTTTTGATATCCACTCTGTGTATTGACATAACTTGCATTGATAATACAGAGAAAGTACTCTTTGTGCAGCCAGCACTGTCCTACATGCAGCATGAAGACAGCCATGCCTAATTACATGAGGGGGCTTTTTCTCTAAGGACTTGAGAACAAACTGTATGTCTTATTTGTCAAGAGAACTCCAACTGTTAACAAGTCAGATCCATAATTTTTTATGAGCTTGATGTGTTGTTTCTGCTTTCACTGATTAATGAGATAGTGTCCCTTATAGTAGGTCCCAGATTGGATTGTGTAAGAGAGGACATTAGAGGTTTACAGCTTTTGGGGGAAAAGAAAGAAAAAGAAATAGCAAAAGCAAATGCACGACACAATGGGCATTGGACCAGCTCTCTTTTGGGACTCTATTATTATAGCATCAGGGAACAAATGAGCATTTCTCAAAGACTACTGATATTCTGATCTACAAGGCAGACACATTTTCAGTGAGTTTATTCTCACTGAAAGTTGCATGTAAACCTAGGAAGATCTTAATTTATGTCCCACTATATGTGGTGTCCTTGGGAACCATGAAGAGCTTCTCAGCAGCAGGCTGGCTTTAGGTGTCACTTCATCACTTCTGAGAAAGGGTCACTTCAATGCATTGGTAGTAGCATAAAAAGATTGAGAACCTCTTGAAACCACCTCCATTACACAGTACATCACAGCTACTGACAAGGCACATTACCTACATGATATCCATCTGATCTTTCGCTGCAGTGATTGCACTTTGGTGAGTTGTTAAGGTAGGAATGTCTCTTTTCATCTGCCATAGTCCAGCAGTTTTACAAAAATATTTGGTCTTAATTAAATGATATGATGGTCAAATAGGCTTTATTTTCAATCCGTGTTCGGATGATTTATTTTGTGTACATTTAATCTAATGGGCAAGTACTTCCAAAAGTAAACATATTAAGCAGGTCTTGAAAAACCTATATAAAGCAAGATTCTAAATCTGCTTGTAGTGCATTAATCAAGTGGCAGAGTAAACAAATATTGATAAGTAATTTAATCTTACAAACTGTCCACAAATAAAGACATATGGCTCCACACAGAGGTTTTCCATATCTGCCCCTTTGTCCAGAAACAAGTATAAACACCACTGCCTCGCAAGGTAGGGAAACATGAATTTAGGAGTGTGCTACTTAATCATCTGAACTGCAGAGTTCAACAATATGTCAATAAAAGTTTTTAATTAAAGGTTGCATCACCAGGTATGAATGAGTATTTTGGGGTTAAGTGACTTAAGAGGACACAAAAAAGAAAGAGTCAAAAAAGCAGACACTGAAGCCAAAAGCAGCCTTTTGACCAGCACAATGGATTTGTGCATCAGACTGAACACATTTTTAGACAGGCTAGTAATGTTTTCAGTGGGCTTTAGGGCAAGATTGTCTGATGGTAGGGTGTTCAACAGAACTCCACAAGCCAATCTGAAAGCAGATCTCAGCAGCATTAGCAAAGTTCACTTCAATAAGTAACTGGAAAGAATGTGCTGTAGGCAGAGAAACATCAAACTCTACTGAGGCAGGAGTGAAAAACTTAAGAATATCCTACTCCTGCTGAAAGTGAGCCTGTGCCTTAATGATATACCCTGGCTCTGAGTGACTCTAAAATCTAGTCCTTCTGCATCTGAGCTCCCACAGCTCCACCATGCCAACCCCTGCAAAGGTACAGTGACTCCTTCCACATGGCTCATGTTCAAAACTCTTTGGTTTTAAGTTAAAAGTGCAGCTTGTAACCCCTGTAGAGACCACACTGGAACAGATATCCACACTGCTGCCCAAGGAGTACCCATGGCAGAGCAGGTGAGTATTCCCTGAAAAAGCCCATGCTGGAGCAGATTTATCCTGAAGGACTACTGCCTGTGCAGGACCCATGCCAGAGTAGAGGAACAGTGTGAGAAGGAAGCAGCAGAAAAGAGGTATCAGGAGCTGACCACAACTGTCCATTGTCTATCCCCCTGCGCTGCTGGCTGGCCAACACTAGAAGAGTCAGAACAAGGAGTGAAATTGAGCCTAAAAGAAGACACAATTTTTTGAGAATCTTAATTTTTGCTGTGCTTAAACTCACACTTTGAACTGTAACACATAGGACAGGCATGCTCTTCTCCTGCCTGGTCAGAACATTTGTCTGATGCTCACATAGGTGAACCACTCATATGTACCATTTACAGCCCTCTGAACTCCTGCCTCTTCTGACTCACAGTCAATAAATAGCACACAGTGACTTCTGATGTTTACTTAAAATAATTTTATTTAAATACCTATTAAACTATTGTGCAGGTCAGGACTAAAGTGCATAAATCTTCTAGGGACAGAGAGTGCATGTGCAGAACACTAAGAAGCAATGGATCTATATAAAATAAATTCACAATGCAATAATGAGAGATTAAACAGTTGATACCAGCATGATGGATGAGCTTTATCACTGAAAAATTGCAAAAGCCCTCTGATTTCTTTTAGAAAAGGATTATGAGTATTAAAACCTCAGAATTTATTATTCTGATAGATATCACTAGTGGAGTATTTCAGCATCTTTTAGCATGCTGAAAAGAACCTTCATATCAGGACAACCTGCATTTCAAAGAGTCAATATACATTTAGCTACCCTCATTAGAAGAAAACTGCATATACACAAATGTAAAATATGAAACAGCAGTACTGGATGTGAGTTCAAATTAAACATCCTCTACCTTTTCATATGCTACATCCAGTGAGGACAAAAATCTTTCACTCAAACTGAATTTGATATTTCTATACTATCAAGTCCCAAATCTAGTCATGTTTTTTTCATAGAAGCCCTAGTTTCTTCAGGAAACACTATATATGGTTGTTTTGCTAGGCAAAGGATTTTCTGTCAAGTGTATCCACCTGGCCATAACAGGAATTGTCTCTTTAGTTCATGCCAGAAGAATGCTTTTCTTTACCAGACTCCACTGCAAATTAAAACCTTCCTGTGTCTTATGTCAGAGCTATTGCATTCTCTCATTGCTGTGAATGTTGCTGGCACATGCTCTGCCTCGTAGAGCTGCTCACCAATGCTGCTTTGGCAGTTCTGGGCAGATGCAAGGCCAAAGAGTCACCTTCCACAAACAAAGATTTTAATCATTTCAGGAACTGTGGTTTCCTGAGTGCATGGAAAGGGCACAAGTAGGTAAAGCTGGCTGCACAGACCCTTGAATAAATTAGAAGAGCCTTAGGGCACCCAGAGGCAGTTCAAGCAGCGGGAGCTACCCACACTGTGCCCCTTGCACTGATGCCCTGTAAAAGTCAGAACCTGGAATATTGTACTTTCTGGAAAGAAAAGTCTTAACTGCTCACAACATGAGACACACATTTCAAAACTATTCTCTAATTGCACCATGTCTGAATCCTGCCTCTCTCCCTTACCCTTTGCAGACAAACAGTGATTTACTCTGAAGAGACTTGCACAAGGCGTGCCTCATTAGAGGCTCAGCTCTGCAGTGTGCTCAGGCTCAGAGAGGGTACTCAGTGCCAGCCAAAGCTAGTAGTGTCATTACATACTGCACATACTGTTTGTTGTAAGGTAATATGAACCAAAGTTCTGTGCTGAAAAATGGTGATGTTTTCACCTGCAAATTGTAAACAGAGGCTGTACAAACTGTGAGCCACAAATGAGGGCTTCTTGAAGTCCTTAGTGGAAAAAAAAAAGACAACAAAAAAACCCCAAAGAAACAAACACCTCACATCAAAAATAGCAGAAGATACAAAGCAGCTCTGGCAGAAACAAAGAGAGAAAAATGAAATCAGGTCCCTGAGAATGTCAAGGCATCTTCCCCAGGAGTTCTGAATTTGTGTATTTTTACAGTGAAATTCACAATGAATAGCTGAATTCCCTGATTCTGCTTTGTGATGCATTTCTAACTAGGCACTGTTGTAATGATTTCTGATCATCAATTTGCCCTGTTGGTTTCATTTGAAGTTAATAAGGTATGTGGTATAGGGATTTACCTATCCAATCCACTATAATGCTTTAGCCTGTGAGGAACAATAGACTGGACTATGCAGTGACAGAGGAAATGGCAAGGCAGCAGAAATCAAGAAAGGATTTAAAGTAGGTAGATTTGAATGGTGAAATACCTGACCTCTGGTATTTCCAGACCACTGTTTTAAAATGTGTGTAGCTTGTTCGTAATCGGAAGTTTGAAATGTCAGGTTTGATTCTTGCTTGTTTTGATGATTGCCAACTATAACAAATATGTTTTTAGATGGAAAACAGAAGAGAATGATCATTAGTGGCTCATGCATTGATGCTGGATGCCATTAAATAATTAGCATTTTTCCACTCTGCAGAGCTACAACATTGACATCTCTGCTATTCTACATACAGTAAGAGTATCTCAGTAATTTACAGTTTGTATGGTATGGAATAATTTTGTAGCAAAGCATTTTCTAATCCATTCTACTGATAACATGTGCCTTAGATGATACAACTGCATCAGTTCATTACCTGGCAGTACCTTCCAAATACATTAATTCTTCTTTTACAGGTTGTTTTAGTCTTTTGTAACAAAGAGCTATAAGCTCAAATGAAATAAAAACTGAAGTGTATTTTTCCAAGACCTGAATCAATGTTTTGCTTGTTTTTTAAAGCAAGATCCTAATAAGTTTCTAGGTTTTTTTCCCTGATATTATTATTTATTATTCTGTGATCTTTACATTATTCAAGTACGATATCAAGATATATTGATAATTTAGGGTCTTATTGTCCATGTATTTCTACTAAAGTGAGTCTAACATGATTCCTAATGAACTAGGTTGTCATTTTCATCATATTAAAAATGAAACTGAAATTTCTAAAAGAAACTGATGATATTTAGTTCCTATATGCTGTAGATGTTAATTGGGAACCAGCCTGTGTTAGATTTTTTTTTGTTTCCTTTTTTTTTTTCTCAGCATCTAGGACTTAATGGCAAGGTTGTTAGCTGCCTTTAATTAGCAAATTGACTTTACATTCTCTGACATTTGTTTCACTCATTTGTTCCACAGTGAATTCTGTGGAAATTAATATGAAAGCAATAGAAGGTAAGGTGTAATATTCAGGTTGCATTAGATTGTGACTTTCTCTTTTTAAAGAAGGAAATAATAATGGAACGTCTCTGCAGATGCACCGCTTATCTTGACATGGTTCTATGATGTGCCATTGCCATTGCAGTGCCCACTCCGCAGCTGCCTGCTCACCTCTCCACACAGTTTCACAGTAGGGGAACATTCCCTTCCTGTCCTGCACAGGGAAAGCCACAGCAGTACTCACTGGCTGCGTTAGGCTGACAAACAGCACAGGCATTAATTGCTGTCTACGTCCATTTGTGTACTAAATCTAGCTGCTTTCTGTCTTTGAAGCAAATTGCATACAAAATCAATAAGCTCCAGCAACATGGCTGTAAAAACACGATTCTTTAAGTGGAAGGAAAGTAAATTGCCTATTCTGCTCAGGTAGTTTTGGATTTGTTGCCTGTTTCCATATGAAAGATTTCCTTCCCAATAACTTTAGTCTTAGAAATTATTGTTAGTCAGTGTAGGCCTAAAAGTCTGATGCATTAATCTTTATATATGTTCCCTTCTATTGCCTCTTGCTTTATTTATGGAAATCATTTTGCTGGAGTAATACCATAAGCTATACAACTTGTTTTCATGAGGAACTGAAGTTTTAAAAAATAACTCAGAATAAAACTAGGCATGAAATATCATTTGAAAAGCACCACATAACAATTACAAATATTTATTACTTGTAGTAAATATTGCTCCAGTTTCTATGTAGGTGAAGCTTTTTAATACTTCTACAAGCCACTATTTATACCTCTTCTTTATCACCCAGAAGTTTAAAACCTCTCAAGTGCCTCCTCCTTACGTTGAGGATTCACAGGCCACCTAGTATCTTTTAACACATCACCCATCCAAGCAATAGATTTACAACTCTGAAAATAAACTCAGACTATGTGTGAGAGCTTTTCCCACAGCACAGACAGTAGCACAGGTTTAGGATACAAAATTGAAAACTCAGTTGTTTTTCTGCAGAAGTAAACTAACTAAATCTCACTGAGTGGCAGCAAAATATAATATGAAAAGTCGTTATTTACCTCCAGTATCTCATCAGCAGTTCTCTAACTGGTTTGATTCTTGTAGACTTTCAGTGTGCTTCAAGCACATATCCCACGGAGCCAGACACTCAGCTTGGAAGACACCACCGGAAGAGACCACCAGAACAGTCAGTACTGTAGATATCATACTGTTTACAGAGCCTGGTCCATGAACTGAAGGAGGATAATGAAATAAGGAAGGTAATCAAATGGGTGCAAATAAATTGAGCTTAATCTGCATCTGTATCTCTGGAGCTGGGTATGCAAATAGCCATTGTTATGCCCTCATGTTGCACCTGCAGGTATAATCAGAAACAGTTTCAGGTGTGCAATACCTTTACCTATGTATGAATGTTTTCTTTAAATTAAAAACAAAAACACAAAACCAAAAAACACTTCTGAAACCTGTGAAGAGCTCCATGCTGGGGTACCGAGGACAGGGGCAGGGAGTTAGTTACCATCTGGAAACCTCCCTCTAAACTTTTCTGATTATCTGTCACCCTGTGAAGCATCTCCAAGTCTGTTATTCTCTTCCCATCCACCTTACCAGCAATCACACAAGGTAATTGTTACTATAACAGTGCAGTGCTGGCACCATTTGTATCTCACAGCAGTGTTGTACACACAGGATGTATGATGTCAAAAATGTATCAGGGTATTCTGCAGATAATACAGGACTGAAATACACTAATAGTAAGAGAATGTTTTGATCCATTACATTTACAAATGTTGAAAGATTTGTATACCTGCTTGACTTAAGCATTTGACATAATCATCAGCCATCTTTCATGTTCACAGTAAGGACTACATGTGAACTCTGGAAAGATCTGTGGTGTAAACAATATTCCCTTATCCCTCAACCCTGCCTATCCACACTAAAAGGGCAGATGCAAGTCTCAGAATCAGTTCACTAAACTGCTAATTAAAATACCATTTCTACTAGTGAAACTCTGCAAAACTGGCATTTTCTGAATGTTTTCTTCTGAAAATACAGAAAATGCAGAATGTATAAGGTACATAAGCTGTAAAAGTGACTCCAATCTGACCCATACATAGCATTTGTGAATAAAATTATAAACAGCCTCAATTTGTCTTTTTCACAAACAAGTTTAAGCTTTGTTGTGATTGATCAGATTCTTATTTCACTGGCCCCAATCCCTATCTAAACATGCTTCTTTCAGTATGATCCACACCAGCATCAAAATTCAAATTAAATAGTTTACCAAACACCCCGTGAACAGCTCAAAATACTTTTAAACCTCTTTTTAAATTGGTTTATAATTTTGGTACGGATAAAATAATGGTGCTTTTCACTCATCAGTAACCTGGTCAAATATTTTCATAAAATCAGGGAATATCCTGTGTTGGAAGAGACCCACAAGAATCATCAAAGTCCAACTCCTGGCCCTCCACAGGACTACTCCAAGAATCACACCATGTACCTGAGAGCATTGTTCAAATACTTCTTGAACTCTGTCAGACTTGTTACTGTGACCAATTCCTTGGGGAGCCTGTTCCAGTGCTCACCCACACTCTAGTGGTTACAGTATTACAGTAGTATTTTTATTCCTCAGTTAGAAATGTAGCATTTACATAAGCCTGCTATCCTCAGTTTACATCAGGAAATGTAGCTAAATACCAGAGAGGTCCCTTGTTACCCTGAAGAGGTCTAGTCTGATTGCTAGAAGCTGTTTATAAAATAATCAGAATAGTAAGAAGACACAACCAATTGAATACATTTTTCCTGCTTTCACAAGCAACAAGTAATTGAAGTGAATGAAAGTGCAAGTAAGAAATGTATGTTCCCAGGCCAGTTAAGTTTCCAGATGAGCCTGTAAAAAATCTCCAGATGAAAGTGTGGCAAGTCTGAGGTTAACCAGCAGTTCCCATACTCCCACATGAGATCTATGAGCATTATTAAGCATACCAATCCAGCTTGTATGAAGAAACATCTTTCAAAGACCAATGATGGAATACACTATGGAGCTGTAGGGGTAGGAGTTTGCACTTCAATATTAAAGTCTTTCCTTTTATGAGTTCTAAGTATTTCCCAATTCATGTGGCTGCTCAGAGATGCTCACCATTGCCAGGGGCACCTGACAGAACTCAATGGAAAGATTACTTGGTCTGGACAAAGTCATATTTTTTAATGCAAAGCATTTAAACGTAAAACTCCAAACAAGGAACACAATCCTGCAGCTGGGTTAATTCTCTCCTGTATGTTGTTCACTACAAACCATCATGCCCCCAAACCTGGACATGCTCTTCCTCCAGATCACCAACTCTGCTTCCTTTCTGTGTCCAGTATTCAGCAGACCCTGCCTACCACTTTGATGTCCAGTGAAGGAAACCAGCCTGTTTCCTCCAAGTGAGCATGAGCCCAGAAATACAATACACAACAGTTTGCAAACTACCTAGCAGTCCCTGAGTATATGCATGTCTTCATATCATTCTCAACAGGCAACATTTTAACCTGATACCATAGAAATAAAAATAGAGGATTTAATTTTTAAAATTGTTTACTGAAAATTTGTTTTGTTCATTTTTTAGTATTGTCTGCTATCAAACTTGTAAGAATTTTGTTTTACTTTTTATAGCTTCCTGGATGATGAGGACCAATTTGTACATGCTACATTCACGTACATGGTAATTAATGCCTCTAAGAGTTTGTGCTCATCTTTGCAGTGCGTTTGGGCTATACAAACATTTTTACAAATGCTGGCAGCTGGCAAAATACTGGTAAATAATGAATAATACAACTTCATTAATAACAGAAAACCAAACACATCGACTTTATTACAAATCAGCTGTCGGTACTTGCAGAAAGCAGTATCTTTTCCCATATAGCTAATTACTTCAAAACATCCAAAGCTTTGAGCACTCTAAATTTCATAGCTTAATTACTCAAATGGAGAGAGATTTGCATTTCAGGTAGAGACACCCACTGGAATTAGACTGCTGTTATCACTTTATTTTGACACCTAATTACAAATAAGTACTTTAGGTCAAGTGGCTGGTTACACCCAAGATCTGCTGACATAGCAGAAGGGCAGTAAAATAAGGAAAAAGTCAGCTTAAAGACATCTTTGAGAGCTCCCACATCTCAGCATAATTTAAACTTTTACATATGTCTGCAGGAGGAAACAGTGGTGGAAGCAGTGGCAGAAACAAGGTGCGATAAACTGACCATAACCCCCATTCCCCATCTCCCTGTGCCACTGAGGGGAGAGGAGGTAGAGAACTGGGATTTGGGTTTACTTCTCGCTATCCTACTCTGATTTGATTGACAATATTCATTTAATTTTCCCCAAGCTGAGTTTGTTTTGCCAGTGATGGTAACTAGTGAGTGATCTCTCCCTGTCCTTATCACAAACCCAAGGTCAACCCACCACAGGCTTGTCCTACTGCCCAACTGCAGGCACATAGGAAAGCTCTGTGTGTATGAGAGCTCTGCAAGTGTAGGGCTCTATCTCATAATAAGGAAACAGGTGTGGGGCAAGAAATGTGTACTTTCTGGGGCAGTTACATCAGGAAATCACACTGCAACAATGAGCTGTGTTAAAGTATATATTGCACCTTATGTTTTCTGTTTTTAACAAGGGAAGTTGGTGTCATATGCTATTCAGACAAATTGCATTTAAAAATTGAGCACTGCCTTTTAAAGATTAGTTACAATTTCATTTGCATGCTGAAAATTTGCAGCCAGCATCCACAGAATGCAAAGCTGCTTCATCTTCCACTTTAGATAGCAATGACTAGAGATAGTGGTTAAGCAGTGGAAGTTCATTCAAAAGTAACATCTGTTTGTACTTCAGATTTCAAATCACATTTTTGTGTTTGCTTTGCATCAACACTTCAGCTAAGATGAGCAGTGGCATTTTGCATAATATTCAAGAGTTTCCTTATGTAAAACAGGATAACTACTTGTAAGATTTTGAAGAAAAACCACATGTGAAGTCACATTTTGTACATTCTCATCTAGATATAAAATGTATAAATCTCTTTGTCTCTGAGCTTTTGTTTAGATGACATGTGCTGCTTTGCACATGAAAAGCAGTATTTTTGCAAAACTAGCCTTTTTCAGTTCTTTTGGTTTGTGCTGATCTTTGGTACACTGGATTCATTGACTTCTACTGCATGGTGCCATTGCGCTGATCAGATGATCTGTGCTCATGTGATAATTAGCTACACATTGCTGACTAATATACTAATATATAACCTTTGAGAGTCACTGGCTAACTTGCCCACAAGCCCCTATGGCCCCAAAAATATAGACTGATATAATGGCAGTGAGTTTAAAGGAGTTGTGGAAATTATATCACCTGGGGTCAAGATAGCAACTTCTTGTATCCATCAAGAATACTGAGATTAGAGCAGTGGAGAAGCCCAAAGTGCAGGTGAAGGTGGAATAGAAGAAATTTATACCTGTAACCTGCAGGGGTGATCTGCATGATTCTCCATGCATCTTTTCTCATGTTCTTTGAAGTACTTCTTAAGGAAAATGCTAACATAAGGAAGGACAAAACCATAAAAGAAGAAAATAAATTTCCAATTATAAGCATTTTTAAAAGTTCTTCAGGCTTCAACCAGGATTTCCAAAGGTGACCAGTGAATTTATGTTTCTCATCAGCAACACAGCAAAAAGCCCTGATCTTCAGAAAGGTGCTGAACCACCCAGAATATTTAACATACCCCTGTGCAGCCTTAGAAAGCCAGGCCACTCTTTGCACAAATGTAATTTCATTTGAGTTATACATTATTCTTCCCCAGCTGAGATCTTTTGTTTGTTTATTTCGTGAAACAATGACAGGCTGCAGAGAAGTTGGGTGGTATGGAGCTTGCTTTCTTCACAGCTGGAATGTAGGGATGTTCCAGCTGCCTCTAGGACTATGGCACGGTACAGACTGTGTCTATGTGTGTTTTCTTTTCCTTAGGTCTATGTCCTTGTAGAAAGCTGCAACACTGTCTGGCTGAATGGTGGAGGAAGGTGAGGTCAGGAGCATGGCTTGTTGCGATCATGTCCCTGTCCAGAGCTGGGACTGTCAAAAGCCGGGAAAACAAGAACCGGCAGACACCTTAGATCACCATGAGCAGCGTCTCCCTCCCTGCGCAAGGCTGTCCTAGCCTCATCCCCCTGGCAGCCAGGAGACACCCATCCTGGGCCAACTATGTTACCAGCCCCCTGTGACACAGCCATCACCAACGTGTCATAGCCACAACATGACCAGAGCTAGTTCCAGAAACTGGCAGCAGCCCTCTCTGATAAGGCTGGGACATCATGAGGGCTGTCAGTGCTGTGTCAGTGTGACACAGCTGTTGTCTTCTACTGCTCCAATGAGAAGAAACAAATTTAAAAAAATAAAGAAAACATTTTAAAAAGTAGAAAGGGGAGAATAACCCTGAAAAACTGGTAATGCTGAGGCTGCAAGTTGAATAGCTGGAGCAGCAATTTAAAGAACAGCAGCAGCTCAGCAATGGTTAAAAGGGAATTAAAAGAAATGGGTCCTACACACTGCCCAACATTAAAGATTTGCGTGGTACTTACTGTTGAGATTTGTGGACTTGGAGGCTAAATTCATGAAGCAAAATGCTTTTTGGATTGACTGATGGTAGTATTTCATATCTTTGGCATGAGAGACATGTGCAGTGCCAAACGCTGCATCCACAAGTGGCTGACAGTTCTGAAGACATTTCAACATGAACTGCCAGACTCACATCTTGTTTTTCTCAGAACTGAATCAAAGATATTCCCAGGGACAGTCTCATGCTACAAACTTATGTTTGTCACTAGAAAAAAGTACATAAAGTAATTTTGATCTACTTTATTCACTGTAGACTATTTCAACCTCTTGAATTGCAAGACGGGGAGCAATGGCACAAACTGAAACACAGGATGTTTAAATGTTTCCAGGGGTGGAGCATCTACCACCTCTCAGAGGTTCCCTCTGAATATCAGGAAACTCTATTTGGCTTGCACGGTGACCTGACACAGTTGCCCAGGGAGGTTCTCGAATCTCCATTTCTGGAGATATTCAAAAGCTGCCTACATATAGACCCATAAGAAAGAAAAGAAAGAAAAGGGTGTGTGTATTTTGCCCTGCAGACCCATGCTTACAATGATTTACAAAGTGCAGGTATATTCTCTTTCCTATATTCTTTTATATTGGAGTGTGGCTTTGAGGTATTAGGGATTTTTTTAGCTTTCTTTACAAGACCACATCATCAAGAACTGGCTAATGAGAACTCGGAGACTATGGAAAACATCTCTTCCCTCCGAGAATTGTGCAAGTTTCACGAAATTGTCCTTTCATTTTGAAAATCTTGGGTCAAACACTGCTCTACTCAGAAGAAATCAGGGCAACAACTGGCAGGATAAACTGCTGTGCCTCATTTCCTCTTTCTAAGTGGAAAAAAAAATTAAAGTCAAGATTACAGTTCATACTGCAATTAAAATGCTCAAAACAGTATTTATGTTGTTGTGTGATGACATGTTAGGGAAGCAAGCAGAAGGCATAGAAGGGTCTATGGGCATAAAAAGGTTTCAAATAAGTTTCAGTATCATGCCCTTCTCTTCTGTCTGTCCTATATTTCCTTTTCAGAGGAAGAGCTCAGCACAGAAAATGGCACTTAATTAGGTGTAATTTTTGCTTTGCTTTTGCAGTTCACCTTTAAAAGTTGAGAGCCATTCCTTTTCATCAGGTATGCCAGAAGGTGCTGGAAACAACACTCTGTGCAGTCTGTTGCAGATCCTTCCTCCGAGTCAGCAATTGCACAACTATCTCTCCACTCCCAAGTCCCTGGGGATTTCTCAAGGACAGGCGGTCTATTTTTCTCTTTACTGTGTCCATATCCATCCTAATTAGTTTGAACCAGACTACAAGGATTAACGAGATCCTCTCAGTAAGAGGCTTTGCAAAAAGGGTGACCTCCCACCCTCCCAACTTGTATGTGTGTGAGCTCAGTTGTGGGTATTTGGAGCAATGCACATGGTAGACCTGCATTCAGAAGTGGCACAGGAGACCACTATGGTATTTTCCCTTTAATCTCTAGAAACCAGACACTGAATTTTTCCCTTACACAATTTTATGCCAGTATAAATGCCACCAAAGTTGACATAAAAAAAATTCCGATATCTACAAGCCTGACAGGAGATAACAGGTCCCTGAATGTACCCTCTCTGGACTTCAAGGTTTTGATGTGCTGCTTCTAATACTCAAATTATCTGGCCTTCTCATTTCCCTATCTAGGTTACCATATTTCACATGGTGCTATTAATCATATAAACACTATTGACTTCTTTTCTGTTATAATCATTGATTTCAGCCTATCTTCTGGAACTTTTGACTGCTTTTATAAAAGGGCTATGTTGCTGTGACAGAAACTGGATTTGTTTTAATAGGATAACATAACATGAATGCAGAGAACTTGGAAGCTGTAGGTCTGCAAAGATTTCCAGTGACAACGTTTTGGGAAAATTGATAAAACTGCATGTGAAGCAATGTTGTTGGAAGTTGGAAGCTGATAAGGACTAAATGCAAAGACAAAAAAAGCACAAAGTGGGATTGTTAAATAGAACATACACACAGTTCAAAAAGAGGGTTAGGTTTGAGAGGACATCAAAACCTTGGCCCTGAAGTGAGTTCAGACTTTTGTATTCCACTGTGATTTCTACTTAGTGTGAAGATCAATGGGATTTTACCTTGGCTGTTTTAGAAGTTTCCCATAACAAAACTGCTGAGTTCTCACTATGCAGCTGATATTACTATCCTGTCTATTCTGCAGAATAAGTCTCCTGAGGACACATTTTGCTTCCCATTACCAGTAAGGGTAACTCCAGGCTTCAGCAAAATGAACGTGGATCGACACCAGTGCCAATCACATCACTATTTCCTGCCTGAAGGGCACTGCCTTCAGAAAATTTTATGATGTTTGTAACAATTTCTATTTTGAATTACCATTCAGTTTTACCAACTATTAAAAGAAATAAAAATTATTTTTCTTATTCGCTTTATTGTTCTTGAAGTTTCTACTCCTAATTCTGACACTATTACTAAATAAGTACTTCTGCTTTTTAGTAAAAGTACTTATGTTACAAGGGCATGCTTCCTACCTACTTTTGATTAAGTAATGCTCAAATCAAAGCCTACTGAAGACAGAAATGCTCTCTCTCACAAAGTATATAAAGGTTTCATTACTACAAAATACTGCATATATTGTGTAAGTTTCCACTGCATTTCCCAGTGCTCTTCTTTTATCCCCACAAGAGTAGACTGTAACCACATTTGTCTTTAATGCCAGACATAATTGCATGTTAGTTTATCTGCATTTTAGCTGTCCTCTCCTGAATCTCATCTAATCTTTTAATTTCAGTTTTTTAATGAGAAGCCCTAAACTGCATAAGTTTCTGACTCTTCCCAGGGCTGCCAGAAAGCTGTTACTCAGAAAGAAGCAAAAGTTACTTATTTCAGTTGCTCATTCTTATCCTTAGCAGGCCAGGCTAAGCTGCACTAGGGACGTTTAGTTGTGTAGAAGGCTTAGCCAAATGTGGAAACTCATATACCATATTACATCTGTATCACAGATATTGCTCCCTAATACACTAAGGATGGTAGAGTTAGAGAAATGTTATTTCTTTGTAAGACAACCCTTTCTTTTTTATATCTTTGTGTTATTTTTGCAACATAATTGTAGAACCTTGTAACCCTTTCATGCAGTATACCTCCCATTAAAGACACCACACTGCCATCATCCACTAGTATTTCTTCCAAACCAACAAAACTGAAGGAATGAGCGACACAGATAACTCAATTTTTAAATATTATTTGTCTTTAACTAGTCTAAACCAGCCAGTCACCCATGGTCACTTCTAAAAGGTGATACTAATCTGATGCTGTACTCCATATGCACAACCTCTGTCTTGGCTGTTGTTAAACAATCACTCCAGCTTGAAGGTTATCACACTGTGTTTGTCCTGTTTTACAGAGACAGTGTTAAGAAATCAGGAAGCAGTCCTGACTGACTACCCCATCAAGTACCAACACTGGGGGGCGTGGGACAAACAGCAGCTAAAGTTTGCCACGTATGAGGGGAAAAACACTCTGGAGCAAATAACAATATTATAATAACATCTGTTTTGGGTAACATGATGCTTTTCATTCAAGGGATTCATAGCATTTTACAAGCTAGGTGCAAGTACTTCACCAGATTGACTGCAACACTTCAGTCATTTAAGAGTGTAAATTAATAGTTTCAGTAATTACTGACAGGAGGGTTTAGGTTGTAACTTAAACTGCCTATAGAAACAAGACGCAATTAGGAAAAAAATAAATCCAGAGATATTTTACCAGAACCTAAGCCAAAACAACCTTAATTTTAAAGAATTGGAAACTAATATACTCTCTGCTGTCCCAGATGTTATTTTACAATGCAGGACAAGAACTTCACTTGATAATTCCATGACAGCAGGCTGCAACACTGAAGGGAAGATGATGTACAAAAGTAGTATGAAATGTCAGTGATGCACTTTTTTGCTTCTTCAGAAAAACTATCCATTTCAGAAGAAACCAGAAAAAAATGCCACCTTGAAATGATGCTGAAGTCACAGAATATTGTAGTAACCATATCTGGAGGTGTAAAAGGAGAGTTTTAAGGAAGATATCCTCTTGATTTCACATTATCAAGATAGTATTAAAACACAAAAAATATATAACTGCTATACATTGGACAACAACAGAAAAAATGGTAATTTCTTTGAGAAAGTAATTGTAAATGCTTTCTTTGAGCTGCTTCTCACACTTGACCCAAACTGGCCTGTTGCTATCACAGTGAGCCTGGGAATAACCAGCAAAATCTCCCCTGAGGGCTCTGGCACAAGTGCCTGACAGCACGAGAATTCTTCAACAGCTTCTACTGCTGCTTAAAAATGTACAGTTATGTCTTGGCGGCTTCTTACATACTTTAAGAAGCTTCTATGTGTTGTAGCTTAGGTATTGCAACAAATCTGAATGAGGTTTGCAGTTCCCTCTGTCATGATATGCTGCCACTGCCTGTCATCTTCAAGACAGGGTAACAGTAAAAGGCTGTATGAAGGTCTTCAAAATTCTGGTGAAAATGGGCCACACCATCCCTGAGGAAAAGCCACCCTGTAGCTAATAAACCTGTATTTCACCTTTAGCTAAAAAAAAAATAAATATCTGTAACTCTTTCATTCCCGTTGCTTGATTTTATATTTTATTTTATACATATAATATATAATCTAACTATAAACTACCATATTGCATATATACTTAATGATGCTGCAGTGTAATACAGTGTGTTGTGTGGCACAGCTGATTCAAATCAAATACACCATAAATATAAAATGTCTGCATTTACTGTGAGAGTTAAAGTGTTTGAATTATGCAGAAGAAAGAACAGAAATCACAGCCTGCATTTTAAAAGTCATAATAGTCTTAGCCCACAGAAACTGTCAGAGGCATAAAATAATAAAACTCCGCTGTTTATACATGAAAGTCCAAACTGTTTTATTTCTTTAAAATTTATTGTTGGTTTGAGTGAAGTCAAATGTCTATTTGCTTTAATGTCTCTTGGACTAGGGATTTCTTGGGTATTTCAAAAAGTAAAAAATAAAAACACAAGCACTACAAAGGCTGAAAAAACAGGTCAATGCCTCCACCTATTTTCTGCTATATGACAGTTCCGTGTAATTTTTTCCAATTAATGTGGAAATTATTTCAAATATACATCCAACAATTATGAGATACATACATTTTGCAATGTAAACTGTATTCCTTCTAATGTCAAACAATGCTAAATTAATATCAGGGGAAAAAATCCAACAGAAACAGTAACAAAACAAAAAAGCAAAAATAGAATCATAGAATCGATTGGGTTGGAAAGGACCTCTGAGATCATCGAGTCCAACCCTTGGTCCATCTCTAGTCCATTTACTAGA
>JAWWLZ010000139.1:21665542-21695138 GCA_035041345.1 Poliocrania exsul
CCCCCCCCCCCCCCCCCCCCGCATTGCTGGTGTCTGTGGTTTAGTAGTAGCATTTTGATTCAATGCCTGCTGCAGATTCATAATCAAAATGTAATCTGTTCTTGAGCTCGCAAGAGAGAGACAGAGAGAGAAAATATTTATAGATTGTACAGGTGATAGGGAGAGGTGTTTTGTTATCTGCATGCAGACTGGTTCCAGTGAGAGATTTATGAGGTTTCTAGTGGGATGACACAGCAGAGGCACTAAAGACTGAAAACCACCCTGATCTCTAGGGTTAAGAATCTATTATAGATCTTGGGAAAAATGTGCATAGAGGACAGCCAGTTACCTAGAATTAGCTACTAGGAAATACTAACTACACTGGTGATCCTGAAATCTCTATTTTCCATAGCTTAGGTACCTGTCTTAAAGATGTTAGAGAAATACCTTCACTCTCTTTAGGATATCCATCTGAGAATCCATCAATAAATGTACTAACCTACTCTTTGAACAATTCTACTTCTGGGGGAAAGTGTTGCTTCTATTACTCAGTTACTATTGTAATAATCTAGAAAATATAGGTATATAATTTTTTTTTGTTTTTAAATGTCTCATCATATTTATATAAAACCCCTGTCATTTAAGTGATGGGATGCTAGTAATAAGTTTTACCACAGCATATATTTCAACAGTCTTATCCTGCTTACTGAAATGAGTGAAAGCTCTACCATGAGCAGTGTTAGTTCCTAAATACAGTGCACTGGGAAACATCTCTTACCCTAAGCAAACCAAAAGAAGGATGGTTTATTTTATATTTCAGTCCAGCAATATTTTGCATTATTATTGGAACAATGAATGTCACATAAATTTAGATTACCTGACCTCGTTTTAGCAGCAGGAAATAAATTTTCAGCGTCTATTGCCTGTGAGGAAGCTGAAATGCAGGGAGCTGTCACCACATATGTGCATGTTCCACAACTCCCAAATACACAGACACACACTCAGACTGTCATTGCTAACAGCTCCTTTGCCATTAGAAGCTGTAACATCCTGCCTCTCCACTGCTGGAATCACCTGTCGCGTGCCCATAAACCCTTTATTTAATAAGAATTCATTTATAAATTAGAGATCATTCAGACTTTCTTGGAGCATTTTCTGACAGACAAATCATAAAAACTAAACCAATTACAATTTGCTGACATGCAGCTGTAGCACTGGACATTATTACCTTCTCTTAGATTTATTAGGAGACAACAGGAATGCCAGGCTGCAAACTGAATCGTGCAGGTTTCACACCTACATGTCTCAAGTATTTCCCCATCACTGACCAGATTATGTCTTGGGGCATGTCCTCAGTGATTCTTTAAGTTCTTAAAAAGATACACGATTGATGTAATAAGAAGGCTTGGGTTTTCTTCTAATTATAATGGTGATATACAAAAATTTTTCCCTTCCTAGTGATTTCAGCTGAATAACAATGTTCTAACATATCAAACACCTTTCTTTTATTTTTCTTTTTTATTCTTCACAAGCTTTCTAGGACTGAGAGTTAAAAAATTATTTGTAACTGGTGGATGCCAGTTGCCTACTACCATTTCCTAGTACAATTTTTTAAAAATAACTAATAAGAATGAAAACAAATAGCCATGACTTTTGGCAATAAAGAATTTAAAGGAATGATCAATTGAAAAACTGAACAATATCCAAAATTAAAAAGGATACATTTTTAAAAATTATTTTAAAGCCTAAATACATTTATTTTATATGGAATTCAATTAAATATTTTTGAGTCCAAACCCAAGTATGTAATTTCATATTTGGGTTTTTAATACTATTGAAGTTACGTTTCAGTACATAAAAATTAATTTTGAAACATCTTAGACATTTCATTTGAAATTGCCCCATATTAGATACTTTGCCTTTTCCTAAATTTGTGCATTCTGAAGAAGTCATTTGCAAATCTAGGTGAAATGCCCCACAACATTCTAATCTCCTGGAAGCCTAATACTAAACATATGAGTCTGATTGGTTACAAATATTTTTTTCAGCTTTTCTAACGGTATGGTAATTAAATATTATTGAAAAAATAGGAGGAAAACATGGATTTGGAAAAAAACACATTTCGTATCATCTTGCTAGCCTAGCTGACAAAAGCATCCAAAAATTGTATTTGGACAAATCTGAGATATCTGCTTTCTGAAACTCCTACTGTCTTGTACAAGAAGACACCAAATCTTTGTACATGATAATCATATACACAACATTGTAAGTGTTTAAGAAGCTCTTTTTTATGCAAATATAGATATTTACATGGATATAGAAGCATCGAGCTACAACATAGGCAAATGAAAAGTAATAGGCTTCTAGCATCATACTTGAAAGTTTCAGTTTTAAAGTATGCAAAAGATTCATTAGCTGTATCAAAAATGCTGAGACGTTTTTATTTTGAAGCACCATCAGTTTCACTTACTTATAATCAAGACAAAAAGCAGCTGCATTTCATAGTTTTATTTTTTAAAAGAGAAGCCTACTCTTAAGAAACTTGGATGCTTCCCAATAATAAAATTCACTTCTGCCAGGCGCTGTAAGGCAAAACTGTCTTTTAGAAATAATGTCATAAACAGCTCTTGAGCTATACAGTATGGGAACTCTTCTTAGTTACACTTTAATTTTTTTTAATTACATTTTTTTTAAAATAAACTAGAGTACTAGAGCTACCTCTAGCCAGGGCAGATTCTCACTAACTGCAAGATCACAGCCCAAATTAAAAAGGAAAAAAAAATCATATTTTTGGAACAGATCCAGAAGAACAGACTGAAGTGGATCCTTCTGTCTTTCGTTATAGTCTGAGTGAAAGGCACAGATTATAACTGTTAATTTTTTATAAGTATACAAAGAACTAACTTTGATTTCACATTAAAATAAATATTCATGAATAGTAGTGCTGAATCAAATGAAGAGCAACTTGGTCCCAATGACACTTTTGGAAATCCAGAACCACTCTATTAATTTCAATACTGTTTTTGCAGTTTAACATGAACACCAAAAAGCTAAAAACGAGGACCACTGGAGCATACCTGCTTGAAAGGTGTCTCACAGGTCAGTGATTAAAGTCTCACAAACATTGGTTTTCCCCCAGGATAATTCCACAGGGTGACATTAAAAAAAAAAAAAAATCTTATTTTGTACCAGTCTTTGTGTTAAAGTCTGATGGCAGAAAGCAGATCACAGCAGGAGGACAGTAATTTAAAGGGAAATGCAGGGGACTGCCAGCAGAAGTGGTTGCACTTCAGCGGATCTCTGAGTGGCTATTGCTGCTGTATAACTAGCACAAAGTCAACATAGAATGAATTTGCTGGTGAGGGACAAGTACACTAAAGTCTCAAGAAACATCACACCAAAATGGCAGCAGGATTTTTTCCCTACACACCCAACAGTGAACCCCCAGCAGCTGCCCTGCTGAGCAGGCATTGTAAGCAAAAGCTGTGTGTTTCATCAGAACCCTCAGCCCACAACCTCAACCTCACTGCCCCGTTGGAAAAAGCAATGCAAGCACAACCAAGACTCGCTGCGGCTGCACTGAGTAACAAACTTGAGCAGCTATTAAGGAAGGTTGATGAGATGGAAACCCATGCAACCAGAACTGGGGCATGCTGCAAAGTGCCTATAAAAGAACTGAAGCAGTGAGCAGCAATCCCAGAAAGCACAACACAGGGGATGAAAGCCATTCCGGGTAGAGTTAGAAGGCTGGAGACCAATATCCAAGGCAGATAAGCATTAATGAATTTTTAGTTCTGGAAAAGTCCAACTGAAAGTGAACTGAAATAATGCTCCCTGCTGACAGCAATATCCTACATACCCTCCCAGCATGATGCAAAGTGTTAGTGTCATGCCTAAAGAAAATATTCTGCTCAAAGCAGTAAAGTCTTAAGTACAGCTATTTGGGTCCCCAAACTGATAATAAGGTCTAACTGTATCAAAACCACTGTCAGAAAACACTGGGATACCTCCTCTTCATGCTGCTGAACTGGTGGTACCCCATGCAGGACCACTATACATCTGGTTCTGAACATCTATACTCCTCACCCTATAATGATATATATAAAAACCCTTATAAGATACTACAAAGTTAAACAACCTTACAATCTACCACTTTACATAAAAGCTAACAATTCTGGGGCAATTTGTGTTTCTAGTGAACAAGAATAAGGAAGAATGTTACTTCAGAGGTCCACAACTCGTCTAGACATCATTTCATGTTCAAACAGGTCAGATCCAAGTGTAAGAAGAAATTAACTGCAACTGATCTTCTGCAAAGGACAGGTCAAGACAGATGTAATATCACTGTGTCCTACTGCCCTAGGATGTGTACTAGTCTGACATAGACAGGTAAAATTTAAGCTGAGTGCTGATACCTACAGTCCCTTCACAAGGACACCACATAATTTTGTTATCCAGATATTTATAACATGAGGAATCCAGAAATTGATTTTCACATGTGACATGTAGATGGCACATATATGTATTTCCTGAGCAAGAGGTCATGAAAACAAACAAACAAACAAAAAAACTCAGGATAGGTATCAGTCAGATCACAGTAGTCTGAATTATAAAATGACATTTCAAATTTAGCACTCACCTTTCTGCAAGAAATGATTAATTTTTACTTTTCAAAATATATATAATATTCAAGCCAGTGGGCAAGCGAAGTGCCTAATTATTCAAGAGAGAGCTGACTTCTTATAGAGAGAGCATGAAAACTATTCACAATTTTGCAAGCTTATCTTGTAAGACTTCATGTTTCAGTTTATAAACCATACCCGAACTATCTGGGATTAGAAATAAGTATGATGGGAAAAGGATCTCTACAAATGATCCCTATTAGGGAAGCCTGCCCTCTGAAAAATATGAGAAATTATTCATCTACAATGTCAATTCTGTATTTTCAGTTTGCTTCTTAAAGGTGCTCAGTAAGGCAAGATATAGCAGCAACAGCAATATCAGTAATACTTCTTATTTTTTGACAACCATCTGTATGGGTCTTTCAATTCAAGTTTTATAATATTTTGATTTTAGATACCTTTACAGAAAATTTTTTTATTGGCTGTATGGAACATCACCTTCCCACACACATTTTTCTTAACAGTTTCTGAGTTTCTGATTTTTTTTGTTTTTCTTCCCATATGGGAATGAAAACTAAACCTTTACAATATTCAGAAATCAGAAGCACAACTTGTCTTCTGTTTCTATTGAATGTCAGAGTCCTTTAATTCAGGGTTTCTCTCTACTACATTTTGTCAACTGTGTAAGTGACCAGAAATCAGCAGAGAGGAAACTAAAGCACACAGAGACTGAGCAATTCTCCAAAAATCACTGGAAAAACCAAGCACGCAGCCAGGGAGAAGAATGGATTTCTTAAGTAACATTAAGGGCACTTTAGTCATTAACCAGTGATGTTCATCCCAAGACCCACACAGAGAAAAAAAAAAAAAAGACAGCAAAGTCCAGGCAAGACATTGTCCATATTTCCATGACAAAGCACTAAATGATGCCTACAAAATGCAAAGCCAAACAAACAGCAACTGCTTTCATGAAGCGATATGTACTGTTTGACTTATCATTACCTAACATCTGTTTCTCAGGAAAAAAACTGACTTCATGAAATGCTTACTTTTATAAGTAACTTAAAGTAAAACAGATGAGGAAAGAAATGTAAGTAACAGTGCAGTTTTAACTAATAGAACAAACTAAAGAGTACTAAAAGGAGAAAATGGCAGTGAAACTCATGCAATTTCACCCAATGGGTAAGAACAATGACATTTCCTACTTAATGTTCTCCTTTGAAAGACAAATTGTGCAATCCAACTTAGCTTTTTTCCCTGTGTATCCTTAACTTCAACATCTGTCTAAAGAAAATGCAGTTTTATTTAGGCTTCAGCCTGTTTTTTCCAGTCTGTTTATGCTTTTCTTTAATGAAAAGGTTAATAGAAAAATATTTAGCATTTACAGGTTGTGCCTATACATCAAATCTACCATCAAATTCCAATTAGGAATTACAGATCCTGAGACAGAAACCAAGAAAGCATTACTGAAAGTCCCGGACATGGAGCACTCTCACATATATCAGAATTTCTAAGCTATGCCAGGGCTTTTTGTCGATTTGTCCAAAATCTTTGAAATCAGAGAGAAACTCTAGTGTCTGCATATAGTAAAATTTGGCAGCTTGAGATTTACTTTATTTCAGTGGAAGGGGTGGGGCAATGAAAATTTATTTGAAACTAGAATCCAGAGGAAAAATTGCAAATTAGCTTCTGGCTGTCAAAATGCGTTTCTCTTTAAAGATGAAATAAATAAGCAGTTTCAGAGAAAAAAAAAGATCATAAGAAAATCTGCCATTTTACTTTCTTATTTTTTGTCCCCTGTTAAGTCATTCATATATACAGTTCTGCTTCAGGAAGGACATGTTGTCCTACTAAAAAGGATGCTTCCTCCTGCACTACCAAGAGGAAGATAATGTTCTGTGGACTCACCCTGAAAGGAAGGAGACTTTTTTAGCAGCTCAAAAAAACCCCATAACCAACCAACCAACCAACCAAAAACGAACAAAAACTCCCCTCTTGTTTCATTCAGTTTTTCTTTGCTTTTGCTTTTTTAATTAATGTCATATTTTTTCTTTTCTCCTTTTTATCCAATTTTTCACTGCAAGCAGAAGCTCAAGAATAAAGGAAAACAAGTAGATTTCTCTAACATCAAGAGAGGGTCAAATAAAGGACACCGTGCACCTTTTCAGAGGCACCTGTGCTCAGCAGCCTGAACACAAAATGAGCCAACCTCACTTGGCAAATGGTGTTTTTACCAGATTTAGCTGAAATCCTTTGGCTTTTGCTGCTGCTTTAGGTGTTATGAATCAGCAATAATGCTGTACTGCTTTTTTGGCAAGTTTTAGTTCTTTATATTTTCTTCCTTCATAGCAAACGAGGAGCTTTTGAAGCAAAAGACACAATCTCTCATCGTGTGTTTGCTGCAGTATTTTAGAAAAGGTTAACAAATTCTAAGCAAAGTGGTTATACTTTCAAAGTGTTTTTCTAACAGAAACAGATTAAATTTTTTTGTAAAATCTACAGGGACGGAGGGAGGGGGGCAAGAGAGACCCCATATTTAAACAGGAGAAAACCCCCTAAAACTAGGAATTTGTCATCAATATCTTAACTGAATCAAAGAAAACATAATGAGTTCCATTTTAATTAGAGAAACCCACCTTTGCACTTCTAAAAACACTTAAAAAAGCAGAAAACAACTGCTCCGCTGTATCATCATGTCCCTGCCGACTGGGTGAATCTTTGCACACCTAGACAAAGAAGCATGCATATCCTACAGATTCCTCCCTTTTTCCTCCTTAGTATAATTTAGTGAAACTTAAGCAGTGTCATCCAACAAATTGCAGGCCAGCACAACAGCTGGCTACACTCACACAACCGTTTCGATTTGGCACCTCAGAGTAGGCAATAGAGAGTCTCTGCATTAATAATGTAATGCAGTCTTGCAATGACTGGACCAGCTTTTTTCCTCATTGTTTTTTAGCATCTCAAATTCTCCTTCATGTTTCAGATGTCTCTAGTGCTTATACTTGACCTTCAATCAAGACTTTTTGTAGGGCACTGTCAAAACGTACCTCCAAAACAGCTGAAGCATATTGCTATTTAAAAATATATATATATAGTAATGATTTCTTTCCCTCCAGAGAAGGTTAACTTGTCTAACCTGCAATTCCTTATAATAGTTCTGCAAAATAGGAAATGTCTGTAAAACCAAACAAAAACAGTAGTATTTTCTTTCTCTATTAACAAAATATGAACATTGCTGCCATAAATACTACCATTTCCTCAGGCTACTTTGTCATGTCCTTTAAAGGTGCTTGGAAAGTTACTGCAATCAAAAAGGTGCATTCAGAGCAGCTCCCAGTCTGCCCCAGCATCCCAAGTGCGCTCAGCTCCCATCTTGGAGAGAGGGTATGAAGAGAGAACTCTTCCGCAGAGGGCAGAGGCAGGAGTCTCTGTCCAAGGTCCTAACACCCATTAAGATGCTTCTAATTGAGATGCAGCAGCAGAATCCTTGACGCTTCCCTTCATTCACACTCATGTGACATAGTAACTCCCACTTTACCTACATAAACTCACCAGCACTGCATCTGAGAAAGCAAGGAGAAAGTGAGTTCCCAGGTTTAAGAAAAGGATCAAATTCCATCCCAGCTGGCAGGTGATTACTGAAAATGGAAAATATTTTAAAGCAGCTGCAAGCCAAAGAAGGATGTACCTTGTAATACAAATGTATCAGGGCTTATTCAGAAAACCCAAGGTAAGTACTGTCTGCTAATAATATTAGCACCTCCACAATATGCCAGCACTACTTGCTATCCATAGACCAACAGTTTCTTTCCTCTTTTTTTCTTTTTTTCTCCGCACTCATTTTTTAAAAAGCCATACCAAGGTTAACCCCCATATTTTTTTCATCCAAGTGTGAGGATGAAGCTTTGTAATAGCTGCACACCAAGATCTTGAAGAAGGACATATTTCTGAGAGGGAAAAACTCCTGAATATTATTTCTTCATCATTTGTAACAGGTGCTGCTATGCTGTATATTTTCAAGTTAGAATATGAAACTCTGTGTTGATTTCTGGATTTTTAAACTGATCAATAAGATTTTAGATTAATGTCACTGTTTCTTTCAGTAAGAGATGAATTTCACTCCCTCACAATTATATGAGGCCATCTCACAGATTGTCACAGAATAGTTAGGGTTAGAATGGACCTCTGCAGTTCAACATCTAGATCATCCAGTCCAACCCTGTTACTAAAGCAGGTTCACCTACAGCAGGTAGCCACAGGGTCACATCCAAGTGGGTTTTGAATATTTCCAGAGAAGAAGACCTCACAACCTCTCTGACAGCCTGTTCAAGTGCCCTGTCACCCTTTAAGTAAAAATTTTTTTCTCATATTCGGATGGACCTTCCTGTGTTTCAGTTTATGCCTGTTGTCCCTTGTCCTGTCACTGGGCACCACAGAAAAGAATCTGGCCCCATCCTCTTGACACTTTGCCTTGAGATTTTTATATGCATTGATTAGATCCTCTCTGCCTTCTCTTCACCAGGCTGAACAGGTCCAGCTGCTCATTCTTTCCTTCTAAGAGGGATGCTCCACCCTCTAATCACCCCTGTAGCCCTTTGCTGGACCCACTCCAGTAGTTCCTTGTCTCTCCTGTACTGGGGAGCCCAGAACTAGGAAGACTACTCTAGGTGCTGCTGCACCAGGGCAGAGTAGAGGAGGAGGATCACCTCCCTTAACCTTCTGGCCACACTGTTCCTCATGCAGCCCAGGATACCATTGGTCTTCTTGGCCACAGGGGCACACAGCTCGCTCATGGACATCTTGCTGTCCACCAGGACCTCAAGGTCCTTCACCATTGAGCTACTTTCCAGCAGGTTGGCCCCCAGCCTGGGCTGATGCAGGGGTTGTATTCTTCCCAGGGTGCAGAACCCTGCAATTGCCTTTGTTGAACTCCATTAAGTTCTTCAGCTACTTCAGAACCACAAAAGTTTTCTTCCTTTTCTTCTTTCTCTTTTTTAATCTTTTTTTAAACTTTTCATTAGCTTACTTTCATACAACAGAAACCACTGCCATACTAAAGATCATCTACAACAGAGTCGTTTCAACTAGGACTGTAAGAAGGACTGTAAGACTACCAAAAGGCAGCAAGCCACCCAGTGATCAAAAACTGCAGCATGACCTATAAGCAGAAAGGTCATTGTTTTGAGCTATCCTCTCCCCTTATAAAACTTCAATTCCCAGCTTCCCAGCTAGATGCCTGCTTTTCTGCTCTGGTTATGTTTCTTCTAATTTAAAATTCAATTGAACTGAGCCAGGCATAATTCAGACAGCCCCCTCCTGTTCTGGCACTGAGACCCTATAGAAATCCATTTTCACTGTGCAGATTTCTTTGACTGAGAACCCAAGAAATAAAGTTTTGCCATAATTGCTTGAAAGAAAACTCATTACGTAGTCTATCACTTCTTATTTACCACTATTGTTTTTCAGTGAAAATAAATTCTGCATCAAAATACATAAAAGTTTCTTCACAGACACTCCCCAGACAAAAATAATTTCCTGAGGAAAATACCACTGCCCACTTGTCCCTCTTTGTAGAGGATTCTAAAGGAACAAGTTGCCAAATATTTTCAGTAATATTTTTTCATTTAACGTGAGAAACATAGCAATACATTGGAAAACCAGAGAAATAGAAGGTGAGTGTAATAGGTTTAGGTTGGCTAGGCTTTATTTTCTCACAGTAGCTGTATGGACTGGGAGGACACTTGGCATTCTGCCAAGGTGAAACCACTACAGTCAGTATTTGCATCCAATGCTTTCTGCTCCAACTGAACAAATCATTTGGTGTTGTCTCTGATACTTTGTGCAGAATCCAAATTAGACAACTCTGTTTATTGACCACTTGACTATTTGAACGAAGCCAGAAAAGAGTCTGCAGGCTATAACACTCATCTTCCTGCATGTGTGGTTCAATCAGCGCTGAAATATCTGAATTGCTTTTACCATTATGTTTGCTTACTGAATTTATCTACTGGAAATACCATTTTCCTCCATTATATACCCCATCCATTGTAAATAATGAATACTCATGTGTTTTATCCTGATGTCATTTCAATTTACACCAGTGAAACTGCAGAATTTAGCTAACTAATGGCTGCACACGTCCACTACTGCTTTCCAATGTTACACAGGCTTGATAATAAAGTCTTCTTAATGAAAATGATATAAGCAATGCTTTTTGCACAGAGTGCAAAGGAAGTGTCTTTCACACGTGGATGCTGACACTTTCTGAGGTTTGCTTCCTATGTGAATTGCCTGCTCTTTGTAGCTGCTGGACAATCACAGGTCATTAGCTGAGGCTGTTTACTGTGGCACAAGCTTACTCAGCATAATAACAGATAGCTTGAAAGGCCTGAAAATATGTTCTGTGTGATAATTTTATTAGATTTATGCAAAAGCCTTACAAATTTAATTACTGGTCTGGAAGAATAGAAATTGTAAAACTCAGGGAGTTTACACATGCAAGCAGCTAGAGCAAGTGGCTTGTTTCACTAACCACATATTAACATTGTTTCATTTTTAGGAACTTTTTCTGTCTTATTTCTCAGAAGCTTCATTATTCCTTGTATTGAGATGGCAGCTACTCACCATCACTATCAACTAATTAAGACTGAATGTCTCATTTTATAAGTGTTCAACTGGAACAAGTTGAAATAAGATCTCTCGACTGCCAAACCCTCTTGAGGCCACGAATTAGTGAGATGCACATCACATGAAGCTATCTAGTAAGTCATCTTTTAAGTAAATGAAAGCAAATACAGCGCTTGTGGAAGAAATAATAGTAAAAGAGACAAAGTATAAGGCTTTTAAAGAGACTACTATTTTCCATAAACACTACCACAAATCCTAACTACATAAAGACCATAATCTATTCAGGACATCTTCAGAAGGTTTTTAAATATTCTGCTTTTTAAAAGGTCACCAATTCAATAATGAATACATGCACACATACATATGCATATATATAAGTATTTAATATACCCAGTTTGAGAAGACTGCTTGTATCAGTAAAACCTTCTTAGTGTGAAATTGTTTTGTATTGTTCAAAGAATGGGAATAAAACTTTCCAGTTTGCTAATGGGGATAACAAATTAACCAAAAACCCCTCCAATGTATTTCATTCACCTCTTAACCAAATTGAAGGTAGGAAGTAATTCTTTAAATTCAGATATTTTCAATCAGATTTTTCTTAAATTTAGGACAAAGCAAGTATCATAAGAACTTGGTGGATTGTAGGCTTATGCATGATTCTTCTTGGTGTGCTTTACAAAGAAGCACTAGCATGATTTTAACCAGCCTATCCATTTTCTAGGACTTTACACCTACCCACCTGTAATCTACATAATGGAGCATGCAATTTGAGATGTGCACTTGCTCCTCCCTACATTCATTTTCAGTATGTCACAGTTCACCTGTTAAGTAATAGCAATTCATCACACCCTGACAAATAGCACAATAAAACTGCTCTCTGTCTTGTGATGGGAACCAAAATCAAACCAAAAGAAAAAGTCTTGCTCTCACATTTTGGACTAGACACAGACCCATGTAATGCCATTTCAAATTCAATTACTCTGCACTGTGATTATTAATGACAGAACAATGTAATGAGTCTGAATGAAGATAAAATTCCTATGGTTAAGTGAGTCCTTGATGCTGAAATTTCTTCACCAAATTAAAGCACTTTTCCCTCAGGCATTTGTGAGTCTCATTAAAAGCCAATTTAAACCAACGAGAATCTTCCCATTGACAGACATAAGTTTGAATTGGGTCCTCACTGCATTAAAATTGAAATGTGGGAGTGAATTTTTAGTAAAAACAACGTCCTAGTACTGGCTTGGTATTGTTATGTATCTGCTCATGCATCCAGCAGAGATTTGTGTATTCATATCAAACAATTATACACAAAAATATAAAGAAAGTATATAAAGAAATCTCACTACACATACACATGTAATCCAGTCTGCAGATAAAAATTGTGACAGTGAATAATTTTAAATAGGCCTCAGAGTTCTTTCAAAGGCTCTTAGCTCATAGAGATACCCTGAAGCATATGTCTTATTCCTTCTGAAGTATTACTAAGAATCACAGGAATTTTGCACTTAAATTCCCCACCTATAGCTATAGAACAATCCATAAAGAGTCTGCAACTACATTAAGGATGTACAGCTACATGGTTGCCTAAATCCAACTTAATTCCCACTGTGATGCTCTAATACCAAATCTGCTTCTCAAATTCTACTGTCACTTATCATCTAGGCCTGTATAATCCTGGTTTTGGCAATGAAACTTTACCGGTACCAGAAGAGTTGTGGCTTCTCCAATGAATATTTCCCATTTCCCAGAATTTTGGAAAGGATGTAGCCACCTCCTATTTGTGTAACTACTAAACTCCTTCTGAAAAACATATATATGTGTGTGTGTGTGCTTGCTCGTATGTCTATTAGATGTGTATATACATATATTATATATATGTAAAATAAAATTGAGTTTTAAGACAATGTACAAGACTGCATGGGACTATGCAACCTAAACTAAAACTTAATTTGGAGACTCTAGACCCTCCTTGAGCAGTTGTATGTTATTATACAGCATGGGTCCAAAAAATCCTCAAAATCACTCTGATATTAGAACAGGAATAAAAGTCTTTTCTTCTCAAGCCTCAATGATTACAGACCAGGGTTATCCAGTAGATTATAAATATTGTCCTTCTTTGTCATAATTATGTTGAACTGAAGGGAGAAGCTTCAAACCAAAGTCAGAATCATTCCCATCCCTATGCCCATCCCAATACCCTACTGGAAATTATGCACAGGCTTTTAAAGTGAGAGGATCTACCAATGAAAAAAATTACCAGAGGAAGAGATGCCAATTTCATATCAAGATCTGATACCTTTCTGGAAGACAATCTTTAGCAAAAAACCCAGTATATTTCAGACAGACTCAAGGTAGCTGCATGAAAATTCTAACTGGCTGCCTGAAAGAGGTCAAACTGACCCACACAGCCCCAGGAGACCCTTTTGCTTTTAAGTTCTTTGAACTTTAGCATGTTGCATTTGTATTTAGCTAGATGCAGTCAAACCCATGTTGTTTCTAAGACCGTTTTCTATTTTTATTGAAAAACTGTTTCAAAAATCCAAAGAACTAGGTGAGTTTTTCTGGAATGTATCATGCAGATAATCAAACCAGATGATCACATAAACCCTTTGGTTTAAAATTTGATGCACTGGCTCTTACAGTTATCTGCCAAAGACTTTTTATGCTCTGAGCATTTATCTAAAGATAGATGAAAGCTGAACTTTACAGCTTCTTTACAAATGGCATAGGCAACTTCCCACTTCCATGTGTGACATCAAAAATAGAAATATTAACTGATCAGAAACAGGCATCTGAAAAAAGTAACACTTTTTCAATATTTTGAGACTATTTTCAGAAGTATATTTAAACGGGAGCTGCTTTCGGTTTAGCTACGTATCTTGTCCTAATGGCAAGTGAGCAGCTAAAACCTCTTGCCTCAAGCTGACAATATGCTCTTACTTTCCCAGATACAACATCACTATTCAACTGAAGCTAGTAGGCTGTAGTCTGCTATTGGAGTTATAGCCAAAGACAGATCAGCACCAGCTTTACCTCATAAGAGAGGTTTTCACAGCTCCCTTGGAGCCAAGTCTATTACATATAATTCACATTTGCACTAAAATTCATAGCCCTTGGAAGAGTTTGGATTCAGTCACTGTCCTAAGCATTTGATCTAACTTGGAATAACTGAAAGAGAATATGTTGGCACTCTGGTGTTGCAAACAAAAATTCAAGAGTAAAATTACCTTTATCTTTTTTTCGTTTCTTTCTGAAAGTATTTTCTAACCTCACAGTACAATGCACAACTTACTTGAATATTATTATATTTATAACCTAAAATTGAGAAATATTGGTGAATTCAAGTTATGCATACATCTTTAGAAAAATTAGGAAAAAAAATCCATGTAAGTAACTAGTTGATTCATTTTGTCTAGCAGCTGCAGAAAGCAGTGAAGAGGGAGGAAATCGGTAGGAACTTCAGTCTGCCATATCACATTTGCAGGGTTATTTACAAATAATATAGTATTTTCAATAAAAATATTCCAACAGAGCAATATTAATACAACAAAAAAAATAAACAAAAGAAAAAGAAGAGATGTCACTTCAACCAGGAGACCAAGGTGATCCAAAGTTCCCTTGCCCAAGGTTGGTAACACTTAAATTCTGCCTGCTAAAAAATTTAACAGCAAAAAATGTTCTCTGACAGCCCCAAAAATTTGAAAAAACATGTGTCCACATTCCAAACATATTTTTATCTTTCACCATTTTTTTCATTGCATTTGCATTGTGAAAAAAATCTAGTATAATCTGATAAATAACTTTTAGGTCTTGGGTTATAATCTTGCCCAAAAAATATCCACCTGGATCAGAAATTTTTCTGCATTACAATAAGGGTTGAACAATTTTCCCATCTCCATTGATCTGCCAGTGTATGTATATGATCAAACACACAACTTTCTGATTTGGGTTAGGGCTACAGAAACACCATAAATGCAGAACATTTTGATTCTAAATGCTACAGTTTAAAGTATATAGTTTGGAAGTCAAAGCTGTATTATTTTGCCTCGGGAGTTGGTGTTACATTAGCTTTCTTTATCTGAACAGAAACAGAAAAGCTTCGGATTTATAAAAAGCTTCCAGCCTGTTCTACAAAGTTTAGCAGCTCTAACACAGCAGAAGATTATACCCAACTCTCCATGGCAGATGAGAAGAAACCTGCAGTCAATTTAGGACCTTGAATGACTAGGGGTGGAGAGGGATGTCCTGGTAACACTAAAATAAGTACTTTCTGGATCCTAGAAGTGCTCAAAAGGCAAGGAAAAGACTCCTAAACCTAGATAAATATTAGATAGTTTTCCAAACACTTAAATGCTTATCTGAGAAACTAACTAGCATAATAGCCATTACTAGCCATTTGTTCTCTGAAGGATTTAGACATTAATGCAGTCTAAACAAAAACATTGAAGGAAGAACTTATTTAACTCTACACTAGAAGGCTGTGTTGCTTTAATTATGACTTTTCAAATAAATCAGTGCAAAACCAGCATATGCACCACACGAAGAAAAGCAGTTTGAGTTAGTTGCTACTCATCCTGTATAAAGTGCCCATATAATAAAAAAAGCTAAAAAGTATAATAGAAAAAGAAAAACCACAGTGCTAGCAAATAAATAAAAGTATCAGAAGGCAGATGTACCTTACTGATATTAATGCAACAGAACAACACAGAAGCTGGGTAAGCAGAAGCAAGCCCCACCCACAGTCATCAAAGATGGGGAGGTTTTGATTGTATTTCTGCTTCTAGGGTCTGATGTGTCTGCTAGGACTGCAAATGCCATGGTACCTCTCCTGTCTTCCTGGTTCAGCGTTGCCCTGCTGCTCTGGTCCTTTGACATCACATGTGAAAATACTGTGAGGAGTGTTACAGAACACCCTGGACATCTCTCTCTCATTACCTCTGTGTCTCTTGGGACTCTCACAATTAAATACAGAGCTTTGATTTCAAAAAGTCTTCAAACCCCAGAAGTGCAGCCTGCCTTTTACTTTAACCAGACAAGTAAACCAGGAAAAAGGCACTGACAGTGCTATAAAAAAAGTGAACCTTTTCAAATTCCTTATTAAATAATTTTAAAATATTTAACTTTTTTTTTTTTAAGGAATTGAACAGGAAAGTTACAGAAATTCTAATGATCTACCTAGCAGCAAGAATGTGTTAATTTTCTTAGTAGGTATATCCTGCTAATGGAATATTTTTCACAGCATTACCATATCAGAATGTTAATACCATTTGCAGAATTCAATAAGAGTTAATGAGAACAATAATTATTTGAGAGTTAATTTTGCTTTGGGCTTTATTATTCCCTTCTTATAATTGTGAGTTCTTTATTTTGGACTCTGTATAATGGTTAACTGACTACTTCACAAAGTAATTGAATTTCTCTTATTACACACACAGAACCCCCATAAAGAATATGTAATGCAGCCAGGACTTACACAATGCTTTTCTCCTCCTTGCTTGGTCATTCAGACTCTTTTTGTGGGAATGAGTCAGATCCCAATTACTAGTACATTATTGAAACTCAGTGCAATGTCCACAAACTTGGGTAGATATTTTTTCGTTTCCAAGGGGGTTCTGTAATCAAGATAATTTGCCCCATTGACTGCATATTCAAGCAGACTGGAGGTTTACAGCAGCCTTGAATCCATTAGTAAAAATAATCACATTAAGGCTTGAACTTAATGATAAACTGGTACAGCATTAACATTTTGGTCATTAAATCTATTTAATTAAAATTAACCAAGCTCTCACAATATTATGGCTACAGTAAACTAACTAACCACATTGCCTTCTCCTTCTTTCCGTTCCCATCCAGGAGAAAAGAGAAAGAAGTTGAAGAGGAGAGTAAAGAAGAACAAAAATTTAAAAGGGCAAAAGAAGAAAAGTCAGACTTCGTCAAAGGTAGATTGATTCAAACAGTGGTTCAAAAGCACCTCGTGTTAGATCTGAGCTTCCTGAAATCAGAGAATGAAATCTTTACGATGAAAGAAGGAAAGCATACTAGGACAATTTCCCTGACCTCTCCAATGCCCTGAGAGTGCTAAATCATAACTTAACATTATATGTTTTTTTGTCACTATCATGAAAATATTTGTGTTTAGGGCACTTTTACACTCTTAGTAGCAAACAAATAATGTCTTATTAATTCACAGTACTGTAGGGAACAGTAAATAAATACTTTTTGAACAAGTGTATAAAATATGACTCAGCTGCCCTTTTTTTTTTTTTTTTTTTAAAAAAAAAAAGGATTTCCCCGCTATGTATTTACAATATGTCTAATTTTATCTTTTGGAAAATCTGCAACACACTAAGTTAGAAATTGTAATTAAAAGTACAAAAGTCCATCCTTTCTGAAATAAAATTTAATTATAAATTATAGTTAAGTCAGTATTCACTTTTGCCAACACTGTATAGATTCCCTAGTGAAACTACAGAGAGTTTATATATCATAGTGCTGAGGTACAGCTCTCAATTTTAGTGACATTTTCATGGAACTAAGTAGGCAAGGAAAACTCTGTATGTAGTTTCACCTCTACTCTGCCAGGTTGAGAAACTGGGCTTCATTTCCTTCCTATGTTAATTTTTCCAACAACAAAAAGGATTATTTACTATCAGTAGATATGCAGTCTCAGCCTACCCTTTTCCATCCAGGAGCTTAGCAGCGACCTTGTCAGCAGCAGCCCCCAAACACTTTTTCAACAAAACAAATTGTTTCACAGGAAAGAGACAGTGCAACTAAAGTGTGTTCTTCACATATTTTCCATCAAAAAGTATCAGGGAAATTAAAATATTTGGGTTGAAACTGCAGTATTTCACAGCAGTTAGAGATAAATGATCCTGTACCTTTGGTCTTCTAGGAAAAGACTGTGATGTCTTCTGGAATATATAAATTGGCTTGGGGGGGACGCAAACAATACAGATAAATGAAGGCATGAGACACTAAAATAAGAATTCTCAGAGATATTATGACAGCAATCCCAAACACATATACTAAAGATTAGTATCAGAAAATAAGGGTTAGATTTTCCACCAGAAGTCCAGACATCTCCAAGGAAAGAAAAGCCCAGTTCAAATCATCAAGATCTATAATGGATGGAATAGATTCCTGCAGATCTCAGGCAAGGGGGAAATCTAGTAGAGCTTCTTGCACAAAGTGTTTTAAGGATCACTGGAGATGTCTCTCAAAGGCTTTGTACTAAAATGCTCATCCAATCTTCAGATATTTTCTTGTGGTTCACTTGAAGCCCATAAATACCACAATTTCTGCTACATCAAGCTTCACTGAACCATTTCCATGTTTTCAAAGAAGTTTAAGATTTAGTATAAAAATTTTCCAGTACTTAACTGTCTATATAAAATAAAGATGTGCCTACAATTTCTATCAAAAGCTTAATATTTTCTATTAATCTCAAGATATTATGAAATATCAGCTGCTAAACAGTAAGATATATTTAGCAATTAATAAAGATTTAAAGCTGGAGGAATTAAAGCTTGAATTTCCTATTTAGACTGGAAAAGTTACCATAACATTTTATTGGCTGCTAAGTATCACTGTCAAAATGTCAGAGGTGCGGATTGAAAGGCTGTCACCCTAATGAAAATAACTTGACTGAATGACTGAAAGCCTTGTCATTTGAGTGAAAAGACAGACTATAATTTGTGCCATCAGTAAATCCAATTTGTACAGAAAAGGGGGGAAAGGCTTTTGTTGTTTGTAAAACTTGAAAAATCCAGAACCATTAAGAGTCAATAACTAATTCAAATGTTTCAATTACCTGTAGAAAACTGCACTATCACAAAATAATCTAGAATCTATATATAGATGTCATCAGATTTAATGACATTCACTACTTTCTCTCTTAAATGTAGCAAAAAAACTTGCATTACAAGTAAGAAAGTCTTGGTTTCAAACTGCTAAATACCCTGTTCTGCTATACAAACAAGTGTAAGTCTTTTCCTAACTGAAATGAGCTTTTATATTAGATATTTATGTGACTGACTCCTTTCCACTCTGTCTATCTCTTTAGGGTGCCAGTATGAACAACATGGGAGAAAACAAAGGAGAGTCTCCAAAGTGCTACTTGAAACCAACACATACAGTGAACCAAAATGTCATGCTTATAAATATTTATAAGAAAGGATTTCACATTATGTGTTCAACATTGAATGGTGCATGTTATTCTTATTAATGTTTCATAAACATTTGTACAGAAAACAATATGCTTTACTTTTCTGCTAAGTATTAAGTAGAATTATAGCAGCATCTGCTTTCAACAGTTGAGTGCACAAGCTATTCATGCCCTGTTGTAAATTCCATGATGCATTAAGGTGCCATTAAATGTACCTTCTGTGGCTGTCTCCTCATTTACATACCTTGTAAATCATCATGTAAAAATCAAGTGAACTAGGGAGTAATCTCCTGCACTCTTCCCTTCTGCCACAGAATCCAGTGCCATCCACATCTTCCTCCATCAAGATCATCACCATCAAAACATGAAGTCAATTAAGTCAATAAGAAACTTCATTGCTAAAGGCAATTTCAGCTATGTTTTTTAACAAGTCCATTTTCTTTAAAAAAATCAAAATTTGAATGCCAAGAAGTATAGGCAAGCTAGAAGACATGAGCATAGCTGGTGAGCCCTTTTCTCCTCAAGGATCCTCATTTGTGAGTCTTACATAATATGAATACAAATAAATATATAAATAAATATCCCCCCCTAGCGTAATGGAAATAAGTTAAAACAAAAGCCTCCCTCCGTTGTGGGGTTTCATCCTCACACACAGAGTCTGTAGCACTCACACACCTTTATGCTTTCTATACTACCTCTGTACCTGAGAAAAATAATGATGAAGAATAACTCAGATTTTGCAGAACCAGAACATACCTGGGGGAATGTCTCTTGATTTCAGTAGTATTCCCTTACTTTTTTTCCCTTGTACCTACTGGTTTAGTTTCTTCAATACAGCTTTAAGGAGATAACCTGGAAAAGATTTCATTTCATGAAAATATCCAAGCAGTTTCCTGCATTGGCTGGCAGGATAGTTCTGTCAGTGTTGCAGCTGTAACTCCACTGTCTGCAGACTATAGCTCTCACCACTCTGGTAATTCAGCCTCTAATGGTCAGGAACTTGGAAACAGACATCTGCACCTGGGTACCAGAGTTGGCAGAGTAATGTGCTGCTGGCAGAATACCGAGTGTGTTTCATTGTTTCCCCTCCAACATTTAAACATTTCACTCCCTGTAAATTAGTCAGATCAGCTTTCTCTGAATTCAACAATTAGTTCCATGCATTTCTTATTAGCTTGGCTTTTCCTAAGAAGTCAGTCAAAAATGTCTATCCTATAGAAACATTGCCCAATATCTTTATTGTGTCACAGTGTCCTTGAAAGGGAACAAGCCTGGTGAACTGCAAGGCCTGAAGTCAGCAACAAAGGGAGGCTGAAGAGCAGCTCTGGAGGGAAGGAGGGAGGAAGGGAAGGAGAGAGAATGGTAAACACTACTCATTGCACATATGCATCCAAGGTGAACTGCAAGACTGCCAGAGGTAACTCATTTATTTCATTTTGAATCTGTCTGCTTCCACTGTAAAAATATTTTTTAAACTTAAGAAAATGAAATAACCCTTGATTTTAGGGTCAGGCTTTCACCTACTGCACTTGCTATGAGAATGCAGCCCATGGGACTTCTTAGCATCATTTTCAAAAGCAACAGCTTCTTAAAATTATCTGCTTACAGTTTTTTCCCTCAGAAGGAGCATAAAAAAAAAGGAGGAGGGTAGATAATAAATAATATGAAGTTTCTTACATTTAGTGACAAATGTTATGAAAAACTGTACAGCCCTTTATAACTGCTGCTTTCTCCTTGCCTGTCATCTGTGTTTGTACCATATCTATCAGTCTTTGCAAGCCTCAGTCCTTGAACTTGTTCTGCAAGGAATAAAGAGAAGCATCTACCATGTGCTTTATTACCAAACAAGAAGACTCTTCTTTTTAGCCTTTCAAGAAATAGTGGTGGGGGAGGAATAGAAGTCAAGTGATAATTAGAGAAAACAGGTGCTGAATTTAGGGTGATAGGTCTGCTATAAACCTGTGAGTACAGAGAAGAGCTCTCACAGGTGAAATAGCAAACTGAGCACACTCATGTCAAACACAGCTTCTGGAGGAGAGCCCCTTTCAAGCCAGCTCTCCAAACAGGGGAGGATCAGATTTGAGTGGATCAGGCACCCTAAAAAGCCCAGGTAGACAATGGAATCCCCACTTTACAGCTATCTCTTGGAATATAAGTAATTGAGAGATAATTATGCAGCACTTCAGTAAAAGTATTAATGATGAAGACTTTGTCAGCCTTGCACAAAAACAATGACAGGTAGCAGTGACAAGGCAACAGCTTTGGATGCCACCACAGTTGCAACAGTAACAACTGCTATTCCCTCTGAGCTGCCACTTCTGGGTGGACAAGATGGATGGAGAACCTTGCTCTTCCTCAGATTATGATGGGTCAGTGTCTCCATGAGGGAAAAGCCTGTATTGGCCAGCTGGCTGCCTCTGTACTGCTGCTAAGCCTCATCCCCATATACTTATCATCTACAAGCACAGGTTATGTGAATGTTGCTTGAGAAAAGCTGTTGTCATTATAAATACTTAAACCTTTTCACATCTTCTTACTCCATTTTGACCAACCTCTCCAAACAGTTTACAGATCAGCCAGCACTGACAAATTTTTCTGCTATTTTTTTCAGCAATTGCTGCTATTACATCTTTTTATTTTCTCATTTAGGAAAATAGTGAGCTTATGCTTTTTAACTCTGGAACCAGTGTTCACACTGGGAGAAACTCTGTGATGCTGACTGAAAGCAGAGCACTGAAGGCACCGCAAAATTAAAGAATACATTTGCTATTTAGAGATTGTGGTCACTTCATCCCCTCCTGTCATTTCAGCATCTCCGTACACTTAGTGTTACAGACTTTTACTGCAGTCACACAGCTCCAAATATTTAAAAATAGATTTGCATCCTAATCTAAATTCTGAGAACTAGCATATTTCCATTCAGAAAATCTTCAGTCTTACTGTTCTATGAAAAATTTCTCCCTTTCTAATGCTATAAGCACCTCTAAATATTCCTTCCTAAGAAGATTAACAGTAATCTCTGTATCAGTCAGAATAGATGTTTTTAGCCCTAACTGAAAAAGCTAAACCTGCAATTTCTTACACCTGTGCATAGTTCAGTCCTTTTCAGTCACAGGCTACAAAGACAGAAATCTGCCCATGTGGCTTTGTTTCCAACAATCTGATTCCAGAAATTACCACATTACATTTCTGATTCCCTAAGAAAACTATCAACATGCACAAATAATTTCAAAATCTGCCAAAGAAAGGTGCTCACATCATCTCTTTTTTCTACCTGTATTTCAGCACAGTCTGGCCATGGCCCATGGCTCATGATCCCCTGCACTACCACTGCATAAATAAGTTATGAGTCCTCTAAACAGCTGGAAAATGTAACTGAATGCAGAAACATAGCCTAATATTTAGCACCTAAAAGTCTACCTCATAAATGCAAATATATATACATTACTACATATACTCAACAGTAGCTCTCTTGTTCTTTCTCGCCTCAGAGATTCTTTTTGTTACTGCATGGGTAGTTTGGCCTACATGGGTAATTAAAGATGTTCCTTACTTCTATTTTTTTCATCCAAGAACACTAATACTTACTTTGTGACAGGTATACTATATCCAGTAAGAGAAAACAAAAATTTGCTATCATATTTTTTTTCCTAGACAAGTAAGGTGAAAAAAATTACTCAACAGATGACTGAAACAAACTACTTCAAATTTGAAACCAAATCAAAATTTGTTAACTAAACCAAAACTTCATTTCAGTGATAATGCTCTCGGGAGAGTTTTGAGTAAACAAATAATTTCCATTGCTTTTGTATTTGTAAAGGTTTTTTCCCTTCTCCCAGTGAGCTTGAAAAGGGAAAAAGGAAGGAAAAAACTCCAAGAAACAAGAGAGATTCTGCGGGTTTATAAAGTTTTATTCTTGAGGGAAATGGAACTTTCTCATGAACATTTTCACCTCTTCAAAAAGAAAAATATTTTGTCAAGAAAAAAAATAAAAAAGAGGCAGACAAGTGCTATGAAAGGTACATTAAGCATACCTCAGTCATATTTATGACTCTGAAATGTGTGCTTTTTCAGTACTTCCTGTTCTGTTACATTATTCAGCTGCCAACTGTCCTGCATTTCATATCCTTTACAGACATTTAACATAAAGTACCCTTCATTCTGGCACTGAGTCATACTTTATTCCTTCACATTCACACATCATCTCTATTTCTTCCCCAGACATCTAAGTATTTGACTAACACAAGTTACTATAACATTTAGGAGTGGAGCTTTATGCATCTACTAATTTACTTTGCTCATCGCTGGATTCACTGAATACCACAGTTTTGCTACACACTAGACATTATGTAAGATCAGTAGATATTCCATATAATGGTTCTCTTCAATTGTTTCATGTTCTTATTTTTTAAATTTGATTTCCTTTCTTTTCCTCTATTGCTTTTAAGCCTCTTCCTACATTTCCAGCTCTCTCTTTCTTGGCATTTACAGTCCTCATGCCAATGTGGCTTGGCAGGACTGACGTGAACCCTGGGAGCTGCTACCCACTTTGACAGGTAGTGAAATCCAAGCAGGTTGCATTCAAAAGAATCTATCTTGCTCTGTCTCAGCATCCTAGAGTGACTTCCTTTTCCTCTGTCCCTTCTTTTTATGCCACCAGTCTGTAACTGAAATCAGAAATGATCCTTATTACAGAATAGCAGAAAAGCTTTCACCGTAAGTTAAGCTATGGAGAAGCTGTCTTGGGTTTGACTAGACAAATACTGTTTTCCATCTCAGACTTGCTTTGTTTATGGAACAAACACAGAGGGTCAAATCTGTCATTTTAATATGGAAAACCATTTTGCACAGCACACGGACACACAAACACTTGTGGTATAAAATAAATGTTGTAACTATATGCTGCTTTATTCTCAAAGCAAAACCATCTCCCAGAAGACTATATTCTCAAGTAGTGCGCTGTTGTGATCTGAAATAAAACGGTGCACATCTTGGATAATACAAGTGTGATAGAATTCACTTCAGAAGTGACTAATGTTGGAATAATAATAATTATTATTATCTGCAAAGTGCTGGCTGCCATTCAAAACTCTCCTGAAACCACTCAAACTGCTTGATGGAATAAACTAACAAATTGTTCATTTCTTCCTTCTGCTTCCCTCTTTCTGCCAAAACCAAAAACTAGGCAAACACATTATGGCTTGAGTCAGCATTTCTAATTGATGTCATTCTGACATAGCCATTTGAATTCAACTATGTTCAGGCCCAGTTTCAGGATGTTCTGTTTTAAAAAATGCTATTTATTATGATATGACTTGTGCTAAACTCTTTCCCTACTAACTAGAACCTGAACTAAACATTAATATCAAATTCTTATTTCCTCCAGAAATTCAAAGTGGAAGAAGCCTTGTTTAAAATTACACTTTTCATTGATTTCAAATACAATTTTTGAACCTGACAACTGTGTAGCTGCCTTTCTGCATGTGCTCCAAGATATTTTAGGAAAATCCTGTTGTTAAACTCTATATTACTGCCCTATTAGTGAGATATAATGAAAACAAATCTTTAAAAGTGCAAGAGAGAGAAAATGGAAATAATAAATAGACCAAAAGAAAGGTCGTGTTTCACTCAATTAGAGTACAAACCTTGTGCTGGAGGCTACTGGGATAGTGAGCAACCACAGCCTAGTCTGAAATCTAACAGGAAAATACCTTTCACTAGTCCTAGTCCATAATCCTGTAAGCAGGAAAAAACAAAACAAAACAAACAAACAAACAAACAAAAAACAGGAGAAATTAAGACCAGCTACAAAACTTACTGGGAATGAATGCATTTGCTTCTTGCTGAATTTTCAAAATACATGTGTTTCTATTTTTCAATTTATATCTCTAACACAGAGCTGGCTTCCACCTCCTGTCAGCAAATGTTTTCTTTATTTTAAATTGAGAGGCAGGATGTGGGAGAGAGAATGGCATTCTACTGAAGCACCAAGGTTCTAAAGCTCTAATAAAATTTTAGACCACCTCTGGTTTTGTCAGTCCTAACTGACCAGACAGCCCCGGTCGTAGGAGAAAGCTGTTAGAATGCTACCGGTATGGCCACCAAGTTCATCTTGGCTTCATATATCCACATACAAAGATTCAAAAAATTGGAAAATTCTATGCTTAAGTCAAATCACCTCTGGTAAGATCCTGGTTTTTAATCAATGTACTCTCAAGTTACATCTACATACAGTTATTTACTAGACTACTGACGTGTGCAATATTAATAGGTACAACAGTGACAGTTTGACCCCTTCAGTTCAATTATTCCTATAAGTACTCATGTCTAGAAATGGGATCCACCAAACCCTGCCCAACTGCTACCTCCTATGAGTGAAACTTAGTCCATGAGGTGTCCCTACTGGGATATCAAAAGTCTTGCTACCCTCTATGCCCCACAGAACTTCAACAGATTAAAAGTTTAAAAGTGGATTAAAAGTTTTGGTCTGTTCTTCACAAACTTTAAAAAAATTATCTGTCTCATGGCTTTTGTAAAAACAAAACAGAAATAGTCCAGGGATAAGGCAATAAAACTTTGATGACCTAGGGCTTATGTTAGGTTTGTTTTGTGTGCAGACATTCAGAGTTTTCCCAATTAAATGCTGATTTTAATCATGCCATCCATCGCCACGTGGCAGGCAATAGTAATTTACCAATATATTTCAGTAGACAATTTATTCTGCAGGATATCATAATCCCCTATGTATTAAATTAGTACAAATTACAGACATTAATGATTTCCAAAGAAATTTCATTTAATACAAATTTGACATTAAAAACGTCCCTATTTATAAAATGTGCTGCTTCTTTTCCCCTCTTTATTAACCTAAATTAGAATCTAATCTGCATCTGAGGTTTATTACACTACACCATATTCTTCCCTTTTTCAAATTGGAGGAACTTAAAAAGAAAACCAAAAGAATCTCCATCTACCTGCTAGAGATGGAGTGAATTTTAGTATTTTCCAATATTTGCTGAAAGTGTAGCAAAAGGCCACCTGGTTTAGAGGGAAAAAACCAAAACACCTCAGTCACAATAAGAGTTTCTGAGTAGTTATCCAAGTCATTCCCTATTGCAATCAGAACCAAACTGTTTCCCAAACTGTGTATTCAGACATAGCAATTAAGAATGTAATGGAACCTCCCAAATAAAACAGAAATTTTGCAATTTTTACAAACTCTTACAATCCTGAGTCCTGAGCTCTGAGTTACTCACATTCTGGATGAAGTGTGGAACAGTTCTGGAGATGGATTTTATTAATGTGATCTTCATTGCTTCACTTCTCCTTCTAAGTCCTCCCTGCTCATTATCTCTGAGAGAGACAGTGCTTGCTAATGGTGCTGCAGTCATATGGTAGATCAATAACCTAATTAGGGCAGAACTTTAAGCACAGGGAGAGAGCAGAGAAAGAAGGAGAAAAAGATTTCAAAACTTACATTTGTTCCTCCTGTGATAACAGATGTGAATCAAAGTCTACCAATATGAACTGGGAGTTCTGGATCAGGTCCTAAAGCCTATACAAAAACCCAGTTGGATTAGATGGTTATTTCAGTTCTAAGTCCTGATGTTTATTTTCGCCCTGATCAGCAGCTGGCAGAAATACCAGTAGTTTCTAAGTTTAGATAAATGCAAGCTTCTATAAAAATCTGGTTTAAGGCCATGACCAGTCATGAAAGATTTTATAATACACTACCCTGGTTTAGAACCAACTGTTTTCACAATTATTCACTTCTATTGAGGAACTTGGATAAAAGGTGGGGTGTTTTGTATTTCAGTGGGAATTAAATGCCCAAATGATCTGACAGGCTGCATCACAGTGTTCACTAAGCTGCATGATAATACTACAGATAGGATGATAATGATCCATAGCAGTGTACACTAGCTTATTTTTTCTGATCTAATAGGCATCCAACGAGCACTTATCAGTCAGGAAAATGGTGCAGGGTTAAATCCTTAAATATCTCTTAGGTCAAGAGTCTCTGTCTTTCCTGCAGCACAAAATACTGTGACTGCATGCAACTAGCCTCATGAAAATTAATGCAACAGTAGCACATTACTGGTATCTTTCACCTCCCTGCGTTAGGCAATGTAAGTGTAATTTAGACACATTTGTTGTATTTTTTGTCCTTTTCAACCAGAAAAATCAGAAGCCTTATCAGAAGAAACCCTGTGAGCCTCTAAGTAAATGCAGGGAACTCTCCTGCAGTAGCCAGCTTTAATGAGCTATTGCAACACCAGCCTGTGCATTTCAAAGGCAAAAAATCCAGCAGCTTTCTGGAAAACAACACACCCTCATCCCATTCTCACCGGTGCTACAGCCTGACATGTATCATTTGGCTTGTAAGCTTTTGTGGAAGGATACCGTTTGACCTAACCCACCAGAGGAAATCATTATATGAGATAAGTCAAAACTGCTTGTTGAAAGCTTAGCCTGAGCAGACAGTTTTACATCCACAGCAAACACTTCCTATGCTATTCTAAATATTCATTTTTCCAGGTATTGCTTACTACAAGTTCCCTGTTGGTTTTGACTTAATTACCTTTCTGTGAGCATCATGTAGTTTTGGGGAAAAAAAACAAAAACAAAACAAAATAACAACAACAACAACAAAACAAAACAAAACAAAACAAAAAAACCAGACATTAGACTTAGACTCTCCTGGTACAGGATTTTTCCCCATCACATGGTTTACTACAGCTTTACCATATCCCGCACCCAGGGTGGTGGGCTCCTCATTGGCCCCTGTGTACAGAGACTGCTCCTGTCAAAGGAAACTTTTCTTTCTTAGTCCACATAATTCTGTCATCCTCAGCTTCTTCTGAACTTCACTTTATCACACTTACAGATTCACCTAAAGGCAGCAGCTCATGCTCTGCTTAAGTGATTTATTTTTCTTCCAACAGATCTAGATTTTTGTGGGATTGTTAAACCCAGCTTGGTTTTAATCAGGACTAACAGCCTTCAAGTATAATTTTCTAAAGAATGCATCTACTGAATCTTTAAAACCATGTGTAATTAGAAATATCTCTGCTTTCAATATACATGGGGTTTTTTTTATTATTCTCTTATTCCTGGAGTAAATGTGCATTAATTCATAACTTTAAAATAAAATTGGGATTTTTCTACTATAAATAACTGCAAATAAGTGTTGGGTTCTTGTTTATGAAATATGTCTTCAGTATAGATATTCTATTCATTTTCCTGGCTTGGTGGCAGTCGGATGCATGCAGATGATAAAAACACATTCTGTTTTTAATATCCACATAATTTTGCACTGTATTTTGAATTTATTACTCATTAATGAACCCAAGTATATAAAGTAAATAAAGCATTCCATAAAACAAGAGAAAAATCTAATGGCATAGAAAAGGAAGTAGTAACATAAGCCCATAAGAAATCATTCAAATTATACTTTCTATAAATTATTTTTAAAAATTAATACCACAGGGCTATTCTGTGTGTTTCCATTCAAAGAAATTACATGCCACAGAACAGAATAACATTCCAATGAATGAGCACTTCTGTGTTTTGGGACAAAAAAACCTGACTTTGTGCTTTGTTTTGAAGAGCCTCCAGAAATCTACCTCTTAAAATTCATATCCTTTGCAATTCCCAATGAGAATGGATAATCTCCCATATCAAGTTCAGACATGCAAAAAACCCCCCAAAACGATCCCCATAAGAACCACTTAATTCACTTTACTCTTTTCCTGTAACTTCAAGTCAGTACACAACAGTTGCACATTATGTGGATCAGACCATTTAGAAATAATATTGCGGTTTTTTGCTGGACTGATACAGAGTTTTCCAGACTCACATTCCATTGAGCACTTAACTTTTCTCGTCTATAGAACTGGCATGTTCAAAATTGAAAGAAATACTGAAATCTGGGATGAGCAAAGACCTGTAAATTGGCAAACAGAATTGTCATATGAAACAGAGAAGGTCATTTATTATCTCTCTTCCACAGCTGACCCATCTGCACAGTGAGGACACCAAACTACCTCAGCACAGCACTGCAAAGCTTTCAATTTGTAAGTTTTTTCAAGGTCCCTAAGTATACATTGATGTGGGAAACTTCCTTACCAAGTTTTATTAGAGGCCAGCCTCTGAACATACTAAGAAATAACAGAACAATTGTGAATACTGTTAT
>JAWWLZ010000139.1:21695238-21713017 GCA_035041345.1 Poliocrania exsul
ACTTCCTTACCAAGTTTTATTAGAGGCCAGCCTCTGAACATACTAAGAAATAACAGAACAATTGTGAATACTGTTATGTGTCTTAATAAAGAAAGAAAGCTTTCTTCAAAGCGTGACTGTTTATGATTTATCACGAATCTTTAGAAATCTCTTTTATGCACAAGAATTCAATTTATGAAGCAATACTTTAAAAGATAGCGAGAGAAGACATAAGGGGCCTTTAAACTAACAAACATGTATTTTCTGGGAAGTCATTAGAGTTCAATGTTTATCTTCCTTTCACACATCTCTTTGAAAATTCTTTCTGTTATTTTCCCCAGAAGCATTGTTCTGCTAATACTTTTAAAATAACTGGATTATAAGAGTGGATGGGGAATTGGAGGATGTGCTCTGTCCTTTGGCCCAGGAGGAGAGAAGAGCTGTAGTCTGGCATTAAGGAAAGTAGTGACTGAAGCAAAAGTAAGTAAGATCAGCTTATGCAAGACTCCTTATCTGTGTTCCTTTCACAAAAGGAGGTCATTTTAAAAGCTGGAGAATACATAGCAGTGACACAGGTGGCCAAATAAATTTAAAATTTGTCCAAAAGTTTAATGACTGTAGACTTACGGAGCTATTAGTGCTTGCCTTAAGTCACCCTTAGCCCTTTAAATCTGACCCTTGGCTCAAGTTAAACATATTAACCTTGCCACGTCCCAAAATCTCTCTTCAAAAGAGAAATAACTCTCAGGATAACCTCAGATGGTACACACTGCAGCAGAGAATGTGCAATTCACCAGTGAACTACAGGCACACCCTTCTCTGAGCACTGCAAAACAGAAGCAGCAAGAGGCGGAGAATAAAAAAGTAGAATTAGCTTTGCATTCTCTTCTCTCATCTTGCTCTTACTGAATGAAAATTTGAAGAAAAAGGCTTCTCCAGACTTACTGTAAATACCTTTATCCCTCCAGAGAGGGCATCTGAAAGCTCTTAAATGACAGAATTTTATTTTCGAAAATTACTGTCTCTTTACAAGCAAAGCACATAAATAGCTGTTGTCTGAGTTTTTTCTTCTTAGTGTAAAAAAAAACAAACAAAAAACCCCCAAACTAAAGAAAACCTCCAACCAAAAAAAGCAAACAAGTAACTAAAACTCAGTTAAAATCTTCTACTAAATACCTATCATTTGTTTTATTGTGGTAACAGAGGGGATGGTGATAAAATATGAAATAAGAAGGGAATTGAAAAATATGAGAGATGAGTTAACTTTCAGAAACCAAGCTTATTAGTACCCTGGACAAAATACTGTATTCAGAATTTGCTACTTTTACCCTTATTCAGGGGCAGCAGAGTTATGCCTGTACTTCAAGAAACTTCAGAAGATCATTTTGTTTAATAAGCTCAAAGATCCAAGAAAAACATTTGCTGGGGAAAATACCAGAGGAGCTTGGCTTTCAAAGTGATTCAAACACAGCTTTTTACTACAAAGTGTCTTTTCAATTAGGATGCTAGGAATCAGAGGAGGATAAGATGTAAGATAATGAGGGCAGGCATTACATGGCAGCCTTAGGGCTCCGTGGTATTTTCCTTCAGCATTTGATTCAGCCCCTTGCAGAAACCTGCAGTGAATCTGATAGCAAGCACTTGCTTCTCTTTCCCCATGTCTCAGCTTTCAGGTCTTGTGTGCTCTGTCATATCTTTGCATCTATTGTGCACACAACCAGCATAATTATAAAGCTTTTGTTTCCAGGAGTTCTCCATTTTATTATTTGAAAAAAAAAATTAAAATAACTTTAATAACTTGAGGCCAGGCCTGGTTTTAGTCACTAGGAGATTAAATGAGGGAGGGATCATCTAAAAGCCTGTGTTGGAAACATCAAGTAATGACCTTTATTACTAATGACCTAGGCCCTCCAGCAATGAACCTAGACAACACTGATTAGGAGAGAAGCCTGCTGCTTTTTACAGGCATATAAAATAAAAGGAGTCTTTGTGTTAATAGAAAGGCATATGACACAGAAGGAAATGTAAAAATGAATGAGCTATAAAAAGAAGGGATTTTTCCAAGACAATAAGAAATTAATCCAAAGATAGAAAAGCTTGAATCATTGTTTCATACAGAAGCAGATTTTTACAAGGTAATGTGAACTATATCCTTTGCTGCAGAGTTGCAGAAAAATAGACAATAACTTCCACATGTAGTATAGAATAGCAACTTACTCTTTAAAAAGTAACAACTGCCTCCCTAAGAGCAAATAACTCACCCTAAAGGTGTTTAGCATTGTATGTCCATTTAGAAAAAAATGTAATGGAAATCTTACCTATTTCTACTAGTACTGTAGCCAAAGCTTCCAAAAGGCCCATCTTGCTTTTGTTATGTGAATACCAAGTCCTTAGGCTGGAACAAAGTCATGAAGAGTCATAGGACATGACTGGTTGTTACAAGACAGCTGTTCTGGGAATATAACTTCAATGGAAAACGTTCTGTTCTAATCCATACCATACTCAACTCTACACCATAGGAGCACTAATAACACATAAAGCTTTTTATTATTAAACAGTTGCAGCTCAATGCATCATTAAGAGCCTGAGCATTCACATTCACCTTTATGACAGGCACCAGGTGCAGCAAGGGAAATGTGAAGAGCTTGTTATGAAAAAAAATTTTGTGGGAAAAGAAGACAGAAAAAAACAAAAGCTGCAAACAACAAGGACACTCCAGAAAGATAAAGTGGATAACAAGTGATGGCTAACCAGAAGGCAAGAGTGCTTACTTGTCCACTATGAGACAGTTTGAGGTTTACCAGCTAATGGAGAACAACACCACAAACTCTCACTGGTATCATCTGACTATTTCTAATGATATAGCTATATGAAATTTAGTAGAGCTCAGGTGATGGTAAATTATGATAGCCTTCTTCGTTTATTTGCAATGCAATCAAAATATTTGGTTTTGCTGTTGAACAAAGAGGGGATCCCCACTCCTACCACAAGCAAAGGGGAAAAAGCCTGGAAGTTCAGCTTAAATTATCACAAACCACCTCCTGGCTCTACAGCTACTCAAAGGTCTTTAATGAATGAGATTTTCCACTTTAAAATTGCTATCAATGAAAACTGAATGAGTCCATATGTGTGGGATTAATTGCCTTATATAGTATTTTTGGCTTAAAAACTTAATTTTTAATTTTTTTCTTTATATTCACAACAAATTTTTACCTGGATATTTAAGCTATCTACAGCCTACAAAATGTTGATAATTTTTAAAAAATTCACTTCAATTTTGCAATATTTTTAGATTTATCTGTGCAGAATATTTTATGTAGTCTGCTACTCCACAAAAATTCAGCCCTGGCTAGCTTTCCTAGCCATTATTCCACAGCCTTCAGAATGACATGTAGAACAGCCAAGTGTCAGCCTGTGTGCAGAGCTCTGACAAAAGAGACGAGGAAATCTCAAGAAGCTCACAGTGACTGTGGCAGAAAACGCCAGTGTGCCAAAGGGAGGAATGAATCCAAAGCCCCAGCAAGTTCAAACTCTTAAGAGAGAATATAAAGTATTAAGAGCAAAGCAAGTTGTCTCTGCTGAAATGCTCAACCTTTCCTTGTCAGGGTTCTATTTGGAACAAACACCACCCAGGTTAGAAAACAGAGTTGTCACTCAGTTCTTATTGCCATCCAGGCACAACTGTGTCCCTGAATTTTCTGTATGGCATCATCTTTGTCAAATACAGTGATGCTACCTGACAGATGGGCAATGTATCTGTCTTATAGCCAAGGTAAATCCCAATAGTTCACAGGCTCCTGCAAGTTTTGTTTCCATTAGACAGTCAATCCAGTTTCTCATCCAGCTGTAAATATGCTACTCCTTTCAACCACCTCCTCATGGTGTACAAACAACTGCTGAGCTTAGTGGCAACCCAAACTCAAGCTGCCTGGTTCAGCTGGGTGTATAGGACAGTGCTTGGAGTACATGTTCACTCAGCTGACAACCTATTCACTTTCAAATATATTCCTAGTGATCTTCTAGTAACATCCCATAATTTTGCTGAATATCCATGTCAGAAAACTTCTTAAAAACACATAGTTTCTTCCAAAACAAAGCCAGTTAAGATGTGCCTAACTAAGTGGATCAATGTAGCATCAGAGGGGATACTCCAGACTGGATGTAAAACTTTGGGCTAATCTAATTTTTGTGGTCAAACTAATTGTGTTTTTTGTCTGTGATAATTCTAACAAGCTGTAAAATAACTTCTAAAGAAAAAAAATGAACTTAGAGAGCTCAAGCATTTAATTTCCATAGAAAACAGTTATTTCAACTGATGGCCTATTGAAATCAATGTCATTTGCTGATAATCACTAGTGCTTATAGTTGTAAAAGTCTAATTACATGGTTATTTGAAAGGACTGTTTTTCAAACTATTAAGACAGATTGTTATACATGAACCACAAATTTGACTGTAAAAGCCCTTATTTCAAGCAATGGCATCCAAGGCTGGATCAAAATGTAGACATTTCTTGAGAAATAAAATATTATAATTCCATGTTAATAAGATTTCTACTCAGCTTTTACTCACACACACAAAATGTTGGAACAGTACATGTTTTCCTCCTTATTTTCCAGCTGCAAATTCAATGTATGTCCGAGTTGTGCTAATACCTATCTTTCCAAATGCATTAGGAATGGGGAAAAACATCTATTTTTTGTATACATTAAGAAAGTAGGAGTATGCAGGTCTGGTTACATAGATATATATTTAACTGAAAAATGCAGGAAAATGTAAACAGATGTCAAGAATCAAAGTACAATAAACAAACTCCTAAAAATCTCATCTTCCATCTGAGGTGGCTTTACTGTACTAAAGTAATATATGACAATTTCTAACAAAAATGCGAGAGCTCCAGTACAAGGCACCATCTTGGCTGCACTAATAGCACAATTACAAACCCCTAGAACTCGCTCTAAAACAACTCCAAAAACAGAAGATGTGATTCAGTCTCCCCACAACTTCTATGCCATTTCATATGTGTGTCTATTTCAAGACATTCTGCTAATTAGAAAAAAAAAAAAGAGGCAACTCCCTATTTTTATTAACAAAGAATTTTAAAAGAGCTACTGGAAGAGTAATATCATCTAGAACTCATTTCTGCTATTGCCTTCATGAATATTTCTCTTAAAATCAAAAGGACCCAGTTGGTCTTCTCTCAGATAAATCAGAAGATCTGGGCACAGTCTTTCTGCAAAGTTCACCAATTTTTTCCTATGCTTACTGCAGCAATGCTATTGGGTGCAACTCCCATTAATCATTTCAAATTTGCTGGCCTGTGATGATTGCACTTTGGGGATGAACTACTATATAGTCTTCTGTAGATAAGTGCAGTTTACCATAAGACTAATCATGACTAGCAGCCTAACTAAAAACACCTGTTCAGTTTAATTAAAAGCAATTTTAGTCTAGTTTTTACTACAGGTAGGAGGGAAGCATGTTACACAAAAATTGTTGCTGTACAACTGCAATAATTCCATAGTGATAACACTACCCAAATTACAGGCTATAACAGTTTACAAACAGTTTACAAAGTAATGAATTAGACCCAAGAAGAGTATGTCACATAAGAGAGCATGGAAAAACAGATCATAGCAACAGAGACCTCAGCATAACTGCTACCTAACCTCACTTTAAATAAATGGTAATTTTTATTCAATGGGAAAAGCTATTCAAATGCTCCTGTTAGTAAAAACCAAATCCTTTCCTAGATACAGCTTTCATAAAGAATGTTTTGTTGATTTTCAGCATTGCACTATCCAAGCATATTATTCATTTAGCTTTGCTTCTTGCAAACTGTGGCAATTTTGCAAAACTTACCACAGTTTTAAGTATATCAGGATATAAGCACATGGTAACAAAAAAGCGCCCTGTTAAAGCGTCTTTTCCCTTTCTTGTTATTGTTACTTTCATAATCACTAAAAAAAACCCAACTTACTGGTATGCAGCTGGTCTGGCTGCTGGGAGGATCTTTTAGGTTTTTCCAACAAAATGGAAGATTCATATTTCTTGTTTCTAAAAAGGCAAAATTCATTTTCCCTGTATGGGTGAAAAAGGTAGTGATGGTTTTGGCAATGGTGTGATATAAAATCATAATTTCATTTCTTTTATAATAATAAGAATAATTCCTTCCCAACACCTATAATTTTTCTCTGCCTTTTTAAATACTGACATTTTTGAAAGCACATTAAGTCAAGGTCAATAACAATGCTCAATATTTCATCTCCCAGTTGAATGCAAGGTAGTCAAGTATTACTATCACAGGTGAAGAACCCTTGCTGTAATTCTAATTAGGAGTGACTAAACCCAACTGTGCTTCATTCTCGAGGCACAAATACAAGATTTGATGGCTACAGGCACTACCAGAAGGTAAGGTTACTGCTTTTGCCCCAGTGATGTTCCATGACTCAAGTGGTTACCACATAGTGAGAGAGAAGAACAGGGGATGCCACATACAGAGACAGAAGCCAGTGTGGACAAACTGAGCTTTTGCAAACCTGCTCCAAGATGGGTGGTTGCACCTCAGCTTCACAGCTGTGTTAGCAGGTTTCCATGAAGGCTTCATCCTTCCTCAAAGGGAAACACCCTTCCTCAACCTCCTCTAGGCACTGGTATGGGCTTGAGAAGGAAGGTGAGTTTGGTGGTTTGTTTTTTTTTCTGGGGGGAGTGGGGGTGGGGGTGGGGTAGTCAGTGATGATAACAATCTAAATGGTAAATCTACCTGTACTGGAGACCGTGGCAGTTTCATAATTAGTGTGAAAGCACTAACAAGCTTTTAGGAAAGCAGTCCGGGAGAAACCTGGTAGTGTTGCGAATAGGTCCCATTGCATCAGAAAAAGCTTTTAAAAATACCCTCCTCTCACCCATCAAAACCATATCCCAGGGGAGCAGTCTTCAAATTGCACAAATCAAATCTGCAGCTTCTCTCCTGAGTACAGATTAGCAAGCCTCTGCTCTGCCATACTATTCATTTATTTGGGAGATGTAAAATGCCTAGGAAATAAGAACTACTGAATTTGATTCTTTTTCCATAGACTGTACTGTGTGCTGTATAGAATACTGCATAAATCCTCCTAGGAAAACACTAAAATAATACATAAATTAACTCTCAGCAAAAGCATATTAACCCAGAAGAATATACAAAATGAAGCAAAAACTTCCAAAACCTGCAAAAATATTACAGAAAGTCCTGTAATAATTAGAGCATGCAGTCAAGAAGTTGTGCATCTTACAGTGCAAATGACTCAGGGTTCAGACCTACTGAAATTTAAAGAAACACCACACTCCTTTTATTAAAGATCTTCAAGGATGCAACTGGTTGATATTTAAAATGTTGACTTTACAAGTCAAAACAAGTTTTGGAACAAGTTCTTTCCTCTTCTAGTAGAGATTCATATTGCCTTCACCAGTTCAGAGGTTATACTTCAGGTTACACCCCTCATTACTGGCCTGGAAGCTTGGCCCTGTGCTCTGCCTTTCAGTCCTGTCAGATTCCTGGTCAATCTCTAAGAGTAGATGGAAGAAAAAGTACTATTTATTGGACAGAGCACTCCAAAACATTTGGGTTCTCTTCTTTCAGCTGAAAATATTCTTCTTTTCGTCTCATATTCTCATCAGTGGTCTCACTAGATTTTAGTTTCCTACAAATAAATTACCAGTCCTCAATGCTGCAAAACTGAATGGGAATTTTAAGGAAAAGCAGCATATGCTATTGTATTATTAACATCTCTTAATCAAATCCCAGAAGAAACAACAAGTATAGCATCAACTACAAAAATTTAGTGTCTGTTTCAGTGGAGATTCAGTAACAGTCATTAAAACTTCCATTTTTTTTCAAGTGCTTCGCACATCATTATACAAATGTCATACTTGAACTGCTTGGTAATTTTCTGCTGAAATATTTATCTTTTCATGAAATTGATAAGCCAAATGCTATCAGTAAAAGTCTGCTTTGCTTTCTCATTTTGCTCATTAGAAAAATGAAAGGCAACATTTCAAATTTTTTTGACTTTTTTGCTTTTTATGGAAATTAATTTGTTTTTGATTACCAAAAATGCAAATAGAACTTTACTTTCTCTTTTCTGATGAAAAGAGAACATTTCAAAAGCAATGTTTGCTTTGTCATAAGGCTCTCAGAAAAATAAACATCATTACTTTGCAGTACAGTTCACTCCTTGTTCTTTAGAATGAACTGATCTATTTCCATAAACAATCTTGAATAACTGGCAGAGATGTGTCATCACTCTACACTTGTTATCAAGTGTTTTAGGTAACATAGATCTAACAGAACTATATTCTCAGTATATTTTCTGCTGATGCTATTCCCTCATAGACTTCAATGGCTGCTTCCATTTCTAATCTGTTATATAAAAGACTAAACAATGAATATTCATGTTTCTTTCAGCTAATGAACAATTCAAACATGGACTGCATCATACTTTTGTAATCTTTGTGCCAAGTTGAAACAAAGTGAATCACTATTTGATTGAAGAGTAATAAGGAATGGAAGAAGAATATTGCATCTATTTCATGCCCTGGATTTAAGAGCATGCATATCATTATATAGCACATTATTAGCAACACTACTGTTTTAGATTCAGATTTTGCTGTTTTCATATCACAGCTACTATATTCATATCATTCTCTCTTTCAAGTACCAAATATTATTTCACAGAGATGAAGCAAGAAAGCCCTGAACTTTCATATGAGAAGATGCCAAAAGTTTTTAAACGTTTCAAGTTATACAAAATAAAACCCAGAAAAGTACACCTTAAAAGGACAAGTAAGGAAGGCTGAACAGTAGCAAAAAAAAAAGGCACCTACTAAACAGTTCTGTATCTTCCTGTTAAAAGGCTTTCAAGTAAGATAAACTTACAGGTTCAAATCCCACTAAAACTAACTCTTTAAAAAAATGACTACACAGTGGTGTATTCAGAATATGCCTTCATGATGGAAAATGTCAGAAGAGAGTATTATTTCCATAGATGTCTCTCCCTGAGTTTTCCATATCTTTGCTTTTCCCCATTGCCTCATTCACAAAAATTTTTTTCTTCTGCCCTACAACTATTTGTCAGCTTAATTTTGTAACATCTTCTCCATGAAAAACTTGTGGATAACTGACCAGCCTTCATCACCTTCATCATTTCCCTTAAGTCTCCTCATCATATGTGTCTTCTACTCCCAGTACAGAAACCTGAAATGAAGCTGGGTCAGTATTTCTAATCTCTCAAGGCTACTTTGCCCTCTTTGTTCCCCTGTACTGTAAAACTAATATTTGAAGTGATTTTATCTTATAAGAGACTTTATCCAGTGTCATGCAGATGGAGGAAACAGACTGAAGCGTTCTAACTCATGCTTCTGTACCCTGTCTCATCTCTTCACAGGTGGAATTTTTGCATCAGAAGTAGGCTGCCCTGCTGGATACTTATGTAATATGTAGTCAAAGCCACCAAAGTGCAACAAGGTTCAATTAACTTACATAGGAAAAAAACCACTGAAATTCTATCTTGCACTCTGCAACCTGAAACAAAAATATCAATGCAAATTGGAGCTAGGAAATTATAAGAAAGTACATTGTGTACCAGTGTCAACAAAAGCCTTGTATCTCTGTGGGTCTGATGTGCCAGGCCATCAGAATCACACAGTCCAACAGACCCGACTGTCCCTCTCCTCTACTTGGCTAGAGGCAGGGCCCCCCTAGTTCTGATCATGGTACATACTGTGCTCTTCTCATAAATATGACCTGGAGGTCCCTTCAAGATGACTGGATATCACATCATCACTCCTATACCATCTGAAGTCTTGCTCACGAGAGACCAGAGCAGCATTTAACCTTGAAGAATTTCTTGTGGTAGTTTTGCCTCTTTTCAGTTCACATACTCATGCTGCTAAGGAAGAGTTGGGTTTTCCATCCCACCTCCTCCTATCTTCTCCATGCTCACAGAGGTAAAACCATACATTGCCACATGGAGTGTACCCTCTCTCCTTAGCTGGGGGACATCTGCTCCTGATGGCAGAGACTCTTATTTGTTCTGGCAGGATATAGAAGATTCCTTCCGTAATTTCCTCTCTTAGCTTCTGGTGACCCTCTTCAATCTTCTCCTCCAGGCTTTGGACATGTTTGGCCAGTTTTGTTTCCACAGGTGAGATGTGGGCTCAGAATGCGGCAGTAACAGTGTCTTCCTAAATCCTGAGTTTACTGACCAATGCACCCACCTTGTCCTCTCCCTCCACTGCAGTACACTGTACTTTAAATGCAGAAATATTGCCAATGTGCAAAGAATTTGTCTCTATTATAAACATGGCCACCTGTCTACTGTGTCTATTTCTAAAATATGAGTCAGCTGGAAATGAGGAATTCATTGGCAAAAACTTTTTGAGATGTCAAATATTTGGCTTGCATGAAGCCAGTGCTATCTAAGCTGAAGAGAACACCCTCTTTCCTCCTGTTCCACTGGAATTTGCATGCACTTGTACATGACAAGTCACACACCTTTACTGTCTTGGTATGGTTGGTCATTATAACATTTGTGATTCAAGAAAATAGACTATAAAGTGCAATAACTTTTTGGGAACAAGACACTTCGTTGTAACCATAGAATGGTTTGGATTGGAAGGGACCTTAAAGATCATCTAGTTTCAACCCCTCTGCCATGGGCAGGGACACCATCCACTAGACCAGGTTGCTCAGAGCTCCATCTAACTTGGCCTTGAACACTTCCAGGGATGGGGCATCCACAGCCCCCTTGGGCAACCTGTTCCAGTGTCTCTCCACCCTCAAGAAACCAAAAAGAAAAAAAAAATGGAGGCTGAGATTTAGCATAAAGACACAGCAGGAGACTCCAGAGCTCTCAACTATGGAGCCAACCATGCTGTATTTCTCTCTAACAGGCCCTTAGTCTGAAAAGGCCCATTCATGTGCCCAATTCTACCTGCTAGGAATAGATTTGCTGATTTCACTGAGAAAAGTTGCAGCATAAGAAATTAAATATTCATAAGCATGTCTAATTGTTATCGGTAACACTAGAGAGTTCATAACAATTATTTCACAGTATTCCATTAAGCATATATTTGTAGTATACAAGTGCAGATAAGCATATCTGCTTGTGGAGTGACAGATCAGTTATGTTCATATTAGCCCCATCTTTTCCCTCATATTAGGTCATTTTCAAACCCTTACAGAAAGAGAATCAGCACTTAGCTGTAAAAACACTTTGCAACACTGAGATTCAAAGCCATACAGACTTGAGACACAAAAATATTAAGTTAATTCTTGTCATTTTCTCTAAACCCAACTGAAATTAACAGATTCATTTTTTGTTCGTTGCCTTAATTTAACATTTCATTCCAGTAGTGCCTATTTTGTAAAATTACACTGTGCTGATGCCAAACTACTGTACTTTTTAAATTCCTCATATTTGAGAAATGCAGCTCCAATCACTTGCCTAGCAAGTGACACATGGAAATCAAAGAGGTTTCCTTAAGATGAGGTTGTCATTGCTTTATAGTACTTTGTCTTATGGCTGCTAACTTTCAACATGATGATCCTGCAATAGAAAGGACATTTAAGCAATATCTTCCTTCACAGGTTTTAATTACTGAAAGTATATGCAAAGTACAGTGATAGCATCTCTGACATGCAATATGCAATAACCCTCAACACTAATTAGTACTCCATTGACTTTGTTTTGCAAATAAAGCTAGAGAGCATTATACATTTTTCCTCCTTTCCCTAGGGCTACAGAATTATCTGACTAATCACAATTCATTCAGAGTAGCTACAGGCAGAAAATCAACCTCAGCTGGTGCTTTTCCTGCTGTATCTGATTCGGGTTTGGGTTTTTTTGTTTGTTTTAACTCACACAAGTGGGTTTGTTACCCCCATTGTATAGATGAAGAAAGAGTTGCACAGAAAAACAAAGGAGGGGAAATAAAACATAAAGTAGGTTAATTCCCAGCCCTTCTGCCACCAAAACTATTTGTCACTTTAAGTGTGTCACATTGGGCAAAGGAATTTAAACCGAGCATAGAGGAATTTGGACTGGTTAGATAGAAAAGTGTTTTCTTTGTGAGAATGCTTAAGCAGTGGCACAGGTTCCAAGGCAGGTTGTGCCATCCTTGCAGATTTCAAAACCTAGGAGGATAAATCTCTGAGTAACCTGGACTGACCCCCCAGATGACCCTGCTTTGAGCAGGAGGTTAGACTGGAGATCTCCTGAGGTCCTTTCCAACCTAAGTTATGCTCTGATCCCTGCGGTCAGAGGACAGCCATGGAAGTCTACAGGGTGAAGACGAAGATTAAAGAATCCTTAAGACAGTTATTTTACATTTTCTAACATTGGAAAGAACTGTTGTGCTCTGCCCAAATTTTCTCTTTTTGCTGGTGGTTGCTATTTGGTATAGTTTTCTCGCATTTCTATGTGTGAATTACTGTTATTTTATGAGGCAGCAGTCTCAAAAACTCATATTTAAGAAACAGTAACTAATTAAAAACCACAGCAACCAACAAACCCCACAAAAACCTATTCAAAAGGATTCATAGGAAAACTAGAAGACAGATCTTAACTCTGATTAGTATGCTTCACAGAGAAAAAAAAAGAATAATATACTATCTTCTTAAAAATGCTGAGTGACACTTTTACTTTTCCTGTCACTTAATGTGTTCAACAGTCATATTTTCTACCCACTCTTAAATAGCATTCTGTATGAAATAACAGATAATATATAAAGATATTTTCAAATAATAGAAGTTTCTTTTTGTGGCAATTCTGAGAAATACAATTAAATGTGTCATTAAGGGAAAACTACCAAATAATAGAGATGTAATTAAAATTCATCTCTCTGCTTAAACTCATAGAACATTAAAAAGAAATAATTTTCATATTTACTCTTCCTTTCAAAAATAAAATATTCTACTCACTTAAAATATTCTGCCTTCATACTCCATCACAGGAGTTGCCATCAGTACCACTGCTTCTATTTCTAGCACTGCACGGTTATTTCAGAGATGCAGGGAAACAATATCTCAGCTGATATGCCAGGGCCAAAACTCCCAACGAGGACATTCACTTCAAATTTCCTCCATCTCTCTGTAAATAGTATGTCTGTAAAAGGACAGGGCAAGGGAACTCATTTCCTTTCATTCACCATATATCTGCCTTGTCTCAAACTAAATTGTTTAGATCAGGGACTTTCTTATACTATGCAGTAATGTGGAGCACAGCACACTAGGAGTTGAATTCCATTTAGGATATATACCTGCCACAGCTAGAAAAACCCCCTCCCAAAACAAAAACAAAATCAGCTATAGAGAAAATATAGGCAGATGAAACAGAAGCTTTCTCGCCATAGGGGTAGGTTTGCAATGATAAGCAAAGAAATCATCATAAATTTGGTTAGACTGTAAAAACAGGATTTCCTGCACTTCGTCTTTTTTAGATATTCTGCTCAAGACCTTACAGAAGAAATGCCTTACAAGTACTGTAGCCAAACTTGGCTTCAATGAAACTATATGAGTCACAAAAGAAACAGGCTCTGGAGTGGTACGGCAAAGATTACGTGGCTTTAGATGCCTTGTATTGAGACTATTATGGGATAAGGCTACACATGGGAACAGGAATGGGAAATGGGAGAAACACATGATAATGGAATTCAGGTATTTGATGAATTGGTTGAAACTAACATCAGAAAATGCTGAAGAGAGGGATGATGCCTCACTCAGATTTTGGGTTTCTTCCATAAGAAATTCCCAGCTATGTGCCTGCTCCCAGAGTTCAGGCCTTTGCATCAAAAGTGACTTTTCTGCAGCCAGAAAGCATTAGTGGCTCTTTCTATATATCTTTGCAGGGAATACTTCCACATACATAGGAAAGGAAAGATCCTGTTTTCATCTAGATGAGTGCTCTAAACAGTAGCACTACAGGATGATTCCCTCTCTTTTCCTCTGGCCTAATTAATGTACAGGAAACTCATCTTTACCAATCTTTACTCATCTCTCCCTCCAGGTTACTAAGCAAGTGACAAATGCAGAGGGGGCAGTCACAGCTTCACTACAGCCAGCTTGAATCTGCAGACCTTTTAGGTAACACAGGCACTGTGTGAACATGGCTAAACTGCTTGCAGGCATTGGCCCAAGTCAGTAAGACCTCTGGATCTAACTCAAGACCATCCAGTGCATTTACAGTGCCTTTCAGAGGCTAGATCATCATCATATACAGGGGCAAGCAGAGAAATCATACATAGAGCAAACCCAGATCTGGGCTGTTTGCCCTTCAGATGAAGATAAAAATTCTTGCTGGACCTGTGCCATCCATTGCAGAGTCAGCTTGGCAGAATAAAGCACCATTACACTCATCAGTGTCTGAATTACCAACTCTCTAGGTTATTTTTGCCTTCCATTTTTCCAGATATTAGAGGTATCTGCCTAGGTTTACACAGTGAAAGAGCTTCTCCAGAAGAAATAAGAAAACCCTTCCTAAATATATATTTTCTATTAGGAGCTAGGATTTTCTTATGATTAGGAGAACTGGGTTCAAACTAACTCTGTAAGACTGGGTGACCAATACTTTTATAATCAGTCTTTCACATTCTAAGTCAGTACCTGTGAGGGACTGAAAAAGTTATTATGAAGTCATCAGTGGCTTGAACAAACCTGGGGACAGCAAGTTCTGCCAAGGTGGGACAGTGCACTGCCCCATCCCCCTTGCCTCTGTCCCTGGAGCCTCTAGTCCAGCCCAGAAAGGCTATTAGCCATTGGCACACCTGAAATCCCACACCACACCCCCCTGGAGCCCTAATCCAGCCCCAGAGTGGCTGGCAAACCGGAAGCCCCACCTGGGCCAGTGTGGCCACAGGATTCCAGAGCAAATAAAATCAGCACCATGTGGCCACTACATGTTTGAGGCCCTGACATTCCTGGACTCCTGGTAGCTGGATCTATGCTGCATCTAAGGTGGTACCCATAATTTTCTCTCTCTCTCATTCTTCACTTTTTCCTGTACTTCTAATTTCCTTTTCTTGATATTTGGGTAACTTAAACCTTGATGAGTTGAAATCTGTGAAATGCTTTATGCTGAGTGAATACTTGTTTTAAACTTTTGGCCAAGTTCCCTCTTTTTCCTAAGTTTGACAGTAAAAGTGTGTTATTTGGACTCCCTGAAAAACATCATAGCATTTCTCCCATGTGCAACCTCAAGATATAAAATAACTGAAGGCCCCTTTTAATAAATCTGTCGTGTGGGTGTTGGGAGCCGTTTCTTTTTGATGTAAAACCTCTTCAATGAGCTCGTGAGAAGAGCCTGGGGTCTTACAGTGCTCCAGCTGTGCTCCACTGGTTAGACAGTCCATACTCCTCAACACAAGTATGCTGCTTGACAGGCACAGCTAGATGATATCTCTTGGACTACACTATGGATGATGCAATAAAAAGAAAAACTACTTTTTGAGACCCTTTAGATATAAGCACAGAGCTGCCTGTCACCACAAGAACAGGAGTAAATGGACAGGAAATGGCATGCCCTCAGCATTTACTGACAATGTAGTAGCACTAAAAATTCAAAGTATTGGAATTATGGATACAAGACACACATACACGCCCCACTCTTTAGACATGAAATTCTACCATATAGTTAGGCTTTAGAAATCAGGATTGCTGTGAATGTGTAACAAACTAGGGAAAGAAGTCTATAATTATGGTGACAGGAATAGGGTTAATGAATGGTCAAGCTCTTACTCTAGCTCTAATTCAAAGTGTCTCTGCAGGTACTTCTTATTTATCATTTATCTGCATCCAGTTTCTTTATCTGTAAAGGAGAGGTACTATTTGCTTAATGGAGGTGCAGGAAAACCAGTAGTCAGTTAGTATTTGTAAAGTTTTTGGTGAAAATGGATCACTTGCTTTTTCTCCAAAGTATACACCAGTGTAGCTCTGAAGTGGTGCCAACAATGTATGTGCAAAAATTAAATAGTTGTGAAGAATTTGTGTGGCTTCATTTAGATTGTGACCATCTAAGGTCAGATTTGTACAGTTAACCCACCTAACTGTACACAGGAGAACACTCCATGTCATGGAGATCTTCACCAGGTTTGCAGAAGATTAGTGAACTTAAAACTGGAATACGTTCATCAGAATATTGGCAAGATGGTTCCAGTGGTTGAAGCATTTGCCCTGTGAGGAAAGCAGTCTTGTCCAGGCTGGAGAAGCAAAGGCTTTGGTGGGATATAGCAGGAGTCTTCCAATACCTAAATTGCACTATGACAGCTTTCACTAACCTCCTTTCTAATTCTGTCAGCTAAGATTCACTGCTCGTCTTATATCCAGAGGCAACACTTCACAGACAAGTAGCTGGATGCTAGTCCACATGAGCCTTTTAATAGGAAAAGATGTCTTCAGGTGTGATGGGAAGAGTTGGAGGTGCCTGCCTTGATCAGCAGCTTCACAGTATCAGAGAGAAAAGCAAGAAGAGAACAAAACAGGGCCTATAACCAAACTTCAGTTTCACACCCATAACATCAAGTACCAAACAAAGACATCATCTTAAGGAGCTCTGTGTGTGTGCATGTGCCTTGTCATATTGCTCTTTGTGTCAGACAGACATGAAAAGAAACAAATTCTTCTGCTTTCATACAGAGATTTTACTTCACACACTCCTGGCAAATGTCTCCTTGGTTGGAAGGGGAAAAAATGAAAAACAAAAATTCTTCAAGTCATCATCTTTGCACACATCTTATTATAACAGCCTCTGCACTGAAATTCATGCATGCTGATGACAACGCTGGTACACACACATGTCATCTGAGCTGTTTATAGCCATTCTTTCATTTAATGCATCTCATCTGCCAGGTTTTCTTGCAGGTTTTGTCTGCTTTACCATGTTATCATTTAAGCCTTTATCTATAAATCAAACTGAACTATAAACCATTTTGTCATCTTTTGTTTTGCAACAGATGTACAGCAAGCAGAGACTGCTTCTGAATGGGAAAAAACATGAACTCAAGCACAGGCTGGGATAAACACAGAGACTCAAAAAAACAAAGGTAGGGTTTCTTACTGATAATCAATGGCCCAGAAAAATGATTACGAAAATAATTAGAGGTGGAATAAACCAAGATAAGCAATCTGAGGGAGTGACATGGAGAAGATTTAGGGCTGAACTGTTTTCAAGAGGCTGCTAAGACACAGACAGACATAACAATTCAGTTGCATGAAAGAATAAACTAAGATAAATTTCTACTGTGTTAATAAGCTTTCATTGACAAGGTCTAATATTCACCAATGCACTTAACCACTCCAACACTTTATCATGACTTCCATGAAACCATTGCTACTGAAAAACCCCTAAGCTGTAGCTAAAAAGCTTTTGTTCTCCAATTAGTCAGAGAAAATACACAACCACTGTCCAGTTCAAAAGGCTTCGGAACATCTGACTTAGTGCTGATGGAAAAGATTTTCACTACAGTACTTGCCACCAATTTTCTGGGGTTTCTTGCATTCTTGATGTTATTAATTGCTTTTATTATTAGCACTCCTCTTCTCAAGGTGCCATTCACCCTGGAGAGTTGACTTGATCCAAAACACAACACAGATATCTCCCAGCAAATGGGCAGATGCTCTGGTGCAGTGCTGTAGACAAAGAGCAGTCCATCTGGCTCTGTACAGACAAAATTCAAACCAAAGACATGCCACACAAGATCAAATAGCTCAGTAGATGGCTTGCAACAGTGATCCCATACAACCTTATCTCTAAATAAGAAAAAAAAAAG
>JAWWLZ010000139.1:21713117-21724162 GCA_035041345.1 Poliocrania exsul
ACATTCATAATAAAATCATTGTAAATGTGTGTATATATGTATATATATATATATATATATATATATATATATATATATATATATCACAAAAGAAAATAGAACCTATAATTAGCAATTTTCAGTAATACCTCCAGCAATATCCCTGATGATAGACAGTAGAGTCAACAAAAATCAGAAGTTCTAATTAATTACATCATCTTTCTTAACTCTAGCAAATTACTTAAACTAGAAAGTAGCATGTGCATTATTATTTGTGTTTTCATGCCTCATCCAGGTTCTGGTCTTCTCTTAGACTATGTGCCAATCATTGGAAATTTCCAAAATGCTCTTAAAAAAAAAAAAAAAAGGAAAAAAAAAACACCCAGACATCATAACAGAAGATTTAGCCCAGATAAGAAATTCATGATAAATACATAAGGCATCCTATACAATCAGATTTCCAGTATTCACAAACAAACCCATGAATTTCTATTCCCATATGCATTAATTTGTAGCTAAACCATAATATTGCTAGGAAAAAAAAAAAAGACCTAATTACTTATCTTCCATCTCCATATGATGTTTACCACTGTAACTCTTTAAGACCTAATTTAGATACTTGATTCATCTGCTGACACCTTTTCCTCCTCTCTACAGGAAACAATTTAGCTGGAGATTTTTGAAAGAATATAAGACACTTTGAAGATTTCCACAAAGCAAATCAAAACAAACAAAAGCCCACACCTCCTTCTATAAGCAAGGTTCAGTAACCTCCTTCAGCTTCAGACACTTCTCTTACCTATGGGAAACACAGTCATGTTTCCTTTCAGCCCAGGAACTGCTATATATTTTACTTCCAAAATAAAATCCATTTATCAAGCTTAAAAATTTGGATGTGGAGTGGTGGGGGTAGGAATGCACATATTTGACTGAAGAAAATTAAACATGGACCTAAAAATGTCATTCTCAAATAAAATTTAATTCGTTGAAATGGTTCCACCAAAAGTCTGACCTTTGACTGAATTCACCAACAAAAACTTGTATTCACTAAAAAATCCTCACCAAGATTACATCACTGCCTTCTCCCAAGAATATCCTGGAAATCTGATGGTACACTTCGATATTACTGGATTCTAATAGCAGACTGGTGTTGGAAAAAATATTTAGAGATGTGCTAATTTGAATATTTTTAGTGACTATTTAAGAATCCTAAATCTAATCCAGAGTTACAAAGCAAGTTTAAGATTCAACCTTATGGTAGTTCACCAATCACAGGCAAGTAGGTCCTTCTCTATCTGCATTTCTTTCTTTCACTTGAACAGGATTTCTTTCAAGGTCTAACTCAGTGTTCTGATTAGCTTCAAAACCCACAGAGTCTGGGCAGCCAATTTATTCTTGCCTATGTGGGCAAGTGAAGAATTCAATCAGTTATTTTCATTTCCTTGCTTTTTCAAATACAATTTTATGACTGTATGACTACAGTTTGCTAGACTTTTCCTCCTTAATTAAAATGCCTTCACATTTCCTTTAAATTAAATAATTGTGGTTTTGATAGAGCATTCTGAGTTTTTTCATGTCTCACACTGTATCGCTCTCACCAGAAGCATTTATTTGGGCATTTTGCCTCTTCCCTAATTAATTTTAAAATCATTAGTGCGCAAGGGGAAAAAAAAAAATCTAAGTTTTTTAATGTTAATATTTGTAAATTTATGTTAGTTTTACTCACTTAACACACTCTACCTAAAACAAAAGATATTCCAGTCCTGAATACTGAGAATTTAAAAATAATATTACTTTTTTTACAGCTATTTATGACCACATATGACAGAAGCCATTTCTGACATATGATCTGCAACTGGGGATGAAAATCTGATTCTGAAATAAGTAACATTTCATAATGGTGTTTTTAACACCTATAATACTATAGACAAAACAGTACCTATTATTAATTTATTTCTCCAGCCAAAGTATTTCTATTAAAGTAAACCTCAATGCTATGCAATTTTTTTTAGTCCAACTCATAACATGTATTTTTAGAGAACAAAGATATAATGATTCCAGTCTTACAGTCAGACAAATCTCTGAACAGAAATCAACAGCTTTGGGGACTTGCACATATTAGTACTGACACAACAGTTCTAACGTCACCTGATGCTTTTCTCCTATTAATCAAGCTCTCAGGTAGTATTTACAGACACTCAGACATGATTCAGATTTTGAATAAAAGCATCTATCTCTGAGAGTCCAATTCAACAGATGAATCATGCTTATAATTTTGCCGCAGGTATTAATTTGTGTGCTCCTGAGTGCTCTAAGCACACACTGCTTTCCAAAATGGAGGTCAAGTTGAATAGTGAGGGCCAAGAACATGTTTCAGGTCTTGCAAGAGAACTAGCTGTGAGCACAAGGCAAGAAGGCACAGATGGGAGAAATAGCCAGCACAGTAGGAAATCAGAACTCCAGTGCCTGCAGCCATTCAAGCCTGGTGTGCAGCAGCAGTCACTGCTATGCAAACCACCAGCATTGATCTGAATGAGGAAATGGAGCACTTGGAAACAAAAGGGAAAATGAGAGAAAAAGAGAGAGATAACAACTAGCTTAATAATTATTTAATTATCGAAAGGAAAATATCACTTAAGAAACAAGATGTCTTCACTGAACTGAGAAACAGAAGCTCTGTGGGATTCAATTATCATGCTTCAAGCTTTGCTTTCAGGCACTGTGAGATGTCTGCTGGTAACAGGCTGGACTTCACTACGTCTGGAAGTTCTGCAACCCAGCCATGACAATACAGGATACATTTCCTGAGAAGAGTGTTTTATTTTATTTTCTCAGATCTCCAGAGCACAAGTCAATTAGGACACAAAAGAAGTTTCTCAAACTGAGAGGTCATACTATAGGGCAACTTACTCCTCAGTAGAACAGATAATCAACTGCTTTGCAAAGCCTCAAAACAGCCTTCTTTGGCTATCCAAAGATCAATACTAATATGCCAACCCTCCAACCAAGTTAACATGATTCACTGGAATGTTTTTATTGTGCAAAATGGAAAGAAAAACTATTAGGCTGAAAGGTTTCATTTAGGAATGCAGCTTTCACAACAGTACAGAGTACATAAATATCACCTTATTTTCATGCCTTCAGCCAGAATAAAGTTGTGGGTTGTTTGGGGTTTTTTTTGTTTTTTTTTGGTTTTTTTTTTCCGTAGAGGTATAGTGCTGTGGTTTGGATTTAGGATGAGAATAATGTTCATAATAAACTGATGTTGTAGTTGCTGCTAAGCAGTGATTAAGGGCTCTTCAGCTTCTCATACTGCCCCACCAATAAATAGGCTGGGAGGTACAAGGAGCTAGGAGGAGACACAATTGGGATAATTGACCCAAACTGATTAGGGGGATATTTCATGCAATATCATGGCATGCTCACTATATAAACTAGGGGGAAAGCTGACTAGGGAACACTGCCCAGGAAATGACTGGGTATCAGTTGGTGGATTATGAATACGTGCATTGTGCATAATTTGTTTTTTACATTCTAATTATCTTATTAGAATGATTCTTTTATTCTTATTATCATTATTCTTGCTTTCCCTTCCTCCTCTGTCCGATTAAATTGTTTATATCTCAACCCACAAATTTTACTTTTTTTTTTGTTGTTGTTCTGATTCTCTTTTCCATTTGACACAGGGGATGGGAGGAATGAACAAATGGCTGAAGTGTGCAGCTGCCTGATGCATATAGTTCTATACATCTCAGTCTATGCAGTTGGCAGCATTGGAAGCTTTATATGTTGGTGTTTTTAATAAAAGACTTACAGTAGCACATCAGGCTGAGGTTTCTAATTCCCTGGGCCATGCCCGCAGGTCTGTCTCACTTCTATAGGTTTTGTAGCCAATTTTGCCCTTGGTTACTTATGCATAACTCACTGAAATCAATCAACAGATTTTGCATATATATATGGCCAAAGGCAAATGGTAAAGCATTAGTGTTGAATTTTCAGAAGTACACAGTACAGAATCCTTTTGTCCCATTGAAGCTAAAAGCAGTTTTAGACCTGACTTCCAGTAAGGAACACAGATAAATCAATTGTGAACGCTTAGAAAAATCTCATCCCTAATTTGTGCATATTTCTGATAACATAATATCAATATCACAGTAGAGTAAACAGATAAAATCTTGGGCCTGTTGCCTGTCTAGGATACCACTTCTGCACAAAGCTACTGCACTGGTAAAAAAAGCCAACAGTTGAACATCAGCATCCAGTGTGTAGAAAAACATTAGTTCACAGAGATATTCCAATGCATTGTGGCTGACAATGCATGTAATCTTTCAGAGGAATACTAACCTACACCATAATTTTCAATATCCTCTATTTTTCTTCAGAAGGGGTTCTGCACTAACCTATTCAGACACAAACACTTCACACCTTCCAAGAGCTGCAAAGCAGTGTCCAACAACAAGCTTCCAAATACGCTAAGGGAATCACAGAATAAAGCAAAGACCCAGTTTCACATTTGATGTTTTTCAGTTCTACAGTATTTCCTGGAGCTCAAAATCCAAATGCTGTGCAACCTTTTAAATCTGCTCTTAGTAGTTCAAGGTACATAATCATTAACACCTATTGTGCATTGGGCCTGAAAATATCTAATATTCCAGGGACCATGTTATCTTCTTTTAACACAACTTTCAAATGCAGCATGACTTGCAGCTTGAATTAATTTAAATGAAATGCTTTTTATTTTTCTTTTTTTTTTTTAATAAAAGTTCTGTTCAATATATTAACAAAATGAACCTACCTAAGCTCTAATTTATTCAGTGCCCTTTATCTCACTGGTGAGAATTGTCTAGGCCAAGAGTATTGTTTACTATAAGTGTTAATATCTCATTGTCTGCTCTGCTTTTAATTCTCTTTTGAGCTGAAAGCTGACCCAGTCTGAACACTAGATCTGCAGTTGTTCATTCATCACTTCTTATTAACCAGTGAGTAGTGGTTTGCTGCTCATTGCAATCCAAGCTCCTAAACCCTTTTCCATCCAGTGACTAATTCTACCATCAATCCCATACTGGCTAATGAAATGTACTTTCCTTTTTGGTGGTACCATGTCACAAAGCCTTCCTGAAGTCATAATACTTTATATCTTTTTCTTTACCCCTGTCAAGTCTCATTGACCATCTCTCCTTCTCAGAGAAGTTAATTGGATGTGTGAAGCACTACCTCCCTTTCATTAACCTGCACTGACTCTCTGCATCTGTCCAGCTTTTCCTCAACTTTATTTTAATTAGAGGCTTGAATCTTTCCTAATTCAAAGGTTACATGTGCACATACACCATTTCCTCATTCATCCTTTAATTCTTTGCTAGCTATAAGCTTTACATCATGGTGAATTCAGATTCAATTGGTAACTGATCAAGACTTGAGAAATCTCTTTTCCATAAATACACATATTGTTCAAAGAAAATAGGAAACAAAAAGAAAAGCCAGTTTTCCTTTAAATTGTGACATTACCGTTAATATTAAAAGAAATCTTAATCTTAAAGTAGCAGATAATAAACCTATTATTTTCATTATGTCAACATTATGATTACAATGCTGCCACTTAAATTACTTGCTTAACCAATATCTCTCCCAAGGAGTGAAGGTTTTCAAAAGTTCAAATTATACTGCAAATCAACAGTCTGCCACATGAGAGGGTCAAACCTTTAGGGATTAAAGAGAAATCTGTGAGAACTAAGTGGGTTTGTTTTGATTAAACCACACTTTACAAAAGTTTATTATTACATCTGCGAGGAATTTGACTTCTGTATCTATATTAAAGCACTTTAATAATGCAGCTTCATTTACTTTAATGCTGTAAAACCAGCAAGTTTAATTATCTTCTGGATCCTGTACTTGTGGAATATGAATCTGAAATTTTGTCATCTTCAGTGCTGAAATTACCAATATTAAATTTTAAGTTTTTAGCTTAAGCTTCCTGGATGCAAGGCTATATAGGCTCGCACTTAAAACTTATCTAAATTCTACAATTCCTCCTGTTTTCTATTGCCTTTTAACATCTTGAGACCCAGTTGACATTTGCACAAGATTTACCAAGGTCTACTATCCTATAAGATTAATAGGAAGACGTCTATAATTCTGGGCTACCATTGTTGTAGGAGAAACACTGCAAGTACTGACAATTTTGATGTAAGCCTTGGATCAAATCTCTCTTTATCTTCAAAGCCAGTATTCCACAGATCCAGTATTCCTCCAGCCCAGCTCCAAATCGGTTTTTAAAATGAAATATATATTAAGGGAAAAAAAATCAACTTGTCCTAAATTGTGCATTTGCATCCAAGTTACAATACCCTACCCTGCTATCCACTGGGATTTTAGATCTTCCTGAAGTAAAGAGGTTTCCCAGAACTGGAGTTTTGATCATTACTATTTCTACTTAGAAGCAAAATAAAACCAAATTTTTCCCCCGAAGTTTCAAAAATTCCTCTATTTTCATCAATTGATACTACTTGAAAGTTTAAAGCTGTGTGGAAGAAGTTATCTTCCCAACCACTCAGCAAGCCACATAAAATTACAGAATGGTTGGATTGGAACGAACCTTAAAGATCACCTATTTCCAGCACTCCAGTCATAGACAGGAATGCCATCCACTACATCAGGTTGCTCAGGGTCCTATCTAACTTGGCCCTGAACACTTCCAGGGATGGGACATCCATATAATGTTAAAAATAAAATTATGATTCTGATTCAAACCACCAAACCTCCAAGCCTCCCTGCCAATCTGCCTAGTGAATATTGATTTCAAGAAGTCATTCTGTTTCATAGAAGTATCCGCTTCTTCTGTCGTAAGTTTCCTTCGGTATTCCCCTACCGGGCCTGCAGTCTCTCTTATCAACCTCTTGCTCCTTATACTTTCCATTTGTATAACCATTCATTATTCATATTTATATCCTATGTAATTTTCCTTTCATTTTTGATCTCAGCTTTCTTGATCATTTCCTTGACTTTTTTCTTTTGCCTCCATACCTTCTCTTTCAGAGAAAGATTCTTTCTAATTTATCCTCAAGGCTTTCTTAGAAATGAGATGTTAGCTCCCAGTGGGATTTTCTTGGCAAAATATTTCTTTAAAAAAAATTATAAATATCTTGATTGCATTTCTCCTTGTCTTCATTTCTTCCTGTATTTCCCTGGTTATCCATATTGATCATTTCGGCTACTTCTTGAATATTTATGTCTTGACTAGATAATATTGCATTTGCTGAGCTCATGATAATCTGCCTTTTGTACTTTGTACTTATTTTGCTTCCTGCTGTGTTTTGCTCAGAGGTGTGTGCACAGCTACACTGCTGCAGAGATACATATCACTGTTTGCCTACATAAGTAGAATGACTATAGGTTATCTATCATAAAGCTCCAGAAAGTACTAAGTTTTGTGCCTGGAATGTCTTGTTCCCTCTGACAAGATAGCAAGGGGCCAAACTCTCCCTTTCAAATTCCTTGACATGAAACTATGTCAGAATATCAATTTTCCATTTGTCCATCTATTCTAGTATATAGTAGCAATACATATTGCAGTAAATAATGCACTAATGCACTCTGCATACTCTCCCCTTTTGTCTGTTATCAAATTTTAGCATTGTACATGGTGAGTTTTTACCATAGTCATACTTAAAGAATCATGTTTTCCAGAAAAGGGGGGGGGGGGGGGCGGGGAAGTGGGGTTGGAAATTATCCTTAGTGAAGTTCATCTACAAAGTACTTATACGTGTCATATTTATACTCATATTGTGGGAGAGCTATTATTTGACCTTAACCACCTCAAAGGAAATGTCACTATAACTTTACATTCCTCAGTTCTCCCAGCTGTAAAACCAGTGTGAAGAACCTACTTGGTATTTCAGTGCTGGAATATGGTATCATTGCAATACAGACTGTGATTTCATTGTTATGTTCAACTCTCATCTGGAAAAATGATATCAAACTCTCTTCTGAATTTAAGTTCCCAATCTAAGAAAACAACTCAGGTTATTAACTAGAGCTCTTAAGCTACCTCCCCCAGCTACAGCATTTGCATCTGGGCAGCAGAAGGTATGTATGTATGTATGACCAGACTTCGCAAACGAAGATTTAGGAAGGGCTCTCCTCACGTGGGTGCATCCTTCACACCTGCATAGTGGATTTTTTAGGTGAGGCACAGCGTGCACAGAACTGGCCCCACCGTTTAAGTCCTAAGGCCGAGCAAGCTTGGACAGTGACAGTGAAGTCCTCGGGACTGTCACAGCACCCAGCGCTAACCGAGGCTGACCCTGCTGAGCATCCGAGATCTGACGGGATTGGATGGCAGGGAGGCTTGAACTGCCAGGGGACGGTCCCACTGAGACTTGACCTTATGACCTTGGGATTCAGAGTCCAGAGTGCTCTCCATTACACCACGGGACCACCCTCAGCAGCAGAGGGTACTACAAACCCATATAACTCATCCTGACAGTTAAGAAGAAAACTTTGAAAATACATATACTCTGAAAAAATTCATATACTTTGAATGTAGTATTGGATATCAAAACACCTTTGCTCTACATATGATTTTTTTCTACGTTTTTCATTAGTTGTGTGATGGGTTAAAAATAGAGTGCTGAATGAACAGAATGATATATAAATGAGAAATGTAAATGCAGGGGAACCATGTACATGTGGGTGGATGGGTGGATGATGACGAGGGAGGTGGAAAGAAGAGAAGCATTGAGTTTGTAAAGAACAGAAACAAAATTGATGCTGAAATTGTCTTCAATACTACTTACAAGCACTAAAAGGGGGAAACTAGCATTTTTGTGTTACCTGGGGTGATAAAATAGTGTCTGTATTGCACTCATTCCTATTATTTAGGTTCTTGTATTACTTCACTATTTTTGAAAGGCTGTCATTTGGTCTTTGTTTGACTGCTGAACAATACAGGGGATTTCTTTACAGAGGGTAGACAGACAGTGGAGTCTGCAGTCTTCTGCCTATCACATAATGATTCCATTGTGTTCTCATTGTAGACAGCAGTGAACACACCCACATTTGGCACCTGATGCTGCAAAATGATGTTGCAGGAACTTGCAAGAGTTCGGTATCACTCAAGCTTAGACCTTTTTGCCCCTAGGATGCATTTTGGCCACCCCTGCTTTTCTCCCAAATGAGATAGTCCCACCAACAGGAAGCAAAATAAGTCAGAGATTTTCAGGCTCTACAGTCTGCAAGTCAAGGACAGTTGACTCTGAGTGCAAATTCAAGTTTTACACTCTTGAACCATTTGAGCAGATGTTGGTGAAATGATTATAAGCAACCAATAAATAATCACAATCAGTTAAAATACGAAGTGTGCACATGCCCATTACCAAAGCAGAATCACTGAAAAGTATGTTGGACTTTGGGGATATTTTGTTTTCAATTTTCCCCTCTATTTTTCTTTTTTTATATTTGCAGTCAAATTACCCAAGGTGAAGGTTTATTTGCTTCCACAGAAGTGATAACACCACATTGTGAAACTCAGGGTATTCATAGTGTAATACTAATATATGCCCTTCAAGTGAAATAGACTGTCAGTTTTACATCAGAAATGTTCTGCTTCATCACTATCAAGTGATGCAGTGTTAGACATCTTTTGAATTGGACAATTTGGAAGAACACAATGTGAGCAATGTAACAGTCTCAAGGACTTTCCTGTTTAAAGAATATCATAAAGGCAACTAAACCAGAGCTCTCATTTAGACTCAGTGCTGTACTGTATCATCACAACTTACAGTGAAAATAGTTGCCTGTGAAAATGACCTAGTCAGAACCTATTCTCTAGCTAAGCTACCTAAACAGGACTTCAGCACACCATAATTGGCTTACTCTTTTTGCCCAAAGAAGAATTTGGTTTCATAGTCTTGCTTCCAGGACTGTTCATTTTTATAGCTTGAGAAAAAAAAAAAAGATATTTACAGTGAGAGCAAGGATGTTTCAGGAATATGAAGTGATTCAAACATACATTAATTTTTATCCTTATTTGGAATTCCATGGTTTTAATTACTGTGGCCAAAGGTATTTTCCATGTTGCAGTTCAGTTGGGAGTAAAGGGGTAAAGGAAAACCTGGTCCTTTTAAAAATAAAGGCTGGAGTTTTTAAATCACTAATACGTAGTTTATGTTTTCATGTTATAAAATACAACTTGGACACAACTGAAAGCGATACTAAGCAAGTTTGCAGATGACCCAAAACTGTGAGGAGCTGTTGGCTGCCTCAAAGGCAGAGAAGCCCTGTAGAGAGACCTTGACAAATTAGAGGGCTGTGCAATCATCAACCATATGAAGTTCAACAAGAGGAAGTGCCAGATTCTGCACCTGGGATGGAGCAGCCCTGGATGTACAGACAGACTGGGGAATGCAACCCTGGAAAGCAGTGCCATGGAAAGGGACCTGGGGGTCCTGGTCAATGGCAAGTTTAATGTAAGTCAGCAGTGCCCTAGCAGTCAGGAGGCCCAACTGTATCCTGGGGGGCATCAGGCACAATATCACCAGCCGGTCAAGTGAGGAGATTGTCCCACTCTGCTCTTCCCTGGGACAGTCTCACCTTGAATGTTGTGTGCAGTTTTGGGCACCACAGTATAAGAAAGACATTCAGCTCTTAGAGAGCATCCAAACGAGAGCAACAAAGATGGTGAAGTGCCTTGATGGGAAGCCGTATGAGGAACAGCTGAGGGCACTTTGTCTGTTCAGCCTGGAGAAGAGGAGATGGGGAGGAGACCTCCTTGCAGTTACAACTTCCCTATGAGGGGAAGAGAAGGGGCAGACACTGATCTCTTCTCTGTGGTGACCAATGACAGAACCTGAGGGAATGCCCTGAAGTTGTGTCAGGGGAGGTTTAGGTTGGATATTAGGAAAAGGTTCTTGTCTTGGGTTGAATTGGCAAAATGCCAACTGCCCAAAGACAGAGTTAGGCCCGGCTGAGAAAAGGGAGAAAGAAAAAAAAAACAACTAAAACCAGTTTTATGCTTAAAACTAGCTACATGTATTTATACAGAAAAGAGAAAAGTAAAAGTACAATACTAT
>JAWWLZ010000139.1:21724585-21799105 GCA_035041345.1 Poliocrania exsul
TGGCTAGAAGATGTCAGCTGTTAGCTAGCTCAGCCCAGCTCAAGACAGCTGACAACTGTCAGGCCTAGTCTGAACTCTAAAACTCAAACTCAGGCCCAGCTGGCTGAACTTATGACAGTTCTTCACCAGAGGGTGGCTGGACACTGGAACAGGCTCCCCTGGGAAGTGGTCACAGCATCAAGCCTGACAGAGTTCAAGAAATGTTTAGGTGATACTCTCAGGCACATGGTGTGACTCTTGGGGATGGTCATGTGCAGGGCTAAGGAATGGACTTGATGAACCTTGTGGGTCCCTTCCAACTCAGTAGATTCTGTGGTTCTGTGAAATGTATATCCAATTAAGTTAAGTTTTCTGAATTTTCCTTTTGGGGAATAGTTTACCATGCTTTACCTTATACAATGTCCCAGCAAGAGTTTATTCTAAAAAAGGATTACCGTTCATACACATAAAATTGAAAGTTCATTTAATTAAAAATTTTATTTGGTTGACCAGGTACTGTGTAGCTTTTTAAAAAGCTTCAAAAATGTTTTAATTTGTGGATCTCCAATAACTTTACAGCATGATAATTAAAACTAAAATTATTTTAAAATGAGATGAAGACAACAAAATATGTACGTTTGATAGGCAGGTGCTACAATGCTCAGTTCTAGTAGTAGCATTAATATTCTCAGGTTACTGGCACAGAACAGACATCCAGAGATACAATCTAAATCTCAACTGCCAGCTCTAGTAATGAATTGCATTTTACCTTCCCAACAGTGACCACATATATCATTATAAATCACAAATTACCAAAAGAAAAAAAAATTGCTCAAAATGTCCCTGTTCTTACTGTTAAATTCAGAAAGCAGTGCTTTTTGTTTGTTTTTTGTAGGTTTGGGGAAATTTATGGGTTTTTTGGTTTTTTTGTTGGATTGTTTTAGGGTTTTGGTTTGGATCTTTTGCAGTTTCAAAAAAAAAACAACACAAAAACCACAAACCCAGCAAACAACAAAACAACTTTCATCGCCTCCGTTTCCTGAATTTAATCCAATGAATCTGCCATGTAACAGTAATAGGTGTCAGTCAATCCAATGACTTGAAGTATATAGCCAAAAATTCAGATCTTAACACAATTTTCAACTTTCAGAGCTTAAACAACTAAGAAATCTCTTCTTATCAATAATTCTGAGATTCTGTGAATGTTTATTATCAGAGGTGTGTTTTTTTCTCTCCTTTCACTCCTTATGACAAACTTTTAAAGAATTACTCATATGTCTATTTCTGCTCTGAATTTCATTTTGTTGACAACCTAATTCCTAAAATAACTGTTATGTTCTCCTCATCTAAATTATCATAATGCCCCCTAACTTGACATGATGTTAACCAGTCACTTTCAAATTTTCTACACCAATCTGAAACAATAACCACAGGAGAGAGCTCAGCTCATAAGTATTAACCCACTGTGTGCATCAGCAGGTGGCATTTTGGCTCACTTTCTGAGATGAGTTTTGGGTAAGTGAGATCTAGTTGGCAGGCAAAAGTAAAAAGAAAACAAACAACGAAAACAAAGACAAGAAATGAGAAACAATAAGTAGAAAAGTTGAAAGGCTCATTCTCTGTACATACACACACGTACTATCCTCAACAAATGGTTTTCTGCAGAAGAACCAATTTTAGACAAGTCCTCAGGCAGTTGTACCCGCTCCTAAAGCCGTGCCTGGCTGCGCAACAGTGCTAGGTGTCTGTCACATGCTGTAACCAGTAGGGTGGAAAATGACATCTGCAAGCCCGTCACGGCATCGTAGCTCACCACCACCCAACTGCAGCCATGTCGGTGCCACCTGCCCCCCGCACTGCGACCAGCTGCCAGCCCCGCCACAGCCACCCCTCACTGCGCTGCCATACGCCACCCTGGCACAGGGATGGGGTGCTAAGCCAGCCTGGGATTGGCAACGGCTTTGGGACACCTGACAGCAGGGCAAGCCCCAAGGTTGTTCTCTGCTGAGTGATGAGTTCAGACAGGGCACTGCGGGCCCCCGAGTGCCTCATCTGTGTCCTTCTAATTGAATGTGGCACCAGCAAGGGACCTGAACTTGCACCACAGTGTTTGGACTAAGCAAAACAATCATTTTAAAATAATTGCTGTGGCGGAGGGCTCATGGCCACTGAGTGTAACCTGCCGTGTGCCATTTGAGGGGGAGGCAAGAAACGCTGCAGTTGGGCATGCACAGCCCCTTCACCCTCTACAACTCTCCCACCAGCTTCACCAAGAGCAAACACTGCTGTGCAGCTCGGGTTTGCTCTCCTCATTACATTGAATGATTTTAGGATGATTTTTGCAGTGCTTAGTATTTAGTGAAAGAGATACCTTTATGTTCTTAAAGAGCTTTTGAAATAAAGCCAAAGGGATTCATAATTACATGAATTAAGCTCAAGAAAAGCTAGAAACAACTGTGGCTAAAAGTACAGAATGGACAAAATTGTCAGAAACTCAAAGATTAATGTTAGAGACTGGGAACGAGAAATTTCTGTATAGGAGAAAGAGCCACTCTGCAACTTTGAAAAACTGTATACACAAGTACATATATATGTATATACATCTATGTAATCATACAGAGTTTGACTGTGAGACATCAGTCATCTAAAAGGTGATGGCACCCTCAGTGGTTGAAGCTTAGAAGGAGCCAAGTGAAGATACTTCCAAACAGCTGTGAGCTTGATGAGAAAGACTAGATACTCTCTTACAGAAAAGAGTCCATTTTACCAGAGTGCAGAACAGTAGACTCCCACACCTCCTGCCTCTGTGCTGCAGGAGTCTGAAACTATGCTTTTAATTTCTTTTCCCTTGTCTTTAGCAGTGATTTTTTTTCTAAATAATGCACATAATGTGTGCACTTTTGAATGCAGAAGCTGACCCTGTAACAGACATTTTTTTCAATCCCTAGGGCAAAATTCTCAAATTTTCTTCAGATGTTTCCTCAAAAAAGGGATGGTGTTAATCAACACAAAAGTGTATCTGAAGAATTTTTTAATGAGTTTTTATCAATAATTTAAGCTTTATTATCATTGTTGTTGTTTGGCCTTCCTTGCTTCAATTACTCCTCATTGTAGTATGATGTTTTAAGAGCCTCTAATTATGTTTGCCTAATGTCAAGGCTCAAAACAAAGACATCAATTGAAAATATTGCAACTACCAAAATGGCACATATTTTATTTTAGAAAAGAACCCAAATACTAGAAACTTTCTTTATACTCTGTTACAGCTTCTAATCCATTTTCCGGTGCTCCAGAATATCCGATTTGGTTTGGGTTTTTAAAATTATTTTAATTCAACAAACTCTCAATACAATAAAGTATATTTTCATTTCCCTAACCTGGAACAGGGCCAAGTACCCTCACCAGAAACAACTGGCAACAACCACAATAACTCATAAAGCAGGGCTCCTTTCTAAATAAGTTATGCTCATCTTAGAGACACAAAAGTTGATCCTGGTCCAACATAACAAACAATGAAGAACAAGCTTTTGAATCAACAGGCGTACATATTTTGGTGAACAGGATATGAGTTGCAGCACTTTACAGTACAGAGCGTATGATAAAGTGATTATATTCACACACAGTACACTACAGACATAGCTTTTCACAGAAGATATTAGTTTACACTGTGAGAAAGCAGAAGATGGCAAAATTGCTTTTCTTTGTTCTTGTGCAGTTTCTGACCAAGTGATGTGCCTCAGGAGTGATATATCCTCACAAAAAGCAGAATAGAAAAAAATCTGTTCTGAATTAAGGTTTGACTCATCAAGTGGATTTTGGTTCTCATTTATGAGTAGGCTGAACAGTCTACAAGAGAGATGAGGTGGAAGTAGCTTGTGGTTTCTGCATGTGAATGAAAAAAATGGAAAAAGCTCAGAACAATTTCCTCACTGAGCCTTCCCACAAGATTAGGTTGGGCTTAGCTCCATAGTCCTTGAGGTAAGCAACTGAGACCCAGAGAATTCTTCATGCAGGTTTGAATAACAGCTGAGGTTGGTGCTTAGATCTCAGGTCCTCTGTCTATGGACTAAAGGCCATTAGAACCCAGAATCGATTATGGAGGGGGTTGTTTTATTTGCTTAAGACTGTGATTTTACAAGATTTTAACTCATGCTTTTGCATTAATGTTTTGTGCATGTTTTTGCACAATTGACCATGACACTGAAGGTTTAACAGATTTCTCCAAGAGAAATCCTATGACAACCCTTTTCTACCTTCTCTTCAATGGGAGCATTGCACTCATTCTCCACTTTTACCCACTCCTCATCAGAGGACCCTGAACTGGTTATAGAAGATACTTCAATGTTGCATTCAAAAAAAACCCTACCCAAACCCCAAACCAAAACAACACACCTTCTCCCCTCAAAAAAGAACAAACAAAACAAAACAGACACACAAAAAAAGAAAAACAAAAAAAACATCTAGAACAGAAAATAATTTAAAGTAATTTTTAAAACTGTTTGTTAGTCTGAAGAAAATGGGAGGATATATAAGTAAAGTGATAGCCTTGCCTTCCTTTCATATTATTTTTTTCCTAGGTTTTTTTCATTGGCCTCTGGTCAGACTGTCATGACACATTCCAATTAAAATTATATATTATCACAGGTATCCTTTCACTACTGCCAGAAGATTCTTCTGATAGCACTTTGATGTCCACTATTCAGCATTTTAATTTCCTGACAAATTTATCATGTGTAATTTATCAGCAGTAGTGGTCAACCTCTCAAAAACAAAAGGCAGAGCTTGATGTTTTCTGTACTATTTAATGCATAGACTCTCTGATTTTTATTTAAACTTGTATTAAAACTGTAGATTTCTCTTATTCCTTTCCTGAAATGCACACATCTTGGCAATTGATGGCGTTCAGAAGTTATTGGTCTATTTAAGCAAACAAATCTAAGAAAATAGTTCATTATTGTTTCAGTGCCAAAAATCCAACTTGTGTCTAGTTCCCAAAGACTACATCAACAAATTGAAAGCAAATACCCACTTTAAAAGTTGTAGCCCAAAAAAGGTATGCAAGTGTCATAGAAGTAACATTTTCCCCATTTTACAATACAATAACAGAGGCAGGCAGAGATTAATACAAGAGCAAAAAAATAAATTAAAGCCATTTATAAAGTTCTACTGGAAGTTTGCAGTAGAACCAAAAATTTGAATACCAAAGTACAGTTCTGTATTTTCACCACAAAGCTCATTTATCCTTTCATAAATGTCAAACAGTGTTAGAAAAAGCAGGTGAATTTCATAGCACTTTTATTTCTTCCTGACAATCATCTACAGGCAAAATCCTAAATTCTATACCAGTGAATATTTTAGACAATTTAAAGAATTTCCATTCTCCAGAACTTCTTCAGAACCATTACCTTAACCTTAAAATATTTTTTCTTGAGTTCTGTCTGTCCACAGAAGTTCTTCTTCTGTTTTAACTGAGAATGACGCTTAGCATGTGGGATAATGCACATATTGAAACTAGACAGAGGCACAAGACAATAATGAATCCAAAAGAATCACTATGCACTGCTGGGATGATGATTCACAAAGGAAGATGAGAGTCAATGACTGCAGTTCTGCCTATTGTTCATCTCCCAGCATGTTAAAGTTTAATTTAAAGACCCTCAGGCAGGAAACTTCCAAACTTATACAAACTACCTGTGGTCTAAGAGAATCTTCCCTTACAGCTTCTGAGCAGCAAGCTTCATGTAAAACAAAATGGCAATATGGCCAAGATCAGCTCCAAAAAACCCTGGGTTTCAGTTGTCTGCACAGCAACATACTGACATGCCTGCATATACCTTTATATTAACAGCAAGAAACATCTTCATAACGAGTGTGTTCCAAGGAATGAATCTAAAGAGGTCAGCACATTATATTGATGCATTTCATTCACCATTAAAGATTGTACAGCCTGATTTGAGAGAAACATTTGCATCACAGCATTTAGCTTACTAGTGTTTAAGAAGTTATTTTAAACTCCAGTGTTCAAAATTGTGCGCAACTGCTACCAAATTTTGTTTGAAATTAGAAGGCAAAGAATACATAAGCCCTTTACCAAACTTCTCAGTCAGAATTCACTTCTCTGCTCCTCAATTATCCCAGTCTTGGCCTACAGATACATGGGGGATCTACACACATAGCAAAGCCCCACAGAAGCATGTTTTCACTCTTTTATGGGGGGAAAAAAAAAATCAACAAACAAGGTGAAAAACAGTTCTAAAGATGTTTACTGATTTTCCGTTATAATTTTATGGTACTTAAAAATTTATAATTCCATAAACAAACTTAGTAAGATAGAAGGCCCATAGAAGATTCTTTTTATGCACAACAGGTTTTTTCTAAACCCAGACTGGAATGATTATGAGACATCCCAAGCCATTTAATTCCTACATGGTAGCAGCTGAGACTACCAGCAAACCCTCATTTTGGACAGCATTGTAATGGTAACAAACATTACTTCTGGAGGTACCTATCACTGGGTGCCAACAGAAAAATTCCCATTGATGAATCCATAGATTTCCTTTTCCCAGCTCTGAGAGTTCAAGGCTTGATTCTTCTTTCCTATAACTCAGCTGTGCTCCTTATTTATACCAGGATACAGAGTTTAAAGTTACATGATCTGCATATGATGGTTGATACTTTTAACGGTTTATGTATGAGCCTGGATCAGAGTCCCTGTTTCGATACATGCTGTCAATTTAACTGGGTCAGCTCAAATACACAGCCTCGGCCTCTGTGTACATTACCTGGAATTTACCTGTGCCTGTACCTGCAAATAGCCTTGTGTTGCTCATAGGCACAAGCAGGGCAAATTGTGAAGCTCTGTCCCCTGTCACAGGAACGTTTATTGATTCATTGCACCCACCCTTTGCCCATGTCAACTGCAGGTGGCCTGAAGGCCACTTGCCTTCAAACTCCTGTTATCCTGTTAGCCAAAAGGGGAGCAACCTGCTTCCGGAGCTTCCTAAGTCACAGATGTCACTCTCTAGGACAGAAAACCAAACAAGCCAAATAACAGGGCAAGTACCTCTGGGTTACTGTAGGTACAGCTGAGTCACAGAAACAGCACTTTAAAGAGACAGAGGTGCTGCCTGACCACAATTCACCTTCTCACAAAAAACAGAAAAAGCCAAAAGGCACTTGCTGAGACATATGGGAGTGACATGGTCAGAGAAAAGGGGATTACCAAAGGGCATAAGTGTATGAAATGTAAACCATGGAGAAGGCTCTTTTACACACAGAAGTGTGTCAACAAGAGCAATTTCCAGACCTCCCAGAAGTTGCTGGAGATGAAAGTCAAAATGCAGGTGGCTGTAATCCAAGTTGGGAAGGATTTTGAACAGGAAAATCCCTAGAAATAAAAAGATCTCAGACCTGTGGCAGAACTAAAACTAATAATGGGGAAATAGGGGAAATTAAAGAAAAATAGTGGCATAAGAATTTTAAACAAACATGGAAACAAAGGTTTTAAAAGTTAAATTCAGAATTACCATTTCTTTACCTTCCCACTTTTAACTCTTCCCCTAGCTCCTACTGAGCCAGTTTGATCTTTTATATTTTATTTACAAGTGCACCTCTACAGTATTTAGATTTTCTTAACCTTGTTTTGTTTCTAATATTCCACTCATCTTTTCTACTCTAATTTGTTCTTTGCAGTCGGACATGAGAGAAATAAATTCAAATCAAAGCTGAGTAACAAGATAGCTTTCGTAATTCATTACCTTCATTCATTTGTTCTATTCCTGTCCCTCTATCTCTCCTTTGTTTCCCCACACAGATTAACATATCCTTCCCCTTCCTTTCTATTTTTGTCTGTATTAGCTGCTACTTTAATTCTAATGCTTATTTCTTTGCCTATTTCTATAGCAAGAGCTTGTCTCCTAATATTTGGTCACTTTACCTCTCTTTCTCCTTCTCTTTTCAGTTTACAATACAAATACATACACATACACATAGTACCCTCTCCTTCCCATATATTGCTGTCATTCCAGCAGCATATAGCCACCCTCTCCACTCTCACTGTCTCATCTCTATCCAACTCCCCTTCTTGTGTGAATCCAGGCACCTCTCCACTGAAAAGCCATGTCCTCTGCTCTGGCATGAGCATCTGCCCTGATTGTCTTGAAGTTACATTACAAAAACAAGAAAAGTTGAGAGAGGAAGGAGCAGTTGGAGACTCATTAGCCTCCTAACTGTGTCTTGATCCTAACTCTTACTCTTTCAGATACAGAATAAACACAAGGCACAGCCAATAACTGCAGAAGTTTTGTATTTTCAGAAGGCAAGAATAGCTAAACAGTAAATATGACTTCAGCTCAGAGAAAAAAATAGGTTTTATTTAGAAGTAAGGGGAGAAGAAACAAAACCTAGACTCACATCATCATCAATCTAGCTAAGTTGTACCATTTTCTGGGAAGTTACTTCAAAAGCAGCACAGCTGCCTTAAGTACACAAAAATTTTCCTTTTTGTTAATGTACACTGTAGGAACTGGGTTATACGTTACTGAAGACAACTACATGTGGATTAAGATACAAGATTTTGAATATGCAGGCTGGCAACAGCTGAAACTTAGTATTCACAAGCTGACTTGTGAAACATGGGAGAAGAAAAGAGGTAACTAAAGAAACAGCACAATTTTTTCTTGACAACATTCTGACAGATTTCTTCAGTTATGGACAAAATCATTTATAGAAAAAATTATGTAGCAATTAGCATTTCACTTCAGCATTGTCAGAAATTTAAATATACCCAAGATCAACATAATAACTAGAGGCAGCTAATTCCTCTATTATAGGTAATTTTCCAGAGGCTCACAGAAGCAATTTATTGCCTGGTGTGAAAAATATATGGTGGTGGTGACAGCTTGTTACATTCTCACCTTCTTCTTCATCTAAGCACAATCTTCCTTCTACTTTCACTTTGATGCTGCACATAATTCATGTGGCATTCATATCAGTCATGTAAGAAAAACATGGTGCAAAAAGCCCAGCTAGCTGGACCTCCTGTGAGACTTGTCCATACAGCCTCCAGTTCCCTCAAAACAAACAATCTCCCTTCCTTCTCAGTATGCCAGACCTAACATCAGTGCCTAATTTGTGATGGGAATTTACAGGCAGATTTTGTCCTCATTTCCAATGTAAGATTTTAGCCCTTTTGAACTTCTGGCTGCTAAAATGGCACGTTATTAATATCTTCTTTTGCAGTTTCAGAAGACAAAATATGTACCAGGACAGAAAGGAAATATGAGGTCATAACTGTTATGTCCTTACTCAACTATTACACGTAATTGTATTTTCTTCTGCCCTGGTCCTTCTTGAAGCTGCTTGCATTAGACAAAACCTACTCGTAGAAGTGGGAAAGAAAGAACTCTTCTGCTTGCAGTAAGCTTTACTAAAAGTCAGCTGGAGTACCAGGAGGGAGGCATGGGAAGGGAAGATGGGAAGATTACTTAGGCATTAATTTATTTTTCTTAGAGGACACTTTTGCTTTTCATGTCTAGAAATCTTACTTTTTCTCCTTCTTTTATCTTTTTAATGTTTCTTTAAGTTATAATATACTGGCTGTGTTGAATTAAATTACATACTGCACAGAATTCCTGATTCTCACAGATTCTTTTTACAGGGCCATGCTACTTTTTAGATCATCTGTGAATACACTGTATTAATCATATTGCACAGCACCACAGAGTAATCACAAACTATGAGATTCCTAAACAGATATGATTGACTTGAGCCACTGGAAACTCAGTGTATACCCAAGTCTTGCATAACATTCTGAAAATCTCTGCAAACCATTCCAAAGCCCAGCTATAACTTAAATATGCAAACTGCTATATATATATATATTTTACATATATATAACTAGATGCTGCTTCATACATAGATGGGAAGTGAAACAATTCTGCTTAGAAATGATAAGCAAAGACAAAGTAATGGAGCTGAATGGCTTATAGCTCCATTGGGAGCTGCCCAGAAACAAGAAGCACTTAGTACTGGCATTAGACAGAGACAAAATAAAATTTTTCTATTTAGCATCAGTATCTTTCACCTGGATAAGAAGGCAAAAAAGTGCAAATAAAAAAAAGACATCAGAATAACAAATAACTGCAGACAGCCACTCCGGACCTATTCTGAAACAACAGAATACACTTTAAAAAGCAGTAAAACCAATAAAAATCCAGTCATCTTGAAAAAGGAGAGTCTTCACTGCAATAAAGGCAGTCAATAAAGAAGCTCTCTCATTTAAACATCAAATGCACATTGTTTTGCAACACCTGTTATTCAGCCATAATAGCTTTCTTAACCTGTCAAAGTGTTTAAGCTGAGGAAAAGAAATGGGCCTCCAGCTGTGCACTTTGGTGGAGAAAGTCTGCGCGAAGCGATATTAGTTTAATGAAATGTGTACAGATTGTAATTGTGGTAATAAGAGGGCAATTCCCAGAAGGGCAGTAGGAAGACGGAGAGTGCAGTCGAGCAGAAAACAGAAGCTGGAGAGTGGAGAGAGAAACTGATATCCTGTGTATGGACCCTCCCTCTCCAACCTCCTTTCCTACCACACAGCCTCACCAGATCTCCTCCCCAGCAAGACTCAGGACCCACCCTTACCCATCTTCCTGGTATACTTCCCACAGAATACACCAAAGACAAGCCAGCTCTCAACAATGGAGCCTGCCAGTATTTGTAATACAGGTTTATGGATATTGTGTGGATATGGAAAGCATGACAAAATAAAAAATTAGCACTGGAGCACACTGGCATGTCTTCCACTGCTCCTCCCTGCAAGCCCTGAAACTCTGCAGTGCCCAGTAGGCTACAAAGCATGTTTTCACAGGAAAACAAATTTTCAAAGTCCTGGAAAAATGAGAAACAACAATTAGGGAGGAGATGAGGAAAGAGCAACATCAAAAACCATATGGACCTTTCCCTTCAGTTTCTTAAAAGAAGGATGAATACTCTTGCTTCAGCTTGCTTGCCCATGCAAGTTCAGCAAACCCATTCATACCAGGCAGATTCCCACTGAAGGCTGCCAAAGTGCATCCCAAGGTTAGTCTAAGAGAAAACGTCAAAACCAGCAACACTCATCACATCAACTACTGTTTAGAAAAGCTTCTGAGCTATGAAGTCTTTATCATCTGAGCCTACTATAGTAATTAGACAAGGTAATTCAGTAAATCCATCCTTGGGGTTGTTAAGCCAGCCTAGTGGGCATCACAGAGACCCACAAGTTTCTACTAGTGTTTTTGTAAGGAAACACCTCTCTCTGACTCTCCAGCCTGTGAATAGTACAGTAGCCAGTAAGAGCTAAGGCAGAAGCAAAGATCAACTTTCTTTTCATCAATGGGAAGGTATTTGGAAAATATGAGCAAAAAAAAGACAGTTTGACTCCTTCCAGAATGCAAACAATAATTAGTGAGGGCTGAAGAAAGATGCAGCAGGAAAGGTGAAGGAGCAGATTTGGAGACAGAAAAAGAAAACAGTGAAATAAAGGAAGATTGTAATGGTGATAAGGAAGGAAGAACCTGTTTCAAGCAGGTTAAACAGAAAGGTATGAGAGAAAAGTAAAAATGAAAGTTATGACATTTGAGACTGAAAAAACATGGCCCAAAAAAGCATCAAAACAAAGAGGCAGAAAATGGCAAGTGTTTTATTTATAGGCATAAATGGACGAGCTGAAAAAGAGAAGGAAAAATAGATGTCAAGTTAAAGAAAAGTGCAGGTTAAAAGCTATGTTTGAAGTTGAGGGCAGTGAGAATTTTTAGCAAGGGTCATGATTCAGGAATAGATAAATAAGGATTCATCCAGTTTCTCCTAGCAATACTATGCTACAAGTACTATGCTGCCTTTTTATTCTCAAAATTTTCTTAGTTGCCAGTCATATACTAGGAAAAAAGAAATTCACAGCTTTATTAGATGGTTTGCAGAATAATGTTTTTTTCAACACAGGCAAGTCATCAATGAGCACTGTACTGCTGTCAGTCAGCTGAAAAACATAATTTGGAAAGCAACCACTCATCTGAAAAGGTGAAACTCATTTATGCAGTGAAACCCATCTTGCCTAGCCTTGCTCAGAGCCCTACTGACACCTTTTTACAGAAAATGTGTCTGTGATATACAGCACGGAGAGCACTTCCTACAGCTACTGCAGGTGAGCACAAAGAGATATTGCAGACAGCGAGGGAATTTCAGCTATTTGTTTTAGATATAATTGGGAGGTTAACAAGGGTTATCACTGTTTCAGTCCTTCACTTTTCCAGCTCTGCAACACATACTTCTGCTCTGTTAACACAGGAACCAGCCAGAACTGCCTGTTGTTATGTGCCTTATGTGCCTGTGCCTTATGTTATGTTAGCGAGCTGTGGACCTCTGACAGTGCCTGAGGAGAGCTTGTGAGCTTTTTAATTCGTCTCCCTGATTGTAAGGAATAGCTCAAAACATGACGGCTGTAATTAGTTAGGACAATGCTGAGGGCATGGCAACAAGGTTCATCAGACTCGGGACAACTGTAGTTGCCCACAGATAAATTTATGTCATCAGTACAGATGGCGTAGAGCTCCTTTTTACATGCCTTCAAAACTTCTTCAGCTATAACAGCTCCATCCAGGCTAATGTAGGTGACACATCTAGCAAAATATGCTGTGTGAAAGGGACTGGAGAGCAAGGAAGGGATGTAAGGCAGAGCTCTGCTTCTCAATCCCATGTCCCGGCTAATGATGGTTGAGAAAATTGCTCAGACTTCTCCAGCTGAGGCCTCAGTTGTGATGTGACACTATCACCTCTCATCAGTCACATCTCCTTCTGAGCCAGGATGTCACAGAAGACAACATGACTGATGCAACCTGACACATCATGTCACCATGCCAGGTCTACCAGCTGGGAAACTGGGAGGAGGGAGAAAGAATTTAAAAAAAAAAAAAAACAAAAAATAGTGTTCACAAAAGGTATTCCTCATCAGAGTTTCCATGTTGAGGAGAGGTGTTTTGTTTTTAAGAAAGGTCAAATTGCCTGCAAAAAATCAAAACCCTGAAGACACATAAAAGCAAAAAAAAAAATCAGTAAGAAACACCCAAACAACAGACTAGGGACAAGTCATTGACTAAATTGTCTACTGAAGGTCTACGAAAAGTTCATGCAGATCTTCTTTACTGAGGGAAGGGGCACAGCAAAGACAACAGGTCACTTTCTGTCTTTTATTCCATTGAAAAACCACGTAAGCAAACTGAGCCTTTCCTCAAAGGGATGATCCATGTTCCTAAGGACTGGTCCAAGACATTTGTATCAGATGTGTTCTAATTTTCCAAAGTGGGAAAGCAGAGAAAGGGAATTTCTCACCTTTTCCTTAAAAACAGTAAAAATATTTTCAGTTCATGACTATGCATAACTATGAAAATAAGTATACACTTATAAATTTCTGCCATACATGTATTAATACTGACAGGGAGAGCAGAGAGAATTTGGGATGAAGCACTATTGAAGATAACCCCATTGCTTCTTCACTGCAAACTGGTGAAGAAGTTACACATAGTAAGCCGATTTACCTTGTTAAAAGTGCCCTTCTACATTCATACGTTGTGACTACAGATGTTGGGAGTCACAGGAGCAGCAGTTAATGGTATCTCACCCAACACCACTTCTGCCACAAGTGCATGATTTGCCCCAGTCATGATCTAATAAATCTGAGATGGCTATAAAGACAATTGAGGAAGAAGAGGCACAAGCACTGTGAACTAAGAGTGCCAAATCAATTTAGAATGACTTAGTCCTTTTATTTTCTTCTTCATATTTCCATCTATCCCATAACCCAAGTAGCAAAAACTGGGTGCACATTAAATGTTGCAGCATCCTAAAACCACACAAGTGAAAAATCAAATAGTTAAACATTCACATCTGTTTCCACTCCAACCTTAGCTAAGCTATATCTTACATATTGACCCAGATTTTACCAAATTTAGTCCCTGTTTGTAAACAAGAAGCTTTTTGACACAGAGGAGGCTGTCACTGGGAGGCCAGAGTAATTGTCTGCAGACAAAATGTGGTACATACATTTGCAATTTAACAAGCATCATGCTTGCCAATAATCACAAATAGAAAAAGTTTTAGTTACATAAGATCAGCCTGAAGCTCCAGCACATTACCTGTTGTAGTATTTGTTGCTACTTTCATAGGTAAATGCATATTTGAATTTGCAAGAAATACCATTTGTGTCTCATTACCTATTCTTCAAATTCCTAATATATCAAGCACCGTCTCAACAATGAGAGTTTACTGATCTTCTATTGCCTTAACTACAAACATTATTTTTTCATACAAAAATAGGTGAAAGTTAAACATTAGTATCAACACATCTCTCTTCTTTTTTTCCTGCCTAGTTATAGTGCTGAAATATGCAGTCAGCCTGAATTACCCTGATCAGGCAGCCTAGCACTGGCAGGCTGACATTACTATCTAGTCCTTCTCACTCATCAATTGGCTCTGGGCAGTTTAGTTGTTGATGCCAATCACTGAGTGAGAGGTTTCATAGTGACATCTGCCTGTCAGTGAGCCTGACTGTGTCTACCTTCCAGGGTAATTTTTCTTCTCCTTGAATGTCAGTTTGTTTAACCACAGTCTGGTCACATCTGCCAACTCTGCACCACGGTAGCATTTCTAGCAGAAAACAAGAAAATAAAAAAATCTATTAAACATGAAAACATTTAATTCTGGCTTAGCCTCAGGCTGCACCATCCTCAGGGACTGGCCCAAGCTCATTGCTGACATCAAGAAATTCTTTTTATTGCCTTGTTGCTCTTTTGCTTTAATTGATTTTTTTTGTTAATATCACATTGACCATAATTTGCAGATGAACTTACAGCCAGCCAGGGTGGGCTGGAGAGCCTCCTCTTTCAGTTACAATGCAGTACCTTTCTCTTTACTAACACATTCTGTCCAGGAAGTGTTCACCCGCTCGCTTCAAAAAAACAGGGTTTTTGTTCCGTTTCATGGAAGCTACTCAACTCTTTCCCCAGGTAGACCAATAGCCCTATTTTATTATCTTTACTTCCTGCTACTGTTGAAGTAGTTAAAACCTTTGCTATCTGAACAGTACTGATGATTTCAGTATTACCTGTACACAACTTTAAAATTAAATTCATATTTAGACTTAATGTTCTGATTTCTTACCTTTGTGTTAGGGATGAAATGTTAGCTTCCAAAAGGTACTACATATTAGTCAAATTATTGAGGGGTAAAAGGGAGGAAAAGGAAAGACCAGGGCAGATTTGAAACAAGCCAGTGCCTCACAAACTACATTAAGGGCCTCTAGAATAAAAATCACAACCCTTAGAAGAGATGTAAACAGCCAAGGGGTGTACTTTCTATGTGATGGAGAGTAGAGCCTCCCATGTAATCAATTTCCACCAGCAGTCAGTCCTGCCATGGAGAACAGGGTGACCACCCAGCGCTCAGGACTCTGGGGAGATGTGCACTGCCACTTTTAGCAACAGCATCATATGTTCTGATACAGAGCAAAAGCCATTTATATGCACTGTTACACTCATATCTCTTATACAGGTGACTGAGGGATCACATGTGGCCATGGTTTTCACGCAGAAGCTGAACAACATGATGAAGATACAACTATTCACCAGGATTAAAAAAAAAAAAAAAAAGTACAAATGTAAGTTTGCACATTCAATTTCAGCTCTACATTAATTTTATTTTTGAGTACCTATCTTTTCAAATAAATTTATTAACAAGATCAATCACCAAAACTCAGCCTGTAACGACGATATTTTAAAATGATCCAGCCAATCATATTTACAAGCTAATGGTAAGCAAAATTTACCATTTAGAGAGAAAACAAACAGTAAGAATAGAATGCATTAAAAATACTAAATGTTCAAGTAATAGTAAAAAGGGGGAAAGCAGTTAAAATGTGGAGACAAAAGGAAAAATTTTCATTATGTATATAAAGTCCACATGTCACCACTTCCACTGGTCCATTGTGAGACACATGAGACATACCAAAAATACATGACAGAGATTAAGTCTCTAAGCAGTTATCTTAAAAGAAGTTGAAATTCAGGTCAGGTCCCAATGTCCAGATATCAGGTTCATCAACACTATCATCTTACTCCTTTATCTTTACCACCACCTTTGAAGGAGACTGAAGTCAGCAGTCCATATATGAAATGCTGCCTCTACACAGATTTGTGCTTCACATTAATTTTCTCCTCTTTCTTTTCTGTTTATGCTTCTCTTATTTTTAATTTTCTCCTTTGAAAAAAACCCTACACTTTATCTCAACCTTCTAGCTAGTTAGCTAATTTTTCTGTCTTTCTATGTATTTAGCACTGGACTGAAATGAAAATTAATAATCCCTTTGAAAAATATGAATGTACCTGTATGTACTACCAAGACCAGGAGATCCTAATGACAGGGTGGTTCATTAATATTACTCAACTACAAAACTATTTCCTTCAAGTAACACTATTTCTCTTCAGACCAATTCTTTAGAAGACCCAACCTGTGCAAGCCACAATCCTGAACTAGTACCTGAGGCCAAACAATAAGTGAAGCCCTAAAGGGAGGGCTGACTGCCAACAGACCTGCCTCTTTACTTTCTCTCTCATTAATCTACATTCTCTGTTTTCAATCCACTATTTTAGTGATTTTCCAATTTCCCAGATTTACTTCACTTTTTCCTTCTGGGACTTGGCTGTCTTAGTCTGCCTTCCCTCATGTTCCACTTTTCTTTCTTCTTTTTTTTTTTTTTTTAATATATATTCTCTCTCTTATTCCAACAAATGCTCCACAGAAGACAGATTCATTCATCTCTAGCACCTTATCTGGTGGAACATATGTTTCTTGTCTTTGAGGTCAGATTAACTATTCCTTATAAATGTTACAAGGAAAAAATATGTGTTGGCAGCAAGTTCTGCTACTCTTAGCCATCATTTTTGTCCACTGCATTAAGCCCATTTAACATGCTTAAACATGCCTTTTGTTAACAGCAACAAAAGCAAAAAGCAGCTGAACTCTAGTTAATAAATCATTTTCTGGAAGTAGAAACCGCTTGAGAAATATGATGCCAAGAAGTTAATGCATGTTACTCTTACAGAGAGGAAACATGAGGAGAAAATGTTTAACCATCTTTTGTGATCATAAAAGGTGCTTTCTATGTATATATGTCTGTGTGTATACTCACTGAACTATTTGAAAAGAAAGGGTTCACACTGAAGTGCAATACTTTGCTTTAGATATGTATTCCCCCATCCCCAGTTGGTCTTATTTCCTAATTAGAGTACAAATGCACTAGTATCTAAATTTGAAACACCTCTATCCCATTAGGCCAACTCCTACAAGTTTTATATATATATACATATATATGCCTGTATAGCTTAAAACAATAAGCAAAACACTACACAGTATGAAACTCTGGAATCACATAACAGGGAACAACTGTGACCCTGAGATTAGCTCTGTTAGTTAGAGCCTGGTGCTGATAACAGCATGGTTGTGGATTCAGTCCCCGTATGTGCCATTCACTTATGAGCTGGACTTGATGATCCCCTCGAATTCAGAATATTCTGTGATTCTGAAAGCATTTCCCAATAGCTTATAGCTTTCCCTGTCCACAGGGAAGATCCAACGACCGTAATAACAAAGAGGCAGATAAAAATAAGTCAAGATGTGTAAGAAGTTACTGTTTAAAAAACAGATATATCATTATTTAAATGGTTGGGATGGATCAAATTTAAGTGGAAAGCAAATGAAAACAATAAAAGCTGATTAAGCACCATATTATGGTCTGTTGTTAATCTGCACTGGTTATCTAAACAGATCAAGAATAACAGAGAAGGAAGATGAAAGAAAGAATGTGTCTTCATCTTTTCTATCTACTCTATCCTTGTTTCAGATGGCCAGTTGAAGCAATAAAATGTAGATTACACACCAGGACCACTGTGCTACACCCTGTGCAGGCAAATATTGTAGGAATAAATTACCACCTCAGCAAGATTGACCAGACAGACATTACAAACTCATATGAGCTAGGACCCATAGAAGGGCCCTTAAACATAGCAAACAAACAGAATTTTTAATCAATTTATCTGCCTGACCTACCTCCTGTAAAAAATACTGCGCAGCTGTCCTGTCTTCTGAGGTGACTCCTGACTTCCTTCTATCCTCAGAGTGCATCTCACCCATTGAGGAAAAGTAAGTGGGTTGTTTCCGAACATACAAATCTCTATTCCACTCCTCAAAAACAGGACCTGATCCTCTTGCTGAAGAGAAGGAAATAAGTCTTGTGTATTTGCTGTTGTATGGCATACATGGTACTGAGCAAGAGACACAAGGAAATTAGCCTGGAAGTTCAAGATACCACAAATTTAGTGACAATTCTGTGTCTGCTGGGGACTGGTATCAGGAAGTGAATAATATTGATAAAGAGAAGAAATACCTAGAGTTGTTCTGGTTATACTGTATGTCTAGCAGAGGAAGTTTTTCTGGTTTCTCAGAAGCAATTAGAAGGGAAATTGGAAGTTTGTGTATATTCACTGAATTCTGTTAAAACAGGAAAGTAGGCACTATCATGAAACTTTTATAAGTATTGGATTAATTATATATTAAGAAGTTACTAGTTTATGAAATGACATTGGACATAAGAACTTGTTCTAGAAAATTGGGGGGGGGGGAAGTCATTAATGAAAAACAAGATTCTGCCTTTTTCTATGTGAAAAATAATTTGTTTTAATACACACTGTTGCTAGTGTCTTCAGAGTTTGAAACAAAGTTAATGAAAAAAGTAACCATTGATTGAAAAAAATAGAGAGTTAATAAATTCCAGGCGAAAGGCTCTTTCATTGAACATGTCTCTTCTAGTATCTCATGTTCTTACTTGTTTTTGCCAAGGGAGAAGAACAGTGAGCTCTATTTCCTAGAGTTTAACTGGTCCTTTCTAAAACAAAAGACAGCTGCAACCAGGAGTGTCTTGCAGCTTCCAAGCAAAGCCATTATTTGCTGCCTGTCTTCTATACCTTGAGGAATATCAACTCACTCCCAGGAAAGAAAAACACATAATGTAAACAAAAAAATCTTATCCCATAGTATTTCCACAGATGGATAGGAAAGCTTTGCCACCAAGGAATTTTGATTTATAGTGAGGATTTCCCGTGGCAACTGAAAGAAGGTATGTTTGCATTTACTAACAATGTGAATAACTGAAGCTGGAAGAGGCAGCTTGGCCCAGATCACGAGAAATGCTCAGAGTGTTTGGTATGACAGTAGTCTCAGAATATATGAGTGCTTCTGCCACCTCTGAGACTACTCAGCATCAGGTAGGTCAAGTAATGAACTCAAGAAGTACTAGGTTTGCAGAGGAAGACCTAATAGAAAGGTGTAACATTGCCCATATACAGCTTTCCTCTTTTCCCTCTTCTATAGCCAGAAGTGGAAGATGGAGGAACATGTTGTGTTTCTGGCCCCTGAAATAAAGTTTGAAAGAATTTTGAGTCTCTGAAACACTAGCTGAGGTTAGGATAACATCCCGCACACCATAAGTTTGCACACACACTCATAAATTCATTATTAGACTTTGAAAAGATAGCAATGTTTAGTCTCTCTCTCTTTTTCCCCCACAGGACCTGAATGTCTCCTTAAACTGCTCTGAAACTTGGGCTTAATTTTCTGTACTAACCAAGGTCTAAGCCAAAGGACAACAGCCATTCTATCCAGCACAACCTGCTTTGCACAAGATAATAGACACTGCTGTCCTCACTTTCAAACAACACTTTTTGTGCCCACTCTTACTAGGATCACTCAAAACAACAAGTTGGGTGCCTAGAGTAAAGGGAATTTATTGAGATTACAGACTCTTGGTTTTTCCTTCTAGAGAGGAGATAGGTTTAGATAGACAGCACAGCATTTTTTGGTACTTTTTTCCAAGGTCATTGTCTCACTCAGGTTTCCCCATACGTCTGAGTGGATGAATGTGAGGGTAAAACTGTCCCAAGCCTTTGCATCTGCCAGCTGCAGCAGTTTTGATTTCAGGAAGCAGGAGGCACCCCCAGCTCCATGTCACAACGTTGGCAGAAGGAGAAAGCATTGGACGCAGTCATGACAGACTGGTGTATTTGCAACTGGAGTTGATTCAAGGAACAGTTGTATGTTTGTAGAGACCTGTGGCACTTAATTTAAGCCTGATCCCTGCACATGCTATCAGCATAAGGGAAAGAATATGGAATGTCAAATGTTCCCTCCCTTCGTGCTATCCCATTTCCAGAAAGCAAGGGCAAAGGCTGAAATTAGGAGGACTGCTTTCTCCTTGAGCCACAGTCAAGCAAGCTTATCACCATCATATCACAACCCCTATGATGCAGTTTCTTAATGGAGCTCTGAGAGGCATCCACAGCAAACTTCTGTAGAGACTGATAGGCTGCAATGGAGTTGCTGGTCTCCTCTGCTCAGTCAGGTTTTGAGTTCTCATAGAGTGCACTCAAGAAACACATGACTAACACAGGACAGGAAAAGCTAACATACAGCCACTTCAGAGTGAGGGTTTGCAGTAGTATTACCCTCAAATACTTTTAGTGTTAGCATATGGTAGATAACTTCTGCTGGAAAGACATGGATTTTTCAGCTGTGTCATTCTGTAAACATTCTTAACAACTGCAAATGAGAGAGGCAGAGGGGATTTTTGTGCCTCCTACTGTTTGCTCCCAATGAAATAGTGTTAAGTTTAATCTCTCTTTCAAAGCAGCATGTGTTGTCCCTCATCCTATTCTGCTAATCATAGATTCAGAAAAATGGTTTGGGTTGGAAAGGACCTTAAAGATCATCTAGTTCCAACCCCCTGCCATGGACAGGAACACTTTCACTAGACTAGGTTGCTCAGAGCTTCATCCAACCTGGCCTTAAACACTTCTAGGGAAGTAACATCCACAACTTTCATGGACAACATGTTCCACTGCCTTATCACCATGACGGTAAGAATTTTTTCCCTAATGTCTCAGTTTAAAGCCATTCTGCCTTGTCCTGTCACTACATGCTCTCATAAAAATTCCCTCTCCATCTTTCTTGTAGGCTCCCTTTGGGTACTGGAAGGCTGCAATTACATCACCCCTAAGCCTTCTCTTTTCCAAGCTGAATAAACCCAATTCTTTCAGCTTTTCCTTATAGGAGAGGTGCTACATCCCTCTCATCATCTTTGTGACCCTTCTCTGGCCTTCCCCAACAGGTCAATGTCCTTCCTGTTCTGAGTACCCCAGAGGTGGATGCAGCACTCCAGGTGGGGCCTCACCAGAGTAAAGGGGCAGGATCCTCTCCCTCGACATTCTGGGCATATGCAGCCCAGGACACAATTGGCTTTCTGGGCTGCAGGAGCACACTACCGGGTCATGTCCAGCATCTCACCCACCAGCATTCCCAAGTCCTTCTCAATAGAACTGCTCTCGATCTGTTCATCCCCAAGTCTGAATTGATATTGGGCTTGGCCTGGATCGAGGTGCAGCACCTTGAACTTGGTCTTGTTCAATTTCTTGTTAAACATGGTTCCCATGGGCCCATTTCTTCAGCTTGTCCAGGTCCCTCTGGATGGTCTCCCATCCTTCATGTGTGGCAACCATACCACTCATCTTGGTGTAATCTGCATATTTGCTGAGGGTGCACTTGATCCTTCATCTACATCATCAATGAAGACATTAAATAACACTGGTGTATGCTCATTTGTACAGAATGTCAAGTTCCTTTGACAGTATAGACAAGGGAATATTTCAAAATTTTTAAATAAAGAGCTCTTACGATAGCAATAATCGTGGTAAATATAATTATACTGTACTTTTCACTCAGGAGAATTTTAAAGTATGAAAAACTTGCAATCATGGTTAACAGATTCAGTGACATTTGATTTGATCCATATCTGACAGAGACAAATGTGACTACACAATTTATTTCAAGAAAAGAAAGGGCGGGGGGGGAAGCCTCTTTCAAAGATTAATGATTTCCTTTTGGTTTAACTAGCAATCTTATTTAAAATCATCAAAGGAAAACCCAAATTCAGAACACCTGGAGAATATTGAATAGTGGTATATAGAAAAACAAACCTGTTTCAGCTTTCTGTATCAAGCCAAATAAGTCTATTTACTGTATCTCCCTACAATAGATAGCATGCAATTTGATCTTGTAGAAAACCACATAATCATTGTGCCACACTATTTACTTCCAGTGTTTCATGTTTGATAATAAAATATATTATGTTAACATCTATTTATAGTATCACAAAACTCCTTAATCATTAACTTTCAAATCCAAGTAGAAATTATAAAGTGCAATTTGCTCTTAATTTTTTCAGGGGTTATTTGTGGTTAATTTGGGGTAGGGTTTTCTGATGAAGCAGTCAGTATTAATAATCTTACTACTCTGGTATAAATGATAATCAACATGGTGCATCTTCCCAGGATATTGCTCTTGTCTGAGTGTAAATCAGCAAATGCACCAATCATCCAAACAGTATTTTTGATCACTTCCACTTACTAAAAAAAAAAAAAAAAAAAAAAAAAGGACATTTATAGCAATATTCATACCAAGTAAATCATTTTTTAAAATAGCAAGTATGCAGTTACTCTTTACTCTATTTCTATTAATTCTCAAAATATAGCTAAAGAAATAAGACAGATCTTGCAATACTTTTTTCACATGGTGATCTGTGATATACTACAATCAAATAATTATTTTCTCTCTTGTGTGTACTGCTGAGAACAGACAATGCTAAATGCTGTACAAAACAAACTAGTGCACAACATTTCACACTAGGTTTACCAAACCGTTTAAAAAGATGACATGCAGTTGTAGGCCCAAAACTAGAGTTCACTACATGCAGTTTTTTCCCACATTTTGAATAAATCTATTTACAGTGACTCTATATAGGAGAGAGCAAAGCTTCAAGCACCAGGATGTGTGATTAGACTGTGTAAGTAGCCTTTTAATCTCAATTTTTTTTTCTCTTTTTACAGCAACTTCAACATAATTTCCAATACCAGATTTTAGATTCTCTCTTTACCAATCACAGCAGTGTATATGTAAACTTAATCCCACCCTCTGCACAAGTATCAAAACAGATGGTCACACCTCATTTAATTTAGCACTTCTTGGTGTTTTTTTTTCCTTTCCTTCTGATGACCCTCATAGCTGTTAAACTAAATCACAGTATTTAAGCTGGTTTTGAGCCATAAACAACACTCCCTTGAGTTTTCCATGGCTCTGACCTTTACCAGATATCATCATTTTAATTTATATACCTGACCACAAACTTTCATCTCATCCCTATGAAACCTAATTGTAAAGGATTACTGCCTCTGAAACAGACTCAGGACTACCAGCAAATCAGAACAGTTGACGTGCAGCCAACACATTTTCAAAAATATGAGGCATCAGATTTCTATTCTCTACTGCTCCCTGTTATTATGGAAATATTTAACAGCCATAGAAAAGAAATACAAAGAATTCCATTGAATTTTAAGTGTAAAATCTTGTAAGAGAAAACAAACAAACTAACCCTCATTCACTTCCTTCTTTGAGGGATAATACTTAGATACTGAAAATACCTTTGAAGTAACAGGCACTCAAATTCCAACTGTGAAATTTCACACAATTTTTCCATAGGGATCTGGAGAAAGAAGACTTGATCTGCAGTTGAGACTGGAAAAGCTTTCTTCCCCAGAGGGAGGTGTCGCTAGCTCAGCAAAATGATCAGAGAAATCACTCCCTTACTAAATGCTAATGCAGCATATAGGATTGGAAGACATGACCACAGCTATGTTTGGGGATGCATCAAATCTCTTGATTGACCAGTTAATTAGAGAGGGGAAATTAGAACTCATAAGAGTTTCAACAAGGTCCCACAGACATTGCTTGCCTTCAAAACACCAGGAATTTTTCTAAGACATTTTCTTTCCTTTTTAGTATTAAATGAAAATATCCCAAAAGCCAGTTAGAAATAGGATTGATATCCCAGATTGGTCCAAGCCTTCTGTAGATTTTCATATGTCTCAGACATTCTATCCAGAAACTTTAGAGTTCTGTACAACATTTGATTAAATGCAAGTATCAGTTGTGTGTAGCCGGGCTGGGGGGGAAACTAAAATATAAAAACTTTGTGTGTGAAGTTTATTTTTTAATCAACACATAAACAGTTGCTTAAAATACTTTTACATAATTCCTAGAGAAAAAAGGTAGCTATTTTAGACAATGTAAATATACTTGGAGTGAAACCACGTACAGTGTTTCAAACCCTACACAAATAATTTTCCTCTTGAGCATTCAACTGTCTCTGAAATATTAGCAGGGGAAAAGTGAGTAAGACAAAAATAGAGATCCATTTAAAAAAATATTTTCATACAGATGGAAAAAAATAACCTAATTTTTTTTTAGTCTCTCATGTTACAAACCTGCAGATCTGACACAGCTCAGATTTATTTAAATTACTTTGCTTTACCAGTGTAAAATATGTGAGACATCTTAGGTCTATTCAGAAGGTTCTTATTGGAGATGAATTTGATATTCAGCTTTTGAAATTGTTTGCATTGTAGTAGCGTTCGCTTTGCAATTCCCAAGGCTGTAACAGAGTTTTCATTTACATTTTTACTGCATTTTGGAGGAATTCAATTTGAACTCTAGACAAGATCTTCCATGTAGTGAAAAATCCAGAACTGACTCTGAGGAGAGCATACAAATTTGAATGACACAACTTTTTTTTCTGTCCCATTTCCTATATTTTCAGACAAATAAGCTCATGTGTAACACTGTTCTTTGCATGGACTACTGGTAAATATGCTTTTTATTGGAAAATAGATTTGTGCATGCCAGACATGCTCCAAAGGTATGGGGTGTGTACAAGTAGAGACAACTGACTGAAAAACCTGTTCTAGTCTCAACCAAGCCACAGCAACTTCTGCTAAAGTCTCTAAAAACTGGTCTGTATATGAAGGGTGTCTTGGGTTGAACTGGCCAATACAGAGTCAAAGCTTATCTTCCTCTGCCAAGAAAAGGGAGAAAAAAACCCCTCAAAGACTTAAACTTGAACTTAATTACTTATATATTTACACAAAAAAGAGAAAATTTAAAGCAGAATACAGTATAACACACACCTACACAAATTAGATATAATAAACAATAACTCCCCACTCCCCATTGAACACAAATTCCACTATTTTAGCTATAAATCACCCAGGAGAACTCAATCTCCTGAGGGACAGACCCAAGCAGAGAGAAAACTAAGACTAAACATTTTATTTTCCTAAGATACCATAGCAGCAAGGGACAGTAGGGCCTGGCCCAGGAAAACAACACAACATGTCCTTCCCAGACAAGAAGCCATGAGGAACTGGGAGAACTCCTCCTACACCTCCTTTTGTATTTGGATGATGTATTCCATACCATTAGCCAGCAGAAATCAGCTATCAGCTAGCCCGACCCAGCTCAAGTCAGCTGACAGTCTAAGGCCTAAACTGAAAACTAAAGCCTAAATTTAGGCCTACCTAAAACCATAACATGGGTCAATAACAATGATATTTAAGCACTGAATATTCTCCTGCTTCATGAGGGTCTCACCTACCCAATGGTGCCACTAATAAATGACAATAACTATTTGATACAATGCAATAATGGCACAGAAAATCCAAAATATTGTTCTCGGGGAGAGACTATTCATTTATATCTGGAATGCTAAGAGGTTCCTTTTCCCCTCATGGGAATTTTGCCATATAAGGAAAGGAGTTGTTTATGAAATAGAAGGAAGTGGGATTTTGGGAAAATCAGGGTTGATGGGACAAACAGAATGCCAGGAGATGTGGAGAACACCCTGTATATTATCTCACCTTTTATCTTCATAGTGCTATTGGTGGTTTACAAACTCCTCTCCTAGAAATACTGTTTTAGAACCACAATAAGTATATTTTTCTGCTGTAGTAGCCACCAAGTCCTCAATAACTGGGGAAGGAGAGGCAACGCTCTTACTGGAAGTAAGAGGGTAATGCTCTGCTGACCTTCAGACAGCAAACTGACACTGGTTATCTAACCAAAAAAAAGCTCAGAAGGGCAGCTCAGGGCTCCAAGAAATTTTACCTAGGAAACAAAAACCTGACATTTCAGGTCTCTAGGTACATTCCCATTAATGAGAGTTAGTTATAGTCAGGACTGTCAGAAGGGCCTACAACAGCACAGTAGGAGCTACACGCTTCAATTCTCCCAAGTCCCATTCAGTTATACCATAAATGCATAGCCACAAACAGTCTTTTTTCATCATCTAGATACATGCACTGATATTTCCAAATTTTATTACTATTATTGTATTATTTCCCTGCAAATTATACATCTCACCCAAGAAAAAGGTTAGAAATGAGGCTCTACACATAGACAAGGTTTAACTCTGAAGAGAAATCACCCAGTGTGGTTGTTCAGGAGTCTCAGCTAATATAAATGATTATTCAGACTGATAAAAAAACTGGAGCACACACTCACACACATATACAGTGGTATTTATATACGTGCAAACACAACAAACAGTTGATAAACATCTGCCAAAATGTCTAGCCAAATTATTCATGGATCTAGTTACTTAACCCTGACAAACTGTCATATTTCAGGACACAAATGACTCAGCATGTAAGTTCAGAAACCCAGAAAGTCCTACTTATACAGATGGGAAACCATGGGATGATTTTCCCAGTTGTGGCAACAAAATTGCAAGAATTACCCACAGACATGTTGAAAAGTGAATTTTAAGATAAGCAATCTAATAAGCATACTTCAAAGTAACACTATTTCTAGCACTTGCCAGGCATTTGGGCTGCTGTTTAAATCTTGTTTCGCTTGTTGAAGATGCATGTTTGCAATCTTGTTAAAATAAAGCACATCATTGCATTTATGTGCCTAAATGGCAGCAGAATTTCATAGGCAGAAATGCTAGCACTTGTGCCCTTAGAAAATCATGGCTACAATAATTTAAATTTCTACTATTTAGAGCTCCCTGTGTTGTAAACGCAGTTCTCCCAACTAATCCAAAATAGAAGTCGTTAGACAAAGAGCGCATTTTATAAGGTAACACCACTGAGAGCAATTCCAACCCGAAAGGACATGCTAGAGGATAACACATTTCCATTCTTTAAAAATCCTACAGAAATTTGAAACACTGCAAAAGAGATATCACTAGCTGCAGGAGTCATTGTGCAACACTTGCAGTCTCGTCAGACAGTATGCAGTACACACACTGAGTTCTGCTGTACATGTCTGAGCCAAGCAAGACAACTGTTCACCCATGGAACTCACCAAACCAGCTCTTTCAGTTGTGAAATCCTTCTTTCTTGGGTGCTCAGCCAAGATGGCCTCAATTTCACACTTTCCCAGGTGTCTTTAGGAAAATACCTGCCCAGGTGATGCAGATCACCACACCCCTAATCAAGGTCAGCAATACTGCCTGCCATCACAGGCTTGTTTCTGTAACTGCAAGTTTCTAACTTTTATTTATAACTTAAGGTATTCATTTAAGATTACAAAATTTCAGCTGCTTCTCATTCAAACAAGTAAGCCAAAGTTGCACTGTCCTATACTGTACTCTTGAGACATTCAGCATCTGCGATTTTGAAAACTCATTTATGGACTGACATAAACATTTTATCCTGAAACTTGATGTTCCCAAAAGGCTTATAATACTAATGAGAAGCTGCTAATGTTTAATTTTGATTGTAAAGCACAGGTGAACAGGTGCACTCTAAAGTGTAAAATGAACTATTAGAGGTAAAGTACTTTTATTTATTATCATAAGGCTTACCAGACTTAAAAGATTTAAAATATTTCAGCTCCACATGAGTGGGTATCTTTGTCACTCTCCCTAAAGAACTGGTAACATTTAGCCAGGCTCTAGGAGTAACCTTTAAGATGCTGCTTACAAGAGTGCCACAAGGGATACTTAAGATCCACAGGCTGCAAACTTTTCCTTGCTAATGGGAGGAGGAAGGAGAGGAGGAGGGAGAACAGAGCCTCCAAAAAGGACTGTTCTTCATTTGTAGTGTATTACATGCAAAGACTTGTTAATCTAAACCAAGACATACTCTAGCTAAACATTTTAATTATGTCTCTTAGGAATGTCACTTCAGGGTTTCAGAACACAATATTAAAAAAAAATCACCTTTAGAAACAGGAATTAACTAGATGAAGCTAGATAGACAAGATAAATATTTTCTTCAAAAAATTTACAGCATAAGAAGAAACATGGGAGGTTATAGAGAAGAAATATCTGTATCTGCAAATCAGATGGGCACTAAGAGGAAAGATCCATCAATCAATGTTCATACAGTGTGTAAGTGTACGTGTTGCTGCATTTTAGTGGTGGAACCTCTGCTAGATAATCCAGCCATTTTACCTAACTTCACATGAAAAAAGCCTCTCCCTACAAATGTAATTTTAAAGGATAACCTTCACCTAGAAACTGTATGCTTTCCCAAATGAAAAAGTTTGGTTGCTGATGAGGAGCTATTAAAAGCTATTAACTTACCCCTCAGGGTTGGTGGCAGATGTGACATTATAGTGTCATGCATGGTCATGGTCAGCATGCCTTAGTGTAGGGGTACATAGCTCTTTCTCAGAATATATTGCTACTGAGAAGGTAGTTACCTTTTGCTAAGGAAACTTTCCTGCCTGGAATGAGGCATCTTTCCCAGACACAGTTTTGGGATGTTTCTCTGCATGCATTCCAGAGAAGGTTACTGCCTGGGCACAAGAGAGATAACACTCACAGATGTACTGCAAGGCCTTGGCAGCCAATGGGGGAGCCAAGATGGGGGAAGCGACAATAAAGCCGGGGAGCAGCAGGCCTGGCCTTTGCCTTTGCTCTGAGGTGCAGTGCTGGTCATACAGAGTCGTTAGGAACTATGAGTTTTCAGTATGCTCATCTCTGAAATAAACCTTTTGAATCCTTTCCATTGCTTATTGTTCTTTGGGGGAATACCTGTGCATATTTTGCTTTACACTTACTTTTGAATAGGTTTCTTTAAAGGGCATAAATAACTAAGCCTTTAACACTCACCAGCCCACAGAAAAAAAAACTACAAGTGCTTGCATGTCATTAATTGCCTGATAATCATTAGGCTCTTTACTAGGTCCTGAGGTTTCAACAACAAGGTACTTCTCTCACCATATGTGACCTTATAAAGGAAAACGAAAAAAAAAAAAAAACTGGAAAAAAAAAAGCCAAACAGCAAAGAAAACAGTTTTAAGATACAGTCATACAGCAAGCGGATGAATAACTTGATCACAAGGACAATAAAAATCATGAGTTACAAGTGATGGACCAAACTCAGTCACATGCCAAAATTTTTTTTAAAGTCTACTTAGGATGTCTGTATTTGGTATTGATATGTTGCATTTAACATGTCAAAATAAAATCTGCCTAACTTTGAATAAGCCAATTCATTTGTTACCTTTGCTGCCAATGCCTACAGATCCTTTATGCAGGTAAATATGTCCTCCAAAAGTCTGTAACAGTTTTATTGACACTGACAACTGTAAAAGATCATTCAAATATTCAAACCATCCACAAGTTCCAAAAATCACAGGTGCTTTTAGTACTCCAAAACCGTAACGAAGTTCATGTATCTGGATGAGAGGCAGAAAACAGATGAACAAGTTGAATACATTGGGAATGAGGCAGACACAGTAAACAGTAGCAGAAATGCTACAGAGATAGGAGTTGTTCTCTGTCACTTTAGTGGCATTTATGAAACCTCCAAAGTCCACAAATATTATCTGAGAGTTAGGGCTAGAGAAGTACAAAGTATCTGAGCAATCATCATGTCCTGGACATAAGCATCCATCTTAGTGTAAATGTAGTTACAGGCTTCCCTGGACTCTCCCAAAAATCTCAAAATCTTTCCAGGAATAAGGAAATAAATGAAAGATCCATTTCAGAACACCCCACTGTCTTCAGTCAGCCCCAATGCCTTCCACGTAGCTCAGTTTTTCTGCACTTGATGTTGCCTGCCTCAGACTGAGAAAAATGACATCACACTTGTGTCATTTATTTGTGCACTGTGATTGTCACTCTGCATCAAATGCCTTTTCACTGAATTCTGGCAGAAGAGCACAGAAAATTTTATTTAAATTAAATATTTCATAGAAGATCTTTACAAATACATGTGTAGGAGATCAAACCTGTAATCAGAAGTTCTGCCTTACAGTAGTACCTGGACATACATTTGTTCATATGCTGCTGTTGTCAAATGTCATTTGGCCTACAGATACTACAGTATTTCTAGTACAAAGGAGTTATTGTCATAATCACTGTCCCTTTCTAAACATTGATGTGTGATACTAACATTTAATATATTTCTCCTGAACAGCTATCCACACCATTTTATAAAGCCCTCAGATCTTTTCTGTTGAACTCCAGAGTTGCTCTTTCCAGGATACAGCCAGGTCTTATAAAAACTGATGCTGTTTGAAGACCTTCATCAAGTAGGCACTCAAGAAATAAAAACATGCAGTGAAATGTTAGTGGTGCAAGTGTTATTTCCTGCTTGGAGCTATAGAAGTAATTTAACACTTGCCCCTTTCCTTGGCACTTAGTAACAAGCCAGTTCAGTCTGAGCATTCCCATTTAGTATCAGTGGGCAACATTGTCCACAAAGGCAGACCAACAAGTAAAAAGGAGCATATAATTATAATTACAGACTAGCAGAGCAGAATCTGGGCACAAACTATGCAGCAGTCCTGTGCAGATCAGTCATTATTCAATGTCACAATATATTTTTAAAGGGAAAGACTGAAGAAACATCCTAGATAATTTGAGTACAAGGAACAGAACAGAATGTAAAGAAGGTGACTATATATTATTCATGAAAAGACCAAACTTTTGAAAACAAACAGGGACAATGTCTACACCCTTTCATTGTACTGGAAGCTAAGTCTCACTGTCATCCAGACTACTTCACAAAATCAGTTTCATGCATCAGGGATGTTTAAGAGTAATTTCTTAGTGTTGCTCCTTTTGTAAAATATGCTTATGTGCTGATTTGGTTTGCATGACCTGGAGCAACTGACTTGCCAGCACTGGCTGCTGCTGTAGCCAGAAGGCGAAGGGAGCTGACACGCTCAGTGCCTGAGCTTTTGCAACTGAGCAGGTCAGTTTGTCCTATATTCCCTAGTAATGTAGGCAAGATATACAGCATATATGACTCCTGGCATCATATATGATGTCTGGCATGTCCACAACTACACAGAGACAATCTTTGTACATTGTGCAAATCCAAACACACCCCTGCGTGTGGGAATTTGTTTTATATCAATGTCAATCATGCCTGGTCTTCTCTGTAAAAGATAATTTCTTAGGCTGCTTTTTCATGAGGCATATAGTCTTAATCCCCTAGCTTTTTTCTTAAAATAGAAAATTATTCTTAGTCCTTTCTGGTTGAGATTGCAGATAGCTTGAATCTATGAATCCCCTCCTTTTCCTGTGGCCTATTTGCTGGATGATATCTCAATAGGTAGTTTAAAATGCACACTCTACTTACCAGTAGGCTGCCCTGAGTTACATCAGCCATTGTTGTACCAAGACACAGCAAAGAACAAGGTGGTGACATGGGAAACAGCAGTTTTGGAAGGCTACCACAGAGCAAGCAAAGCATTACTGTTCTCTCCTACCAGCTCTAACACCATTTCTCTCTCCCTATGTTTAACACTGTTTCTTCACTGGATCTTCTGGATCACCTTCACTGAGAAAGCCCAGGAAAACAACATAGACCTTGGCACCACAATCCAGCAACAGAAATCCTACCCTAAGGCAGATTAGGACATGGAAGTTGGCTGATTACTCAGACCAGTGTTTGGAAACTATTGTTTTCTACCACAGACCTTGCAAAGTGGCCCTGTATCAATCATTTTGTGTACTTGCACAGGGATCCATCAAGGCTTCACCTTATGCACAGTTTGCTCTGCAATAATATCTAATCAGTTTGCAAGTCACATTTAAAAAAAAAAAAAAAGAAAAAAGAGAGAAAGACAGTTTCATGCTTTCAGTCTCCACAGGGAATAAGAATTGTTTGAGTGCTGAAAAGAAAGCTGACAATACTATTTAGGAAATTAAGAGTTCTGAATATGGTTCTCAAACTGCTTTCAACATCTTTAATGTTTGAAAAAGTCAATATAGGCTAGACAGACAGAAAATAAAAAAAGCAAGCATAACCCTGGAGAATATAATAGAAAATAAGTGGTCAAAAAACAGCAGGGAGGAAAACAAAAGATGTTTTCATGAAGCAACACTGCTCAATCAGGGGAACAATGAGAGAGAAGCCAGGGACAACATACCGGGACAGGACACAGAACAGGGTACAAGAGGAAGCAAAGCACATTTATGTGGGAAGCTTTATGAAAAGAGAAGTTGCCATGACTGGGGAATCAATCAAAAGGTTGCGTGTCTATACAACAGAGCTTAAACATGCTTGGTCTGAACAGTGCTTTGCACACAAAATATAACACTGGATGTAAAACAGCCCAGGGAGGTGAACAGTGAAATGGGTCTTATTTGAAACTAAGAAAAGTTCAGCATATCAGAGATGTGCTCCAAACAAGAACAAGAGATTAATTTTGAGTAGGTATATTATTAGAAACATATGATGCAGATCAGTTACTTAGCAATGCAGAGAGACATGCAGCTCTTTTATTTAAGGTAGGCAACTGGCATGTGCTGTTCCTTTCTATAAGGCATTGCACACCATCAATATGAAATTTAGCATACAAGATAGCACCACAGAAGGTGATGAAACCCAAACATACTAAGTCCTATGCCCCAGTCTATTTGATTTAATGTACTAAATATGAAGGCATTCCTGTTACTCCACTTAATGATTTCATAGAATGAAATATCAGAATGAAGCTGTATATTTTAGGTTAGACCCTCAGCTGGCATAAATAGCTGTAGTCTCACTGAAACATGTAATTTTCAAGTATTTCCCCTTCCTCCCACCTTCTTTGGAAAGAATCATCTGAATTGCAGTTTGCGTGTTGAGTACCTCATTCAAAACATCCTGATCAACTTGGCCTAGAGATATGCTTTCTTTTTCTTTTAGCATGTTAATTATTCTGTTTTACAGATAACTTACTTCATCTGTAGCTGATTCTGAACATGGTCAGCCTTCTGTATTAAAAATCTTGTAACTCCTCTGCACGCACTGTGTGTAATGACTGAATGTTATAAAACAGTGTCTGCTTTGAAAATGACAAAGCAAACAGAACTGACTCATCCATCCCCTGATTTTCCTATTCAGTAAGATTAACTGTTTGAGTCAAAACTTCTTTATCTTTGTCAAAAGCTTGCAGTGACAAGGGTAATCACTGAAACACTCTAGAAATTATTATGTATTTATTATTGGTCCCTAAACCCAAATACACCACACTTCCAACCCACACATACATATCTGCTATCATTCTTGCTGGGCTGAGGCAACAGTGTGCCTTTGCATTATGGCAACTACATTGACTTTCTGTTATCAGGCAATAGTGACACACAAAGGCATAGTGGCTTTAAAGCAACAACAAAGTATCAGCAAAGAAGAACTGACCGTAGCTTCTGTGAAACTAATGACATTGTTGTGTCTCTCCAATCAGTTAATTTTGGACAGAGTTAGACTCTTTTCTTTTTTTCCCTCAGTACAATGGTTCATTGCCCCAGTTAGAAACAAAATGAGCCATGGAAATGGATGGATGACTCTTTTTACAGAAAGCTTCTAAGTTGGTTTGTATATGCGTTGTTAATACTAAGGACCCTAAGAAAAATTAGGGGGGAAAATAGAGTATTTCTATATGAAAAACATCAATTCATTATCAAGCAATTAGATTTGTAGCATACTCCCATTTCTCACTTTGGGAAATTTCCACTAATATTTCTATTATAATTATGATAAAGGTTAAAGGCACACTACAGTACTCAACTGTTAACAGTCCACAAACAATTTGTCTTCTCATGACAGACAGGAGAGGTTCTAATTACAATGAACATTTCAAGGAAAGATTGAATGTTTGCCAGACAATTCTCCATTGATTGCTTTTAAAGCATAGAACTGGACTGCTGAAGGGAAAATACAGATTCTTGGCTCCAGGTAATTAACTTTCATGCTGTTCTCTTCTTAAACCCTAATGAAGCTCCCTTGAAGTCTTCATTACCAAAGGGTATTTGTTAATAAAAAAGCAGAGAGCCAGACAAAGGTCCTATTTCTCTCTCCTTCTCCATAAATTTCTGTCTATTATACATTTTTCAGGACTCAGTAATGTCTTTGAAGTGAGTAACGATGGCCTGAAAAGTGCAAAAGGTGAGGGATACCTAATGAGAGGGCAAAGCAGAAATGTGGGAAAAGCTGGGACCTGAAGAGAGACTTAAAAGAGAGAATCCAGATGTTTGACAGAGAAAAGTGCTGAGGGGAAGGGAAGGCAAAGATATAGTGATATTTGGTGAAATGGTGTTACCATGAAGTTAAACTGATGAAGATAAAAAGCAAAATTTTAGGAAACGCAGCAATTCAGCAGCTTAATCTCAAGGAGATAAATTTCTCAGAGACAGTAAATAAACCAAGTCTAGATTTCATAAGGTAAGGAATAAAATTGCCTACTGACATTGGTTACAGTGCTTCCTTCCAGGAGGCATCTGCTCAGATATTTAAAGTGCTTAGTGTATCTGGCAGGGCTCTACACAACAGACTCCAACCCAAGGACAGTGAATCCCTTTGTTCCAGCCACAAATAAATAGTGTTGAGCCAGCTGAGATATATTGGCTACCTAAGGGAATGCAATCTCTTCTGTTGGCTGTAGTGAAGATAAAGTCTTTGGTTTGTGCCGGCTGGGTGCTGATATTTCAATGTATCCTAGCGCTATCCAACAAAACAACAGAGTACTTTAATACAAGCTTCCTGTGAAGTCATTGAAAAGCACATTCTGGATTACTCTTAATTCCCAAGACAAACATACAAGAATATGCATTTAAAAATGTCCACAATATTACAGGTGGAGACTTCATTGACCAGTACCTGAATGCTGGAGGAAAGTCAAGATGTGCAGTCTGTTTCCTCTTTCATTGTGCATTTGCCTGAATCCAAGGCAGGAGCCGCTAGGGGAAAAGAATAATATTTTTTTGTGATTTTTTTCATTTTTTTTAAATGTCAATATGACTTTTAAATATATTAATTGACATCCTTCCCTGTGTCTAAAACCTACATTAAAAACAGGAGCTAATCTCTATCCCTTCTTCATGCATTGGCAAGAGAATTTGGCACACGAAGTGCCTCAGCACCATTCATTACATAGCCTGTGCCTATGCAGGGAACTTCCCTGGAGTTTTCGAGTTTGTACCATTTCTGCTGGCTTCACACAGAAGTCATGGCCACATCACAATTCCAACCCCACGACCCTATTACAATTTTGGAAGAGCAGTTATCACGATATAATCAGATCATATACATTGTAAATAGCACATAGGAAAGCACATCCTGGCAATTTACAAAGGAATTCAGGCAGTCTTACTCACTAGTCACTATTCACAATAATTGAAATGATCTTTTTGGGACACTGAGCATCTGAAGAGATGAGAGTGGTTCCAAGTCCATGAATAATTTCTCATTTCCCCAAACAGAAAGTGTTGCTGCTGAAAGTATTTGAGGGGGTTTAGATTTAAAACAGAAAAAAAAAAAAAAAAAAGAAAAAAAAGAAAAAAAAGAAAATAAAAGGTGCAAAACCTGCTGTACTTTTGATGATCTAAAAATGGTTCTTACTCAAGTTATTTACTCAGTTTTTGGAAGCACACCTGAATTTTACAGAGTTAAGTGTCTTACATTTCCTGAAGTTCCACATACTATTGAGATAAAGCGAAGAATGCTATTAGTGATTTCCTTTGTAAAGCTTATGTCTCTGGTTTCTATAGCTTGCTGTACTAGTTAAGTCTCTCTAAAGATGGGATTTATCTTTCTAATTTCAGGATTACTTTTTTTCAGTTGATCTGTAGCTGTTCTTAATCAGTAGCTGCAAGAGATGTTCATTTACAAGAAAGGGTATTTTGGAGCAGGTAGGGACTAGTATAATCTCTTGCTTTTAAAAGTACTCATGAAAAATACAGTCAGAATGTTGCATTAAACAGATAGAAGCCAAAGCTCCATGAGACATAACAGCTGAAATGTGATACAGAAGTGCAAGGAAATCCAAACAATTAACAGTAGCATATACATTAAAAACATTTACACGAAGGTGTCAAACATGAGCAAATATCCTATTAATACTGGGAAGGAGTTTGCACTTAGATTTTTTTCAGTTCAGGAGTATTTGTAACATCTCATATATATTGTGAATTATCACAGAACTAGCCTTTGCATCCAAAGCCCATTATTACTTTGCACCACCTCATTTGGCAGAGGAAATTGAGTTCAGTTTAGAACTGCCTAACCACCAGAGATAAGCCAAAGTATCCATTCCAGATCTTTGACATTACAGATATCAGAGAAGAAACTGATCTTCTGATTGTAGCCTAAGAAGGAAAATGTTCAGTAGTTCCTTGTAAAACAGAATAGGAACAAATCACTGATTCACAAATAATTTTGGATCAGCCTGAAACTACATTTTTCAAAGTATTCACTTGAAGAAAAATACTTAAGTTTTACTTTTTTATTCACTTATCACTAGCTCCAAGATAATGCTACACAGTAATTTCATAATGCTGATCCCCTATGCCACAGGGCATCACAACTGCTTCTATATTCATTTGGTCTCTTTCTCCTCAATCTTTCACAAGTACACAAGACCTTGCTACTTAGACACTTTCATTAGACAGCTAATGAAAAAAATCCTCTCTAGCAGGAATGGCCTTTGCATTCCTGTACTTAAAGTCACAAGTCTTAATATCCTTCCTCACACTGCAGTCTACATGCAGACTGTTATGACCTTAGGGGTTCAGGTGCGAGAAAATGAACTAGTTTCACATGCATCCTGGTGGGACACATCAACAAGATTATGCAAGCTCATAGGAGACATGTTACCCTCATAATCACACTTCCCAGTGGATGCATCTATGCCAAAACTCATTGCAGCAGGGACAGTGACAAGAAAGTGTTCAGTCCTAGGAAGAGAGTAGAAAATGTTTTTGTCATGCTGTTCATAGATGGTGTGTGCCTTTCCTCACAAGTGTACTTTCATGGGCTATCTATATTTTAGGCCAAGGAATAATGGGAACGGTTGTCAATTTTCTAGTCCATTCTCTTCTATTATGGTCTTATGTCCACATCACCACTGGAGCAACTGAGTGTTTTCCAGTAGTTCATGAGTGATGTGACTGACATATGTCATGTGTTCATGGCCTCATCCCCTTTCCAGGGTTAGGAATATGTGCAGGAGAGTTTTGTTTCCTTTTGCCTTTTTAAAAATTTTGTTAGACATATACATAGACTGGTATATGTCATGTTAGTAAAAACAAGGTAAAACATGCAGTTTTGACTCAGCACAGAAGTTGCTTTAGTTTGTATTGGTCCTGGTTCTTGTGGGAGTTCAATCCACAATCTTAAACCATGTTCAAGAAAGTTTTTATGCTGCTTCATATCCTGCTGGAGTGACAGGTCACAGTAGTCACCTATAGGCCTACCATCAAATCCTTTCTTTTCTTGTAGTAGAGACATATGGCCTCTAGTTTATTTTACCATAGGAAAATATGGAGGGGAAACTGGCAGGAGAGAACTGGAATGAGAAAGGACCATGATCTTCCTATAACTTCAGCATTTGGCTACACTCAGCAAAATCAAACTGTTCATACTCTCCTGAACAGATCTTTATTTTTAAAGGTATTGTTACTGGTCTGGATCCTTCATTACAAAATAAGGATAAAATCCAGCCTTTTCCTAAGGGTTTATTATCAACACAAAAAACACGGTGAGATTTAAAAACAAAGGCAAATGAAGCTGACCCATTTTTAGATGTTAAAACAAAGCACCAGCACCCTCTATCAGGATATTTCAGACACTGGCAACAGAACAGTGATTTATTCTGAATAGAAAATATGCCTTCAGTAGATATTTAGTATGTACCGCAATCTTCGTAAGTCTGCTGTAATTAAAAGTTCTATTTCTGTCTTAAAATTGACATGAACTACTACCATCCAGAGCTCTGCTTTGCACAGATATTTTTCAGAGCTGTAGAGCAAATTGTTATGCAGTATCACTCAGATAAAGGCCTGCAATGAGAGAAGTGATAATGAAGACAGCAGCTGTTACTAAATTATAAAAACAAGACAGATTTGTTGGCAAACACTAACAATATGGGAAACTTTTTTGCAAGTTCAACACTTCTGCAAACAGTTCCTTTCTGGGTTCCCTCAATGGTTTGTGATGACGCCAGAAAAGTTGCTTCACAGGAGACTTATGACCTTACTAACACAACCTGCTGCTCCTCATACTGATCCCTTTCACAAGGGAGGTAATTAACATTCATCTTGGCCTCTTGCAACCTCACACAACCCCTTTTTATGGAAAGGACTAGAGCATACAGAAGAGGTTCAAAAAGACAATCTAGATGTTCAGCACACTCCCTTTCCTAATAGGTGCCACACAGTCAGCAGCAGAACATATTTCTCTATTGTGTCTCACCAAAATCCACAGCCACTAGAGAAGCAAACCTTCCTCAGTACAGTGTTTTATGAGTTCCTTGCACCTAAACAATTGAATAACATCACCTTCCAGCCAGTACAGCACCATGCCAGGTTTCAAAAGGAAATCTAGCAAGCATATATTTCACAGCCATCCCTCCAGCTTATGGTAACTACTCTAATGCCACTGGCTTCCTCAGTGCATTGACAATTTGTACAACTGGACAGATACAACACCCTCTGGATATGTTCACTTTATTTTTAACAAAGACTTTGCATAGTTGGAGAATTTCCATCTGAATATTATCAACTCATGTTTTTCCCAATGCACTAAATGAAAGAGCATAGTATATCACAATTACTCATCCATGAGGATTACCAATCACTTCAGCCTTCTCATGTGTGTGCAGATATACAACATGGATTTTGAAAACCATTTTATTTACTTCTTTTTCCCCTCTCAAGTCTCCCCAGTAGGCAACCAAGTACGTCTTTCTCTCCTGAAAGGAGCCTCAAGAGCAGCCTATTTTTCTTTTACTGTTATCATCATTAAATGGACATTTCTCAAAACTCTGCTTGGTGTCATGCAGGTTCAAGAAACCTTGCTGAAAAAAATTGCAGTTGAATCTTCAGTGAAGCACTGGGGGCAAGGTTACCAGGAAGGCAGAGTGTTGCAGTATGCTTTGAGTAAAGAGGCCAGAAAAAACTCACCCCAAAAGATTTTATTACTGTTGCATCTCATCTCAGTTGAGACTCAGTAAAAAAGCAACACAAAGGAGATATGGAAAACTTTGTCTTGTGTGTTTTCAAATATGCAGGTTGATATAGGATGCAAGGTCCATGAAACATCTATTCTGCACTGAAGCATGTAAACCAAAGTTTTGTCCCACACAAATAAAGTCATACTTCCTTGAAGTTTCTAGCCCAAAAGAGAGGGAAAATTTACATGTCTACCTAGAAGAACAAGTTTTTAATTAAGAAAAGTTGTCAATCTCTTTGGAGAAGAATTAAACAATGAATTTTGGAAGTAGAGTTTTAATCTATTCTCAATTCTAAAGATATTTCATAGGGGAGGTTGCTGTAACAGCTATCATTATTACCTATGAGTGTTCATTGCCTTCCTGCAGTATTTTTGAAGGCTTTCATATGCAAACTAGTACTGCAAGGAAACAATTCACTTTGCCTCAGTTGCTTTGTGATAACTTCCCAAATGTATGCTACCACCTCACTGCCTCATGTTAAAGGGAGCTTAGCCCTTTCTCATTAAGGGAACTTAAAGCTTCCATGGCACACTAAACAACACAAACACAGGTTCCGCAAAGCATGGTAACGCTTTTCTCTCACAATCTCTAGCCTCTGAAACCACTTGCTAAAGCAACTCAGACTTCTGATGCATATACTGAACCTCAAAAAGGATGAAAGTATATGGTGCTGTAGTAATGGCACTGGTTTGAGAGACATCTGCCTATCTTGGAACAATAGATTCATTGGTAAGACTTAGTGGACTCTTCTGTATAAAATCACAGGGGAAAAAAAAAAAAAAAGAAAATAATAATCCAAGACAGATCACAGATTCAAATGTCAGTCACATCAATGAAGAAGATATGTGCACTATTAAATTTCTTCACAGAGATTACAAAGAACAGATACTAAAAGGTAGAAATAGACTTTGCATGTTACAGTGTACAGCATAGTTATCCTCCTCCATCATAATCAAAAAAGACAGTGTTACTGAAGAAGTTGTTCTCTTGTATGTCAGATGTTATATCAAGTGGCATTTCTCGAACAAGAAGTTGTTTTTCAGAAAAAAACCTAGAAAAAGTAGTTTTGTAAACAAAAGAGAGAAGTGCAGAACAGGTAAGGACAGACAATGCATTTAAACACAGCAAGCATAAAAATGTAGAAGACAAAAAAAGAAACTTTCTCAGCTCTCCTCAAGCTGGTAGTAGGGCTACGTTGACCAGGGGGAAATGTATCAGTCAATACTGACATAATGTTCCATTTTTTCAAATATTAGCTAAAATACATTTTAAATATACAATTTCAAAATGATCATACTCAATAAACAGATGGTTATCTGGAGTTTGACAACATGGAAATGAACTCTGCCTCTGCTAAAACTTTTGATATAAAACACAAGCTTAGTAATTTTCTTCCATGACAACTTCATTTAGCAGTATCTTCCTATCCAAAACAAAGTCAGGCAAGTCAAAATTAGCACTGTATACATTGTAAGCTTTTCCACCACATCGACTTTAATCAATACAGAGTCCACACCATCTAAGCACAGTCTGTATCCAAACAGCTCCAATGGAAAGATTGTTTCTTCTGGGTATATAATGCAAACTTGCCCAGCCATGTACTTGCCTGATGGAATCCATTTAATTTTTTTGTGAAGGCAACTTTTTTACTAATAATCACAAAGGTCAACTGCCTGCCATCACTGACATTCATTCAGTCCTGACAAAGTTAAGAAGATCCATTCAGTCTCATCAAAAGAGTAGTGAAGGACACTAGGATCTGATCCTCCAAACAGGGGCAATGTACAGAGATCAGACTAAGTAAATGCATGTTTTTATAAATGTCTTACCCAAGTAAAGCACAAAGAAGTTGAGCAGCTGAAGCAACAGTCTAAAAAGTAAAGATGAAAAATTCTAGTCTTGGTTCTTCTACAGACACTGTGTGAATTGAGATTTGCTCCATGAACATGTTGCAAATCATTTTCCCCAAAAGTAACATGAAGAGTGATGAGACATTCAGTGCTGGCTTCACAGGGGAGATAAAGACATTTGGATATCAGGGTCCCCAAAACTGTAATCAGATCCAACTCTCATGATCATCCAACACTCAGCTGATATCAATGGAACTTTTGATGAAGATCTTCACAACTATAACTGCAACAAATAGATATTAAATTAGTGAAAGCTTTGTAAGTGCTTAATTTCTGGGATAAGTGCTATATGAATGCAAACGATGACTGCCACAGAATATCCATCCTGAAAGAACAATGACATTTCTGAAGCTGTTATGGAAGCTGAGATGAATAATAGACATTTCATAATTTACTGTAAAATACTCATTTATCTTTAAAATACAGCAACAATAAAATGCAATGGGGAAAAAAAAGAGAGAGAGAGAAAAAAGTACACCATATTTTCCTGTGAATGGGAGAAAACAGTTGGAAACCAAAATAGTCCCAACCAAATCAGCCAGCAACTGGATGTGGCAACTGAACTGGTTATTTGATAAAATAATCAGTGCTGATAATAGGGTAGTATTTTTAAAAAGCACAGCTGTGAGCAGTTAAAAGAAGAATTTAAAATAATTACACAAATATTGTTGAGACAGCTATAGCTGCATCTATTGCAGGAATTTCACTCAGTCTTTCATTCAGTCCTTCACTCAGTCCTTCAGGGAACTGCAAGGTGGTTTGTCACTAGTGGTAACCTTAGCAAAACACCTCAGGGAATCTGACTGATGGTGACTTGCCTTTGAGGAAGGCATGATCTCCTGCCTCTGAGCTTACCCTAAGCTGGAATACCCTGGCACAAATACAAGCAAGATCTTGTGTTTTGTGAGACTGCTGTTTCTCCCCTTCAGCTTCCAGTTCAGACCCGACACAAAGGCTTCACCTCCCCAGGCACCATCCTCCTCGAAGGCAGCAAGCTGACTCCATGTCTGAGGGCAGGCAGCCCGTCTCTCACCAAGTATTAAGGGTTGTGACAGGAAGCAGGTCTTTTCTAGCACTGGGTAGCATTAAACTTCACAAACCCCAAGCCTGGGAGATTTCTGACAGCTAACAAGTTGTTTTGTCATTTTTGTGAGAAGCGGAGTTTCCTGGCTGTAGCTGAACTGTGCTCCCAAAACACTTTCTCCCTCACTGCAGGCACTGAAATCAGCTGTGCCAGCTGCCCATCCATCTGCTCAGAGTGGATTTCAAGGCGCTTTTCTTTCTGTGGGAGCCTTTGGCAGTGGTGGGGATTTATTTGGTTACCTCAGAGATTTCTTGAATGCCTGTGAGAACCATGTTCTGGAGGGAGCAAGTGAAAGACACATTTCTCCCCCTCAAAAGGTCTATGAATAACCAAGTTCTCTGTTCAGCCAGAGAAAAGTGTTATTTTAGGCATTTTGAACTGAAACAGAGCAATGGAGGTGCTACCAGGGGCTCATGTGGACAGCACTGCTGCCCCACTACCATCCAGGCAGGAGTGGGGCCATGCTCCCCACCCCAGCAGCTGTGAGGGCAGCCCACACCTCACTGCCTCCTTCTGCTGGAGGGAGCAGTTTATGGCTTCAGCCTGAAAGTGTCTGCCATCCCCCAAGAGGCAGCCTGTCCTGTCCAGTCCCATCCTCCTCCCAGAGACCACTGTCCTGTTGAAGCCTATTCATCCCTCCTGCTCTTCAGGGCACTGCTTCCACCCTCCCGGCTGCCACACAAGCACTGAGATCCACTGAAAATGAAGCTGTGACAAGCTCTCAACAGATAAAAGCCCTGGGGTGGCCTGTGCAGATATATTTATAACCCCTCAGGGTTGTCCTTGCCCCATTCTCCAGATACTTAAACAGGGACATAAGCCCTCACTGCTGTGTGTGCCCCAGCCTTGTGACATGCTGTGCTTCTGCTCGTTCCTGCAGGTAACTCTGGCCCCAGTCCTTTCACTCAGGCTCTGCTTCAAAGGCCACTGCTGGTGTGCAGAGGGTGGCAGTTATTTCTCATAAATAAAAGTGTGCATTAGTTCTTGCTACAGTGCCCTCGTGTGTTTCCACTCAGAGCTAACTTGCTAACAGTTTCCCTTGCGCAGTTTCTCTGTTTTTTGATGGCTGTGAGCATGTCAAAATCCTGCTCCAACCCCTCAAACACACACACACACACACACACACACACACGTATATATGCTGCTCCCAACATCAGCTCATTTGGAAATAAGTCTGGATTCTATGCATCACAGATCGAACGAGTCTCTTTAATCTGCAGACTGAATTTTGCCCCATGAGCTGTCAACACAGCTGCCATCCTCTGGGATAAGGCAGATGACAGTGCTGCAGTGGCAGTGGAGCGGGGAGCCAAGTGTTGCCAGCTGCAGGGATGCTACAGCCACAGCCACAGCCCCAGAGGACACTTGCTGCACATCCACTCTGCCTTCAGAAAACCCTACAAAACTTCCTTCTGTCATACTGCCTTCCCAGCATAACAAGGATGACATTCACCCTGTGGTATCCCGAGGGTGTTAACCACCTCAAAAAAAACACTCACTGAAGTAAATGAATGCCCAGAAAAAATAAACAGATCCCCCAAAGTACTGTATAAGAGACCCCAACACTGCTGTAGTTCAAGACTGGGATTTTTAACCTTTAAAAAGTCCAGAGAGTTTATGAAGTCCAGTTGGTGTGCTATAGCAGATACTGGACTCTATATAAAATTTATTCATATAATGCAATAACAAGTTTCATGGAGTCTGAAAGACACACTGCTTTAAATATTATGATCTGAGAGAGCAAGCAACTCTGCAGGTTGCAGAGTTTATTCTCACTATATGAAAAGTGTTCACGCAACTACTCTGAAAACCAGTGGGGTTACTTTTCCCTCCTCTAGCACCCAGCACATTGTCAGTGTAAGGTTAAGTCCCAAGGCTTTTCATTGAATATTTATTCTGTAAGAGTGTCTGACAATCATAAGTGAATGCTGGCTCCTGTGGTTATGGACATAATACAGTGATGGGACTCTTGCTTTAGGAAAAGGGGCAAGAATTTGGTATTCCTCTCCAAGCTCATTTTAAGACAGCATTTTCCATCTGGGATAATTTTCATCAGTCTGTCTTTTCCCTCCATTTTCCCATTAGAAGGAACTGGGAATGAACAAGAAATTTGTTTAATCGTCTTCTATGAGATCAGCTGAATTCTAATGCTGTTTGATTACAGCTAGTCACAAAAATGTCAAGTGCATTTCCATTTAGAGTACTTGCTTAAACAGCCGTGCAAATGCGGACCACCCAAAAATCAGCATACATCACAAGAGATCTGAGCTTCCTTATGGTGTATACTTGTTTCAATCCACTCTCTTGCTCTTTAAAATTATGCATTTTCACAGTACATCATTTCCCTAAATGAGGATGATACATCACTGCTGCAGATTGACTCATGAGGCCCATTAATAAAGGCCAGGGGTTTTCGGCAGCTTTTCTCATTGGGAAGGTGTTATCCTACCATCTAAATCTGTAATGAATATGATGCTCTTAGCCTATGCCCAGCCCGCTGTTTCAGCTCCCCTTGTCAATTTGGTTGGAGGTTTTCATTGCACAGGCAGTGGCAACATGTTAGAGAATAAATAATGTATTGTTTCTTTCCCTAAGTAAGTAGCTATTCATTTCAAATGCAGCAAAATGCTTACAGTGAAATTGTTACCTTGTCATATGGGATTCTCCTCTTATAAAATATCTCTGCCCTTAGTTTCAAACCTGTTATATAATTTCTAGTACTACATGATGCAATATCGGTATTAGACAAGAAATACTAGTATTCAGAAGGTCTCTGATTTTATGTTTGTAGTTTTCCCACATTCTTTTACTTTACAAAGTAAGTAATGCTGCTCAAAAAATTGGACAGGATACTACATTAAGATATGCAAAAAAACCCCTAAAATCTGCGTTTGATTAAATGTTGCCTATAAAAATGCTTTGGGGTGTCATTTTTCCAATGGAAAAAAAAACCCCTGAAGCTTACGATGAAATTCTGATGAAAAGAAAAATGTTTTGCTTAAAAATCTAGGGATTGTAATATTTTTTACAGGAACAAAATATTTCTGACACAGCCTGGAAGAGTAATATGATAGATATTAATTATCTGATTGGGACTGAGAATTTCAGAAGTCCCTATAAGGATCAAGAAATCCTATAGACACTCTCTGAGTATTGGGCACCTGATTCCCTGATTGTTTAAATGGAATTAGTAAATGTTAAGTATACTCACCTGAGTGATCAGGCTTTCACAACAAAAGATTTTGCAGAGGAAACAAAATTATTATCTTTCATCATCTCCTTTAATTATTAGTTTTTGTGGTCTTCCATTTTTCAGTTTCAGTCTTTCTATTACAGAGAATGGTATATAAGAAATTATCTCTGCTTTGGAGCCTAGAAAGGCTTTCTACACAAAGCTTCACTAAATTTTGCAGAGGTAGAGTTTCACAACACTCTGCACTTTATTGTCAGCTGAAAACTGCTGTAGGAATGGTATTTCACATGATGGTACTTCCACTTCCTCTTCTGGTCAAAATTAGGAAGTGCACAGATATTTTCCCATCCTTTCAAGCTTAAAACAGCACTTCTGAATCCCCAAATAATTCAGCAGTCTTGAGCTGTGTTCATTGACCACAGGCTCTTCAGCATGTTTTGTGCAAACTAATTGTTGTTAGTACATGAAGTATAAATGAACTACTGGACCTACACAGCATACCTCTTCTCCTACATAATAGACCTCCAAGGAATACACTGTCCAAATATAAAACTGGAGAGATATTTGGAAACATCACTTCCCCATTTATTTGACTCAGTATAAAGAGTTGCATCTCAAACCTAATCTGAACAGGTTTAGCCTCCTGTTAAGGCCAGCTGAATTTTAAGTAGTTTAGCAGTTTTAAATGCAGTTGCTTTATTTATAACTGAGAGGTAGTAAATAGGAACAATGTAGAGCCATGAGCTTGGGAGCAAGTTTTGTTGTTTGTTTGGGGTTTTTTAAAGTAAACTCTAAAATAACAAGAGAATAAAAGACAAACATACTAAGAGACTCCTTACAGGTACACAACTTTACTACAACAGGAGTAACAAAGCATTAGGTTCTCTTTTGTACACTGAATCCATAGAATCAATTAAAACAGCTAATTCAGAGTAACATTGTCCAGATGTTTTGAAAAAGCCCAAAACCCTATGATTTACCTAGTTAACAGATACACTTTCTAGGTCTAGATAAGGTTCTCTCGACTTACTCTCACAATTCCCTGTAGTCTTCTAAAATTTCAGATCTAGCCTTGTCTGATGAAGTTCAAATTAATAACAGTGTCCTGAAGACACAAGAGGTTTGACCAACTTTGCAAAAGGCCAGTCTAATAAATGGAAGGTGCTAGGTCAGTCAGACCTGCTAACCACATTACTGTGCACACCTGCAGGCTATATTGGACCCAGGAGAGGAGTAACCAGATAATTAGGTAGACTGACATTTTACTGCAGGTTGAAGTAATTAGTGAACTGGCAAAACCGGGGAATGACTTTCTAAAGCTTACATTGTTACATATATTGCCTAGGGTTTAAAATTAATAGCATAAAGGAGGAAACTTGATACCCTCTGATGCAGTCAAGAATACCAGATACAGACAGGACCAATCTGTAACATTTCACTCCAGCTCTGAAATTTTTAAAATGTGTAAGGGCCAGAGTTGATGTCCTGGTTTGAACTTGCATACAAAAGTGTGTCAAAAATGTTCACAGCAACCAACAAAATAAGACTTTAACACATTTTCCAATATTTAATATATAGTAATGCATTATGGTATCTACCAGTGCATCACCTGAACTCTTAAGACAAAAACACACCTTTACAGCCTTTACTCTGTTTGCTCCACATTTCATTCTATGCACTTTATCCATGCAGAAGAGGGAAAACAGGACAAAATACCAATTTGATCTTTATCATTATACCTCCTGGCCCTTCTCCATAATGTTTTACAACCATGAATCAGCCACAAGTGGTGAGCATATTTCCCATCTGCTGGGGCTAAATGTGCTGCGATCAGTACCAGCAAGGAGAGACAGAGAAACACCGAGACTCTGTCCAACTAGATTAAATCTGGAAAGCTATGGTATTCAAGCAAGGTATCGAGTCTGAGGAAATCACCAGCATTTCATGCTGCAGTACCACAGTCAGGAGTTGAACTATGGCACATTGGCACCAAGTCTGAAACTTGTCTCTTTAACTTCAATCAAATATCCAGACATTTAAAAAAAAAAAAAAAAAGGAAATGCAAAAAAGTGGAGAAAAGCAGACTGTATAAAAAATGATTAGTTGCCCCTTCATAGAAATTGTGTTTGCTAAACACCACTGCACTTATCTTCACATAAAACTCTCTTTGTGTAATTTGGATAAAATACAATTGCCTCAAAGTACAATATATTGTTATAAAGCCTCTCTCTTTATTAGAGAGGCTGAAGTACAGAAAACAACTCTTCTCCTGGTTAAATTACTGCCCAGAATTGATCAAACTCAGCATAGATGGATGGATGTGGAGGTTTTCTCCTTTTAGCACTTTATTTCATTTTACTTTAAACTCCTTAGGTATAAGCTACTATCCTGTACTCATGACCAAAATACTGAGTCAGGAAGTACCACAAGTACCTCAAAAGAGCAACTCATTTTCTGTAACTTTTCTATGCTTGTGGCTGTGTAAAGAGTCTGAAAGCCCACCTTCATATGAAGGACACCTGCCTGGAAGGAGAAAGAGAGAGCAAGACCCCCTGTCATGCAATCGGTTACCCTCGATTTGTAATGCAAAGATCTGTAATAAGAGCCATCTGTCTTGCACAAAGCCTCTCTACACTGAACACTTTTACCAGGGCCCCCAAACTACAACCAACTGAGACTTATCCCAAGGCAGTTTGCAGATGAGAAGAAAAGACTTGGATTAAAGAGGCACTTCCCAGGGATGCCTGCTGAATCGTTTTAGGAAACTGGCCAAAGCACTGAAGTCATTACTCACCTAAGACAAAATCAGCCCAGCTAACAGATAATTTTCAAGAACCAAGGCTTACTACCCAAGCTACGTCCATTCCTCTTCTGCATCAGAGTCATTATACTCACACCATCATATTCTGCAGTAACAGAAGGAATCCCTCTGTGGCAGTGTGCATTAAGTAACCATGCTTTCAGGTATATACCTGTCATAGCAAAATGTCACAGTTCCCAAGATTCTACACTTAAAACACAATAATGAAAAGGAACAAGAACGGAATTTTGCTTTTTTATATTATCCCCTTTAAGTGTCCTTACAAGAAGAAGTCTTTCGTAAGACTGGTCAATGCTATATGTTTTCCTCTAAAGAAAATGCGGCATCTTAAAATGGCTTAGATTAGATGCAGAAAAACAAAGTAAATTTTTCACTTCAGCTGTGTGATCGAAATCTACACTAGCTCAAGATTCTACCCACTAATCCTAAAATATTCATCAAACTCTTATTAGATAATCTAAGATATTACACAGGTTTGATAGGAAAGAAAAAAGAAAAGGAAAGGTGTATTGTAGCAAGATGGGAGCAGCCTTTTTTCCCAGGCAATTAGCAACATGATAAGGGGACATAGTCTAAAGATGTGCCAGAGGATACTCAGGTTGGACATCAGGCAGAAGTTTTTTCACAGAAAGGGTAGTTAAGCATTGGAACAGGCTGCCAGGGTAGAGTCACCATCCCCAGAAGTGTTTAAGAAATGACTGGACATGGCATAGTGCTATGCTTTAATTGTCATGGTGGTGTTTGTTAAAAGGCTGGACTGGATGACCTTGGAGTTTCAGCCTTAATGATTACATGTTTCTACGATTCTGTGATGAATACAGGACAGGAGCAGTGCTAGGTTACGTTTTGGTCACAAGTGAAACTCTGGCAAGTTTACATAATCACATGGGACATGCTGTCTGTGCCACATGCTGTGTTGCACTCCATCTCACCCTCCACTTAGCTAGCACAACATGTGATGTTGCCTTCAGTGCACTAAGGTGATATTTATAGGCAGCTCTTTGGCAACATCTGTAGAGAAGCCTTCTACAGTCAGCAACAGCTTGGAAGAAACTTCAGGAACACCCCTTACACCACAACTGGAATGGCATTTGTGTACTGGTATTGCAAGGGTTGTTTGTCCCTCTTCTGTGTGTGTATCAAACTCCTAAATGTCTTGTGAGCAAACTGCACTAAGAGGCAGCATAGGCTGGAGCCTGGCAGTGGTCCCACAAAGCAAGAATACAGCTGCTTATGTTTCCTGAAGTGAAAAACTTGTTTCCTATTGTTTCCAGAGCAGTGGGATATGCCTCCAAAAGCACTGAAGGAGCCATAGCTTTCTGCAGCTGGTGCTATTGCTAGTTATCATCTGTAATAACAAAGATGTCAGCGTTTAAACTCATGCTGCGACAGCACTAAGGACTGGTGACAGAGAGTTACAAAAAAATACAGGGCAAATTTCTAGGACGCATTGGCAGTGCTCACTTTGTTAAACCAGTTTGGTAAGGAAGATGATGACTTTATGTGTGCCACTGCATCTGAAGAGACCAGAAGACTGCTGTGTTCATGAGCCTACATATTCCTGGAAAGAAGGCAAATCTGTTATTGGGGGTGACTGGCCCATCTTCTGGTGGTAAGGAACAAAGAAACTGTGGTAGAGTAAAAAGGATGCACAGGGATGATTAGAGCAGAGGGTCAGTGAAATGGTGGCCAACCATGCCAGTCCTTATGTAGAACAGTGCGATTCTGATTCACATCACATACATCAGTAAAAGCATTTCTTCACAGTAGCCAAGTGAAGCTGTGCCAAGGGTGCCCTGATGCCATTGCTGCAGGAGGCACACTCAAAGCACAGGCAGGAAGAGCAATCTGTGCAAGTCTGGCCAGAAGGCCTGCCAAGCTGGTAAATGACAGAGGATTGCTATTTTTATCTGAGACATACAGTTCAGTATTTCAAGCCCTAATGCACAAGCTGAGAATCAGTGAGTGATTGAGGATGTCTTGAGACTGGAACTGGGGAAAGAAAGGAGCGAGGGAATGACAACTGCCTGGATGTACTTTATGGCACAAATTCAATTCAAGATAAAAACTGACCAGCTGAAAATTGTTCAACATTTCAAACGACTGGAGGTTCAGTGCAAAGCGTGACCAACATGATCTAGTTTCCTCTTTGGTAGTTTGTCAAGAAAAGACTCTCAACTAAATTAAAAATAATCTGAGGTCCCAAAGCAGGCTTCCTAATGTGACAGCCTAGTTATATTCTGCATTATGACCATCTTCTTCAGCGCTAGCTGTAACCCGAGATTAGTTCAGTCTTGTGCTGTTCAGCTACTTGGTACCCAGGGCTGAGCCCTGCTAAGATCCACTGCATAACCCACCTTTACTGTAAGAAGTTGTTGAGCTGTTGCTATTGCATTCACATATAGGTAAGAAAGCACATGTTGGTTGCAAGAGTAACTCAAATGAAAACTACCAGCATTAAAAAATATAAAACCCTGAGGAAAAAGAAAAGAAGTCAGAAGGTAGCAACTCAACACATGAGAGGATGAGCCACTATATTACCCATGCTGTTAATTTGTTAATCTGAGCTGTGGATTGGAGTCCATTATGCTTATGGTTATGAGACTTTATATGGAACAAAAGCATCACCTTAACTATGTGTTTTACATCCTTTTATGTAGGAGAAAAAATCCCAATCACTTCTATATTTTATGATGTCTATAGATAATAATATATATCTATCCCTTTATCACACCCAGGTAAACCCAGGAACTGACACAAAATTGACACACAGGGATTCAGGACAAGTAAATACAGCTGATTGCAAATCATTATAGTTCCTGAAGAATAGCTGATCATTGACATTTGGCTTCAGGCTATTCTGTGATTTTCACAAAATATTTTTGCACCACATTTTATCAAATTCATGTGTTCATGATACCATAAACTCAAGCAAATGTAAATATAGCGTGACCTTTTATTTCCAAGCCACAAATGACAGTGATTAAGTTTTGTCATAGTCTGCCTGTAAGTCATAGATAATTATATACTATATTTGTATGGAAACTGGTCCATAAATCTTTAAATATAACACTTTAACCAAGTTTCAAGGAATGAACAGCTAGACAGAAATGCAATGATATATAGAATGGGAGCATAAAAATTGAAGCCTTACATTTATACAGTAATTTTTTTCAATTTTATATTTATGTCCTCTACTATATTTTTTGTGATATATATCATTTACTTTGGTACTAAGTTTCCTTCTTAAGTATACCTATATACAGAGGACATCCACATCTACAAGTATGGCAAGTCTCGATTGATTTGTTGATACAAAAGACATGATGATTTTCTTAAACACCTTATAAATGTGAAGTGAGCACTTCAGGGTGTAGCATCTCAAGCTCTGGCATTTCACAGAGGTTAAGATCACACAGGCCTGATGGTCTTCTGTCAGTAACAGCCTTAGAGGCTCTGCTAGGATGCAGAATTTGTCCATGAGCCCAGTTCTGACTCCAGTCACCCGAGCATGACTGAATTATATTTCACAGAAGGCATTTGGGCAAAATTCATTTCAGCCAAATTTTGACACTTCAAGAGGCACATCTGAGGTGTGACTCACCTCATTCAAGGATAATCTGTTATGTGAATCACAGGCTGGAAATGTGCATTTCTGCCCATTGACTATAAAGGCAATTAATTAGAGGGAGTATGTTTGTTATTTAGATAGGTAAAGTTGTGAGAGACATATTGCACCTTGAACCTTCACCTAAAACACCAAGGAAAAAGAATGTCTCATTTATGAAGTCAGTAGACTATTCCTTTAGCAGATTGTGCCACTCTCACTGCAAGAGATAGGTGCTGTCTTTCAATCCCACTAGTTCATCTGCAATTTCCAGCTTATTAAGAATTTTTTCTGGCAAATGGAACACCAATAATTTTCACAAGGAAAATGCTTTTATATCTGTCAATCTTATCATCAGTCTATCTTCTATTCCATCTTTCACTCAATTTAGATGTTGATTTTATATTTACCTATGTAAATGAAGTTTCCTTGGAAAACACACATTGACTATGAACTCATGTGCTCCAAAGTGTAGTTATCCAGCTGAAAATTTGGCAGCCAGGCTTCTTTCTCCCACTGAAAGTTATTGTTATTGCTTACAAATTGCAGGAGGGGCTTCTGCAGCAGAAGTGTATGAATATGATGCAATAGGGAGAAAACTGCATTACCAGCAAATTAGTCAGCTTTAAAATAGAAACAAAACTTCATTTTAGATGTCAACCAGTACTTCTATGTTTGATTGTAAAATAGTATAGTAAATATTTTTGCCAGTTTATTGAGCTAGGAAAAAAAAAAGAAAAAAGATTGATTTTGAAAAGCTAGATTTTGCAGGAAGTTGTCTTATTACCCTCTGCAATTACAATAGTGTGAAACATGAAACAGTAACTTGTGTTTTTTGCTCTGAGCTTACTGGCATAATACACACTTCACTGAGGAAAGCAAAGTGAAAAGAGATATTCTCTTCCTATTCTAAAAACAAATATAAAATTGACTATGACAAGTGTCTTCCTTGCAGAAGTTTGATAATAGGAATAAGAAAGTAAATACAGAGCACAATATCAGAAAATAATACAAACCTTCACCTAAAACACTAGTGGTTCTGTTAAAATTTTTAATTAAAAAATAATACAAACTCACAACTCCTTAAAAAAAAGAATTCCTTATTTCATTATTCATGAGAATTTCAAACCAAAACTCATTTTCCTGATCCATAAATTTCAGTAGACTTTGGATCAGGTAATAAAATAAGACCAAAAGAGATGAGAAGGAAATCTGTGAATCATCTGTTCAATTCAACTATGAAATAGTTACCCAAAATATTCTGACAAAGCCTATTAGCTGATATCTTAGTTTGAGGGAAAAAACAAAATGTTTACCAAAAAGCAGAGGAAAGGATTCCTCCACAACAATCACGTCACTCTTTATTAAATTTGAGAAAAGGAACTTTACTTAGAAAATGGATTAAGAAGGATAACTGTTCTTAACTACTATGTATATATACACAGATATATGTGGATATAGATATAACTGTAAACAGACCAGAGCAAACTACTCCCCCAGCACCAAAGGTAAAAAACAAAAGAGAATAACCCACAAAACCGTAGATTCCTCCTGGAGCAGTTATATTTATGGACAGTGTCAGTGTCCCACCTCAGCTGGCTGCAAGATGAATTCTCAGTCTTTTTCCCAGTGAGGCAGAGATGAGCGGGGAGCACTCACATGAACTCTCTCTCTCTCTTTGTCCTTTGTCCCAAACAAAGAAGGAATAAAGCTGCGAGTGGAGAAATGGTGATAGTTCCCAGGAATCTCCTTGCAGTCCAAATCAATCCCCAGTAAGAGGGGGAAAAATAGGTCTGCAGTGTACTGAAGCAGCTGTGTCTCTCCTCTCTTCTCTCTCTCTCCAAAGCTCAGGATGCCCAGAGATGGAGGGGAAAAAAGCAAAGAGCAGAGCCAGAAAAAGAGCTCTCACCAGCAAGCAGTGGCTCTTTTTTCTGCAGCTGCCCAAAGAAAAACCCAAAAAAAGTCAAAGCAGCACACAGGGAACAAAGAAAGAAAAACCTCTCCCCATCCCCAGGTGCTGGGGTTCTGTTTTCTCACCTCCACCCAACCATTAAACTTGAATCTAAAAGTCATCAGCCATCTTTTGTCCTCACTCCTAGGACTCCAAGTCTAAACCTTTTGTGTTGGTATGGTGAGAAAACTTCTCTGAGGTGGCTTCTCCCAACACCACCTTCCTGTATTTGAACCTTTAACATCTGAGAACATTCAACATTATTAAAAGATTTGGTTTATTTAGGCAAAGCTCATAAAATGTGTTTAAATTTTGATACCTGAACTAACAGCCACTTCCAAACTTTTTCCAAGGTCAGTCATCCATAAAAATTGTTCCATATGAAAATTTCTGTTGAAAATATTACTGATTATTATGCTTTTGTCTTACTTCAAATGGATCTGAAATCACTGCATATAACACAAATAATTCGCCATTCAGGTTTAGATGTTCAGAACAGATGTCTGTCTCTGCTGAACCAAACCATTTCACCAGCTAGTATGACCAGTATCTTCAAATTAGTTCAGACTTGGATCTAAACTTAACAGTTAATTTCTCTTTCTGTCATATGAAAAAGCAAACGTTGCTCATGGGAGCTTGTGAGTATGAATAATTTTGAATGTTATCTCTGATTTCACAAAACAGACCAGCATAACATTGGTTAAGTCATAAACATGCATTAATTTTTTTCTAATGTCTTGCTAGAAACTGACTTTGAAAAGGAAAATATTTTTGACAGAGATTAAGGAAGTGAATTTTGCTTCACTTTTAAGGCAAGATTGTTCTATTTCACTGTAAAAGAAGTAGTACTGCAATATGAGAAGTTGTTAAGTTTTCCAGGAAAACAAACAAACAAACAAACAACAAACAGCATAAGAGGCAAATTATCTTCACGCATTGTGTCCTGGTTTCAGCTGGGATAGAGCTAATTTTATTCCTAGTAGCTGGTACAGAGTTGCACTTTGGATTTAATATGAGCAGAACGGTGGTGATAGACCAATGTTTTAGTTATTGCATCAGCAGTGCTTACCCTAAATCCAGGACTTTTCAGTTTCCCATGCTCTGACAGTGAGGAGATGCACAAGAAGCTGGGAGGGAGCGTGGCCAGGACAGATGATCCCAACTGCCCAAAGGGATAGTCCATATCATAGCACATCATGCTCCATACATAAACAGAGGAGCTGGCTAGGAGCTGCCAATCACTGCGCAGGGATGGGATGGGCATTGGTCAACACAGGGTCAGTAATTGCATTGTGCAATACTTGTTTTTCTTGTGTTTTACTCCTCTCTTTCTTCTTCATTACTATTATTATTACTGTATTTTACTTCATTTCAATTATTAAACTGTTCTTACCTCAATTCATGGGTTTACCTCTTTCTGATTCTCCTCTCCACCCACTGGGGGCAGGAGGGAGGTAGTGAGGTAGTGCTGTGTGCTACTTAGTTGCCAGCTGTGGTTAAACCACCAGTTGTTTAGAGGCAGGCTATGCACGTGTACCTGCATTTTCTCTTGAGAAATGACAATTGCATGAAATGGCATTAATATTTCTTATTAATCAGACAGACACATGTATGACTGCAGGCAGGTACAGTCTCATCCTTAGTGTTTTTGCAACTAAGGGAAATTTTTAAATAATGCTGTTCCTTCATTTAGCAAGATTTGTTACAGAGATTCTTTGACAAGGAAGACTTTTAGCCAAATGAGACTGTTTTGCCTGGGAAAACAAGGATCTCATAATCTTGAATCCTTTGAAATTGAGTTTGCTTTGTAGCAGCCTATCATGGAAAGCTAAACACAAAATGTTCGAGAGCATGATATAAAAATGGGGAAAATTAAGTTTGGTATATATGATAAAACAATGTTCTTCCAATTTCCATCCGCATACCTGTATGTTGTTGGGTTGATGATACGGCTTGTCAAGGATAATTGTTCTTTCATATTCATCAGAATATTTATTCCTAAGCTCTGTTCTCCAAGATGACTCTCTGATGACAGCTCAGTTGAAGCTTTTTAAGCCCTCAGTCTCACAGTCCTTTTAGGAATCCTTTCACATATTAACTCCCTCAAAAGATTTAGCGTAGGCTTCTCAAAGTGGTTTAGAAACTCATACAGAAAAAATATTTTAAGTAAGTCCTAGTAGCTGTATAATGCTTTTTGAAATTGGTTGCTCCTTCTTTTCAGCCTTCCCATTCTCACCAGTCAGCTCTTCTTTCCAAGAAATCTGCCCACAGTTTATTCCTAGTGACTCAAGCTTAAGTAAGTCCAATTAAGATAGTGAACTACTTGAAATACTTGCTATAATTATTCTTGAACAAAACCAGGATTTTAATAACATCTCATATCTAGTTCAATAAAATTAGGAAAACCAGCTAACAGTTAGATGTCTGTGTCTAAAACTAGTAAACCTTTCATTCTATTAATCTGAAGACCAAGAACACTGCCTGTTTTAATAAATTCACTTTAGGTCAGGAAACACTATTCTTTGAATTTAAAGTATTTTGGCATTTAGATCAGAGATGCCTGCAGGAAGCAACTGTACAAAGCTTCTTTTTATGATTATTTTTGTTTTCAATGGCCTTTAATGAGCAATGACTAGGAAAAAGACACAAGAAAGGGAATAAAATGAAACAGATGGAAGAGTCTCTACTGGAATGACACCAGTATAGACTTGCAGCAGGTAATTTAGTTCAGGCACACTTGCATGGTTTGCTTAGCTGAGCAGAACAAACAATCAGATAAGCTGGCTGGAGCTTATTCACAGGCTTTCACTGAAACAAAATAAAAAAAAAGCTGGTTCCATTGAATGTGCTGAACACTGACCCCAAGACATGGAACAAACAGAAAGTATGATTTATTATAGCATTTATATTACAGAGAATACTATATCAAGGAGCAGCAGTGGAAAAATGCTTTTTGATCATCTTGTAGTTCATTTTTTTTCTCTCTTCCATCATTGGAAAAGAAATAAAACAGTGCCATTGACCTACAGGTTCCAGGTTTCCAGTAGCACAACATAAGCTGTAAAACATGCTTTGATCTGCTGGATCTGTTTATGTGCATACTCAAGTTGATCAGTCTTTCACGTTCAATAGACTAAATCAGAAGAAAAGAAAACAAGAGAAAGCAGTTACTGGCAGGCAATTGCCTGAAATGGATCACATACACTTTTAATAGATATGCTGGATATGCTGAGATAATAGCCCTGAAAGATAAATTATGTATGAATAAAATTCTGTGATGCCTGTTTCTCAGAAAGTACACACACACTTTTTTTTACTGGCATCCATGTATATATCAGGTATCTGAAGGCAACTTAAAAGAGTTTCTTATAGTGGAAAAGGTGTAACACAGGGCTATAAATGAGTTATTACACCAAGTATTCTCTCCCATAGACATATATACAAGAATCATGTGTATATCTATATCACACATTTTCCAGTCATGGAGTCTTCCAAAGCTTTAGGACTTCTATGGTTGCTCTAGTAGAGCTCAGTAGTTCTGGAAATGATAGATATCAAGTCCTTCTGGAATATACTCTATAGATATGTTATATTCAGTGTAACAAATCAGTAGTATTAACCACAGCAGGTATCTCTTTGAAATCTCTATCTGTTCCTATCTTTCCAAGTGTATATTAACAATTGTACTTTCATCTTCACCTTTCAGATAATGTTTCTTCCACATTCAAACACTCTGTCTTCCACAGTCAAGAGTGTTTTTGTACAACAGAACTGATATAGTTTCTCACAATTAAAGAAATACAGGATCTAATTAATTCACATAATATCAATCATCTACTATGAATTTTCCTTTATCTTCTCTTGTTAGAGCTACCCAATATAAACCCCTAGGAATGCAAGTGAACAGAGCTATCTCTAGCTAAAGTCTTCCCTTGAAAAACAAAATTATGGCCAGGCTACAGCTATTCTACAAAGTCACTTATGACTTATATTTATTGTAAGTAGTTTGTCTAGGATGGAAGGCCAAACAATAGTTACTAAACACATTCCAGAAACTATTACTAACCTTACAAGAAGTTTTCTGTGGATGAATAGTTTTAAAAACAAATAGTAAACAAAGGCCTAAAGAAAATCTAAATGCACTCTCTCTTAAATCTCAAGTTTTTCTTCACTTTGTATGACAGGGTATTAAAGTAGTGCTTTATCCATTCCAGCCCTGCCTTCTGTTTTCTCACCTTGGCCCAATTGTTGCCATTCCATGCAACTAAAAACTGTTGATAGTAGATGAGACCAGAGGGCTTATTAGAAGAACACTCACATGGTGTCTGGGGAAGAGCCAGACACACTACATGTTCACACATGTACATAGATAGATAAATATATATATATATATACAGATATATATTTATATTAAACCAGCTGCTGCTGCTGCAGACAGAAAATATTTGCTGAGTTTACAGGTCCAATTCAATCAATGCAGGTACTCTGCAAAACAATGGATCAGTAAGTTTTTCAAGGAAATTCCAAGCAAGAGCAGATGTGGCTCTGTTCAGTCTTCAAAATTGTAACTTTTTTTTCCTGCAAAACTAAACATGCAGGTGGGTACATGCATGCCTGCCAATATCTTTGTCCTGCCTTCATCATCTGCCAGACAGCAGACTTCTGACAAACTCCACAGTCAAAATCATCTTCTTCTACTATTCTGTTTAGTAATGACTGGTGCTGCTTAGAGTAGAACCCAGCAATACCACCAAAGGGTTTGTGCCAGGTAACACACGTGGGTCACTGCGGTAAGCAGTTGTACAGTCCTTGCTACTGACCTCTGCAAAGCACTGCTAGATGGGGAGGAGAGTTTGTTTATCAAGGGGAAAGACAGATCTGAACAGCATTACAACAGGGAAGACTTTCTAGGAACATACATGGCAGCTGGTAGCATTTCTAGTACATGTCTAGAGTAGTGAGATTGCCTTTCTAGGAAAAAAGACATCACTGCAGTTACTGCTATTATGTCCTGACAAAAAGCTACAATAAATTTTCTTTTTAAGTTTGTATTTGGTGTGACATTGATGACTACTTCTTAATTATATATGTAAATAAAGTAGTGGCCATCACTTTTCAATGATGATGTTGCTTGGAGTTAATGATGAAGAAGGACATGGGGAGGATGTGGGACATGTCAGTGTTAATGAAGATTTATTCAGTAGTGACATTTGATCAAATCTACTTGGCGAAGTCTTAGGTTTCATTAGTTAAAGACATAAAGCAGTCTGCCTGATTAAAGGGAGGAAAAGCTGTGGGGAGCGCACATAAATTACTACAGATCAATTAGGTGCAGACAGTTTAGTGAGTGTTTATTGCCAGTAGAAAGGAAGATTTTCCAATTAGATTAAAAGGTTTTGAAAACAACTCTTATAGTACACAGTGATTTAGACCCATTGCTGGAATAATACATTGTGAGAAGCTGCATTGATTAAAAGTAAACTGGTAAGTTATCTGCATTGCTTCATTGTTTATCAATGGAGCCCCTGCTGCCTAGGTACAATTTACCTCACAAGATCAATGTCTGGACTTGGCTAATTTTCCCTTTGCTGAAGATTTATATGGATGCAAAGGGCATCTACATCATGACTGAAAATACTGAGAAATTTATTCAGGATGATCATCAAGGAAGTGAAGTTGTATCATTCATCAGAAGTGTACCCTGGCCATGCTGCACCCCTCAGGCTGGCATCCCTGCTGTAAAGCTGAGTTTAAAGACAAGACCTTTTAATCAGAAAGGAACTTCATTCCAGTGAGGTTCCACAGGCTCATTGTGAAAACTGAAAAGGCACTAAAACAAAAGTGGAAGTATATAGAGTGCTCAGGCAGTGGTCAGCCAATGTATTTGACAAATGATTGAAGGTACTCAGTGTACAGCGCAAGTCTGTGATCCATGAATCCAGTGTCTGACAGTGCAGAATGTGACTTCCAGCAGTGCTGAGCTAGCTGGAGTCCAGGTCTGCTTTGCCAAAGGATTTTTGGATACAGACTGTGAAAGGTAGGGGGCCATTGTCCATGGCTCTGAATGACTGATTTTTTCCCATGCAGAATGGCATGGGGAAGGCAGGGGGAAAAGGAGCAAAGGAAAATAAAATGAATGATATTTAAATTCCTTATACTCCTACTGTGCCCTTCAGATCACAGGAAGGCCTGCAGCTGCTTATAATCCCCGTCTCCCAGAATTGTCTATTGTGAAGACTAGATGAACTGAGAACAACAAATAGAGAAACAAATATAATAATTCTTATTTTAAAATTTAATTCAATAATGACAGTGTTCCACATGGAGGTTTTTCTTCTACCTTGTGTGTAAACAGGACTCAAAAGAATCCAAATGTTACAATATGAACTCTCATTTCTTTCTTTCTTTTCCCTGCATACTTGCACATGCAGCATTTTTCCTCTGTTAATGCAGGTCCCCAAAAATTTAAATCAATGCCATCAGAGATGCTGACACTGTCCTGACCAACTGCCACGAAAGCAAATTTTAGCCCTTTCTTTTGGCTCTAACAATAAGCCCATTGGGCTTCAGAAAAGTGCATGTGCATAGGAGTGGTGGTGAGTAGGAAGAAACTATGGTGTAGTATCTTCCACAGAAAAAAAGAAAACCAGGTATGCAGGAGAGGTTGTCCTTCATTGCACTAACTACAGCAGTGCCCCAGCATATGCTACATGTTCTTCAAACACATAGAAAAGTACATTTTCCCCCTAAAGACTTCCTTATATATACAGGCAGGACAGGCAGTTCTGTATAAACATTGTCATGTGTCCTAAAACCTAATTTAAACACAGATATGTAAGCACAGACTTTTGTACAAGTGGCCCACAACAAAATGTCAGTTCCTTTTTAACATATGGTGCAATGAAGCTACAACAGCATAGTACTTACTCATCTGAATAATCCCATAGTCTTACGTTCATGTGCTCAGTGTGTGCTTCTAAATTACACATTTGAACCCTATAAGTCTTAGTTGTTAATTCAAAATGACCAGAGTTCACATAGTCCATATTCAAATGCTTTGTTCTATACAGTTAAGCCACAAAGCTTTCCCTAGGAATTCTTCTCTACATTCTACCAGATATCACTGTCCTAGCCATAACTCTCAATAAAATAACCAACCACCAGTTTTCAACAAAACAAGGCATAATCAAAGCCCTCCAGGCAACCCTGTTTATTACCACTTTACCATATTAAATAACTAATCATGAGTAAAACACGATATTCTTTGTAATGGAAATGTTACATTGCTGTGGGTGAGCAAATCTCAGATTTTGGTTCAACTTCTTTATAAATGGAACCTTTTTCATCGAAGGAAACAATTAACATTTGCTACAAGTAACAAGATGGTGAATGGCTCTACCTATCACAATAAAACTAATTACGATTTATTGCAACATAGCAACCTTTCATAACATTGTAGGCCAACATCCATTTTCTCTTGATAACATCATTATATCAATACTTTGCTACATAGACAGGGGAAAAACCCAAACCAAACCCCCAAAATGCATAAACCCCAAAATACTATAATTAAGTGTTCAAAATTAAGGTCATACAGTAATTATGAAGCAGATTTCCCAGTATTAAAGTGCTACTGTTACTAACAGGAATAATTTCTGGCCAGGATGAAGATGTAAGAAGAAGACAGTGCTGCAGATGTAAGAAGAGGTCTTAGCTGTAGAATTGAAACACTCTTAAAGTAAAAATCATGTCTTACAAAGGCAACAACATCCTGCGTTGCTCAGATTGTTTACTGACTTTCCAGTATACAATTTCCTGTGTTAACTGCTCTTTTTCAAAACCAAAAATGCTTCAGAAGAAAAATTCCTTTTTTATTAGGGGCTATATATGCACCAACAGTAGCACTGTATTTGCCCCCACAACTGGTCGCAATCCATTTTACTACAATTTTTTTAATTCAGTGGTAAAGAAGGTTAAATATGGGAGAGAAGGATTTGAATTATTCATCTCCAGTAACCCTAGATCCTTCTAAAATTATGTAATTTTAAAGTAGAAATAAAATCTGTGAACCCAGTTTTTGTGTCAAATGTAGAATAACACATTATTCTGTTTTAAAATTTTCCAGTATTGCAGTTGACGCAATTCACACAAAGTATTTAATAGGGACATGGCCAAAATGATGTGTGAAACCCATGTACTCAGATCCTTTTCTCTCTAATAGGATTTACTCATGCCACTCCTGGGTGGAGATTAAAACCTCACCCTGCACACAAACCCTTCCCATTCTGCTATTAATCATGAGGTCAGAGCTAAACTGCAGCCTGTCAGTACTCCTAATGAATATGGTTTACTCATTGTAGCTGGTTGCTTGCTCAGCAGCAGGCTATGCTATCTGGAGGCCAAAGATAAGTGCTCAGGGATTACCTTTAAAACAATCCCCTCAGCTCTTTTGTCACTAAGAGCAGAAAGTCAGAATAAAAATGGAACTGTAATCCTTGCTTTTGTGGACTGGCCAATTTTTAACAATTGAACGTTCAGGAAAAAAGCCCTTGAAAATCAGTATCAAAGCTCAACCAAAGTGCTGCAGCTGTTACAAGGTCAGGATGTCTAGTTCAACTCTCTCCCATCTTACTTGACCTTTTTGGCTATTTCACTTGGATTCAGACTCTAAGAGTTTGTATAGTGGGTATAGTTTTTTGGTTTGGGTTTTTTTAAAAAATAAAGAAATCCATCACAAACACCTTCAGTCATGACTGTTGACATCATGTGCAGGTACAATTGTGGAATCAAAGCATCCTTAAGGTTGGCAAAGACCTCTAAGATCATTGAGTCCAACCATTAACTCAGTACTACCAACCTCACCAACAAATCATGTCCATAAGCACATCTACACATCTTTTAAATACCTCCAGGGATGGTGACTCCACCACTTCCATGGACAGCCTGTTCCAATGCTTAGTGAGCCTTTCCTGTAAAGAAATTTTTCCTAATATCCAATCTAAACCTCCCCTGGCTCAACTTAAGGCCACTTCCTTTTGTCCTATTGCTTTTTAACTGGGAGAAGAGACCAACTCCCGCCTTATTACAGCTTCCTTTCAGGTTATTGTGGAAAGTGATAAGGTCCTCCCTCAGTTTCCTTTGCACTGTTTGCCCTTAATTTGTGTGGTCCATTGGACAACAGACAGCTGAGAATGGCAACTGCTTTGCATGGCCCACCTGGGCTCCTGGAGAACCAGGCAGCCCTCCAGACCAACATATTTCCCCTGCAGACTTAAAACTTCAGGGAGAAGGCACAGACCAACCACATGCCTGTTCTGCAAATAAAATCAAACATTGATTTACCATCTTGAGGGGCTGCAAGGTCTGCAAGGTCATATTTCTTATCCTGGAAGGATTCTCTCCTGGAAGAATGAGAAAAGACCAACCCACTCTAAATGTCACCTTGAACTAGGAAGTGCTTACTTGGTTTTGTCACCAGGGAACAGCAAGTTTGTTGTAGACCACTGCTTACTGTGATTCCCATAGGTATTATGGCTATATGTATCATGCACATCTGAAAATGTCACAGACTGTTCTGCCACCACTACATATACAGCATCAGCACTTGTGCCCTTTTTAGCCACAAATGTGCAAGCAAATGGGCAATTGAAAATGTGATTTTATTTTTTTTTTAGCTAATCTTTTGAAATGTGATTCCTGAACTGCTCCATTCTCAACTTACAAACACAGACACCACAGCAAAAAGACTCACTGACAGGAAACACACCAACAGCTTGTTTTGAGTATTACCAGTCAGGATGCTTTTCATGAAATTATAAGAGAAGAAATATCTGAGATATTTAAATTTTACAAAGAGTTATTAATTTTGCATGGCAGTTAATTATTCTAATATTTTATATCATTATACCAGCTCTTATTAAACTGAAAGGGATGATCATAAAGTCCCTTAACACAGATTTTATGACAAAATACCTTCTCTTCCAATCTCACACCAGAACGTGCTATTAACACCAATAGAAGCTGTTGTACTAGGAAATTTGTGCGTTGCTCCTTTTTTGTGGTGCTTAATATAACAGAAGTCTTTACAATCAAGTCAGGTATGCGTAGAACTTCAAAGAAACATGTTCCAGATTAGTGAAGCAGGACAAACCCAAAATGAGTTATTCCAAACCAACACATGATTGGAATATTTTTTACCCCTAAGAGCTATCCAATAGACTACAATGACAGTGCTATGCTGTGTAGTTTTTAGTTACCTTATAAATACAACAGTTATCTTCATACAGCTCCTTTTTTTTTTCTTTGAGACAAAAGATCAATGGTTTTCATCAGTGTTCTGCTTTCAAAAATGTTTCAAAACGTGTTTGCGTGGCAGCAGAGCTTTGTTACCAGTTTGAGTTTTCTGATTAAATTAAGGGAGTTCATGAATCATTTTCCAGTATGAATTTTGCAGAGCTATCATTGTTGAGAATGATATTGTAGTAGGAAGAGCTGTAGTAGCTAAGCACTGACCTTATTAGGTTGTAATAAAAAGAAGTTACCAATTACTACAATGAACGTAAGATACCTTATTGCTGAGCATTACAATGGTATATAGCAGAATGCTTTTTAATTGGCTTTCAGTGTTTTGCTAAGACCTGTAGCTTGTATCTGTTCAGCATCCACACAAAGTTTTACATCTGCTCTCAAAATCATTAGACAGAATTAAAAGACAAACATGTATTCCATTTTCAAAAGTTCTTATTTATTAAAAGATTGGGTTCTTTCTAAGTTCTATCTCATGTCAAATATCAATGTGAAAATTTATGGAACAATCATTTAGGCCCGTGGTGTAAAGGAGAGCACCCCGGACTCTGAATCCCAAGGACCTGAGTTCGAGTGTCAGTGGGGACCGTCCCCTGGCAGTTCAATGCCTCCCTCCCATCCCATCCCGTCACATCTCGGATGCTCAGCAGGGTCAGCCCCGGTTAGTACCGGGTGCTGTGACAGTCCCGAGGACTTCCCTGTCACTGTCCAAACTTGATCAGCTGTGGCAGATGGACCTCAGGACTTAAACGGTGTGGCCAGTTTGCACACGCTGTGCCTCACCTAAAAAATCCACTGTGCAGGCTGGAAGGGCTCACCCACGTGGGGAGAGCCCTGCCCAAATTTGCGTTTGCGAAGATTGGCCATACACACACATAAGCATTTACCATCTATCATGTGTGTGTGTCTCATTCCAGAGGACTCAACTCAAGGGCTTTTTCATGGTCAGGTGGTTAAGCTTTTTTACCCTTGTTTTCAATTGTTCATCCCAATGTCTCAAGCACTTCTAAAAAGTTGTACCAGTGACAATAAGGATGAGAAAAGGTTATTAAGCTACATTATAGAGGACATTTTCTCTGTGTATTCCACAAAAAATATTCTCCATTACTTTTAGAGGGTATGAGTCATGGATTACTGTTTTCAGTATAAATGATTAGGGATAAGAGTTAGAGATATGTGTAATATAGCTTTGACAGTCTCAGAATCCTCTTATTCCAGCAACATGATTTTGAGATTTTTCCAGCAGTAGAAATTTGTGATATAACAAATCCTGAAAAGACAGTGCCTGAATTTCCAAATTAGTGTGGTTTATTTTGTTTGTTGTCCTATTTTTAAATTATTTAAACTCCAATATTTGAATTTTATTCAAACTATCCTGAGGATTGCATAAATGAAAGCCATCTAAAGCTGGATGCTTTTTGTTTTTCCCTTGGTACACAGTGTAACATAATGCCATATTTTAAGGTTAGAATTTTGTAAAACACAAGGAAAACTATGATGAAAATTAAGTGAGGAGCAATAGCATGCCATTTGGAATAGCACAATAGTACAGGCTGTCCCTGTCATTATCCACCTGCCAAATCAGTAATTTTCTATTGTTACTACTCTCTACTCTCTTTAAGAAGCACAATGGAAAGAAATGAGCAATGATAAATAATGATTCCACTATTCTCCTCTTTGTCTAAGTTTACCCTGTTTCCCCAGCTTAGGAGGACGATGCCCATAGATCACTTTGGAGATACCTTTCCCTTCACCTGGATCGTATTTGTCACCAAGGATGAACATGTTTTTAATAGCAAGGAGATCTTTGCCTGTGGCTAAGCAATGGTCCTTGTAGGTCTCACCTTACAACCATGGTGCTGTAGACCCTGATTCCTACAATAACAGGAGTTCCTTTAGTTAGCTAGGGGCTTTTCTTGGAGATGTGGGGGAACAGAATGTAGGGGAGTTATTGGATTCACCAGGGTTATGGGACATACCGTTATTTAGTAGAGTAAAAACTACTTAGGAACGTGGTTGACATTATTCCATTGAATGGTGGGCAGGTGTGTAGCTGAATAAATTCCAGAAATGCAGAATAAACTATGGAAAACTGCCTATGTCATTCTGCTGCATTCATTATGTCCCATCCCTGGAGGTGTTTGAGGTCAGGTTAGATGGAACTCTGAGCAATCTGATCTAGTGAATGGCATCCCTGCCCATGGCAGGGAAGTTGGCACTTGATGATCTTTAAGGTCCCTTACAACCTATATTATTCTACAATTCTTTGATTCTGCTCCCTAAGATTTGAATGTCTCACAAGGGCTCTCGGTGTGCTGGGGACCACCCTTCAAAAGGAAGAAACAAAAGTACTTTCTCTTCTTAAAGGCTGCACAGATTTCAAAATGGTAAAAACAATACAGGTTTTCCTTTCCCCTTTTCTCTGTGTCTATGACAGACCTTTCATCTCTGTTTGGTCAGACTTGCTGAAAAGTAATTCCCCATACTGAAGACAGAAAGCAAATGCTTCCACATTGTGCAGAACTATAAAGTTAAACAATTTATGAGTTACTTAGAGAGGAATTAGATGAAAAATCTAATGCTTGTATATATTTTTGTACTGTAAGAATAGAGGACTATGACATCCAGTGAGGAAGAACAGAGGTCTGATATGAAGGAGAAAGTTTAGAGAGGGAAAAATTCTTACAAGAACATCCTTTATCAAGAAAGCTATTTTGAGCAGCTGGGGATGACCACCATGAAAGGTATTTCTCCTTTGGAAGAACCTTTCAGCTTTCCTCTGCCAGTAATGTGCTAATGCTGGATTAAATTTTGGGGGAGGATGGGGAGGGAGGGGGGAATAATGGTTCACTAAATGTAACTTAAACCTGATTTGAAGAAATGCTTTCAGATCCTCTCTATCTCATTACAAAGAAAATTCTTTAAAGTGAAATTGCATCCAAGAGATTTATCCAGCTACTGTAGTAATTAGTGAACCATACCAAGTGTATTAGACTTGGCTGTAAATCTTTACTTTTAGATTACCAGCCATTCTAAAATTAGCAGACTGTATCTGGTGACCACAAAATAGAGATGTTAACTTGAACATGGGTGTAGTCAAGAGTTTTAAGCAGAACTGTTACTGCTAAAGGAAATGTGATAATTCAAAGACATTTAAATCAAAATCTTTCTCGTGGTTTAAAAGGTTAAAGGTTAATTGGGCAATTGAATGTTTTCACAATATACCTTCATATTCAAGATCTGAAACTGTCTTTACTTGTAGTTCCTCAACATGCAGATTTGCATAAATTTGGTGCCAGGAAAATAAGTTACATCTGTCTGAGGTTCAGCTGACTGAGCATTGATGCTGAATGCATCTCATAACCCCTGAAATCTGCAAACATTAGAAGTAGTAGTAGAGGAACAATTCAATTCTTCCATTAGTTAGAATGCAATGTGGATTTTAAAAATAATAAAGACAGGATGGGATAAGCAAGCTACCTTAAAAATAGAAAAGTTTTGTAAACTTGGAAGTAAATAAGGAAATATTTCCAATTGATTCGGGTGGAGAGGAGATATAACTGATCTCAATATATCCAAATCTTTAAAAAAACAAACAAACAAAAATCCAAAAGCCAACAACAAAAACCTTCCCAGAAGATACATTTCAGTCTAAAACAGTTCAAGAAGCTAACAATATGCTGCATAAAAGACAGTAGTAGGACCAAGGCTTGTTGTTTGAGAAGCAAGTTTTAAAATCAGCATGGAGAAACCTGTCACCTCTATTTGTACATAACTTTTCAGTTTCTCTAACATACATCCGCAGAAAGAAAACACATATCTGAAATTAAATAGATGTTTTTACCTAACCCTGCCATAATTATAATTTTTTAGGTAAAAGCTTAGAGTTCTACTTTGAAAATAATTTTTAAACGTATTTAGCCAAATATAATCCCTTCTGTATAATTACACAGGTGGAGAATTGAGAATACATTACTTTCTCCTGTACTATACATAATAAAAGCCACTCACTGCCTAGTCAACAATGAAACTCTGAGTGACTCTATTTCTAATTTGGACAGTATGCTAGTAAATACAATAATCTATTTTGAATTTCTGAAGTTTCTAGCAATATGGTAATACTCATCATCGTAGATTTCCGAAGAAGACACAGAAAAGATCCATGACAGACTACCTCATTTTTTGCAAAAGTACACTTACTCTGAAGGGCACCAGGTTTCTGTAAATTAACATTAAATGCTTTCTTGAGGTTCATGTCATTGAGCAATTTTACAGTTGGGAAGGGAAAGGGGGAGAAATTAAGAAAAGGGGAGAGCTCTCACTGAAAAAGTTTTAGGAGAATACTCAAATAGTAAATGTTTCTGAAGGAAACATAATGGAGAAGATTCATTTATTTTTGTCAGGAAACTGCAGAGAGGAGAATTTAAGAAAGTGAGAAATTCAGGAAAGCCCTGCATTAGTCACTGTAAGATTGTGTAAGAGTGTAGGGGTGACAGTGAGTGCATCCCTTAAGGAAAGCTGTTTGGAGTGCACCTTTAAGAGAAGAGAGCTACCTGTGTTGTGTGTGTGGTCCTGTGACCAATGAGAGGCTTCAGTGTATGTGAGGTGAATGGGCTAGCCAATAATGTTGGATGTGAGAGGATATAAAAGGTGTGGATGTTACTGAGTGAGGATAGATCTACTGCTATGAACTACTAGGATCTACGAGGAACTACTACTACTACTACTACTACTACTACTACTACTACTACTACTACTACTACTACTACTACTACTACTACGAACTGTCTGTGAAACTATCTTGAATAAAGTCTTATAAGCCTTCTGATCAAAGCCTTCTATTGCCTGCTGTGCCTGAGCTCTTCAGCCCATCATTCATGCTGCACCCTTGCTAGGGGTAAGGGAACCCCAATAAAGGGTGACCCCCGACGTACTCCTATATAAGAGTGCAGAGGACCTAGAAAATAGGAAGTAGCAAAGTACTGCAGGATTAGGCCCTAAGCATCTTCCTGCCTCCCAAAAGCACTTCCTTAAAGGCTGTAAGCTAAGTGTACATTCATATTTTTCTCTAATGTTGACATAGCCAAGACAGTAACAGCATGGCCCAGGGGTCACACACACAACACAAACACACTACTCACAGGGGTTATTATATTTGCTGTGAATTGGAAATACCTGCACTGTTAAGGAGAATCAAAGACTCTTTAGAGCATGCTAAGAACAAAGCCTCATCTCTCTGACAGTTGAGTACTTGGCCCTATTAGAAGGTGCCAGTTATAGTGTTTCTTGTGATATGAACACCTTTCCAGTAGGAAGCAGATTAAGATCAGAGATTCATTTTACATATGTCACTGACCAAGCTTTAGATGGTAATGAATTTTAGTCACTACCAATCTGAGAGAGACACAAAACAGTGATCTGGAGGTGAAAGGACTTGGATTACATTACCAGTCCTCTGATCCAACCCAGTCCCTTGAATAACTAGCTCCATTTCTACTTTTTACATGTTATGCAACTTGGTGTAATACCTATATAGAATTTCTTGAGCATAACTTACTTAGTGTTAGCAGCTAAATTTGTTGAATCTTCAGCCCACAAGCAGTGAACATTCACCTGAATATTTTGAACTCTTACTAAGTCAAGTAAAAAGTTCCAGAGCCAGTTCAAGCCATGGAAGTTACACTCCTCAACAGAAGATGCAACCTTAGGGATAAGAAAAGAAACAGCCCACCTACAATGAAAGGACCCAATGAAGAACTAGAAGAACTCTGGCTCTAATATTACTACTGGTCGAACTCCTGCACAAGGGGTGGGGAATTCAGATTGCAAGAGTATAAATGCCCAGGGATTTCTTTGTTGAAGGTGTCAGCTTGAACTGCAGCCCTGTTAATAGAAAGGACTTTATAGGAGAATCTCTTTTCAGTTTATGGATTTGGCACAAACAGAGTCAAACCTTTAAGGGTGGCTGGCCTGCATAATTTCCATAATATACAAAGGATCAACCACTACAGACACACAATATGAAATAGGATTCAATGGTCAATCACCACATATTTAGGTCAGGTTTACTTAGCTCTTGCCATTGATTATATTAAATGCAATAATTCTCTGAAGAAATTGAACCCCCTTGCACACTAACACATTATTAGGATTTTTTATTGCCTGCTATATAAAAATTCTTCTGCAGGCAAAATCCTTATGACAAAGCAAATTTATAATAAAGCAAAATGTGTGTATTAAATTAAAAAATGAAAAATAGAGGTAAAAAAAGAACAAATTCAATTACATCTTTGAATCTCCAAAGGTAAGAGATGAAAGAAAAGTCTCAGGAATATGAGGAAAAGCTTTTACTAAAAGTTGTGTTTCAGACTCCTATTAAAAAAACATTACTTTTGCTGGACAGATGACAATAGTACTTTTTCTTGAATTTCTGAGCCACATAAATATATAGCAGTATTTTCCTTAATAATCCTTGCTTTAAAGATATTTCACTGCTTTAGCTGTTACCATTTTTCATTTTCAGGCTTAGTTGCTAGCAAGCAGTTTTACAGATTTAATTTCTTCGTGTTTAAGTGTCTGTTTGTAATCACATTTACATTTTTATGACTGGCCTCTTAAAAAAGTGACAAAACCCAGGGCTTTTCCTTACTCATTGCTGATTAGCATGCACCCACAATACTTTTCATTCTGTTTCCATCTAGCTGGTTATTCTTACAGGATGCTGATGGTCCTCCAAGGTTTTATACTGGTAGACTGATGGTTCTTTTGATGAAAGAATAGGTGGACACACCAAATCTCTCATATAATTTAAGGTAGCACAGATGTAAACCTAGAAAAAAGACAATATTGCAAGGAGTCCATGCACTGAATTATCAATCTTTTAATACAAACATATTTAACACATAGATGTACGTATACAAACTTGCTACATACTTACATCTTTACTGATAAGGAAAGTGAAGCATATATAAATATAGTTCCTAAATACACACAGGTCTCAGGCCTTGTAAGCAAATACTGTTTCCATCACTCAAGGTCTATTTGTACTATAAAATACTGTACCTATAGATTTTGAAAACATTGCTGGTCCCACAATATAGTTGATTTTAATATTTCTGAGCTGAGTGTAAATTCTTCCATTTTTATAAGTACATGTACACTAACCAACAACTTAACTAACATCTTCATCAACCGCTGAGATTATTTCCTGAGTGCATACAATAAAAGGGTTACATGCATTAAAAAAATAGAGAATTGACAATGGCTTTATTATGTACAAAACTACTTAAGGGCTCAGTTTTTCAGAATGTTATTCCTACGTGTACCTTTTATTTCCATAAGTGCTTTAAGAAACCAAGTGTAGTGCATATTTGTGCCAATACATATTTGCATAGGAGCTCTCATGTTTGTGAAGATAAATTAAAATCTCTATAAATATTTCAAATGTCTATCCCTACTACGCATATGTTATTTATATTTTTTATCACAAAGGCATCACACCCCATAGTAATAATGAAATACTTACCAGTGAGTATAAGTATCTGAGGGGTGGGTGTTAAGAGGGTGGAGCCAGGCTCTTCTCGGTGATACCAAGCAATAGGATGAAAGACAGTGGGCACAAGCAGAAACACAAAGTTTTACCTGACCATGAGGAAGAACTTCTTTATTGTTAGGCTGACAGAGCACTGGAACAGGTTGCCCAGGGAAGTCTCCTTCTCCAAGGATATTCAAAAAGTCATCTGAACACAATCCTGAGTAACTATGGGACAACCTGCTTGAACCAGGACGCTGGTCTAGATGATCTCCAGTGGCCCCTTCCAACCTTACCCATTCAGTGATTTCAAAGTGAAGACTCCTAAAAGGTAAAACCACAGTTACAATAACTTCAATAGATGTTCTGAATTGATATTGTGAATTAATTATCAATTTGTTTACCAAAACATTAGAGAAATTTTGTGAGTGAAAAAGAGGTTGGTGGTAGTGAGCTTGAGGGGGTCCAGGAGGACCTTCTGGAGATCATTAGTGCTTAAACAGTCAGTTTAATGGCCAGGTAAGAGAAGAGCACTAAAAATAGATAACTTACATGACTACAGGTAAATCAAATGGCATTATTACAATATATATGTAAGACACTCAGAGGATGAAGAAAAGAATCCTTGAATCTTTTTTACTCTTAAATGCTTTAACTCTTTTTTTAATTATTTTCCTTTTAAACCTCTTTATACTACTTTGGCAGGAGAAAGCCCTTTGAAAACTTTCCAGAACATAGACAAGAATTCTAAAGTGAGTCAGACACATCTTTACAGACTACTTACAACTTTTTAAGTTTTGGAGAAAATTAAAATAGCTTGCAAATCACAAGCTGGAAATACAGTCTGCAGAATGCATTTGTGAAGAATGATTAACATTTATGGGTGTTCTTTCTTTCAATGAATCATCCATGACATGAGTCATTATTATTTGTAGTTGTCCTAATTGTGAAAACACATTTTAGTATCAATGTCAATTGCAAATGGTTCTTTACACTGATGACCTCAGGCATTTCATGCTTTCTATTCAATGATTGCATTTCTAAACCAGGTTTTAAGGAATCTTCTGTTTCCTATATAAATACTCAAGTAAGGGAGAGAGAGAAAAAGCAAATGTGGTCACAAAAGTACATGAGGAACACAGGGTGCACCTGAGGGCATTGAGAGGGCCCTGAGCACAAAACAGACAAGGAGGTAAATTGTTTGGAAACTTCTCTTTGCTCAAGAAACCTGTTGTGAGTTAAAAGAAATGTACATTGAGAGAATGTGTGAGAACAACCACTGTTTGTCTTTTCCTCAGAGCTGTTTCTCGGCTAAGACAGATAAGACAACTCTTATCTGAGAGGAAGCATTTCTTGTCTCACAAATCAGGGAAGGGAAGAGAAGGAGGGACAGGCAACAGCTCAGAACGCAGCACAGTGCATGCCTAAAGCCCTTCAATATATATTGCCAAGGAGACCTGCGGCCTGTGTGTGTGTGTTCCTTGCCACCCAGCTGTGTGTTCTGGCAGCTGTGCAGTGTTCCCAAAATAAACTTCCTTTCTTGCTTGAAAGTCCATGGCTTAGCCTACTGATTACCTGCGTGATCATTGGAGCTCACAGCACTTCATCCAGGAGAAGCATCAGAAAGTCAAAGTACAGTAAAGGGCTGATAGCAAGTGTTCCTGAGGACTTTGATTATGCCATTAAAAAGATAGCAAGGAAGAGGAAAGAAGTGAGATCAGAAAGCAGGACAAAAAAAGAAATATACTTAACAATAAAAAAAGGGGAAAGAAAGTAAGTGAGAAAGAAGGAAACATTAAAGCAGCAAAAGTTCTGCACTGATGGTTATTTTTTCCCGGGAAGGAATCTGGAAAGCTGTATGAAAAGCCACAAGATTTGGAATATAAGAGGAATAAATGGAAAGGAGAGGTAATCAGCAGTACTATTCAAAAAGACAGCACTATTGAAGAAAAATTAAATGAAAACCCAAAGAAACTGTCAAAGATAATAAATTGAAGAAAAGAACTAATGGGAAAGATTCCTTCACATAACCAAGCAGTCATGTATGGGTGACTCAGTGTTCATATCATCATCTGTGAACATTAATTGGACTGCAAGAGGAAATCAGAATTATACTATAATCTGCTGAATAAACATTGGACTAAATGACTGGTCTGGAAAAACCTATGATTTCAACGTGTTCATTAGGAAGACTAAGCTTTGAACTCCTGTAACCTATCTATCAACAACATTTTACTCAATTTCCCTTCACAGCCACATTGATAAATATGGGCTGAGCTGTGTAACTGCATGTTCATCACTTATCAACTGCAACTGCATTGAATTCAAGATATTTTTTTTGTGTTGATTTGCATTGGAATAATGTACAAAGTGCATGGTTTGTGAATACAGAATCAATAGAAATGGTAATGCTTCTGTGGAGAACCAAGGCTTAGCAAACATTACATTTCACTTAAAATTTCAGAGATAAACATAGCCCAATGAAAATTCATGGAGGTATTCTTATTTTCAGTATTTTCTACAACTTTCAGTGAAAATACAGGCTTAACTGACTTTTATGTACAAAACAAATTACACTTTACTGAAATTATATTTATTATGCATTAAGTATATTGTTGGGTGAAATTTGAACTTAAAAGCTTTTGTGCACAACCCAGCCCATGGAAAGGGAAACGAGGCCCCTGTATCCTTGAGCCTGCTTCAAGATGAGCAG
>JAWWLZ010000139.1:21810400-21827982 GCA_035041345.1 Poliocrania exsul
TGTCTATTGTGCATTCCTACTCTAGCATGACACAGTGTATTTTTGAAAATTAGTCCTATGGAATAGCATTAGCCTGCGTAAGGACATTCTAAGACATGAAAACAATTAAAAAAAAAATATGGGCCTTGAAAGGCTGAAGACCAAGTTTGCTAGATCCTAGATTGGAGACTTCTCCATTATGCACACAAAAGTAATATGAAATCTCTTTTTTTTTTCTCTCTCAAAAAAAAATCTAAAACTTTAACTAAAGCTACTTTGGATTCAAAGACAAAATTTGTTATTTTTTAGAAAAACATGACACTTAACACTGATATATTGTACACTTAATTGAAAATACCTAGAAAAATCCAAAATCTACAATGTGAATATAGCACATGGGATAGCTTAAACTTAAACTAATGAATTATAAACAGTTCTGGTTTTGATGTTGAGTGATTACCACTAAGAGTAATATGACAGCAGTTTGCTAAACATAGCATGGATGACTACTGAAGTATCTCGTCCTTAACAACACAACTTTTAACCAAGTTTACTTCTATTATACTTTCTATGAACTTTTTACGTTCAGTCTTACTTTAAAAGTCTTGGTATTGAAAAACACAGGACAAACCTCCCTTTATAGAGAGTTCTATCAAGCATTTAAAAAATAATAAAAAAATTCTTTCTGGGCATTAAAACAGTTTGTGTGTCTTGCTGGTCTTTATCAGTCTTTGCTGAGACTCAAATCTGTTCTGGCACTAAAAAAATCACAGTGAACAGGAAGGAAAGATGAAACATTTGGACTTTCCTATCCCCATGAAAATCAGGTAAGGGAAAGAGGACATCAAGTTTCTAAATATAGAACAGACATTTTCAAGACAAAAAATTAGACTTGTTTCTGCATACATAAGGACTTTTTATTCCCAAGAGTGTCTTAGAAATTTATGTTTTCTTCCAAACACTAATCACTCTAATAAACTATGTCTATAAAGCCTCATGGCCTCAGGCCAGCACAACTACAATAAAAATATGTGAAGAGGAAAGAAAGGAATACAAGGACTGAAGAATTTATTTTTCCAATTTCAGCCACTAGTTCTTTCCTCTTCTTTTTCACTAATTAAAAATTCTTATTATATGTTTTTCACTTGGTGGCTGGTACTTCAGCAAAGTAGTGGAAAATATTTCTGGTTTCCCAGGGTAATTTCTATGCTGTTGAGGGAGGCAGGTGAATGATATATTTGAGTTACAAAGTGCTGGTTTCTTAATATAATTGTCATTCTGTTCCATTACACACACACATAACCTCAATCCAAACTGCACATTCTATTAAATGGGAGAGCCCTAAGAGTAACCCCAGGTTAGTGGCTGTGTCTGCCAATGGCTTGTTGCTAGCCTGACACTGAAGAAAAAGAGCACTTAACCATATTGATCAAAAACCCTAAACTTTTCAACTGGTATGACTCTTAGGAAACTTTTTCATAATTCTCTTTTTCATTCTTCATCTCATCTCAGCCTTCCTTTGTTTAATCTTATTTCTATTCTTTTTTCTTATTTCTTTGCCTCTTCATTTATAATAACCTGCTCTTTCATCACCTGCCCTTTTCTGCTTTTTATTTTTCATTTCTAGTAATTCATCTTCCTGCCTTCCAGCCCTCAGTTCTGCAGGGAGATAAGATATATATGAATATATAGAGGAAAATTTTGGTTTCATTTAAGTTGATAACACAGCTCTCATTGACATCAGCAGAGATGGGGTTTTAGCTCTGTACTGACATTTAATATGAAACTTCCAAATAGTTTTCCCCTTTGTTTGTTTTGTACATGAATTTTTGATAAATAAATTACTTCAGAAAAGTTCAACTGCACACCCTATTCACAATGGTAAAAATTACCTCATGTCTGCACATAATATGAGAATGTAGGAGTCATAAGCCACATTTATGAATACACTACCCTTTAGAAATTACATTTTTCAAACTTTTGCAGCTGTAAATCAATTTTGGACTTGATGATGCTTGTGGGTCGCTTCAAAATCAGCATATTCTGTGATTCTGTGAAAGGGACCTCCTCTCTCATGTGCCCTCTCCTATCTCTGCATCCAGTTATGTAACAGCAAACCACCCCTAATTCTAGGTTGCTGAAGTCAGCACTACATGGAGAGGTCATAAGCCAAGAGCCATTAGAAAACTGTTTTTCTTGTACCTTCATTACCACCCCACTGCTCCAGGTATTTTTTTTCTTTGCCTTTCTAATGTTAACTATCAGTTACCATTCTAGTTACTAAATACTTTTCTTTACAAGTGTATAAATATATTTCACATTAGAGTCACATCTCACTCATTAAAATTTAAGTCAAGGTGTACTCCCCTAAGCTTTTTGGCTACTCTAGATTCTTGCTAGTGGAACAGTGCAGTATTTCAGATTTTCCTTTGCAATGTTAGCAACTGAAACTTTTCAACTTTTCTGTGATTCTGCTACCTTTCTTTGACAGTAATAGCCTAGCATGGATGGCATGAAAAGTTTGCCCTTACAGACTGCTGCTTTATTCAAACAGCTGTTCCTCTTGCACTAAATATAAGGTGGATGATAGAAAAAGACTTGGTGAAGCCACATATCAGGATGAAAGTTTTATAGCTTCAGTGTTGCTTACAAATCAATTCCTCTGAGCTGGGCTACCATTAGTAGCTTTTAAGATTGCCTAGAGCTGTGTCATTCACTGCCATTTTGACACATTAATGCATTAATGGTATGTACAGGCTGACATAACTTCTCTGAAGTACTATTACAGTAATTACTAGGAGTCTTCGATATGACATGCAAAGTTAAGAAAGGTGACAAAACATTATGTAGACACTCATACACTCTAGAAACATTCATTCAACACTGACAGCACATAATTAGAAAACTACAAAAACATTGAGACAAGGCTTGTCTGCTGTGTACACTGTCAGACAAAACAAGCATGAATGAAAAAGGCAATTATGTGAAAATGATGGCTGGTGCAATTAATTCCATCTTAGTAAAAAGAGGTTAAGAGAATCAGGGTAAAAAGTGCTCAGTTTGCTCACTTCAGTTCTTTCACAGAGAAAAATGTTAAAATCTCATTAGTGTTTGTAAAATGATGCAAATTTGTGAAGCCATTTAGGAGGCAACAGATGGTAGTAATGAAACCTGAGTTTGTGTTTAGAACCTTTGAAACTTGGAACAAAATACCTTTCTGGATTTCTTCAATTATCGCAGATGTCTCTTCTAAAGTAAATTAGTGAGATCATGGAACATTATCTGGAAAAGAGATCTTTGCCATCACCAAACACTTCGCTTTATTCTTTCTCAATCAGGTTTATTTTGCCTGAGATAAGGATTACTCTGAAATACAAATTAAGAACACTGAACATTGTTTCCTCCTTTAACCCAACAAACACTCTTTCATCCCCCACATGTATTGTTTCATAAACTGGTTCATTAGATCAAGTGCCATTGCCCCATGGTCTTTTGACTGAAGTGCTCTACAGGAGCAATTCCTTGGAAAGATCTTTGTGATGTTGTGCAACAACTGGGATTACTTTGAGCAAATAAGCACTTCTGGCTTGAGACCATGCAGCTACCCTTGGTATTCTGAAGGTTTTATTGAGCATTTAAGCATCATGGCTATGATGATGAAATCACCATTCTTGGAGATAACATATTTTCATAAAAATTCTGTAGGTCTTTCACTTTTGGTATGCTTGTGAAAAGAAATATACAACTATGTGATATGAAATCAAAAAATTAATTCTTCTCAAGTCCATTCACTACATTCAAAGCTATTCAAGAGGACCATTTTTCTTTTTTTGTTTTTGCTTGCATATAAAGAGATGGAGAGCAGGCTCAAGCTTTTCTGAAGGTGTATTTTATGTTATTTAAACATGTACTGAACACTTCCCTTCCTGCCAAAATCCCAGCTGGAGTAGACTATTACTTCCTTCACATTCTACTCTGCAAATGCCTGGTCAAGAAACAGCCTTCCTTAAACTCATACTTGATACTTGTAGTTTAACAATTTTCAGCACATAAATAGTTAACCCTCTTAGGCAAACTTATTTTCAAATCACTATACCTAAAGCTAAATTGATGTTTTGCAAGAACAAGAGCTGATTAAGGATATCAACATTTGGCTGTTAATTGTCTACAGACATAAACTATTTCTATATTTAGCCAAAGACGCATTTTAAATCACTGCAGTTTATTTTATAATCTGAAATGAACAGCAAGAATATGGGTGATATTTTAACTGATTCATAAATATTTAAAAGTCTGCTGATTTTCAATCATCTTTCTGCAATATGTTTTCCATAAATACAGAATCTAGTGATAGGTTATTTTCAGCAAAATAGCATAATTATCATTCTACTAGACAAAAAATACAAACCAGAAAATCCTTAAGACTTGGAATTTCCTTAGCATGATTTATAACCTAAAAAGATACCAATGTATTTCAAAAGCATGCTAAAGCTGTATTTCTGTTGCTCCTATTCAGAAATTCTAGCTTCCATCTTGCCAGTTTGATATATAATTCTTCATATGTCTCATGGTTTTTCATTGTTGTCATAAGGACAAAGCTGATTTGACATCAATACGTACTTTTATTCTTCCCATGTAAGCATATTTGAACTTTAATAATAAATATATATTTAATAAATAATCACTACTTGAAAAAACTAACATGGGGCCTTTTTGGTGGGGAAAATAATTTAAAATTTTCTCTTTTCTCTCTATGGAATATAGAAACTTTAGACGTAAATGTTTGCTAATTGTATAGACAACTTTTTACCTGTTAGGAACAATCAGACAGTTTAGCCTAATCAATGCTAAACCAGCTATGCTATGGGAACATCAAACACTAGATAGGAATACAGAAATACATACATTTATATAGATGTTTTGTTAGCCATCCCCTTCTCCCACCATAACTGGATGCTTTTGAATAGCCAGATATTTGAAGGAGAAGTCAACAACCAATAATATTTCTCTACCAGTAAAATGTTTTGTAGCTACAGCCTATGCACTCAACTCTCTGATAACATGGAAATTGATTCTAATGTAAGGCACTATAACAGTGCAATATTGACTATTGCACTTCACTGATTGAATATGCTATGCTAACCTTTCTGGAATGGCCAATTTGTAATGCCATCACTAATCTCAGAAACAGAGCTGCTTTCAAGAAAGATTTAACATTTGGATGTCATAAACACATTCCATTTGCAGGTCTACTGTTCCCTAGAACTAAATCAGCAAAAGTAAAAGCCTGCGAAGTGCTGTTTCCAGCATCATTAAAGTATTGAAAATCAAATTCTCCCGATGAAATCATGCTGTGATGACAAAGACTCATATAATGCAGAGTTAGAATTTATATATATATATGTATATATATGTGTATGTGTGTGTATATATATGTGTATATATGTGTGTGTGTATATATGTGTATGTGTGTGTATATATATATGTGTATATATATGTGTATGTATATATGTTTGTGTGTATATATATGTGTGTGTGTGTATATATATACACGTGTGTGTGTGTGTGTGTGTGTGTGAGAGAGAGAGAGAATAGCAACTTAATAGTTGCTCCTCAAAACAAACTAAAGCTTGTCTAGGAAGAAAAGGTGATTTCAGGACAAGTGAAAAACAAGTGGCCAAAACAAGAAAACACTTGGTTACCTCAAAATAAGTTGCTTTCTTACGAGACACAGTTGAAGAAGGTCCTAAAGGTACTTAATTACACCAGAGTATTTAGACATCATAACAACTTCCTTCTGTATAAAAAATGGAAGACATAAAATGAAAATTATATAACACTCAGTACAACATGCAGAATTTACTTTCTTAACATGGACTCCTTTAATATGAAGATTTATAATGAAGTAAATTTAAAGTAAGATTTAGGTTAAAGAAAATATAGTCATGAAGTATTATGATAACATGTTTGTTTTTTTTTTCTTTAGGAAAAAAGACAAAAAAATGCATCAAAAGTATAGAAGTTGTATTGAAGTTCACTTGAATTACACAAAGTTTGAAAATCCAAAATGAAAGAAAAGCCTTTGAATTAAACAACACTGAAATACATCAAAATGAAGACAAGCATTGCTCACCTGGAAATACACACATTATGTCCAATTAGAAACATAGAATGCAAATCCAACACATGTCAGATGAGAATAAACAACTATAGAAACAGAGATTAAATATTTACATAAACAATATATACTGTAGATTATGATTAAAGAGTGAATTGTTAGGGAACATATGACCCCAAATACTTTAGTACTGTAGTGAGTTTTTCAAATATAAAAGTAACAACCTTGCATAAAGATAAGACTGAAAACAGCTTTAGAAAACCTAATGTAAAAAGTGTTAATAGACGAATTAACCTCATCTCTATGAATGAAAACAAGAGTTTCAGCTTTACACCTTTAAGAAGGATTCAGATTATCACTTCTGGAGTTGTGTACAAGTACTGTTGTTTAGTTTTCTCTCTTTCAGCAACAGCAGTTTCAAGAACTACACTGTAATGCACCATCTTCCAGCACATCATAAATCTTCACAGCAGCCAGGATGTGGGTCAAGCTCTAGACTACTCAGTCTGTGAAGGCTAAAATTTATTAACTGCACACAGATAAATATGTTTTTTAATTTTCAAATTATGAATTCTGACATCACAGAACATCAACCTTTGACATAAAAATCCATCTATCAGGCACTAATCTGAAAGTGGACCCAAGGCAGTAGAAGAAATGGTTCATTCCATTTCTAGCAATCCTTTATTTCACAGGAATAAATCTCAGACTGGTACAAACTACTAAAAAAAACCTAGAGCCACTAGTAAAGAATTCCCAGGGAGGAAAAAAAAAGGTCAGGAGAAGTAAAGGAGAGACTACAGAGTTTCTTTTCCTTGTATAGCATAAACACAAGAATCTCAAGCAATACGTTGTCTCTCTGGAAAGCTTCTTTGCAGGAACAAGACATTTATATAAAGCCTATTGTACTGTATTCCTCTTTCATAAAGATTTCATAAGGACGTAATAAAATAAACAGAGTGACTGAAGCAAAAGCCTAGGGGAAACAAGTAAATAGAGCTCATTTCATATGCAAAAACAGTAATGAGGAAAGATCAGTTACTGCAGATCTAATAACAAACAACAGATGGTTCATAAGAGAAACTTAAATAACACTATGTTTCAGGTGAGCAATCCACACCAGGGACTGGAACAGTTCCTCCCACTCCTCGTGATTTTTGTTTCACTCCGAAAGTACAAAGAAAGTGCAAGAGCACCCTGGTCTTCCCCACAGTGTTGCTGTGATACAGAATAACTGAAACATTCACCAAGACTCCCCCCTTTCTCAGCCAACACACATCGGGATGCTGGGAGAAGCATCTTTGCAACAAAAAGCTAATGAAAATAACTTTGAAAAAGTCTGTGCTGAATACAGGCTAAAGGTATCGTTAACAAAATCCGTATATATGCACCTTTCTGTATGATCATTGTGCTGAAATACATCTCAGCACGATCTGACAATAGGGGAGTAGCAAAACAGTTTGTCACTGTGGAAATATAAGTTATACACACAGATTTTCTGCCACACTCCCTCCACTGCTTAGATTTTACCCCATACCTACAAGGAAGACCATAATATCTCTCTCAGCCCTCATAATTGTTTCATTGTTGGTCCCATGCAAATTTAATGTTCAGAACAGTAGCTATGGCAATATTAGAAAATTATTAGAAAATTAGGACTATTTTACTGTTTCTTTCAAATGCATTGGCTTTAAATCATATTATTAAGCACACAATATTATTTTTTAATGGATATAGAAAGCAAGTGCAAGTTTCATAGCTCTAACCCATATATCCTTTAGCCAAAGTGACAGGACAGGAACCAAGTATTGTTTGTCTGACTATGGTATAGCTGCAATAGAGGCAACCACTGAAAGAACTCAGACTTGGCAGTCTACTTACATGTTTGTGACTACCCACTTTTTCACCTTTATATATTCCTGCCAACAGGATGGCCACAGCAACCTAGCCCTGACTTCTGAGAATCCTGAGTCTCAAGTGGAATTAGTGGAAGCTTTTCCGGCAGAATCAGTTGGCATTAAAATATCTAAACCCATTAGTAGTTCAGCTTCTGCATTAGCTTCAGTAGCTTATTCTTTAAAGCAAATCAAATGGGGTTACAGGTAATTTTAGACACTCAAAATGCATCTGATTTTGCAAAACAACTTGTGCAGCTACATCAGCCTTTACTGAACTATGATATCAACCTTTATCCTTATAGCCCAAGAGACAGAATAAAGTGAAACAAAGATTCCTAAACAAAGGCTCCAGAATACCGAGAGTATATTTCTACATTTAATTTCAGACATTTAATAATATTTTCTTACTTTCATCTTTGCATATCCTTGATTACAAAGTCATCTTTTTCACCCCATGTGAAATATCAGCTTATATGAGAGCCACAGTTGCTTAAAAATAGAAAATATATCCAAAATGAAGATAAATGCAAAGATGCATAAACAGGCATGTATAGAATTGCAGAATAGCTTCCTAGCTGTAGTTTGTAATTCATCTGTATGCTGAGAAGCAACAGACAAAACTGTGCTCAAATCAACCTGTTTCTGATTTCAAATATGAAATATCAGCATGGGAATCTCAAAGTTACAGATAAGTGATTACTATACAAAACATTAAAAAAGTATCTGTATATACAAATGAAACACCCAATACTGAACATATTTACAAACAACTAAAGACACACACACCTATATATTTGTTTTCTCATGCATCCCAATACAACTACTGGGTCAGACATTAATTGATCTGCATCTACTGCTAAAGGAAACCATGAAGCTAACTAATATTCAACACAGAAGCAAGTTATATCTTTCTGACAAAAACATCCCCCTGTCTGCTCAGAGAAAACCAAGAATTTTATTCTCTAGGTCACAAAAAATTGTGTTATGTGACTAAGCACAGACAAAATAACTTAAGATGGCATTTGAGATACAAGAAATTTGAATATTTCATATAATTGCATTCCAGGAAATCCTGAAAAAATACATGGAAACAATAACCACATAAATAATTGTTCTACACAGGTTTTTTTCTACCTGCTTTTTTCTGACAGAAATACAATGTTTTCTTTCTTTTGGAGGAAAGCAACCATTAACAGTTGTAAATGAAATGAAAGCTATGTGTCAGTTTACATGTCAAACATATATGATAATTGCCACATAATCAAGCATTTCCAGCGAACCCTAAATACTCGAGGATTTTCTAGGCCTCCTTGCAATGTTGAAGTTCCAATAGATCACAGGTTACATATGTTTCAACATGAGAAACATATGTAGGGAAGATAATTCATAAACCTTGTATGCATATAGATAGGTCTTTCTGGAGATCCGGATGGAGAAGTGACAATCCTGTGCCAGCAGCCAAGATGTTTTAAGTGCTGAGTTCCACAGCATGAGCAGCTCAGGGCATGTGGAGAAGCCACAGTACATGTAGAACTGCCAACCACAAAGAGAAGAAGCTCACAGAGAATTTAGGAACATTCAGAATTAAGCAGTGACCTCTGAGCCAAGATTTTTGCAGGACTGCAATTTTAACATTAGTTGCTTTCATTTCAGACAAAGCATCTTCAGATATCTCAGTCCTTCAGTGGACACAGCTCTTAGAGAAGTGTGTGAGGTCTGCTATGAGTACCCTGCCTTTGATAAAAAAAGAGACTCAAATCCTTTTTAGTTTTGGTGGGGTTTTAGGGATCTTTTCAAAGATCATTAACACACTTTCTCAGTATTGGACATGACAATTAGACAGACTATTTCAATAGTTAATCAAGCAGCGTAAAATAGTAATGAATAAAATTCACATATAATTCCACTTAGACTGTCATAACAGAGTTTAATTGAGCTTTAAGTGACTTGAAACACTTCAGTTGGTTCCTTTCATAAAAGTAAATTTCACCCATTCTGAATTCTTATGTAAGTGTGCTTCCTAAAAATGCCCCATTTAAAAAACATTATTTCCACTATCAGTTGTTTACAACTTCATATGAAATCAGCGTAATTTGTATTCTGTAGTATTTCAAAAGGTTTATGTATTCTTACAGTTTTTTCCTAAAAAATAGTAATGGAAATATAAGAGGAAAGTTGTAACTTAATACCCTGAATATATGCAAAATAAAATGTCTCTTCTGGTATACATCAATTTTAGTTTGTTGTTGTACTTACCAGAAAATTTTTTCTGTATATTCATGAAAAAACAGGGTTTGAACTTTGAAGGGAAAACAAACAAACAAAAACCCCAAACAAAAGCAAAGAAATAAAAAATACCCCCAAAATAAACCCAAATTATTTGGAGGAACCAAAATCCTTCAGATACAAGCATTAGAGTTTTGACATTTCTTACCTCTACCTCTACCTTAGATAAAAATCTCTTTAATGTAATGGGAATTTCTGGATAAACATTACAAGAAGTGGTTCTTTATTAAAAAAGTACATTATAGAGTTTATGAGATTTCTAAGTGTGGGATTAAGAAATTCCAGCTCTAAGAAAATTTTTTTGGATCGACAAAACTGAATCTTCTTCAATTTTCTATTCTATATATTGTGTGAAAATTCCACATATTCATGGTACAGAAATACTCTTATAAAAAAGAAAAAGAAAAAAAAAGTGCTTTTAATCAGATCTGGGGAGCAAAAAAACCTCCAGCTTTGATTCAAAATCATGAGTAAGTATACATAGAAAAATACTTTATAGTTTTAGGCTACGTATAAACAACACTATATTCAAGATAGAAAATGCTCCCAATGGAGTATATGCTTTGTTAACTAAATAACATAGTTACTTCAATTTCTTCTCTGGAACATATTCCAATACCCTCTCCCAAACTTAGTGAGTATTAATGATTCCAGTACCTGTGGAACAGAGTACAGAAACACAAAACATCTTTAGAAATGCATAGCCCTACTCTACAGGCATACACAAATGTACAGAGCAGCATGTAAAGAATGCAACCTACAGATGTTCTACATTTCTCTACTGCTGAAAATGTTGCCTAACCAATTTCAGGAGTCTCTATAACATGGTGAAGTAATCTGAAAAAGAATCTCTTCTACCTACTAGAAGGCATTAAAAGAAAAAGTTTACTGTTACATTATCAAGGCCATTTTGTACTGTGTATAATAGTTAGTTTAGTGCCAAACACAGATTAAGAATACAGGCCTCCTGCATGTGCATGCACATAATGACAGAGGGATGCACAGAACCTCAATGACATTCTAAAGGAGATTCACATCACTCCCCATTCTCCATTTTCATGAACCTAATTACCAGTTCCAATACTGGAGAAATCATCAGGCATTTGGTAAATTGAAGACACAACAGCATTAGTATCTAGAAGCTACAATTCTGCCAACATCTGTATTACTAGCTTTTAAGAAGCAAATAATTTTTTATAAACCTGAAAAAAATAATATTTATGACATTATAAATTTCCATGAAAGCCAGTGCCTACTTCCAGAGGTAAAAGAATGACAGTTTGTTAAGTCTAATTGTTTTCCCAAAGTCTACAAAAGCCCATGAAATACATGTTGCAGTGCCTAAGTCATCAGCCTCATCTTTATCAGTACATCACAAATGCCACTATGTAATCTATATATACCAGTGTGCCAAGTATGTCAGAGCAATATTTTGTGAGGAACTATGAATGGAATGAAATGAAATTGTTTCACACATTTAAATGGTTCTGCTAATTTTTAAGAATTTCAAAATATGCCACTGCTCACAGCAGTTTAGAAATTTGGTAGAGAAAATATCCTATGAATAAAAAAGTGTGTTATAAATACCAGTCAACCTCAGCCAAGTAGAGGCTATTATAAAACACCATTTCCTTCAATGATTTGTACCTTTCAGTTACAATTTTGACCATTTCCTTCAATGATTTGTACTTTTCAGTTACAATTTTGACCAGTCCGTCAAGTTGCCCCATGAACATAATAATTCTTACAAGGATTCCTCTGAGCACTGAGTAGAAATAGTATCGTAACACCTACAGATACTGCCCCATAAAAACCTAACACATTTTGGTAACTAGACACCAAATCTATCTGTGGGTGGTGAAGTTTCAATGCTCTGTATTACCCCTCATAATATGAAAAAGTAAAAGTACCTCATGCTAACTTCTAAAGGATACTCAGTTGTCAACTTTTATTTGTCACACTACTTATCTTCTGACATATGAATACATTTGGAATACATTTGATGTGTTATTATCTAATAGAACCGCTATCCAAAAAATCATCTCCAACATACTGTAGAGGCACAGTTATTTAATTAAATGATACAAAACAATTTTAAAATTACAATTTATGTGCACTTTTTTATTAAAGCTTAGTCAAGATGCCCCATTGTATACAGGTTGTCCACAAGTGCTAGGACAGTAGTCAATGTCTTCATCATCTGCAAAAGAAATGCTTCAGATTTGAAACAGAAACACAAACGTTAAGTGGAGTACCAGAACAACGACCTCTATTGGAAGTTATCTGTCAGGGATAGAAGATAATAATTCTGACAGTTTAGAAAAAAACACCCCAAACTCTGAAAAATAAAGATTTTAATTTAATGACTGTGCTTTTTAAGTATTTGCTTGAAAATTGTATGTATAAAACACAAATCATTCTTCTAAAACTGAGGATAAAAATCTTACAAAATCAAAATACAACTAAGGAATAAAAAACCAAATATGCCCATATTGTTTACTCTCACAAATTACATTTTTTTGTAATAAGCTGGCTACCATTACAAAAGCTTTGTGTGACAACTGCACAAACCTCAAGCAAGTTAAACAATAATAATATGCAGAAAATCAAAAAATTAAAAATATGAGTATTTATTCTAATAATTTATTATAGAGAAAATTAATTAGAAATATTTTAAAAAGTTATTCAAAACAGTAAAATTAAAAACTAGTTACAACTAATAGCTGATACTTAAACAAACAGTTATGACTTCAGAATTACATCCTGATTAACAGTATCAGATTTCGTCAGACTTGTTACTAATCTGGTCACATTTCATACTGAAAATCATCTATAATAAGCACAGACTGTGAAGACCTATTAAAGATTTTCTTTTCAGAATTTAATCCTGCTATCCAGGCAAAATTTGTTCTTCTGTAACAAAGGCCAAAAGTTAGTAAGCCAGTTGAGTAAAAGAACTAAACTTAATAGCTTATATCAAATGAATGGGTATTTTTGAATAAATGGAAACTGTGTCTAAAAAGTGATGCATAGGGAGGAAAATGGAGACTGTAATTGCCATAATACAGCACATCAGTGGTCCATCTAGTTCAGCATTTTGTCTTCAGAAATCAGCGTAAAAATGCTTAATGAAGGAAAGTGGACATGCATAAATCATCAGGTACCTTCAGCAAATGCTTCATGAACTCAGAGCTGAATTTACAACAATAGTATTTAAAAATGGTGTACATAGACCAATCTCAAACTACTCTTAGAGGAAAAATAACTGTGATCAAATCTGCAATTACCTTTTATACAAATTTTGTATTGTGGTTTTGGGTTGGGTTGTTTGTTTTTTTTGGAGGGGGGGAAATGAGTGGAACAGGCCCAGAATTGCATTCCCTACCACTCCTTAGTATTCAGGTTGTATCTATTGATTTATAATAATATGTATTTTGTCAGTCTATATTTTAAAACCTTGTGTTGCAATAATTTAGAAACATAATGAATTACAGATGTAGGGCTGCTGCAGAATCACATGAATTGCTTGTTCTTGAAGACTGTGATTACTTTCTGCATTCTTATGAATATTTCTTATTTCCATACCAGCAATTCAAGTACTCCTTTGTTTGTTCCAGTCCCTTATGAACACACAAATCCCTACTTTAAAAAACAGAGGGAATAATTTATGAATTAACATGCAATTAATGAATCATAAGGTCGAAAATTGCTAAATGCAAAGATATCAAAAAGATATAAGATCCAATTAAAGTACTGGTTTCCAGTAGCACAAAAAGCCAGAGGAAGGGAAATCTGTGGGATTACAGTGGTCGAAAGTTCACTCTGAGTCTGACACTGGTCTATCAGGTCAAAGGGACAGAGAGGAAGAGAACAGTATGGTGTGCTATCAGAAGCTCATTTTAAAATGGTGACACTCCAAATCTGTGCAAGTGATGGTATGATAAAGGGCATGTGCCCTGTCCTTCCTAACCCTCACATCCTCAGGGGTCTGGCACTGAAAGCTGCACTGAACCTTTCACAGTTGCCACCTTCTAACCATGACCCAATGTGTGTGTTCACACTCACTTCTGATTTGGGGATGTTCTTCACTTTGTGAATAATTGTTGGGTTATTTTACACAATCATTTTGAATAGAAGCATCTACTTTGACTTCAGTGACCAAAGAGCAGATAAGGAAGAAATCTGGTTGAGTGACACAAATCTAAATGTTATGTCATGCACATAATGACTGTCATTGTCCTCAGATAAACACCCTGAGCACTTATAGTATCTCCTCTGTTATGACTGTCACTCAGTTGATCTTGCATTATGTTATCATGGCCATTCAGTTGCACAACTAGTTCATAAAAGGAGGCCATGGGCCTCTTCAGGCCTATTATAAACTGTGTATGGTGAATGATTTTTCCCAGCTGGGGGTACTGCCCTGCTGCATGGGAAGGCAACATCCTTAACTCACGGACAGCTGAATTTTGATATGACATTATTGGATGAACTAAATGGGTTCTTTGTTGATACACCAGGAAGTCAGGAAGGAAAATTGATCTGGGTTTTTTTCAAACAGATCCTTCCCTCACTAAAAAACGCCTGTACAGCACCTTCTCTAAACAATCTAGGGTTCATTCTCAAAAGAAAAAAAAATAGGGCTCTACAGTGAGTAGTTTCCTGTTAGTCTCATATGCCTACTGGGTAAAAATAAATGAAAAATACAAGATCCACAGTAAATACAATCCATTGCAATTTCCTTTTATTGAGACCTAACTTCAACTGCATATTCATATAACAAAAGTCTGTGTTTGAAATTAGAGTAAAATACCACTGTTGCTACAGAATTCTCCTACAAAAGACTTTCTGAATCACAGTTTTCCAGTCCAGCTCTTAAAAAAAATTCTTTAATTTATGTCATTTGTGGCTGGGTGGTTTTTTGGTTTTATCCCTCTTCTCTCTGAATGTTCCACTTACAGAAAGATTAAAAAAGGTAAATCAGAAACTTATTCTTTGTTACTCTGATCACAGTTACCAATTAACAAGTAGTGCTCAACTTCAAAGAGTTCTCAAGTGCAGTAAATTATGTGATCTGCCTTGTTCTAATACTTCTATATTCCCATTAAAGTGCAATCTTTTATTGCAAGGATCCCACAAAGAGAGTAACAAAATTTTCTGTAAATGAACCACTGCTTTAGTAACAGTAGGAATACCAAACTTCAAGTTCATTATTAAAGGAAACTCATTATCATTAACAGTTTATATGTATGTTCTCAGTGTGCTTAACATCTACTGAATCCATTCAGAATAGTTAAGGAATGAGAGACGTTGCCAAACTAAATGTTTTAAAAGCCATATTTTCTTTCCCTTCTGTGCCTTCAGATGTTTTAAGTATAAGAACTAGTCATGCCTGCACCCAGTTTAGGCCACCAATGAATTGTGGTACCACTATCATTTACTGTTCAGCAGGACGCATAAAAGAAAAAGTGCTTTTTCTTTCTTACTCAAAGTAGGCAAAAGGTGGACATGATCTGCATTTCAGACCTCATGACAAGTTTAGTGCCCAGGGAGAGTGATCATTAATGCAGAAGTCACAAAGCCCATTCATGTTTTCCTTTATGGTCTTGCTCTCTGGTGTCTCTCATTTTTCAAAACTATAAAATATGCAAGATTGTCATTATGCTAATGGGAAAACCATCACTGGCTGATGATAACAATTTGGTGAGGTTCAAGGAATAAACATGTAAGATGATGCTTATAGGACTGAGGAAATTTTCTTCAATGCATAGACAAACAAAGCCAGTTTTACAAGGAATGGTGAAGTTACATGACTTGGCTCCACTAGTAGAAAAAAATTAACCATATTGAATATGATCTGCTTCATCTAATTCCAGTCTTCAGAAACCTCCTTTTATCTAACTTACAAAGAATATGTTAAACAAAAGCACTTCACAATATTAGTGTAACTTACATCAAATGCACTAGAGAAAATTACCTAATACAATTTTCTAAACCATTTACTATTATGAACTAGGAACTAAATGAGAAAATTACATTTTATGATTTGTAGGCTATTGAAAACACACTACACCTGAATTCACACAATCTGCATTACTTTGATTTTTCCCTCAGTGGTAAAAGGCTTTAGTAAACCAGAGAACCAGAAATAATAGTCTATGAATTAAACAGAAAAATATGCTAAATGCCTCCGAATCTGCATGAGCAAGACACTGCTTTGGTCTCTCCTCAGACTTTGGCACCTGAGCCAGGGTACTCACTTCTCACCTTGACTTGGTTTATTTCCAAAGCAAACAGAAGACAGAAGTGATGGACCAAGGCTTAATTTTTTCAAAAGCAGAACACACATGTGCGCCAACATCTGGAGATATCATTAGCATTTTTGTTATTTGATATTTGCGCCAAAGTGTCAGAAATGTGATTGAGTCAACTTCCCTCCACACAAAATATTAATAAAATAAAAAACAATACTGAAAAAAACCACTAGCAAACCACCAGTAAAGAATAAAGTTTAAATCCAGAAGTAGTGGTTAACTTACAGGCCTATGCAATGGAAAACTATAGTCCTAGAAACTTTACCAAGGATCCTGCCTTCTGTTACTCAGTAGCTATTAAGGCAAAATTCACTCTCCAAAATTCTCACTACAGTACATACATTTTGCATGTAGCCAGACAGAGATAGAAAGCTGGAATTTTCCTTGAGAAAAGATGAGGATGCATATGAATTGCAAAATAATGAAATATGTTGAATTTTTCTGGAAAATCAGCTCCAAAATGTTGAGATTAATAGTTTAGCATCACACTTTTCAGAAATCCAAGCAGATGCTGTAAAAAGAACTATAAAAGCTTCAAAATGCATAAACTGGTTTTTTCAGAGGCAGTCTTTGCAGAGCTACTAAAAAAGCTTTTACTAATAGATCCTTTTATTCTATAGAAAAGTAATTATTTAATTTAAAAATAACATTCATTACATGTGAAACTTACAGGGAATATTTTTATACTTTCCAAGCAGTCTTTAAAATATTTAAACTACTAAACAGAAAAGTTTATTTTAAGGTAGAGAAATGAGAAATTCAGAGTTCATATAACTTATATTTTGACATAAATCTGTAATCTGTAATATCGAATATGCAGGTTTTCTACTTTAATATAATATTCTGTTCCTTAAGGGCAGGAAAGAGTTTCTGTTCAATAATGAAAAAGGAGCAAATGTATTTCCAGGAACTGAAGAATTGTACCAAAATGAACAACTTTCTTCTATTAACTACTTTAAAAGGGGGCGGGGGGGGGGGGGGGGGGGG
>JAWWLZ010000139.1:21828082-21881997 GCA_035041345.1 Poliocrania exsul
GAGACGTTTCTAATAAAAATAATAGAAATACCATAAATAAATAATTTTTTATTTTATCTTTTTCTCTTCCTTTGTCTGTTTTGCTGCTTTTGCAGTATAAAATTACTGGGTTGTAATTTTTTAATGAGATGATGGGCAAGCTTAACTATAAAACTTCAAATCAATGCTTAATTCAGAATCCAACCTATACATGAATTTGAACGAAGGTCAAACCAATATAGGCTACTGTGCAAACAATGATCCTTTACAGTCATCAAAAGTTTTTAATTGTAAAAACAAATTTATGAAATTCTGTGGGTTTAATTTTTATCTAACATTATTTGATCAACTACAGTGAAGCCAAATTCCTGACTGGTATCTCGGACTATGAACCTAAAATGTGTTACAGACATTCTGATGACATTCACTTACACAGCAATGACTATTTTCCTTGTTCCCATGCCCCATAAAGGTCTTAAAAACCTTTAGGATGTCATAAAAATTGAAAAACACTAAAGCAGCTGTATCTCAGCTAAAGAAAATAGATCTACTTGTTTAGGGATTTACAGAACCCTCTAGAAGAGAGAAGTACTTAAAAGTGGTGCTGAGGAGTGGTACTGAACAAAATTCTATATATCAGGCCAAGAGAATACAGAGGCCACTGAACTTCTGGGTTTTTTCCTAAAATAAGACCTATTGAGAGAAAAACAGTTACTAAGTCATGTTGGGCAACAGAGATAACAAAGAAATACTGCAGACTTCACCTTTTTCCTGGGTAGGAAGATTAACAGTTCCACAGTTAGATTTTTCTCTCTCTTTTTTTAGGATCTGGATCTAATAAAAACATGAAATCTCTCCAGGGATTTGGAGAACTTGTGTATAAATTGTGGAATGAACGTGCCCTAAGTATGCAGCTATAACAAGTACATCACTGATTACCCACGGCAGACATTCCAGCAGTCCAGTACAGCAGAAAACATACGCATCAAAGTCATATAGGACTATATGTGGGGTTTATGTCAAAACACAGTGGAACTGCAGAGAGCATCTTAGTCATTCTAAGCTTTAAGTGGCATCTTTGCAGAAATACAGGACAGTATCAAGGAAAAGTGTGACTAAGAAAACTTTCTGTGGCTATAGCAATTAGTAATACCCATAGCGACCCGTTACACATTTGCTATAAAATGTTTACACAACAAAACAAACCAAGCTAGTTCATTGTTCCTCCCTATCTTAAACTCTTAAGTATTGAAGGTGGAAAAATTAAACAGCGGCCAGAAGAGGTTTTATTCAGGAAGTCTGATACAACCTATATTAAATTTGAGACTAAATAAAACTTAGAAACTGTATGTCTTTAAAAGACAGTCAAAGGTTAAAGTAAATTATAATACTTAATATTTTTTGCTGTGCATGAATAATAGAACAAATTTTATGATACCAACACATTTAGTAAGGTCATAGTAGCAAGGAAGCAAGTGTGCAAAATTTTGAGGTACAAACATATTTAACAAGAAAATAGCAAGGAACACAACTTTGTAAAAATGAATTTACCATTGCAGGTTGTTTAAAAAACTCTGGATAAAATTGGCATGCAATCATTCTGTTTATCTGCATTCATTCTTTTCTGAAATATTTGACTTTTACTTTGGCCCTTACTTTTGAAATGATTTTTTTTATCTCTTAGAGAGTATGTATTTAAACACTTTCATTTACATTTTAAACATCTAGATACTGCCACATTAATCACTCTCAGTTCTAAAAAGGAATTAACAAGATAGTTAAAGTGCTAATTATGGCTATTTCCCACTAATAAAAAATAATATTTCCCATATGTGCATTATACTGCATCCAAGTGTCTCAATACTTTAAGATGCCTGAGGGCCAAACTCTGCAGAAATTTTAAAGTTGGGGTACATTACATCATATAAAATATATATTAAAAATTCTGGCCTCTACTGCATGCCCAAGTGTAAAACAGTATGGGTTGCAGTAAAAAGCAACAACTAGGACTCTAAAAGATGACGGATGTCTCAAGTCTGCTGTGCCATAAATTCCTCTCCTATGGTGCTCTCAGAAGTTTGCTCTGGTTCAAAACTCTTAAAGTCTATCCACAGACTTCTCAGACCACAGACTGGGAAACCTCAGGCACAGATATTTGTCTTGAACTGCAGAACGCCTTGGACAGCTTGTAAACTGCACAGACTGAATAACTTTTGCTGAGAAAAGCTGGAGAGAAGCAGGAGGATGTCAACATTTGCACCTTCGACCCTTGCAAGAGAAAGCACTTTTATCAAAATACACTGGAAAAATCACATCACATATAACCAGGGCAAGGAACTTACAATCAGTAATCAAACCTTACCAATTTAAAAACAAATTAACGTGCTTTGGAGGGAAGCATTTAGTCAAAAGTAATCAGGGAACATATATATCTTATTTTTGCAATAACACTACCAACTGTTTTAATCACACTCAGAGGTTCTGGGCTTCAAAAATCTAAGGACAAATTACTTAGTGTTTTACCTCTCCTGAGAAACATATCTCAAAACCTGTCCTAGGTGAGTCAAATATGAGGCCAACTGGTAGAATCTGACTATTATAATGTTATTGAAGACAGTTCCACTTTGTTATCTTTTCCAGGATATGATTTTTATCTATCAGTGGCATACAAATATCAAGAGCAAATATCTATTGTATACTGTCAAATTCATAAGTTAAGGAAGTCTAGCCTTCTAAAGATTTTTGAGGTGTAGTCTCATTTGCATTTAAACTTCAAAACTGTATCAGCACTAGGTGTCTCCCTTACTAGTAAATGTGTTTAAACAGAGAACTTAAAACAATTTTTTCTTCTATTATGTAATTGTACCTAATTTGAATCTACGCCCTTTAGATCTAGAAGCAACTGTGAAAAGTCTATTACCTCTTTTCCTGAGTGTAAAAGCTAAGGTTTTTCTTTGTTTTTGTGGCAGATTGTGCTAACAAAGCAGCAGGTCCTTTTGTAGTTCAAGTCACTTTATTATAATTTAATTTTTAGTCTGTTCTTTGTTATATTTTATCTCGATACAAAATTCTTTGACTACTCATATCGACTATCATAATTTGAAACTCCTTTCATGTGCAACATTAATATCAATGCAAGCAGTTTAAATATACATATGCTAAAATTTTTTCAGTGCAATTCTGGAAGGAAATTTTTAAGGGGATTGGAATGTCCCAATGGAAAAACGCATTAAGAAATACCCAGTTAATGACAAAAAAACGTAGTTTCTATTATTTCCTGTACTTTTCTTCTTTAATTTCCAGAAACTAAATGGCAGACAAAAAAGCAGCTCAATGCAGAAGGCAGTAAAGAGTCTGATGGTTAGTGTGTTGAGCTAAAATGAGAACACAAATATCATAATTCTAAAACACAAATTCAATACCACAGTGATCCTCTGCAAAAGAGAGTATCTAATGTACAACATACGGTTTTAGTTCAAATCAACCTCATCAAGCCCAGCTAAACTGATTCTGACTAAAAAAATTAAAATCAAGCATATAAGAAATGGGGGACTACATCTTTTACAATATATAAAACACTCATCTTTTATGAATTTTTAGTTCATAACCATGCAGCAATGGATGAAAAGTAGGTGTCCATATTGATTTTATCTGATCAAAAAATGGCATTAGACACTGATCTATTCATGTAATGTCACTGAATTCAGAAGTGACTATCAGATGAAATCAGCCTGTGTTAAGGGAGGATTGGAGTAAATTACAGGCTGCAGAAGTGTCAGCTAACCAGGATTGCCACTAGCAATAAATAAATCCATGTGCAACAGGCACAGAAGAATCTGACCATTACACTAGCAAAAAAAATTAATATAATTTTAAATATAGGGTAGAAATCGTAACTGTGTTGAAATCAGAAATACAGTAAATGATCCAAATAAAGATGAGATATATATAGAAACTTAGATTGCCTCATACTGCTTCTTCCAAAATCCCAGATGAAATGTATTAATGCCATAGCAGAAGTATCAGGTCCTATTTAGAATCATGACTGGAGTAAAAGTTGCACATGAAACTGCAAATAGGTATGAACAAAGAGACTTATGAATACTCTCGAAAAACTGTGCCACATTCTTTGTCCCTTCTTGTGCTGGATGACTCACTGGAAAATTATGATTGGGAGCTTTGGAAATCCACATGCTATTCCTAGTCTGATTTTTAGCATGGTTTTGAGGAAGCTTATTACCCTTTCCCAAGCTGCTATATCTAGCTCTATACTTTGACAGAAGGACATGGAGGAGGAAGTATTTGAGTTCTATGCAAATACTATGGCCAACATTATTGCCTGGAAAGAACAGACAACCTCTTACTAAGAGATTTAACAATTAACATATTCTCCAAGTGTATTATTGGTCCTGGAAGTGCCATATGAGATAGAACACCTGTCAGTGTAGTAGGACAGTTCTACAGCTGCCTGACTTCTGACTACACCTCAGTAGGACAGATGAGCTCATAATTCTTATAAATCCTTTCGCTTCCTGTTATTTCTGTAATCTTCCCAGTTATTAATTGATTTATTATCCTTTAAATGCTAACATAAAATAACAGACAGAATATAAAACTGCATTACACTGTACACTAGAATTTCTATACACAGTCATTGCCAATACATTTCATGGTAATAGAACAACAGTCACCTGTGTCTACAGCCTTAGCTCTTTAAAAACATTTCTTTCAGTAGTCAAATTAATTTAAAATGATCCCTCATGATCAAATATATGAAATAATTTCAAGCCTAAAACACCAACTTCTTTGTGTTCAAGTTTTTCATTGGAATGCACCAAACCAGATACTCAGGTTTCAGGGAAAAAAACAATTCTTACAGAAAAAGAACACCTTTTTTCCCAAGGTGGCACAAATCAAGATATGAAACAGTACTTTTTTGTTCAGTAGAGTTTAGTATTAACTCAGTTTCCCTATATTGATTCCTAGCATATCTCTGATATGAGCATTCATTTACGTCTGTATCAGAATGAAGAAGTGATTCTGTGGGATATTAACTCAGACTAAATGGCCAGACTTTAATTACATATGCACAAAACATTAATCTGTTTTCCAGCTGTGTGATACTTCACCAAAACCCCTGTATACTTCACTACATGTGTCACCAAAGACTTCACATCAAAATGAAATGTTGTTATAGGATAATATTATGACTTCATTGCTTTTACAGAACATAAATACAATAACATTTATATACTGAAAAGACGTGATAAATTCTAAGCACATAAATGTATATTGGGTACATATATCAAGAGTCATATAAATTATATAAAAATACTTTAATTAAAACTTGACAAATGCATGACTAAAACATATTTTGTAATTAAGACTAGAGCATTTTCAAGAATTTAGCTTCTTTATTTCCCAAGATCCAAATACAACAAAGTGCTCCAAGGCAAAAATGTGGCCTAGCAGTGAAACTACTATTGATTTCCTCAAAACTGCTCACATGTTTAAAGATAAGCATGTACTTAAGTGCTTTGCTGGGTCACAGCCCAACTGGCCAAATGTGCCTCCATTAATCATGCTAGGAAAGCAATTACTACAGGTTTAGCTTCATTAACTTGGAATCTGAGAAAAGTCAAGATTCTATAGGAGACATTCAGTAGCCATCCCAAGGACATCCCACACTATGCACTCTCTCCTCTTTGTATACATCCATCATGAATCACCATCATTTTAGGTTTGTAATGTAAATATAATAATTTCCAGAAGGGAAACAAAAGTGCAAGTCAGTCTTGAAGTAGCAACACATTACCTCAGTGGTCACCAGATGTTATGGACAATACAGAAAGAGATACAATAAAAAACAATGTATTTCTGGATCATGCAGTGGCTAGTTTTATTTCCAAGCTAATAAAGCCATCAAAAATTTTGAAGACTATTACTCAGTGTTAATAGCCTATATATGTAAAAATTATTATCTGTATATACAATTGATTAAAAAAAAAATCAAGCTGTTTTGCTCTTAGTTAGGTGATTTCACAATTTATTTCACACCCAAAAAAATATCTTTAGACAGTCCATATTTCTTAAGAAAACTTTTTTCAGGTTGTAAACAATCAATCATTCAAATCTGAAGGGAATTTTAATTTCTTCTAAAATAACAAAAAAACTGTTGAATACTCTTTAAAGAAAGTCCCAAGACACACACACAAACACTGGAAAGAAGCAAGTAATTCCTATAGAGAAAAACTAGAATTTTGCACAGCTGTGTAAAGGATTCAAATAGAATAGAAAGTTGTTCAACCAGTAACATGACTGCAAAATTTCGTATATTTATGTCGATACTTAATTCCCTTGACAAATCCCAGCTTCTGACATCGATTCCACTCTTTCAAATGTTTTAGTAAGTATGTTTTTAGAGGGGAAAAAAATGTTGTTAGACAATCACTGTACCATCTTCCTAAGGGAATAACTATGAACATTTTTTCTAACTAGTCTATATTAATTAGTTGTAAATTAAAACATTTTTTCAGTTTTGGCAATGTGACACTTGATCATAATCAATAACAATAACAGTCTCCCAAGTAATACTAGAAAGACATGAACTTTGCTGCTGTTAACGCTCCTGTCACACTCAATTAACACGAAGTGCCACTACATCTAAATTCTCAGTGTGAAGAGAAAGTCTACAATGAGATGCAGAGTCGGACTTGACAATTGTTCTGTCAGTGCATTAAATGTGGAAAAGGGAACGTTTTAAAATGTGATTCAGCACTGGCCACTGGCAGGAAAGAAGGCATTAAATCAGCTCATGGGAAGCTAAAATCCACAAATGAGGTGCACACACGAGGGCAACAGTATTTCCTTCAATTTAGTGCCTCAAGAGTGCCTTTGCAGTGAAAAAGCTCCAATAAATGAGAGAAGGGGCAAGAGGTGCTGACAACCAGTGATAAGCTTGTTCAAAAATATATAAAAGCATTTAAATAAAGAAGTTGACTAGAAAGTGGTAACGCTGGATTCCTGTCCTTGTCTCAAGAATGTTTGTATTTTAGCAACTGGGTTAGAAACAAACAAACAAAACCCCAAACAAAAATCCTGCAAATAATTTGAAGCAGAGATTACAAACCCAGGATTTTCTTTCACCAGGCAGTGCTCTTGTACAATGTCCTGACCCCTTACTCAGTCTGTATCTCATTAATCTGGCATTCTTCTCTGAACAGTGGCTTGCTTTAATAGTCTCCCTTCCCCTTCTTGCCTCTCTTTGGTGTTAGAAAGTTAGGAACTTTCAGGTGGCTGCTCTCTGTAATGTTCACACTATCACATGAAGGACAGTCTAAATCCTCCTTGCACTTACTTCCTGCATGTCCAGCCCACTGGACATCCCACATTGGTAGCAACTTCTATTCCAGCACCAAGTACCTAAATATAGCAATTTTTTTTACAATAAGTTAAAAAGATAACAGCTTTCTGTTCCTTGGTCTTATCTGACAAATCAGCAGAGGAAGAGTTAGCAAACTAAACCGATAGCAATTTAAACATATGTTGTTAATATTCTACGGATGAAAAAATAATGGACCAGACTGTGGCTATGCCTACTACTTTCTGATACAGAGAATCAAACCAATCTCATTAAACAGCAGTCACTGCTGTTTTCCACAAAGGACATTAATGTTCCCTTTTAATAGTCCTGGACATATTTGGCACACCAAGATGAATGGAAAGGTATAGAAAGGAGATAGCTCCACATTAGTAGTCCTCCCAGAACAGGCCCAAAGCAGACCCAAAGCTCAGTCCATTCTTCCTGGGAAACACTATTTCTTTCCTTCCCTGCCAGGATTACTAATGTGGTGCTGTAAAGGCTTGCAACAACATCATTATGAGACTGCAGATTGCTCAAGATGAATTTGGATACATTTACTAATGAAGCACTTAGAAATAAATGCAGTGTGAAAAACAGCGAAACAGGATTCTGAGCAGAGAAAAGGTCACTTACCTCACACATTTCCTAAACCAGAATTTCTCAAATCAGCTTTACTAAAACAAGGTGTAGCCTTTCATGCATCCAGCAACTGAACACTATTTATTCTAAAAATAAATAGTATTGTCAGTTTGCCTTTCCTGAAACCATGTTTTTGAGAGTTGTCAAAACTTCCTCTGGATACTCAGGTGTCAACAATAGCATTTTCTCCTTTCCTAATCCCCATAGTACCTGTAATCAAACTGACCTATGAAATATTGGGCATGCTCTCTTATCCTCCAGCTGTCCATGAGTAACAGAGTAAGGATCTGACCCTTATTTCAGTGTTCTGGTAGCTTCATCCATTATGTGAGGAACACACTGATGTCAGATGGTGCACTGAAATCACCTAATGTAAAATCAGATTAAACTAGAACTATTTACTTTCAACATCCAAAAGAGACTTGACAGTTTAAAATACAGTATAAAAAAGGGAAGTGAAGAAATTGATGAAAAATCAAGGTTAGTTTATTTACACTGAGATGAGAACTGGAAGTCTGGCTAGAAATATCTGCTTGTATTTAGCTGTTTTGGTCTTTTTTTTTTCTTCCTTGCATCCCATAACTAAGAACAATCTCTCCCTGCACATCCTACATCTCCAGTTCATACCACACAGGAAACCCCAATCTAGTGAACAGGATTTTAGGGTTACAACTTTTGGGGGGATTCTCCAGAAATCCCAGTAGGACTCAGTCTCCTTCTGCACAAACCTACTTACCTCAAATACATCATGAAAATATGCTGACCTCCCTACTCTCTCCCAACCTTCTCTGAAGCTGCCATAGTTACTTTACCTAACCAGCTGTTGCCTTCCATGCTTGACTGACCTTCACTCAGCAAGCCCCTCCACAGCTGGCTACTGCTTCCATGTGAACACCTCCATTCTACACTTTGTAAGAATTTATACTTACATACATTAATAAACTGATTTGGTATAAATACCTACAAGAGATTTCTATTACTATGTCATGATGGATGGCTGGCCCAGTTGATCAAGATCAGACACAATAGCAACATCAATCACTTCAGAGAGCAATGGGCCTGGGTGGGTTGACCTGCAGAACGTATCAAGGGATACCTAAGAACAGCACAATATCAAACAGGGGAGCTCAAATATGTAGTTTCCCTTTGCTTTCACAATGCAATACAATCCCTCTGCTTGTCAGAATAAGATGAACTGTAGAGTATCATACTACTGAACTTTTAATGTAGAGCCCACATACTAGCAAAAAATGCTTATTTGTGACATGATAAAAAAATTTCAATTTTACAAAACAAGATAAAAATGCATGGGAAATTTCTGTGAAGATTGTATTCTGAAATGATAGATTTATGTTCAGCAGGAAAATGAGAAATATAAGGGGGGGAAAAAAGAGTTCTGTAATTGAACAACTTAGGATATGAACAATCAAACTCACCCATTATACAAGAAAAAATTAAAATAGCCTTGAAAATTTGATCTTGTATAACCATTAAAGAGTAATATAAATTAATTTCCCTTCAGAAATATTCCTTTTACTCAGTAACAAACTGACTTTTGTATGCAGCATGCATATGCTGGGACTCTTATGATAAATGAATTAAAGAACTTGAAGTACTTTGAAAGAGAAGTACATCTGACTTTTCTGAGTAGTCAGATTTAAGGTCTCTTTCCAGGAATAGACATGTTTATTCCATTTTCTTGGCTAAATTCCAGGTTTCAGTAATGACAGTGTTCTCATTCACACTTCCAAAAGTCTTCTCTAATGTCTAAGATAATATGTCCTACCACTGTGAGAAATGTTTGAATCTTAATTCCTGAAGTATCCTCCCTTTACTATGTGTATTATGTAAAGCTATTATTCAGGTTCTTTAAAACTGTTACATAGAGCAATTAGTCAATGCAGCACTTCTGAAAGGACCATAGATCAACCTCACACCTACTGCCCTTCACTCCTTTCCCAAGACACTTTGCCCTGCAAAATGTGTTCCCATCGCAGAATAAATCCACAAAGACTGAAGCCAGGATGGTGACCTCAAGACATACAAGATAAACAAAAATATAACAAAATCCACCAAGCAAATAAATTCCAAAGTCCAAGAGAGAATATATAATTCTGAAGAACACTTCCTTTGTCAAAGAAGACAAACAGGGCATTTGATGCATTTCTCTTAATGACACTTTTTTGGAAAAAAAGCAGATGGAACTATACAAGGAACCTGGTTTCATTTATGCTTTACCACTGGCCTGCTAGATAGCTGTGGGCATAGCCTCAGCCATGCTGAAGTAAACCTAGAATAGCTCAGTATTGTAGGTACATTTGTACCAGGCTAAAACCAGACCCACTGTTTTGATATCCAGTGTGTGTTTAATTTCACATCTATAAGAAATCACAGAATGGTTGAGGCTGGAAGGGGCTTTTGAAGGTCAGCTGCTCCAATACAACTGCTCAAGCAGGGCCACCTAGAGCCAGCTGCCCAGGACCATTTCCACATGGCTTGTGGGTATCTCCAAATATAGAGCTCCACAACCTCTTTGGGCAACTTGTGCCAGTGCTCAGTCACACTCACAGAGAAAGTGTTTCTCAGTATTCAGATAGACACTCATACATTTCAGAGTGTGCTCTCTGCACCTGAACTTGACACTAGGCACCATGGAAAGAGCCTGGCTCTGTCCCATATGGTTTAGTTTTAGGTAGTCCTGTGAGGAGGAGGGAGTTGGACTCCACAATTCTTACAGGTTCCTTCCAACTTGATATATTCTATCTTTCTATGAAACACAACGGATACGCTTATACATTCACAGTTTTAACAATTGCCTGATAAACAGCTTTAAAATTAATTTACTTCAGATCTTATTTTCAATATTATTATTTATTGGTTTGTGTCAGATACTACTAAATCAACATCTGAATGAAAACCCATCATTAAAATAATCAATAATACTTGAACCATTCACATGCCAGTAAAATTTTGATAGCAACTTGGTTGAGGTCCTGATCCTAAATTATAAGAGTCTACTTGGGGCTCCTTGACACTGACAGAGCATAAATACTCACTCTGGAAGGAATCTACTTCTTCAGTTTGACAGTTGCAGCTTATGCCATTCAAACAATTAAAAAAAAAAAGTTTTTTTTGCAATAGGATGTTAATAGATGGCTACGTGAATAGAATAGAAAGGAAAACAAAATATTTGGGAAGGAAAGAAAATACATGAATGCTACTGAAAAAAATATGTTTATCACTGCATAAACTCATTAATGTAAACAATTATTTCATCTAGTTATTTTATAAAAATGTACTCCTAATACTTGTGGTGAATGTGAATTTTACTCTAATTATTCTTGTATTAACTACAGTTGACAGGACCTCATAATACAAAAATAATATAAAATAATAATAGTTTTTATATTCTAAAATAAAGATTTAAGTCACCAAAGAAGAACATTTTAGAGTATGAGTTTCACTATATACAAAATAACTTCACAATAACTTCCAGTGAAAGGCTTAGATGATACAGCACCACTATTTTTATTATGTAAAATGCAAGAACTCAAAGTGTCTATTTGATTTATTAACCTCTAAGAATTACTATTAATGTCAAAATAAAATAATTTTGGTTATTTTTACCATATGCCAGTCTGTTACAATACTGAACCTGAAGAAACTTGAATTATTGACATAAAACTTCCATTAAGGCAGAAATTTATTATCAATGATTAACTGAAGAAAAAGTAGCTCAGTTTTAGCAAACATGTTTTACTTTAAAATACATTGAAAATATGACATCACCTTGAAGACTAGTGTTAAATTCCTTCATCTGTCCTAGTTGATTATAGGCAATAAACTCCAGCCAAGCCAAGCTAGTGGTTTTCTATATGCATATACTTACATTGCTACTATTTTATTTTTTTTTTTACTCTTCTCATAAGGAGATGGATTGGCAGACTCTGGGAAAGTCAGAAAGTAACATTTCCTGACTCTGATACGTAATCTGCATTCCATTTCCCTCTTTCTCAGATTCTTCTTAGTTCCATCCAGTTTGGCAGAAATGGCATGCCTTTTTAAAGGTAACCAGTCTGAGTTTCAAGTCCACAACTAATGGCATCTGATACCCCATTTCAAAACTTCACTTGCTGTATGCTAGGAAAAATCAGTTAAACTCGCTTAAATTCTAATCATGGTTACTTTGTAGCCTTTATCAGAAGAACTGAGACAGACATAGCAGCCTGTCACCAGGTCAACACAGATTAAACTACACTGTCCAGCTCTCACACAGTATCAGGACTGTTTATGTCAGTTTGGGGCTCTTTTTAAAGCCTCTAGCTATCTATTTGACCACACAGCCCACTCTCAGACTATCTTCCGTATAAGTAACAAAATGTGTTTTTCACAAGATTCTGCATGATGTCGTTATCCCCTGGACCCAGGGAGAACACGCGTCAGATGACAAACAGAGGACACAAAACAACCTGACTGTCAAGACTGTTAAAACTGAAGTTTGGTTCAAGTTCATTGAACTTATTATTGTATGTTTTTTTGCTATAAAAGTTCTGTGTACCCTTCACCTCATTTTTCCCTCATAGCCTTTTCCCAGTTTGCCCTCCATGTTGTCTTCTTCCCCCTATACCCTTTTTCCATCCTTGCCCTGTTCCCTGGACTCCCATTGCTCAGCTTTCCTACGTTTGCCTAAGCCCCTGTTTTCCCACTGGCCTCTGGCAATCATTATCCATTGGCTTTCCGGTTTCCCTAGTTACGTACTCAACACCTGCTTTTACCCAATCCTGTCCCAGTTCCAGAACTTTCCCCCAAAACCCTATAAATATCCCTATGGATCCCTAGTAAATTTTTTTTGTGCCTTTGCTGGCGGAGTGTGCTAAAAGTCTTCTATTTTCATTTCTCCCTCAGTCAACGGCCATCACCATCTCAGTATACTTTCATCCTTCTCGAAATGGGACACCAAACTTGCATCCAGTATTAAGCTTATTAATGTTTGATCTCAAGCTTAAAAAAGCCTAAAAAGGATCAAATACCCATGTGAACTTTGAGATATAATAACTTCTTAGTTAAAAAACACCACTAAAACTCAAGCCAAAGAACCAGGAGTCCCCTTCCCCTCAACCTCTTTAGACTTTTTAGCCATAGTATTTCTGTAAAAGTTTAAAATTAACCTTAAGGAGCCGGTGTTTGTTGGTTGGTTGGGTTTGGGGAAGAGGTGGGTAAAGTGCTCTTTAATGACAGGCTATAGTATTGTTTTCCTCTCCAGTGAACTGTATTCCTGAAGACAGAATCCCTCACTTTCACTCTTTGCTCCTCAATGCTCAAATTAGCTGTGCTGAAATATGTATGTACCTTATGAAATGTAAATAATTTCCTGAAACTTTTTCAAATTTTAAAGAAATGGCATTCCTTTACCCTTTTCCATGAAATAATAATGAAGAATTAAGAAATAATGTGGAAACACAAAAAGCAATTATTGTAAAGTAATGGCAAATATTTTTTAATAAAAATTGAATTATTCAGAAGACATCAATAGCACTTGGTCTAGGTACCGTAAATATGAGGAGAAGAATAATCTTACAATTGTCAGATTTGTTATTAAATAGTCTTGAAATGATTATGTAGTCTGCTTTTTTTAAAACATGGGGAGCAGAAAAAGTAAATATATAACCATATATGCATTTTTTGAGAAGCTTTCAGATATTTCACAGAGGAAATAGATGTTATTTCAAATCTAGAAAGAATCTGATTTCTAAGGGAGTGGATTTGCCCAAAACACAGAGACATCCAGAATTCCTGTCCAGGTATATTCAAAAGACTACAGTATTTGATTGGGATGATCACTGTAGGTCTCTTCCAACTGAATTATTCCATTCTGTTCTATGCTCCAAAGAATTCAATAAAGCTGCACTGTGCCCAGACCATAAAAGACAAATGTCCCTCTTTGTATCAAACACTCAATTTATCTAAATTAAGAAGAAAACATTTGAAACACCACCTGATTTCAGTTGCTGCTTCCTCTAAGTCAAGGGTAAAATTCCCAACTCTTTCTGCCATCCAAGTTAAAATTATATCTAAACCTATTTAATTTAATCAAGCATCTTTCAAAATGTGACAAATTTGGGAGGGCTTTCAGTTTGCTTTCATATAGCTATTGCCTACAGAGACACAATAGCCAGTTTCAACATGTTTAATGAAACAATCTAATTTTTTTAACAGGGAATATTCAGATTTTAGTTAGCCCTGACTTTATAAAACCCATTTCAGCAAAAAAAATTTTGATACATTTTATAAGTCATCAATAAGTAACCATTGATTACAACTCATAATTTTTTGAGAATAAAATTAAGTTGCTGTCTACCACATACTGGCCATTTTTAGTTTCCATAAATAATTAAATAAGTGTAACAGAAAGATTTTTAAATTAAAAATACATACCATCATTTTTCACAAAATCTCTTCCTATAATGCCCAGTTTCTAAGGTAAGACTTTAATTTTCAACAGTGTATTAATTATTCTACAGAACTAAATCAGCCTAAAATCTCCACTGTAATTCCACATAATAAGAAGCAACTCAGTGTAGAATTACTGTAAATCCTTTTAACAGGCCCATATGAAAAGAACAAAGGCTAAAAATGTCACTTTAGGAGAGATGCTGTTGCTAGATGTACAACGTTGGACAAGCTGTCAGAATAAGATAAATGGAGCTCAGTTGTACCATTAACCTGTGACATTTTTGACAGTGCAAGGCTGTGCACTGTGAGAAAAGCAGAATATGTATCCTTTGACTTTTTTCATCTCAGTAATAGAAACAAGACAAAAGATGTTATGGCCTAATATTAAAAAAAAAAAAAAAAAAAAAGACAAAGCATCTCTTTTTCCAGCTCTGAAAAATGTAATAGAGACCTATGTCTTTAGGATATATGCAGATATGTTCCATTGTAATATATAGAAAAGGAAATTATACTAAGCACATTAAGTTGTATTAAAATTTAGAACACCATAATTAATTTTTCATAAATTTTGACATTTTAAGAACAAAAAATTATAACTTTCATGCTGCCAATTTGATTTATACTTCTGTCAAACTAACTTTAAGTAACCAGAAAAAGGAATGAAATATTATAAAGTGACAATCAGTATACATAAGGCAACACTCAATCATGATGTTAGGCTCTAGTTTTAACATTATAAGTTCCAGAAGTTTTTCCTGAAGCATATATGGTCTTATTGAAAATACAAAAAACACTTTTAAAAGGTTTTTACAATTATTTTGCAGTTAATATATTCTAAGAAACAGGGACATACATTGTGAAAAGGATTTTTAGATAGTTCATAGCACATGGACAGTAGTACGTCATTTTAGTCTCTCAAACTCCTTGAAGAGCCTAAACTTACGGAGTAAGGTATTTGTTGCTAGAAATAAAATAGCAAAAAATATGTACTATCATAAATAGTAACTTATGAAAGGGAAATCTAAGCATTGCATGTCTCAGTGGTTGTGAGTGGTTGTGATATGAAGTAGTGGGCCAAGTCACCCCAATTCAGTGAACAAAAAAGCATTATTAGAAAGGAGATCAGCAATCATTCTGGATATTGAAAATCTTTGATGGAGTAACTAGTGACACTGCACAGCAATAAAAGGGTGTATAAACTCATGTGAGCTACCAGCCCTTGAAAAACACAGGTGCTCCTGCTACATTCTCACAGATTGCTTTGGTGGTGATCAGGAGTACAATGTCCATGGAAGAACAGAGGGTCAAAACTTGCTGTGTGTTCAGTACAACTTCAGAATATAAGATCAGTATTTTGTATTTGGAGTTCAATTTTCCCAGTAAAGCTATCTTTTCATCAGTCAGATGTATACCATAGCTTTGATGAAGGTTGCATCATCTCACCCAGCTTCTGAGGTTCAAGAGCTTAGAATGCCTCCAAGAAGCTTTATGGAACAGAGATTGAAAGAATGGGAGAGGCTCTCCTGTTAACAATGTCAGTCCTTACAGTAAACATAACCTACAAGAGGGGATTTTTCAGGAACAGTCCCTGCTCTATACCTTATCAAAGCAGGATGAGGTAACTACATCCAGAGTACAAGCAGGTGCTTCTGCAAACCAGAATTGAAAAGCTTGTATGCTTTGAGGTTTTGAAGACTGCAGAAATGACCCTGGGACCTTTCATCTTGGCCTTCCCACATAGATACATCTTGGAGATTCATAAAAAACTGCGTTTCCTCTCACAGACAGAGCAAACTCAGGGCTATAGGATTTCCTAAGGTTCTTGTTCATGATGCTTTGATTACAAGAGACAAGTACTTTGACAGGTATATCTAATTGTGAAAAAGTTTAGGAAGTCAACAGACTTTCAGATCAAAACAGTATCCAGTGATAATTTACTAAAACTGCAAAGAAATACAGGTTTCCTAAATTTAGACAATAAAAAAACTACAATTTAAAAAAGTTAAGTGCAGACATTGGACTTTGCTCTACAAAGCAGGAATAATCTCTGGACATGTGGTTGTTGGGTAAAGACTCTGGGCTCAAGCCAGTAGCTACACATTTGCACCACCATGGAATGGGCATATGGGCAATCATTTGAATGAAGATCCACACAGTTCACTGAGGACTGCGGAAAGCACAGACATGTGTAACTGTACTTAGAACAGAGCCTCATTCCAACAAGCATGGAAGATTTTCACAGCTAACCTGCTTTTCCCTAAGTGTACGAGTCTGCAACTACATTCTGTGCCTCAAAAATACTACGGTGTCAAAGCATACAGTGCTCAAAGCGCTTGACAACAATTATTAATTTAACCTTGCACCTTCAAAAATGCCATAGCTCTTGTGGAATAATCTGGAGGCTGTCTGGCACTGAAACACAAGTAATCAGACTTCTTTCATTTCTTTTTAGCACTACTATACACAGTTTTGAAACGGAAATACCTTTCACATGGGTTTAAAAATACATTTCATTTTTATTTTATCCTTAGAAATAAGAATCCTGTCCAGGTCCAAAAAGATACAGAGAATTCTTCAGATTTGTTCTGTATCTAAATCAGAACATCTCCCTAAACACCATCAGATATTACTCTGGGAATCAGATACCAGCATTTTCTGGTGGAGGTGGATCTTAGTAACTACACTAATGTCCCGCATCCCCTGAGGATTATTGGAAGGCTAAGGAAGCAAAAGTATTTGAGAAATAAAAGAAGAAAAATAAAGACATTTTTAGACAAAAACCCCCTTCTGAACCCTAATCCAGTTTTTGAATAGCAATATCTTCTCTGTTTCTGTATGGATTAGTGGGAAAAAAACCTGCCCAGGAAAATGTACCACCTGCCCAGAAAAATGTGCCTGGTTATTTTCTTCCCAGTAGACAGAACATTCAACATTACTCCCTTATTAACATAGAAGTCCACAGTACTGTATTTTAGGAATCACATATTGCCTATACACTGACATAATGAATAACTTGGTCTCATTTAAATCTTGGGAAAAAATGATGTGTCATTTTTCCAGGTGACCACCTGACAAAGGAATATGTTAATGCCAAAGATGAGCCTGCTATTGAAGACTTATCCTGACAAACAGGACACTGATCTAGCCTTATCCATAAGACTATCTACATGATTCTGACTAGAAACTGTAACTGTCTCAAAAATTATCTGAAATTGAAAGTAAGTCTGTACTAGAATACCATACTTTTAAAACCCTAGAATTGAAAATAGTAGTTAAATGTAGATTAACCCATGATTATAGCAAAGAGAAATTATCAGACATTAATTAGAATGCTCACAATTTCTTTTTGTAAAATACAAAATAGTTGACATTTCCACAAGCAACCATCAGACACTAACATAAAAGAGATTTTCTTTCTCACTGAGAAATTCAGTGGCTAACAATTTCTTCTGGCCTTAGTGTTTCTATAAAGGCTATATTTAATGTGCTTGCTTATGATACTATAGCATTTATTTTTGCTTTTGTCTCTATGACAACAGAAAATCATTTTTTTCCAGAAATGGTCTTGGATTGACTGACTGCAAAAGAAGCTTACATCTCTCTAAATGGCATGGACACAAATCCCCTGAAACAAAATCCACATTAGTCTTCTTACTTCAGAAACACAGTTTAGAGCACTACTATAGTACTACACACAAAGTAATAAATTCTGGCAAAGACTTCATGGGCAACCACTTGCAGAATCATGGCTCTTAGGAGAAACAAATCACATGGGTTATGAAGAAAGAACAGGACTAACCTACGACAAAATGATCTACATGTTTTATGAAAAGAGCAAGTAGGGCATCATAAATGCTTTTCACTGAAAGCTTAAGATCTAGAAAAGTCTCTTTTTTAAGTCAAATTATGAGTGTAAATTATTATAGTTTCAAACCAATGGTTGTCTGGTGGAAAATGGAAGACACAGGAATTTGAAAACATTTTTGAGAACACAAGAGTGAAGGAGAAATTTAACAGTACCTTCTTATAAATACTTATGTCCAGATGTCACTCTCAAATTAATCCAATATCCTTTCTTTCAAAGTTATTCATTATGGTTAGAAAAATTTAAATGGTATGTTTTTAAAAATATAAAACTGTATCATACAGCCAAAGGATCTTCACACAGGACTTAGTTTCAGAAGCTACAAAGAATTTTCATGCAAATATGCTCTGTATTAAAAAATAAAGGAAGTTTAAAAATTAATAAAGGCACCAATGCGGATTAGAGTGGGAGAGTTTTACATCTCATGGACTTTTGAAAAATGTTCTTGTTACCATGAGGTGGAACTAGAGCTAACTGCAAAGCCACTTCCTTTTAAAGTGCTCCATGTAGTGCCACTTTGGAGAAATTTGCATAGACATTTATGTTCTACATGAATTTTATTGTTTCCTATTCACCCACAAAAACAGCAACTATAAAAGGAAAATACTACATCAGTGCTATCTCACAGTTTTCCTCCTTATAGGCGTGATTTTTACCCAAGTGCCTTATATCTTCCTTCTAAGGAAGGAGTTCAAGGCATTCTTATCTTTTTCCACTTCATTATCCCTTTGACTACATGAGCTTTTGTATTTTGGAATGTAACTGATCATGAGAAAAGTCAGCTGATTAATACTGCAAACAAATCAAAGTCAGCTTTCAAGAGATAATATATCTTTCAAGAAGGCATCTTAAAATGAGGCAAAAAAGCAAAAGATATTTTCCTGAATTTTCCTTTGTACATAATTCTGGGTTGTGTCAAAGAGGTGGAAATCTCTAAGCTCTTTCAATCTGAAAGCAATTGCCTTTTTTCTTCTACATCTTTTTCTCTACTTTAATAGGGGTGGAAAAAATATTTGTAAAGGAATGAGTCTCAAATATCGAATAAAGCTCATCTTTACCCTTTTGTTTCATGGTTCACTTCCATCAAAATGTGAAAGCAGACACGGTACTGAGAAGTTGCGGACTCCTTTTCTTTAAAAAACATTATCAAGTCCACCAGCTGTTACACTGCTGCTTCCTTTGCTGATTTTTTTTCCCTGGCTTGGGTCAGGTATAACCAAGGAAATACGTTCTCTTCTTCCACCCTCAAAAGTTAAAATAAACTATGAAAGTGACATGGCTTTCTTCCAGTACAAAGCAGCAGGAACTCATACCAAAAAACACCCATTTGTTTCCTGCTATTAAGACTTGCTTTTTTTATTTACAAAGTAATATAATAAGGTTTTTAATTACATTGGGGGAAATCTATTTTCTTATCCATCAATTTCTTTTAGACTCAGGTATTTTCTAGTCACGAATCTGGGTAACATAAGGAAAAATTAAAGAGGTATTACATGTGTACGAAAATACTATGCCCACTTTTGGCATTTTAGTCCAGGGAAGACATATTTGTTAAAAGAGTTCAGCTGTACAGCCAGCCAGCCAAAATACCTGAAAATGTTTCATTAAACAATCTAATTGAGAAAAATCAGGAACAGGTTTTTTAAATATTCTCATTTGTCCACCACGTATATTAAACCTACACTCAACTTATTCTGAAGCCAATAAAGAACAAGGGTTGTTGGCAGTTCTCAGATCTGGCTCTTGTTGAGTGTGCGTCCCAAGCTGTACATCACTGAGAGCCCAATGAGATTCTTTGTCTACATAACGCATCACAATTCTGCATAGTTTATCTCCCCACAGTGGTTGGACTGTTATCAGTATCCTAGGAAGGAAAACTGCTACCAACTCCAGCAACTCTTTCCCATTTCATTGATGAGTATAGACAAGGCTTTTATGAGCTGTGGGTACATCTCATTTGCAAAATAAATGCTGTACCAATGTAACTTCATGGCCAATTCGAAATGAGCCATGTCAGGTACTGCTGACAGCACAGCTCAGCAGTTGCTTCTGTTCTTTACATTAACCAGTCACAGGGTGAAACTCATTAACAACCCTGAGACCAGGAAATTAATTGCAGGACTCCTCTTTTCCAGGTAAGTGCTCTGATCACAGAATCACATTCCTCTTTGAATAGTTTCTTTTCTGGTACAGCTCTTGAATTTTTCCTTCACAGCTTCAATAGAATACACAGGGACAAGTGAAGTTACCACTAATTTGGAGATTGCTCAGAGAGAATTAAATCAGATCTTTCACTTCATCGGCAAAGACTGCAATTACCCAGCCAGTACAGGACAGACAGGATGTTAACCCTGCTTTGCAAAATCCTCTAGAGTCTATTACTGGACTGAGATGGAAAGATGTAATTTAAAGGTTAAGCCTCAGTAAAGAGCTTTATGTATGGATGAGCCAACCTGAGGAAAGGCAAGTTTTGTAGCACTACCTCTTGAACAGCTTGATTTTACAACCATAAACGTAGAAAGGACCTCTGAGTAAGAACCAGATCTGTATCACACAGCTAACATAGCAGGTATTAGCAGGAGTTCAACAGCAACAAAAAAATTATTATTTCCACTTGTAGCAGGCCTGGTTTCTATTAAGGAAAAAAAATTCTCTTATAAGAAAAAAAAATCAATGCAAATAGTCTGAAGCACTAGGTTACATTCTTCTTACTTAGCGAAGTACTACAAAAAAATGGACACATTTACTGCTATAAACCTGGAACCTTTGTATGTAACTGGTGAGAAAGATTACATGCACAATTGTGCCACTCCAGCATTAAGTGTGCAAAAATTGGTGCTTACTCTTGTTTAAATTCTGCTTTCATGAGTGCTTGGGGTTGATGCAATACATTTTTTATGCACAGCTGCAGCACAAGGCCAAGGGCATGTAAATCCAAACACTTGAGTCAGTCCTGCTGCATATTTACCATGCTCTAAAGACACTAGATGAACAGTTCACAGTGCTCCTCCTCACAGTTCTGCATCATCCCCATCTCTACAGCATCACAAATGTTAAGTAAACCTTTGTACTAAAGAAATTGCCTAGTTTTGCTCAACAATGATATCTCTAGGTTTTTTAATCTTTCTGGATCTTTGAAAGAAGCTCTTCATCCACTTTAAGTTCTTTAAAATCTGCACCCTACGTACCAGGGATGTGTTTGGGTTTCCCTAGAGCAGACTGTTTTTACCAAACACTTCTAACACAAACACAGGCATTAAGAGAAAATTACTGTGCATTCTCCCAGGTGGTCTTTACAGTGATTTATTTCAAGCCCTAGTAATTCCATGCTAGAAGATCCCAGAGGAATAGCAGTCACAGAAGCTTATACCAACTATAAATGAGAAGCAAACTTAGAAAATAAGTCATTTACTTCACAAAATTGATTAAGTAATTGCCTGTAGATGGAAAGTCTGTATATTACTTGAACCATAACTTTAACAGTCAAGCATCTCTTATCCTAGTTAATATGATCTTTAAAGTAAAAACAAATGGGGAAATTCAGACCACTTATCTAGTGTTAAACTTCATCTCAGCTTACTTTAGAATTCACATTGGAAAACTTTTGCTGCAGCCTTTCATACTGGCATAGATCAAGACAGTCTAAATGCAAGCCTGGAGCATTTACCTGTAAAAGGAAGACTTTGAGGAGTGAGCTTCAGTTGTGCAGACTCAGTGATAATCCTTCCCTAAAGTAACTGCATTGCTACAGCTTTAATCTACTTATGTGGATAAAAGTACTTTTCGTCTTTTGGGAATAGTCAAAGTGAGATATAATCAGTCACCTGCTGAAACTCCGTATGAATAATTTTTATCTAACTATCAGATACAAGTTGATCCAAAAGCTTCATCATATTGCTTCAGGATGAACAAAGCTAAATTAAAATGTTACTTGTTGAGTTATCATGCCAGCATTTAAATATGGGAACAGGACTGCCTGTCTTCAGGAAGAAGGCTGTTTGCTAGTCAGAATACAAATATACCCAGAAGAGATGCTTGTAAAATTCATACTTAAGTATGTGAATAGCCCAGACCATTACATCTTTAGCTCCCTTTAGGGAAATTGAACCCTTTACCTGGGTGAATTCAAAAGCAAGATCAATAAGCTAATGACTAAAGCCTAAGAATAAAAAATGCAGTATAGCTGATAAACTTTTTCTCCTCAAATGCACATCTGAGTATAGGTCATTTATTTGCTCTGATCAAAACTCTTTGGTAAGCCAGAAATACAGTTTTGTTTTGCCATACTTAGAAGATGGAGGTTTCTGGAATCAGTCAAAGTCTGACACACAAATAGATGTTGACTCCTGTAGAGCATTATGTTTTTTATAGGGAGAGAAAAAAAAAACACACAAGAATTTATCATTACTATAATAATCCAATTTTTCTTCACTATTGAAATCTTGAGCCTAATCCAAGATTGATTATGAGTACACAACTAATTATTATCAGGAAAAGGCAAAACCGCTTCTATATTCAAGAACTTTTTAACAATAATACACAGTTAAAATTATTACAAATAGAATTCTTAGTTCCTTTTCTAGATATTAAGTTTGCACATCATATGCCACCCAAACGGTGTCATTCTCATGTTGGCAACCAGGGATGCTGCAGTTACTTATGTTAGAAATAGAATTGAGATTTTGCTGAAGCCAAAGAAATTGTATAAGTAAGGAAATAAAAAGAAAGGAGGTTGGTAATTAACTTTTTAACAGTTGGGTACTTAAAAAGGTAGTTTCAACTTGGTTTTGTGCCTTTGGAGCAGGGATGGGAGTTTTGGGCAGGTAGGTGAGATGAGCAAGCCTGTAAGCTCCCCTAGCACCAGCCAGCAGGAATGGGAACAGGGACCTCCTCGGCCAGGAAAGGGTATAAAAACCTCTGGGGTTTTTTTGTGCTGGTTCCGTCTCCTGGGCTAGAAAGACACACCCAGTTCAGCTGAATCCATTAAATAAAAGTTTAGTTTTCCTTTGAAGACTTTGTCCCTTCTAAGTTTTATTGGTGAGAGCATTTCTCACACTTTTCAGCATCTGCCAATGGCTTGTTCTGTCAAACTCACTTGAGGTCTTTTTAGTACATGAGATAAGATGTTTTTGCACCTACCTTTCTCTTCATTAGTCTGCCATAATACATGACATTGAACATGTATTTAATATGTGGTGGCTGTTATGTAGGTAAGAAAAATTTGTTTTATTTGTTACTCCTAAACCCAGTTTTGTCTAGTTCCAGGTCTTCATATCTTTAACTGACCATGAGTGATTCACTGAGGGGACTGCAGTGTCTGTCTGTGTCCCACTGCTAATCATCCCATAGCAGTATGTTATCAGTTTAGCCAGGTAGGCCTAAAATTTGGGGTTTAAAGTGCAGACTAGGCCTGGAATTGTCAGCTGACTTGAGCTGGGCTGGGCTAGTTAACAGCTGACTTCTTCTAGCCAGTAGTATTATATTCCATACCATATTACGACATCATCTCAAAAGAAGTAAGAGCCGGTGTGTGGGAGTGGCTTAGTCAGGTCCATCATGGCTGAAGTAGAAGAAAGAAGTCCTGCAGCTCTTCTGCTGTGCTAGGCCTTGCTCCTGCTGTCACTACTTGCATTTTGTTTGAGTTTCAAGAAAGTAGAAACATTTTGTAGTTACTCTTTCTGTTCTTTGCTGGGTGTCTTTTGGGGTGCTTATAAAACTACAGTGATAAAATCTCTTTTCGATGGGAGGCAGAAAATTGTTGTTATATCCAACTTGTGTAAGAGTGTGTTATATTGTAATTTTCTCTTCATTTTCTCTTTTCTGTATAAATATATATAGTTAGTATAAGCATAAACCTAGTTTGGAGGGTTTTTTCCCTCTCCCTCTTTTTCCCTTGGCTGGTTAGGGGGGCAGAAAACCTTTTCTCTCTGTCTTGGACAGTTGGTGTTTTGCCGGCTCAACCCTAGACACAGTACTACTGTATAATTCATTGCGTACATTTCTAGTTTACCCTTCCCCAGACATTTGCTACTAGGACTGTACTCCTCTACATCGTTATGTTAGAAAAGAAATATCTCATTTTGCATAAAACATTTTCATGTTCCAGATATCTATAAGAAACTGTTGTCATACTGTACAATTTTTTTTCCAAGTAAAACAAATTTGCTGCAGGCACCTGGTCAATTAGAGAAATTTCTGCTACATTTAAACCAAGTAGAGAAAAGGTATAAGGAGGCCAAGAAAAGCTCAGAGAGAGCAAGCCTGGTGTGCCTCAGTTCTGCAAATTCAGTGTAAAGTTTATGGCCAGTTGCTAACAATTGCAGTAGAGTATGACAGGCCTGCACAGTTATAAGAGATACCTTTTGGCAGCTAAGTTGGCAGCAGCTTCAGATGATGACTACATTAGCCAAGGTAAAAGGTGTCCTAGAGAACTTATTGAAGACTATCTTTGTATGTTTGTGCCAAAAAGGTATTGAAACAACTGCTGCATGATGATAAGTACGAACTCATATAATTAAAAAATAATTTTCACTTAAATGATTGAACTTATTAGCTTTATGTTCTTTTCTATCACAAGTAATGAACTATGAGGCTTAAAGCAAACAAGTAGTTCTAGAAGTCAGTGTAGAAAGGATTTCAAAGTTAGTGAGAGAGAATTTATTATTAAAGACCCTTTAATACAATACTTCTGTTTTAAAAGATGAACTGAATAGAACATGAACAACAGCCTTCATTGCAAAAAAATCTAGCATTGATAAAAGCAGACTAATAGGGAGATGAAGAGGATTTTACCATATGTTATTTCAAACGGTAATAGTTTTATAATGATTTCTATTCTTTTAAAAGCTGAAATATTACTGAAGGTTGAAGGTAAAAAGTTGAAAGAAAGATTTCAGAATGTGAGACAAAGTGGTTAATTTCTTTTTCTGATGCCATGGCAGGCACAAAACAGCTCTACTTTAATTTCCATGATGTAAAAAAAAAAAAAAAAAAGTGCCATTATGAAAGCACTTCAAGTTAGTTATTTCAGATTCTACTGCTGTAAGGGAGGAAAAAAGAAGGGCCATCCTACTCCAGGGAAGTCTGGCATGTATCACTCGATTTCACAAGACAGCTCTATTTACAAAGATGATGAAGCAGAAATCTACAGACAGAAGAAACTTTTGATTCCCTTTAATTACAAACACCAAACTGCCTTTACACTGTGAAAAGGATGACAAACATTTTACCTTTTAAATCAATATATGTGTGCTGTCTTTATTTATTAAAGCTCATACTCTACTGAGTATAGAACTGGCTAGACAGACACTCCCAGGGAGTGATGGTGAACGGAACTAAATCCAGCCAGCAGCAGGTCAACTAGTGGTGTCCCTCAGGGGACAGTATTGGGGCCAGTTGATCTGCTGGAGGGTAGAAAGGATCTACAGATGGATCAGGACAGGCTGGGTCAATGGGCAAAGGCCAATGGTAGGAGGTTCAAAAAGGTCAGGTGTCAGATCATGCTTTTTGGTCACAACCACTCCAAGCAGTGCTACAGGCTGGGGAATGAGTGGTTGGAAAGCTGCCCCAGGGGAACACCTCAGAGGTTTTGGTCAACAACCTACTGAACATGAGCCAAAAGTGTGCCCAGGTGGCCAAGAAGGCCAATGGCATCCTGGCTTGTATCCGCACTAGTGTGCCCAGCAGGACCAGGGCAGCGATCATCTCCCTGTATTCAACACTGGTGAGGTTGCACCTTGAGTACTGTGTCCAGTTTGGGACCTCTCACTACAAGAAAGACATTGAGGTGCTGGTGCAAAACCAGGGAAGGGCAATGGAGCTAGTGAAGGGTCTGTAACACAAGTCTTATGAGGAGCAGCTGAGGGAACTGGGATCATTTAGCCTGGAATAAAAGAGACTCAGGGAAGACCTTAGCACTCTTCATACAACTACCTGAAAAGAGGTTGTAGTGAGATGGGGATCAGTCTCTTTTATCAAGTAACAAATGATAGGACAAGAGAAAATGGTCTCAAGTTGCACCAGGCTGGATTTAGATTGGATATAAGGGAAAATTTCTTCAGTGAAAGAGTTGTCAAGCATTGGAACAAGCCACCCAGGGAAGTGGTTGAGTCACCAACATTGGAGGTATTTAAAAGACATAGATGTACTTAGGAGCATGGTTTAGTGGTGGATTGGCAATGCTGAGTTAATGGTTGGACTGAATTACCTTAGAGGTTTTTTCCAACTTAAACATTTCTATTGATTCTGTCAGTTCCTTCTATTGACAAAAATCAGTTGCTCTCACTTTTTAATGTTGCTAGACCAGCATAGCATCAAGAGTAGGCAAATTAAATTCTACTTCAGTTTGTGCGTCAACAAGCTTGTACACTGTTGCTACCAGGAGTGAAAATCTGGGAAACCTCACCTTGCAGGTTTTAAACAAGAAGCACATAAGTTATCTCAAGTTCTGAATAGGAGATGCAAGATTCTTTTTGCAACAGAAATCTTTTCTTAGGTGCAAGTGTTTTCCTCAATGGAACAGACACAGGTTCAATGTTAGTGGATAAGTCTTACAAGAAAATAATCTCCCATTTCCTCTTAAGAATACCTTTGTATGATACTGCCTACTGAGTTATTCAACCAGAATGATGATCAGGTTGTTTCTCACCTTCTATTTTCTCCTTTTCATACATTCCCTATTTGCATTTCTTAATATATTAATGTTTGAAACTGAGCTTTTTGAGGCTGAAATTATACTCCTTCAGTTCAGTAGCTTCTAGCTTGAATGGATGACACCTAAATGAAATGCATTACATCAAAACGTGTGTATTAAGAAATAACTTCTGTCTTTGTAAATGAAATTTTCTAGACTTGTTATTTGCATGAATTGTGCTTTGAAGATAAATCAAAGAGGTCATGACAAGAAATATCAGAGGCTTTTTTACTTATATGATAAACAAAAGCATCACACAAACATGTACAGAATATTGCCTACTCCACTGAAAACAAAACACTAGTAACAGTCTTGATACATAAATTCAAACCAAACTTGCACATGCACAGCTGTTTCATCAGGGCATCTGTGAGTGAAAAAACTGACAAAAGCTCTTACAACTATACACCTTTGTGTAATGTTAATATTTGAATTATTTTAAACATTAGGATGTATCTGTAAAAATATTCCATTGCTTTCCTAAGAGTTAAGAAAAATTCCCTTGCCTTCTTTATTTAGTAAAATGAATGGATCATAGAGTTAATAAAACAGTTTGCTTTGGTAAAACTAAGCAAATTTTGTTTTGCCATATTTGACCTCTGCAAACTTAAAGATTCATGCCTTACACAGTGATTTCAAATTAAATTTGTATTTACTGTATTCAGGGAGAAATATATCTCTTTCTGGGGGAGACAAAATTTTAAGTCTCAGTATTGGAAATGACTGCAGCCAGAGCCTGACCAGGGCTTTCATCCTATGACATATCAAATTTTACAAGTCACTAAGAGATGGATTTATTCAATATTTAAGATGACAAGCAAAATCCTTCTCCCTGAAGAAAGAAATGTTACTAAATCAAATAAAAGCCAATATAAATAAGTGTTGGACCTATACTTTAAGTGACTTTAAGAGCTCAGGAAAAAAGCTATTGTTGTAGGAAGAGATGGAAACATTTTATTAATTTTGGATGATTAAAGTACCCAGCAGCTCTTATCAGAAGAATTGTCATGTTAACCTCTACCTACTGCCAATTTTATATCTGAGTACTTGTGTCCCATTGAGGAAGACTGCCAAGCATATTTTTGGTAAGTGTACTGTAATAGGACAGCTTTTGTAGGTCTCACTTTCCACATGAGATCTGATTGGAGTGAAAGGAGATGAAAGAATCAGAAAGCAGATACATTAAAGCAAATTATTTCAGTAAACCATTCAAAGAGGTGTTCTTTTTGTGTTGTTTTGTTAAATTTTTACAACCACAAGCTGCTATCCTCTAGCCAGCTTTCTGCTCATCCTTGTTACCACCACAGAGCTCAGCTTCATGCCTTCCTTCACCTTCTTTCTTAAGGCATTGTGCAGCATTTATGAAATTACTAAGTCCTAAGTTTCAAAGGACAGATGTCAGTAACTTCTTTTGAAAGAAATATCATACTAGATACCATAGTATTATATTTGCTCTCTCCTCCTCACATGCACAAACGCTTCCAGAGAAAATGTAATTAACAAATTAACAATTGGGAAAACAAATTTTATTTTAAATATATGAGTTTTGTCAAGCCATACTCAAAAAAAAAAAAAAAGTCCATAGGGTATATGTATCTCAATGGGAAACTTAGCAAATTCCACTTCAATCATCAAAGGAGAGACTTAGAGGTCATTTAGTCAGGATACAAAAGTCCTTTATTAGGGACCAGATTTCTGATTCAAGTAGGTGAAGATATAAGAGCTAAAGATCAGAAATAAACTAAACAAATTAGACTGAACATAATTAACAGTGATGATAATGAACAATGAGAACAGTTTATCTAAAGGTGTTCATGAACTGTTCATCATCACAGGCTTCAAATTGAGAGGCTCATTTTCCTTGGCCAGAGAAGGATGTGAGAATTATTGCAAAGCTGTGTGGCCTGGGTTGTGTAAAAGGTCAGTGAGCACCATGATATTGGTTTCTCCTGAAAACAATTAATCTCTCTACATTTTAATTAAAGCTAAAGAATATGCTTTCCAGGAACATGCTTTGATAACTGTGCTACTGAAGCACATTAAGTGTCCTTGTTCCTCAGAAAGCATGAAAATTATAACTTCTTGAAAATCACTGGGTGGCGAAGGTAAGAGCTCAAAAGGAGTAAATTCTCCCAGCTCCAGATCCACATTGGAATGTTTAACTCCCACATTATGTCTATTTAAGACAATCAACGCTCCAGTACCTTCTTCCAAAACTATTATTCATTATTATTTACTAATATAAGAAAGTAGAAGAACTCCACAAAGAAAATACAGTGTCAGCAGTAGTAGCCATTCTCTAAGATTTAATGTGAAAAAACAAGAATGCACTGTACATACCAACAGATTTTAAAAGCTGCACACACAGAAAACCTGTGGCACAGTGGGACCCATCAATTTGTGACCTTTTCAGTACAGGCTGAACAAAGGTAACAATATGGAGAAAAATCTCTTATTGATCTACTTTTTTTTGATCTTGTCCATTCTCTACCTTGAGAGACACCTCCATTTAGACATTAGAATTTTTCAACAATTCCAAAACTCAAATTCTTTTCAATTTCTTTTAAGTTCTTTTCTTTCTGCATGTGACATTTTAAAATATTTTTCCTATGATTAGATGATGGCAACAAGATGGCAATATTTTTTCCATCAGTTAAAAGGTTTTAATGGATAACATTTCAAGAAGCTGTTGAGATGCACTACTTAAATATTAGATTTTTTGAGCTATTTATGTTATTGCAAATTTCAACGGCACATACAAAATAAATCTCATTTAATGCAGTAAGTGTGTATGGAAAAGTATTCACTAAAATCCTCTTCATGTAACTGTCTTTTCCATCAGCTGAATAGCTTTGGTAATACATCAGCAACACCATCCTGGGGGGAGTTGTTTTAATGACTAATATTGACTTTATTTCCAGTCTATCACTCTGCAAATGCACAAACTCATTCTTCAAGAGCATTCTCCTCCTGGTCCAGAAGGAGCATAGAGAGTCACACATGAGCATACATAGCATTTGAACTTACTCTTTTACATGGTGAGAATGCCACATGCTTGCACCTGTTTGAAATGCCAGATGCAGTTTTGATTGAAGTCAGCAGAAACTCATAGGTGTGAACATAACACATACTGTATTGTTTCTTAGTGAAGTACAGAGGAATAGAAGAAATGGCATGGCATGACATGGCATAGAATAAAATATTTCAGCTGGAAGGGACCTGCAATGATCATGTAGTCCAACTACCTGAGCACATCAGGGCTGGACAAAAGTTAAAGCATACTATTAAGGGCACTCTCCAAATGCTGCTTAAACACCAACAGTCTTGGGACATTGACCATCTCCCTAGCAAACCTGTTCCAGTGTTTGACTACCCACTCCATAAAGAAACATTTCCTAATGTCCAGAGTAAACCTTTGCTGGTGAAGGTTTGAGCCATCCCCACACATTCTGCCACTGGGCACCAGGAAGAACCATTCAACACCTCCCTTCTCCAGTACCCCTCCTCAGGAAGCTGTAGAGAGCTATGAGGTCACCCCTCAGACCCCTTCTCTCCACACTAAAGAAACACAGAGTCCTCAGCTGCTCCTCACAGACCATGCCTTCCAGTGCTTTCATCAGCTCAGTTGCCTTCCTCTAGACACGTTCAAGAACATTCACATCCTTCTTAAATTGAGGGTCAGAACTACACACAGCACTCACCACCAGAGAGTAAAATGGGATAATCTCCTCTTTGACTGGTTGGTGAACCTACAGTTTATGCACACCAGGATGCAGTTTGCCCTCTTGGCTGCCAGAGTTCATCAATGACCTTCACTGAGATGGCTACAACTTCCCCCTGATAATGTCTCTGGAATGAAGCCATTCCAGTATCTGTAACACCATGACAATCTCAGCTGACAAGTTGGTTGTTAAGTACGTAAAAAAATCACAGCTTTTAAAAACTGGCATGGGAATTGTTTTTATCAATGCCATCAACAAATATACTTGGTCTTTGCCCATAATAGACAGATTTTGATATGGCTGATCACAGTCATCATATAAATACTGTAAGCATGCCACAGATTTTTACCAATAATACCAAATTCTACACAATAATAAGCAGCTTTGATGGAAAAAGCAATAAAAATGTTTGTATTTTTTAAAAAAAATTAAAACGTTAACCTGAGGCTATGAAGAATTATTTATAAATAAGTTCTACATAATCCAAAAATATCATATTGCATATCTGTTATTTTTATAAACTCCCAGTGTCCTATTTATGTATAGACAGACATATCATGGAAATACACTTTTTCTGCCTTTATCCTTGATAAATCTGTCTTCATCCTTAATAAATCTAAATTCATTTTTCACTGATTCATCCAATTACACAATTCATTTCATATTTTTTGATCATTTGAGTTTACTTTGCACACCCAAACAGATCAAAGGTACATAGTAAAAGAAGTAAATTCACATATAATGTCATTCTCCCTGAATATCAAGACATTTGTATCAGTTTAAACTGGTTTTGATAATAAAAGTTTTCTGAAAATTATTTTGAAATTTTAGAAAAGTATAATAGCAATGTCAGACATGATATTAAGATTTTCAAAAGCAAATGTTTACCTCCTACTGAATATAAGACAAAAAAAAGTGAAGCCAAGTCACTGGAGCTAGTGTGTTTGTCTGCTGAGAACAAAGAAGTCAGTCAGGATCTGAAATAAAATGTGATTATTACTTTTGAACAGTGATTATAATATTCAAAATCATAATCATAACTGCAAAAGTTACAATCATGTGCTTTTGAGGCAGCAAAGTAAGCAAGTGCCACATATTGGTGCTCTACAGCACTATTTTACTACTCATAAGGAACAGTATTCCATTGGTTTCAACAACACAGCACTCAGATCAAATTCAACAAGTAATTACACACAGTTTTAGTTTTCAGATGATGATCTCAAACACATACTACATGCTTTCCTGACTGAAACTCTTATTAGCTAACATGTTTTGGGTTTCTCTGTTTATTTATTATTGATTAAATAGCTTGATTTTGCTCAGTGCAAAAATACAAGACAATAAAAGAGTTTCTATAAAAGTCTTCTGTGTGGCTCTTGAGTTCAAAGCAAATTTTCCAGCTGAGTTATAAAGTCTTGGAATGAATTTCCAATGAAAATGCTAACAGGCCTTTAGCTACAGTGGTGCTAGCGGGTGTTGCTAAAACAAACAGAAAACCCTGTCAGTGCCAGAAAAGAAGCCCATCATTAGAGGCACTTTCCTAGAAGCTTTTTATTATATGTGGGTGATGATAATCTTCCCACCAGTGGGCATGCTGGGTTTTGGCACATATCAAGCTTGTCAGAATCATTTTACACATTCCAAACAGCAGGCAGAAGAGACAATAACAAAAGAGAAAAGAAACTTTCTCAACATGGTGTATATCTTTGTTCTCAGGAGTTGCTATTGCCTTTTTATCAAGCAAACAAAGCAACTATTTAACCAAACCACCACGCATATTAGAGCCATTGACTGAAGTTACAGCAGGTACACCAGGGCTTCTGACAGAAGAGGGCAGAAGGAAGTCTCTGTGTGGCAATCAAAAACAGTTCTAAGACACTTTTCTTCCCAGCCACATTCCCAGTGTGGGTTTGGTGTTTAGCAGACCCTAAAACAGCCAGCTACAGCTCTTTGTGTCCCCAGAAAGCTATTAGTGAGGGTCACTCTCATCATAACATTAGGATAGGTTATTTAACATCTCCTGGCCTTTACAAATTCAGTCTTGCAGAGGAAGACAGCACAGGACACAGTTACTCTGTGTCACCCACATAAATCATCCTTTTCAGCAAAATCAGCAGTTGCAACATGTGCTGTTCTCTGTGTCAAAATAAGGAGTTTCCCTAGAGCAGCCAAAACCTTACTTTTTAAAACACTTCAACACTGTATTACTGCTGAAAGAGACAAGGGAATAACACAAGGCAGTCATGGAAACTGCCACCTAACCCTGCAAACACCAAAAAGTGCTGCTCACAGTAAAATGTATGAGCCTTGTATGAACCAAAGAGGTACTGGAAGGTTGGGTAATAAGGGAAGGAAAATCAGGAGTGACACTGCACTTTACTGAGTTGACACACACTGTTATGTTACCTCACTTTTTTAGGTGATGAGCAAAGTGTCAGACTGCAAGCATCAATAAGACTGTGCATCCACAGAACAGGAGGAGATAAAGCCTGCAGAACTTCCATCACTTGCAACATTTCACTGAAGATGCAAAGAAGGCAACTTGTATCTCATACGAGAGATAATTTGGAGGGATAACAAATTAAAAAACCTGTTCTTACACCAAGTTTAACACAGTTGCCCTGAAGAAACAACCAACACAGGCCCACAGTACTGTTGTCAAACACTTTCAATTCTTCAAAATGTAACAAATCAACAGATACTTGGAACAAAATAACACAAAGGATGCATGTCATGGATGTCATAGCCACGAAAAGAGGATCTTGCACCTGGAAACTACGCAGGGTTGTCCTTCATTTTGCAAAATGATGCCCAGCTTACTAACTTCCTCACGCTAAAATGTACATTTTTCATAATGGTCCCTGAGGTATGCAAGTTACAGGATTTAACTATACAGAAGTGCAACCCCTGACAGAATTGGGTATTTTTTCATTTCTTTATCATACAAAACTCAAGAATGTGTATTATTTCTGCCAAATGTGGCATCACATTACAGTTTTTATACCGTTCTTGATTCACACACGTTTCTTCCCACAGCTGTCATTACAGCTCTGCCCAGACACTGAACCTTTTTTATGCCAAGACATCACTATTCCTTGAGATTTGGTTTTTAGATGGCAGTACATGGATGAAGCTTCAGTTCCACAACCCTGAGCCTGCCTGCCATGATCCTTGTTGAATGGCATCAAATGTATAACACACCATCTAGCATCATCTGCCTCAACACATCAGTGAAAATAAATATTACAAAGGGCTAAGTTAAAGATCTACATTAAGATAATATTCTTTCCTTTCAAAGCAGGAAACAATTTTCTCAGCTCTGTATGTTCAAGCACAATTTCGTTGGCACCTTTCTTCCAAGACTTTCTGCTGATCTTTCAGAAATAACGGGGGGGTGGGGGGGGGGGAGGGAATCAAGGAAAAAAATCTAGATTACGTCTTCTGAAACTTTTCCAAACTGTATACATGTTTCACACTTTATATATTAAGATTTAGCTTGGAGCAAGTTTTTATGCCAATTTATAAATCCTTGAACTATGGGGTTTAGAACAGAATGCTAATATAACTAACTATAGATATGCTTGCAGGCACTGCCATAATGAAAGAAATAATTACATCAATAAAATTATACTAGTTTGACATTAACAGTTTGCCCAAACAAACTATTCTGAATGACTAACAAGCACTATAAATATGATTGTTGTCATAAATCAAAGCTACCCATGACCAGAGTTCATGCAGCAGCTTGGAATAATATAAGAAGAAAGTATCATTAGTAATATTAGGAATTTCATTAAGCACACAATTATGAACTTTGTCTTCCTCTGAAAGTTCCATTAACTATCACACTTCTGAGTAAATGCAACATAAAAACCTTAACATCTCTATGATTGCAGTTATTTTTAATATAGGGAATTATCATAGCATTATTAGCTTTGTGGTAAAATTTCACAAAATTATGACATCATCCAGTTTCTCACTTCAATTTACAGGGATTTGCAGTAGCAGTTTTCTGCTTCTTCAAGATATTTTTTGCCCCATATTCTGAGGGATAGTAAAAATGAAAAATCTTGAGTAATTTTAGCATGTGAATAATTTCATTAAATCAGAAATAGAGACAGGAGTCTACAGATTCCTCTCTTTGCATCCATTAAAAAGGCTGCCTTCTAACTTTGATGTAGAATTTTCTTTTGCTTATCTGGTTTAAACTAGAAACAAAACAGAGAGCTGTATTCACACTGTCTCATCTGTTAATTTTCTGGAGTATGTCTTAGGAATGGGAATATGCAAAATTCCTTATACATTTACAATCTGATTTGCTGATTATAGGCTTGCGAACAAATCTCAATATGGGTTACATGGTCCTTTCTCCATAAAACACATGGCTACTGATAAGTTAGTGAGCTACGAGAATGTTTCTTTTCCAGCTTGACTTACAGTAAACATCACATTAAAAAAAAGTAGTAAATATAATGCATCTCAAATTAAAAGTCAATTACATTTTTATAAATAATTGTAGCTGTCATTAACACCTGCCAAGGTAGAAGAATACATTATTGAGTGAAGAGAAGAGTTTGTTCTGGAAATAGGGCAACATTTTGTGGACACTACCAAACAATTTACAATATTCCTCTTGGTGTATTCTGAAATGTGCTTTATTGATGAGATGATGAGCTGCAATAAAGCCTAAAAACATAACTAAATTAAAAAACATTTCCCAGTAGTTTCTGAAGTAGTCAATATTTTTCAGGCAGTTATTAGAATGGAAGCACAATGAGTTTTTCATAATCTGGCCATTCTGTTATGGATTGCTCTCTATTTCAGTGCACTTAATTTGTGTAATGCAAAGTGATGATCTATGATATGTAGCATCGTCTCAAGCAGAACTACTGAACTCTTTCTTTTTTCATTTTGAATAGTGCATCCAGAGGGAAACATATAAGTATAATAAAGGGATTTAACATGCAAAGTGTGTTGTTACAGTAAATTGATGTGTTAAATTAAGTTGACAATTCTCACCCTGATAAATATCTTCCTGACCCACGCTATTACTACATAATAGACCATTGCCATGCACTGCCATAACATAGCTATCAAACCTAAATATTACCTTCTTTTGTTACATGTACATAAAATTTTCTACCACTACAAGGATTGCAGGTCTTGAACTAGAAAGGCCAATGTATTGATACAGTAGACAGCCATACACTGTTGAAAAGCTCAAAGGACAGCTTCAAGAAAGAGAAAAATTTCAAAACAGGTCTTATGTCAGGTAATCATTTATGGCACTGTCATACTAATGGCGACAGAAAAGCAGGGGAGCAGTGACAATAGGTGCATTCATCTTACTACAGCGCCAGAAAAGCTCCACCTGTATCCCCCTGCACTCTGTCTCCTGCTGTCCCCCAACAAGTGCATCGTGTGACAGTGAATCTGATAGTGGGGACGTTACCTATCTGTCATCCCTTCTTCCTGAAAGGCACCTTGACTACAACTAATGACCAAAGGAGAACAAGCAACTACCTCTGGCCTCCAGCCACATACCGGTTCCTTTGTTATAATGCTAAACTCACAGTAAAGCACTGAGTAGCTCTAAGGAAGAGATAAAGCAGCTTAAAAGTAATTTTTTGCCAGCTATGTAGATATGTACATATATATGTATATATATTTGTGTGCATATATAAAATATGTTTGCACTTCCACAATAGTTTGTAAATATTTGCAATATTAAACCCTTGTGGTAATGCACAGTAGCAGGACAGCTCTTGTTGCTAATGACCCTCATAATCAATGTGGCCAAAAACTACTGTGGCAAAAGGGATATTCTCCACATCCTTTTGAATTTACTGGTATTCACTGGACTATTAAAGAGTCATTACACCTGTCTGCTGTCAAAGACAGTAAACAAATTTTCAGGATTATGCCCTGTTTCACTTTGCCTATACCTAAAACGAAGGATAATCATGAAAGCCTTCAATTCTAGTATGACTTTATAGTTTGAAAAATACTGAAGCAAAACAGCTATCAGATCTGCCTTGAACCAAAAAACACAGAACAGAGTCACAATCCACCTGACAAATGTGGGCCTCAAACTTACTTTCTTTGTTAAGAAAGGAGGCATTACCTTCAACTTGTATTCTTTTAAAGAGTCCATTGCTAAGTTGTAATGCTGAGAGGTCTTTGCCATAATTATTGTAATGTGCATGGTATGACAAATTTTTACAAGACTTGGGAAATCTACTCCTATTATCTTTGTGAATTTCTTAAACATTTTAAGGAAAATATCTTTTGTTGTGCTTTGCAATCCCATAAAATTTTACTGACAAGTTATTTATTACAGCAAAGTTTAGCTTGGGGATTTCTATTGGTATGATGTTTGCAAATGGAGATGAGATAAGGGAGAATGTTCATTGTCATGATGGTGTCTTTACCCCATAATGATAATAATAATTTGTCCCATCTGTCTAAATCTAATCTAACAGTGTTTATGAGCAGTTGAAGACATATTTTAATTAAGTCTGGTAGAAGCATTGGTACGTATTTTAGTCCCCCCAGGGATCATTTAAATTTCCAATTTTCAATAAAGGGTGTATAACCACTACATCATGTGGGAAGCAACCTGGGCTTGAAGCAGCTAATTTTGCATACAAATCTATAAGCCAACTAAAAAAAAAAAAATCTGGAAGGACAGAGGTTCACCATTTGCCACATTCATACCCCAGAAGCTGTTTTAATCAGCCAAAAATTAAATACCTATGGTAAAATGTGAACATTTTTATGCTCTTTCCATTTTAACAAGGAAATTATAAAGTCCTACTTTGCAAAAATGAACATTTAAGCGGATTCTTTTCTTTTCTCAATCTACTGAATATCTTTACTGTCAAAATACTCTTCATAGTCCTTGCAAACATCAGCTGTAATCCTAACAGGACAGGCTGCATTGTAGTAATACAGATCAAATACACTAAACTACATGAAAGCAAGGCTGTCACCTTAAAAATAAAGTTTTTAGCTTTTGAAGGAAATTCCTGAACTTCAGACTGCGTAGGACAGTGTATAAATATAAAGCACACCATTGCTGAAGGCACTCTCAAAACTGATATGGCATTTCTATCGTTCAACCTGCTCTGCTCACTCAAGTTTACAATGAATCTCTCCTTTTGCATTTTCATCAATGACAACAATGTAAAAGCTGCTGACTCTTTTGGTCACATTTTACCTTTATAAGGACATATGCACTGGTTGTTCAACTTTCACATTTTAAAAAAGTCAGTGATTTCAGATGTAAAGACTTGAGGTTTGAGACCATGAATTTGTACTCAGGGAAATCTCTACTGAAGTGACCTGAGCTTTATTCTCATGCAGGCACTGCACATATTTCATACAAAATTATAAACTTATTATTTAGGCATGCATTTTTGTCAGTCCAAATATTAAGATACAGTTTCATGTGTCTGTATATATATACCCAAATAAAATAAATGTATGTGTATTATTTAATTTTAATAACGTTGGAGATCCCAGAGCCTGTGGAGAAAGGTGTAGCTTAAAATTCTATATTAAAACTAATTTTCTACCGAAATTACTCAGGAACACTGAGTTTGATTATCTAATCTAACCTTACCAAAAAATACGTGGCATGTCTGGTCCAAGCTAGTCACCTACACTGGTTCTACAGTCAGTAGAGGACACTGGTGCCACTGCAAAGGATGTCTCATCCCAGTGGAAATGAATGGACATCTGGCATAGATCAGCCTCTTAGATACTTCCACATCTCTGATGACTTTCTATAAAGTCTCTGAAGTAAAGTTAGACAGGGAAGTCAAGTAGGATGGGAGAGTCAAGTTGGACTAGGTTTGACTGCCTTTGGAAGGAAGAGCCATCCTGATGGATGTATGGAAATAGTGATACATTACTCCCTTTGGAACTTTGTTATTGACCTGAGCAAGGGTCAGATACCTCCCTCCACTGTTAATATATTCCCTAATGTCCTTTCATGTGCCTGTTTACCTATGCCTGCTTTTACACCCTTTAAGAACACACAAAACATGGAAAATTGGTACTATATATTTCAATCAATTAAAGTACTTAAGCATAGCTTTAATGGCATTAATGGCAACTAAATAATTTTTCACACTTTTTTCATTTTCTTATTTTTGTGCCCTCACTTAAATGTGTAAGAAATACTGCCAAAGAACAACACTTTGAATTAGTGTGCAAGTACAAAAATTATTCAAAAATAAAAAGGTTCTGGTTCTAACTCCTAGTTCCACCAGAGAAATAGATGGATCTCTTTCTTTCATGCTTACCTGTTTCATATTTTAGGGGTTTTAAGGCACTTAAAGTAGCCTGAGAATAAGAGACTAAATGCTGACTGCTTCAGCATTAGGTATACTGGTTCAGATGGGCTAAAACAGAATTTAAAAATCCACAGAGAAAATAGAAAAAACAGGGAAAAAACCAACATAAATTCTGTAATTGTATAGTGTGCTGTTTTCTACCACTGGAATATTTTGAGGATGCCAAAGAAAACATGGACTAAGGAGAACCAGCAGACATATTTTACCTAGATTTTTCAAGAGCTTTTAACAGTATGCCTTTTAGGAGATTATTATGAAAACCAGTACATATGGAGTGGACTAGGTATAACCCCCAAATGTTGCCAGAAAGTACTCAGAATTATTAACAGTCTTTATTAATTTTTGAGGGCCTCAAAACTCTCATTCAAGCATTGTTGTAAATGCTTATACTTGGTACTGCATGGTCACAAGGCCACACAAAAAACAGTGGATCAATGCAGCAGTTTTGACAATACAAAATTGGAGAAAGTCAAAGACTATAGTAATTATTAAATAGTATTATAGTATCTAGTAATTTTATATGCAACAGACTGATCATTTCCTTTTAGAATACAGACCCCTCTATATGCAAATATTTACTAAAACAGAAGAGAAAAAGAAAGTTTAATAATATAATTAAAAGACAGCATATTTATAATGCTACTATGTAAGATATCCCCCACCCCACTTCAAATCCAGGGGGAGTTGCCTATTTTCCAATGGAATGCTTTCCATTTTGACTAGTTATGTTGTCAAAATAATTAGTCACTGACAATCACTTTGAAAAAAAGTAGTTTAAAACACAAATAGTTAAAGGTGTTAAATTATTGGACAAAGTGATGAGGCTTTTATGGTTTTTTAATAACTACTGTTTTCTTAGGAGATGATGCAGAACCAGTTATATTTATGAAACCAATTTAATTACAGGAAACAACAAATGATGATGTGAGTATAACACTACTACGGTTGATTTTGTCTCATTTATAAGTTACAGTATGATTTCAACAGTGTAGCCCTCCAGTACTTGCTATATGCAGTGCTTTTGCCACAGAAAGATAGTGGAAAAACATGATAATTAATATCTCAAAATCAAACCAAAACCAAACAAAAAACCTCAACTGCGTTCTGTAAAAATTTCTCCAGACCCTGATAACACTGTTTCTCTTTTGTATTGTTATACTCTGGGTTGGAAACCAAGTGAATTTTGTATAAAAGTTTCCTTATCACATCACCAACAGCAACTGCTGTATGTCCCATTCCAACACATGGATAGACCACAAATTTGCAAAGCAGCTCTCCCTGCTGCTTTTGGAGCAGCAGGTCCATGAAAGTCTTGCTATGATAGTCTCAAGCCTGAAAATTACACCCAATTGCCTGAGGCTAGTGCTGAAACAGGTTAGTACTGCAGACACAGATGTCACAAAAACTCCCATGCCAACTTGCCAACAACAATATTACATGACCTAAAACACTAGATAAAATTTATAAGCACACACTGCAGCAGGAAAAACTTTGGACCATTTTATTTCCCGTTATTTTTAAGTATTACTGAGCCACAGATCTAGAAGTATTTCAGGGAAAGGCAGCAAAAGTGACCAAAGGCATGTTACAACCCTCACTAAGCATGCTAGGACTCTTCTACATAAAGAGTGGGAAGGAAGGAAAGGAAGAAGGGAAGAAAAATAATCAGTTGAGAGGCACAGCTATAGGAGAGGTCTGGAAAAATCACAAGAGGCATGCAGAGATTCACTAAGGAGCAGAAGCTTATTGCTTATTGCTTCTTCCAGTAAAGGACCTAAGGAGCAGCAACTGCAGCTAATGATTTTCAAAGTGATTAAATAAGGAAATTGTTCATAAAACATCATTATGCTGCAGAACTCCCCTCTGCAAATTGTGGTAGCTGCAAAAAATTCACAGGTTCAAAGTACTGCACTTTACTTGTCCCAAGTTTACTTGCTTCCTTAGACTACCTGCTTTTAACTACTGCTGGAGAAGAGATTCTAAGCTACAAATCTTCAGTCCAATCCAGTACAACTATTCTTACAGGGCATATGAAAGTGCAGACATTAGCAAAGCATCACTGTAGCTTTAGTTTCATGAATAACACCAAGCAGCACCACTCACCATACATAAATTCCAGCCTTCCACAGCATATCCAGCATAACAGTGAATCACGTTACATATTACTCACTTGTACACCACATGGACTTCTCAAGTGGTTTGTATGACTTGCTAGTTGTATTATTTTCCTGACTCTAAGCAAATTATTCCTTTGTTATTCTGCACTAAAAAGATAAAAATACAAAGACATGTATAAGTAACAGGAGCAAGCACATAAATTACTAAACATTATCAGTTACCAAGTAAATTAAAGGCAGGAGAATAAAAGGCTCTAAGAATTCTCTTTTTCAAAGTATTTTATAAAGGTAATGTAGCATTTAAGGTAATATTCAATAACAAATAAGTAATTTAAAGGATTATAAAAAACTGAGTAATTTAAAGTCATAATATAGAGTAATTCAAAGTAGTATTCAACAACAAATTCTATCATGAGTCAAATATATTCCTACATGTCTCAACTAAAGCTTTTCTCTCTTTTCAAACATATCTTCCTACCACAGGTTTCTTTCAGTGTCCATTCAGTGTTTCCTTTTAATTCTCTCCAAACAATTTTCTCCCAGGTTACTCCCAAATCTGACACCAAATTAGAGTTATAGGTAAACAGAGAAAGCTGAGGAGCTTGCCTTCTGTTCCAAGGCTGGGTCAGATGAATCTGTGTATTTTTTTATCATCACAGGAGGGATAACTGGCTGCACTGACCATTCATTTCAACCGCTATACCCCTTTTTACAGTCTGTGCTGGATGAAATGTCATCCACTTGCTTACATCTAACCTGTATTTTAATAACACTGAATAGGCAAGAGATAGAGATTCCTCTACTGTGAAACTCCTCAAATTTTAAGCCTTTGTTTAAAAGGATGGATCAAATCTTCTAGGTACTTCCTTTGCTTTCTTTTCTATGGTCTTTCAAAGTAGTCACCAATATGTGATTTCTTTTCTCTCTGTTCTCCATGTAATTCCATTTGTCCTCACTTCTCTATCTCTTTCCTATATGAGTGGATCAATCAACCCTAAGCCTCTAACAACAGATCTGTCTATATACTCCAGGCCCAAATCTCAGATTGTTTCTTGAAAACTTGCTACATATAGTAGTATTAACCTTCACCAAGCTTTTAGATTAAAAATAAATTTAAAAAAATCTTCCAAACTTTTGGCTTCTTATCTGGCTATAACCACTACAGTTACATTCCTCCTACAGTTATACTATTATAAAAAACAATACTTCCCTTCAAATTACATGTAAGATTCAGTTATTCTCCATCCAAATTATTATTTCAAACATATCAGCCATGCTGTAGTTTTTCCCAAAAATTTCCATGTCCCCATTTTTTGCTTTGCCTATAAACCCATTTTCTAGTCATTCCACAAAATTCAATCAGACAACCCTAATTTTAAGCACCATATTGCTTATACTTACATTAATACATTTCAAACAAAACCAAAAGAAGGAAACTCCCCATGAATCATTTCAGTGTATCCATCTCTCTGAATCTTGCAGGAAATTTCTTACTATTTAATCAAATTACATACAATTGGAATGAAAATTATTGCTTTCCAGAAGTATTTTCATGAGCTGATACCAAGGGCTATCCCAATAGTAATCATCACTAGAATAATTAAGATTAATTAAGATCAGGCTCGTTAAGCAAATTCATTTGTATTCTTTAAAAATATTATGCAAAAGAGTTAATAAAGGGGGAAAACTACATGCAATAGAGTTTTGCTCTTGGGGGGGTAGGGAGGAGTGGCATTTTCTTTCTTTAAATACAGCTTGATAAATCTAAATACCTAAGTAAATATATTTTCTTTCAGAAGCGGCCTATTTACACAAACTTATTAATTAAGGACACTGCAGAAACACGTACATTTGTTTCTTAGAACAGGATAAAAGTTTTGTGTACACTTTCAAATCAAAGGGAAATTCTAATTGCACTAAAGCAAAATACCAAAGGAACCCTCCACACTCTGTAAACTTTCTCAATACTATTCTTTCCATAAAGGAGGGAAAATTTACACTGATTTTTTTTGTTTGTTTTCACTTAAATAAAAGGAAAGCCCTCATTGTTCTCAAAATGCAAACATATGCAAAGTGATTGAATTACTGTTGTTGGTTAGCTCCCTAAATGTTGAGAATGCTGCTGTAAAAGTTTAAGGGTCCTCTGACTTGCACATTTTGCATTAATGGTATTCACGGTACATAATTAGGCCAAATACATGTTTGCCTCAGGTCAACAAAAATAAATACCAAATTTCCAAGAGGAACTAACCCTTGTTCCTTCTTTTAAAAGTAGATACTTCTAGTTTATTTGCTTACTTTGTCAAATAGCATTATCTTCTTGTAAAAAGGCCACTGTTAAAGCTACAGAAAAATCAGTTAGACAATCCTCCTTTTTCCATAGTGTTTAATGTGCTCCTCTGCCTCAAATTGTTGACTTTTAAGATTACAAGGGGAAATAATAGGAACTTCAATTCTGCTTCATTCTTTATGTTCTCTTACACTTTAATCATGAGCAACATCATATCCATGATATTCACAAGTAATAAAAAATATAGACTCATGGCGAACTCTATATACATATGATAAGCTCCATTTGCCTCCTTCAGCCACAGAACTCATAACTGACTTGCATGAGATGTCTCTCATCTTTCAATGTTTTTTTCTCCCAGTAGTTATACCAAAGAATCAGAGGACCAATGAAGCTTTTAGATTATATTAAATTCTAGCACAGAGTTCTGGATAAGAAACCTCTTAACACTTAAAACTGAGTAATGGCTAGCAATTCTGCAATAATAATACAAATAAGTATGGTTTGTTGTTATATTCTAGGGATATTTAATTCTGCATTGCAATTACTATCACTTTAGTAATTGTCTTTACTCTCTGAAGCAAATGACGAACAGAGAATATAAGTTGACTACTTTTGCTTTACACTGCTACATCCATTACATTTCCTCCAAGCCAGTGAGCCTAACTAATCAATCAGAAGGATCAATCAGAGCACCTTGATGAACTCCACTAGGCTGGTAATTAAGATGAATGCATTAAGGACAATCATTGGGTAACTTAGTCAGATGCAGGAAGAAAACTATTTCATTTAAATTGCCATAAAGTGACATGAATACTATTTCTATTGAAAGATAAAATGCTTAGATTGGGATAAAAAATTGTTGAAATCTGTGTGTATTCTGTAAACAGTACTTTTTTTACCTGGCAAGGACAGGTAGAAATAATATCAGAGTCAACGTTTAGCTATCTTCAGAAAATTTTAAAACAGGAACATAAAATCAGGTCTCCAGTTGGAATACAAGAAGTTAGTTTTGCTGAAGTCAGCAGCACTGCAGGATTGATTTGAGTTCAAAAACCACTCAATAAATTCTGTCCAGCAGTCTTCAAAGTAAATACAAATTTGTATTTTCCTGATGATGGTTTTTTTCATAAGTAGAAATGCTCTGAAGCATCTGAAAAATAACATTTATTCATTGTGAACTAGGAAAACCCTAGAACACACAAAATGCTTGCCCTGTCAGGAATCCAGCATGATGAAATACATTAAATGGATCGCCAGATTTAGCACTGAAACTGTCATTCAGCCCACAATTCATCCCTCAGATGCTTATTACTGCACCACATAAACAAGTAAACATCAGTAAACTGAAATATTCTGCTTCTCTTAGCAGATTACACCAGTTTTCTGTCTCAAATGTCCTCACTTAAAGAGCTCTTACACTGATTATCATGACTGTCACTGTCTTAAATACCACTTGTGCAAAATCTGAGTAAGAAACCAAGACTATGGATACACAGGACAATGTAATGCCCTGCAGAGATAATGTACAAGCTGGGAAAGGAGACAGGTACAAAGGTAAGCACAACTTTCAATCCCAAGCATTGGTGAATATATATAAAAAAATACATGAGGGAACCTACACTAAAAATCAGCTATGCCTCTTGGAATCACAAATCTGCTTATTAAATACACGAGAAAAGGAGTAGTTATAGAATGCCTGAACTGCAAAGACTATGTCAGTGAGTTTAACTAGCAACCCACTAATTCCTTCTCTTATAAAATTGAATAAACTCCATTTTCTAGGTGATCTTCACACTTATCAATTTACCTATGAATATACTAAAGCATATAAGCTAGGTTAAAAAGCTCTTAGTCATAAATTTAATATAAAAACTGTACAAATAAACTGAAAGTTTGCAATGCAAATGGCAATCATAGCCATTGTTCTTGAAAAGGAAAGAGAAACAGGGAGACAACATGTTTGATGTTGCACCATTTAGATCTAGAAATAGTCATTACAATACTGAGTTGTAAAAATAAATATCTTAGCTTCTCGTTATTTGTTAGCTAAGAAATAGCTCTTTTCACAGGTCCTTTTTCTTTTCAAATTTAGCTCATTGCAAGTACTCTGCTGCCTTTCAACTTCTGAAAAATATTAAATATGTTTATGACTACACCTTGAGATTTTGAGTCTTACTATCCTTTTTTTATTTAAATACTACGTCACCTGGCATAAATTCAAAGCACTTCATACTACATTTTCAAGCAACTCTTTCTACCTTTACTATGGAATTGGTATTTTTTCTTACAGTGACCAGTTAATGAAGGACAAGAGCTTCATGATTAATTAAATTTTAACCATAAAAGTAGGAGATTGTTACATACAGATCACTAGACAGGAAATTGTCCTTTTATAATTTTCAATTTCCCAGTACCAGTCTGGAAATTCACTGTGAATTTATTTTCTCTTTTACTCTCTGATCTCTACTCAAGCCCGCACATGTAACATTTGTCTCCTCAGCAATCTTTACCTTGAACATTTGTATAGCAACTTGCAAAACAGAGTCTTGATCAGGGCTCCCAGGCACTGCTGTGGGAAAAAATAAGTGACTTTTGCTAGACAGTGTCCAGGAAATGACTACATGTAGGGTTGCATCAAATAACAGTCTGTTAGAGCATGATTAGAATTTCATTTTTCAAGAACTGTATGTCAGGATCATGGCCAATCTGAATAGAAAAAAAAATATACCCCATCTTAAGATCAAGATCTGATTAAGTTCATAGAATATGAACATATATTTTCTAGTGAACTAGCTTTGAAAATTATTCATCCATGTTTTGATACCTAACAAGTATTCTGCTCATAGCATGTGTCATGAGCTTACTTAAAAAACCCAGACCAAACAAATAAATAATCCACAATAACCACAACCACCTTTCCCAAAGCATGCATATAAGTTTAATTCTATAAAAAAATTAATTAATTCATGAACTTTATTCTTTTTTAAACCACGCTCAGTACTTGATTTATTTAACACAATTTAACATAGTGCTTGATGCAATCTTTTCTCTCTCCTTATGTTAATACATTAAGTGTATTCTGCATTATACAGCTTATATCTAACAATATATTCTAAATTATGCTGTGACTTAGATGACACAGGTCAAAGACATGCATAGCCTATCAAGCATAACTTCTGAGCTGAATTATGGCAAAAGTATCTTCCATTATTTACTAAAATGCCACACTTTAATCACAGGTCAATGAAGATTAAAAATTTCTCATGAGAAACTGAATACCTATGAAAGTATGTCTGTATTCGAATTGGTATATAATGGGAAAAATCAGAAAAGTGGGTGATCCTTATAATTATGTAATTTCCAACCCTATGGTAGCTGACTCTCTATCAAATGTCAACCAATGCTACAGGGGGGAAAATAGTAAACATAAGGAATGGATGAAAGGATAATTTAAAAAGAAATTCTGTGTTTCTGGCTTCACATTCTGAGCATTCTATTACATTAAAAGATGTCTGAAGAATTATTACCTTTGCAAATAAGAGATTTAACATCCAAACTAGCTGAAAAGCATGAATTTGTCCTTGCAATGAGGAAAGAATTCGTTATCAATATATTATTCACTTGTTCTACATTACTGGTAGTTACTTTTACAATATTGTATACAAGCTAGAAAAATCTACTGTGAGTGAATTCTGAAGCATAAAAAGGTTTATTAGAGCACGTACAATAAAGTGCAGTTTCACAGAGGAGTTTTGAGAAGTTGTGTTTCTGATATATTCTGATCTTCCTTTCCCCAAATTCTGATGTAGCAGCAAGAAATGGGAAAATGAATGTTTAATGACGATAATATATTCCCACCTAAGCAGGAGGTTTATTCTTCTGATACTTGTCAGTGATGTATTGGATAAAAAAAGACACGAAATAAGAAAGACTTATATCTAACTAATCTCTATTTTAATAAAACATGAAGGAGTATGCAAAGCAAAATATTGCAGAGAAACATATACAGAAGAGACAGTACCAGACCTTACTGGACTTGCATGATCTCTTTTTTGTTTACAATAAGGAAATTACAATAATAATTTGGGGGATATAAACAAAGTATAATGGGAAAAACTACTGAATGTTTTAAGTAAATGAATATCAAACAACTCCAAAATCTTTTAAAAAAACCCAAACAAAAAACATCCAAAAAACCCCACAAAAACAAAACAAAGTAAAAAAAAGTAAATCCTTGACATTTTGTCTTACAAGCTAAACTAAGTGCACAAATCATCTTAAATACTTAAACCTGAAACCTTGTATTAGGATGCATTTGAGGCTACATTAGTCTCTTCAAGAAGGTAGACAATTTGTTCAAAAAACATTACTAGACAATAACAATGTGAATTGCTTCACTCAAGTAAACATTAGGAATTTGGGCAGCCCCCCCTCTGCTCAGAGGTCACCTCAGTCCCTACACCTGTACATAGCACCTACCTCTTTTCCAGTGTGGAATTCAGTAAGGTCCCACTGCACACAGTACGTGTGCAATAAATCCTTTCTTTTAAAGACGTACATAGCAAAGTTGTCTTCTTTCCCAGTGTCTCTTCATCCCATTTCCCATCAGTGACACTGTTCTGCATATTGCTGCTCCAGTCCCCCAGTCTGAAATGAGGGTTGGATTTAGGGCCCAGCACGGCAACAAAGAGGGTCCCCTTCCTCTCCCATACCTGTGAGATTATGAGATGCTCAGGGAAAAGAGGAAGTCAGGGGAACTTTTATCTACCAATGAATAAGGGTAGGAACAGTACTCAAAATTAATGTGTTTTTCCCATTTGGACAAGGACTTAAAACAATTATTTGCATATTTGTCATGTCAAGATTAACTTCTTTTTACAAATTTTCTATTGAGAAGCTGAAGGTAGTAAATGAGCTGTTATGTTGTACAAAGCATCATTCCATAATTTGTGACTACACCAGTAAGCGTTCTCATTTCTAGGATAAAGCTTTATATGCTTATCAAATGGATCCTTTTGTAGCTTTTGGGATAATACTGTAGGTTAAGAAGATCTGAGGCATATAACAAGAACAAGATGCTGAAGTACCATCTTTGACTAGAGCCTCAACCTGTCAATCCTCTAAGTGTGAAGTAAATCTCATCTTTTACAAGTCTCCATTTAGGTTGTAAAAGTAAATATACATATGGGCTCTGGTTACTCCAATTCTATTGTAATTATAAACACATAGGAGCAGTATGCTTTGCCTCTAGATGAATGTAGACACAAATGCTGGGGGAAGGCAGAAAGGAAATGTATTTTTGCGGTATAGGCTTCTAAACAGCAGTAGGCAAGAGGTTTCATACCCTCTTCTCTAGAAACATAGTAGCAAAACTATTTTTCCACACAGTACAGTTTTGCAAGCAGTGGAGGAACGATTCCAGGAGCAGAAAGGCAATACTCTACTAAACCACAAAACCATTTCTGTAAACCAGTTAAGCTCATTGGCTACTTAAGCACTGGAACAGTTAGGGGTGCCATTACAGTTTCCTGTATCCAGAGAGAGAAATATGAGAGGATTAAAAAACAGAACAGACTCAAACTTCAGAGGCTCTTGAATCCCTGGTGGGAAACATTTAGAGAAAATCAAATACTTCAGTGTTTTAACTTTAGTGTCTGTACCACGTAAATGCAATGTATAGCATTACTTCCTTCAGTGTGTGGAAACGTAGCTGGATACTATTAAACACACACACACACACATATATCAAAATAATTTTGTGAGCCTATTCTGATTAAAAACATTACTATTTTGTATTTTTAATGTAAATTATTTGCATGTTTCTGATTCACATTATTAGGTCACCAACAATGCAAGCACTGCAGAAGGGATATGATGTGCTTATATAACAGAAAAGGAAGAAGTTATATCATTCAGTTGGAAGTTTCTACAGTAAAAATGGAAAAATGCTTACTATTATCTACTTAAAAAGGAAAAAGGTGCAGGTTTCCCAGTAACTGCAGTTATTATGTGTATTAATACATCCCTAGCCCATAACGTTCTTTTAACTTGCGTATTAATACATCCCTAGCCCATAACGTTCTTTTAACTTGTAAATCTTTTAATCTTTTTCTTTTAATTCTTATTTAGAGTGCTTAAAGTGCTGCTATCATACAATTTGCATGCAAATATTTGTATATAACTAGTTTCTAAAAGGAATTAAATCCAATATTTCCAACAGAATTAGTTGAGAAATACATAATTTCTCTTTCCATGAATATCAGATATATTCACCAGATACAGAGGAGTACAAAGATCTACTGTTTTGATTCATAAAATTTTATCCTTTACAACTGCTTGCAGATTTGGGAATTTTGAACTCTCTAACCAAGACAGCCAAGCAGAAAAGGCAGTAAGAAAGAAAAGTGAAAACCAGTTCTCTTACTTGTAGTAAGTTCTTTCACAAGTATCTTATGGCTTTTCCTAAAATGAAATAGAAAGTAACTCTAGTGTCAGATGCTTCTTTTAACTTTCAGAAGTTGTTTACAACTGGTAAATATACAAGTTACAGAAACACACAGGATATACATATGAATAAAACTTATTAGTCTTATTCCTTATCTCCTTACACACTTGTGTATGCTTAAAATCTGTGAACTCCTGTGAATGTCCCAAAGGAACAAGCCTCCAAGCATGTGGATTTAAATAAAGATAACACAAAAAAGTATCATAAATAACATTGAAATTCGTTACTTTTTTTATACCATAAAATATTCTGATGTCAAATGGTTTGCCAGACCCCTTTCAGAATGACTTAAACAATTGCCTAACCAGTCACACTGTTATATTAACAACCCTCCACATTCTCTTCTGATAGGAGATAACTGGGCTTTTGTGGGTGGACAGAGAACTAGGCATGTTTTCTATTTGTTATCCAGGAAAGACATGCCATATTTAAAATAATTTCATTCATGAAAACTGAAATACATTAACTTTGATTCTTCATTTTTATTTTATTTCAATGATGGCTTCAAAGGAAATTCTACTTAGAAAAGTGAATGTAACAGCAAAATCAGTATCTACTTTTATCACCTTTCAACTACTTCTGTTCAGTTCACAAATATCTCTGAGTTCCTGAGCTCTTACAGCATGATGGAAATTTTCTGCTTGCTCATCACTACCAAATAAAAAAGATCCTGCCGTGTACCCTTTCGTCACAGCAGGCTACATTATATTCTCAGTTACACTATATAATTCACTGTATTCGTATTACAGGAAATTATATCCTCCGTCTTCTCAAACAACCGCCTTAAAACAACAGCAACAGGAATAAAACCTGTTTTAAAATATATTTTGTAACTAAAAGTGTTAGATGTCATTAAATATCAAGAAAATCTTTTAAGAGAACAGCAGTTACAAAGTTACCAGGTGGGGGCGAGGGGTGGGAAAGTATGCCAAGGATAATTCCAGGTAACTGTTACTATATATTGGCTTTTTAAAAAATTGTTAATAGCGATTGATCAGACTTTGCCCAAGAAATGAAGTAAATGCATAGAAAGCTACCTATTTTTGGTAAAGTAATATGTGAAATAAACTTTACATATTTGTTGTGTTGATTTATAAAGCACAGTAAAATATAACTACCCTTCCAGCCCAACATTTTCCTGACTACATTCCAATATGCATCACTGTAAGCCTACAAGTTTTTAATGTTTGATCTTTAATTCTCAATATGTGAAGTGACAAAAGATTTGAAGGAAAGGAACAGCAAGTGTAGGTTGCTTGTGTGCTTTTGAAGATGGATGCTTTTCAATATGCATCTCACAGCCCATAATGAAGTTCAGGTCTTCCTTAAAAGATGAAGCAATTGTTCACTTTACCCTGAGTGACCTCTGCTGGTAAAAATAACTTCCGGGTTAAAACTTCACTAAAATCACATTTATGGTTACATACAGAAGTACGTTCGCATTCATTTTTCTTTCTATCAGGTGGATGTATACAGAAAATTGAAGTGTTTACATCCTCAGAATGTTAGTGTCCAAGAAGCCTTGACTAGAGTTTTGTAGTCACTCAGTTTATCTTTCTCCTAGAGTCTGTTAAAGAACGTCACAGCTAAAACTTGTTTAGAGACAGCATATTCAAAGCAGCAGCTACTGAACAACTAGTGGCATATGAAGTATAAACCTGGAGTTTACTCTTACATACAGGTTTGGGGTAATAATGTGGTACAGAAAAGTTTCTTCCACTCATTGTTCTAGAAGACACATCTGAATCTGGAAGGCAGCCTTGTACATTTTGAAAGGCGTTTTTAGAGTTCATGAACTGATCTAATCACATCTTACTTGACCATTATTTTTAATAAAAGTAAACCTTAAGAGTTTTCTCTGGTTTCACATATCCTTAATAGAATGTAGGTAAAATTTATTTATTTTGAGATACATCAGAATGATACTGCAAAATGGTTCTGTTCAATGCATCTCTCTAATTTAAAGAAAAGACAATTATGATCCACAAAAGCAACTGAAACTTACATTATATTCATTTGCAGTGGGAATGTTTGTATTATAAAAATATCAACATGCTGCTAAATCAGAAACAGTGAGAAAACACAAAGCAAAAATAAAGAAGAGGTACCCAAAGAGTTTTGGTATCTACCAGTAAATTATTCTCAGAGATTATGAAAAACACCTCTACAGAAATAACAGAAGTATCATGGGTTTGACAGTGTGATATTTAAACTCTGAAGTCTTCACAAAAGTGAAGTGCACTGAAGAGTTTTGACCAAGAAAATTATTACAATTCATGGCTGCTGATCACTGCAATATTCTATCTTATTTAACAATGTCCATGAAAAAAGGGAAACATATTAAGTCTCTGCCTCAGCAAACAGTGAAATCTATTTATATGCAAATAAGCTATCCATTATTAGTATGAGGAGGGACATAGGCATAAATGAAAAAATAAATTATCACTGGAAACCCTTAAAGAAATCTATTTCAAAACATAACATTTTAGAAGAGCCCTCATTCTTGTAATATTTGTTCAAGCCTAGAAGGGAATTGGCGTGTTTTGAAATTAGATGAGAACAGATACCACATTATTTCCCATGCCAATTTATTATATAAAATGCATTTATCCTTCCTTAGAAACAACTTGATAGTTGTACATCTACTGATTCCTTATAAATAAGTGTAATCTCATCCTACAGAGTAATTTTATGCTCATTTGACTATTGACAATTTTACATGCTTCCCTTTTATTTTCAAATTATGGACACAAGAATATGTGAAATATCAAGATGATACCTTTTTATTGATATTTTTATTCTAAGAATACAAATCTTCAAAGAATAAAGTAGCCTCTAAAAAAAACTTGATTTCATGGCTGAAAATCCCAACTTGGATCCATGCCTGATTTTTGCATTGACAAAAAAAAAAAAAAAAAAAAAGAACAAACCCAACCAATAACAACCCCCCCCCCACCCCCCATAAATAAGATGTCAATAACCTAAAATCTAGCATAGAAAGTTTGTCATTGCACTGGAAAAAAATTAAATTATTTTATTATTCCAAATTTTCGGCCAATCCCAAACCCCATTCTCTGAATACATAATTTTAAATAAATCTTATTTCTGTGGAGTTCTCTTAAGTACATTTCAAAGCTCATTCAGCAGAACAAAAAACTCTTCCCCTACTTCTGCTAGTCCCAGTTCTGAGACCAAAACACCTCAGTATGCTATAGCCAAAAGAGAGGCGTGTTGCATCTAGGAGATTAAATTAAACTAAGAAGAATGTTATTAATGTTTGCTTGAGTTGAATCACAGTGCAAGCACACTAAGCTGAGAGGGTGACAGCACATAAGTGTTCTGTAGCATTGGTTACCAATAACCAGTAACAACACGTGAGCATGTTCTACTATAGCTCAGCAAAGTTATATAAAACAACATATAAGTAACACATGGTCAGAGAGAGACCTGAGGTGGTGTTGTAAAACAAGGAATAAGTAAACCTGTGTAAGCACTAAAACTTGTAATAGAGGATTTATAGTAGGCAGAGAATGTATGTGATGGCATCAAAACAAGCTTAAGTCCCAAAATTAAGATAAGGTGGACAGCCTGCAGCAAGTTAAATCCTCACTCTTTTCTTTTGAAGAGCAGGTGAAGGAGCATAAAACAACAATGATCAGTGTTGAAAAATGGAGAAGGAAAAGGTCAGTTTCTGGCTTCAGCTCCCTCTAAGGGCTGGAGCCTGGCCCCTTGGCCTCAGCAGCTGAGACCAGTGCAGACCGCAGCCACCAGCACTAAGGATGCAGCAGCCACCCCACAGGGCTGTCATGGCGAGACTTCATGAAGGAAGTTTTGGGAAGGGCTCTCCTTTCGTGGGTGTGCCCTTCCAGCCTGTGCAGTGGATTTTTTAGGTGAGGCACAGCGTGCGCAGAACTGGCCCCACCATTT
>JAWWLZ010000139.1:21892135-21930101 GCA_035041345.1 Poliocrania exsul
GGGTCCCTTCCAACTCAGAATAGTCTGTGATTCTGAAACCAAGATAAATTACTGAAAATTTTTCAACATACTGGATTTTTTTCCCAAGAATAGGATCTACATTAGCAGAGATACTGGATGTTAAAATAGAAGAATGATTCCAGGAAACTGTTATCTGTGACAGTGTCACATGAACTCTTCTAGTCCTAACATCAATCACAATTAAGAAAAAAAAAAAAAAAAGGAAAAAAAAAAGATGGCAATGACTTTTTGAAGTTGGTAAAATCTTTCTTCTATTGATCTTACTATATTCTACATTAATAAAATAATAATAGTTTTATAGTGATACTATGTCATTTGCAATACTGGCAGACATTTTCTATTGTGATTTTATTAAGTAACTTTGGAATAAAATCACTAAAGGCCTGATACTTTTAAACAAATCTTCCTGATAGATTCTAAATGCTCCTTATCATATAGAAAAAATATATATGTATAAAATTTATTTTTCTGTATAGTGAAATCACAAACAGTCTGATATGGATTACGTAAAGAAAATAAGCTTTAAAACATGGGGAAATATCCTTAAAAAACCTCTTTCAAGTTTTCTTTATTTTTTGAAATTAAAGCTTCTCAGATATTTTCTAATGCCACATAAAGTATCTTTCTGATCTTAAATGATGTAAACATTTCTCCATTCAATAAGTCTCAGTATCCTTTCAATACAATATGGAAACATATGTGGGTAAGTCTTACTTTTCTTTTTAATGTATTAAATAACCCCAGTGTTGTTTTTATCTAAAGAAAATAAAAATCAGTTCTATGTATTCTTTGTTTCTTAGCTTTGATCTCACATTTGAATTCATCTCAAACAGTGTCATCTTGCATTTTTCAGACCACAGAGAGCATTGAGCCTTGCTGCAGTAGCCATTTGATTATAGGAAGAAAGGCTGCATGTTTAATGAACTCCTTATTTGATCTGCCAGTGCAAATGGATTTTGATGTTATTTCTAGCATTGACTTCGAAGTGCTTTCACCATTAGTCTAAGCAAAGATGGAAAACAGAATGGGAAAGCTAAATACCCACAGACACCATCTTATCTACTTGTAGCAGTGAAGAATTTTCAAGGCAAAAGCTTCTATGCTAAATATGCTAATTAGCATAGGACACAAATAAATATAAGATTGTCTTTGACATAACATTTTTAAATCAGAAAAGCTTATCAGAGTTATTTTAAGTGACACAAAGTTAAATAAGTAACAATAAAGAAAATAAGAAAAGGTGAAAAAGATGCATTTTAGTTCTTAATAAAATTTATGAGCAGCTAAAAGGCAGTTGGAGAGAAAGCTTATTCTATCTGATAGAAAGTGTAGGGAAGAACAACCCAGAAACCACTGAGAGTGTGGATATACAAGGGCTAAACCATATTGGACTTAGGAAGAAGACAAATACCAGGAAAGGCCTAACTTTCAATTCACATCAGTAAAAACCTATAGAAGCTGTATGTTTGGGAAAAATAATTTTTAAAAGTTGTATTTTTCAAAGCTAGGAGTTGAGAAAAATTGTGGGGAGAAAGTGGAGGAAATTTTTAAAGTAATATATACTTTTAGATTCCAACACAAGTGGATTGGAGATATTTAAGTGTCATATGTGAGAAGAGTTCTATACGGAGTGAACAACAGGGAATGCCAATAGAGCCAGAAATCTGTGAGAGACTTTTCTATTGTGATTTCCTGGTCAGGAACTGATTATGGAAAACAATGAGTGACCCAGAATAGCAATTTTTGTGCTTAATAACTCATTGATTGCCCCTTTTGCATGGGAAACTTAAAGACTGTGAAAGATATAACAATGAAAAATTCAGAGAAATGCTGAAAAATAAATGTTGTGTTCATACGAAAATATGAAACAGTACTACACAGATATTGGACCTTTGACACAAATGTTTCCAGACTTATTCCTGAGTAGTTCCTGAAAAACAATGAAAAAAAACCCTTCTAAATTCTTTTTCTTTTTGCCCTCAAACCTATCCCTCCCTAAGTTTTACATGATAAAAAATAAAAAATATATAAAGCTGAAAGCATCTGGATAAATTAAAAGATGTACACAAAATTTGCTTCCAGTCCACTGCTTTTATATGTGGATTCTTGCTTTTATATATTGTTCTTAAAAATAACTAATTTAAACTATAAAGTTCTCCCCCACTGAGTTTTATAAAATTTTTCTTCTTATGCTTTCTTTAAACCACGTTTGTCACATAAGAATTACTAACCTCACCATAAATAAAATAGACTAACCTTACACATACTTCTTCATATGACCTGTTCTGGAAGATAGGGAATTTTTCCATTCAAAATCCTTCCAGGATTCCTTTTCTACCTCCTCCAAAGTAACTAAGGATCTGTCACTAACCTGAACACAAGTTGAGAGGGACCATATATATGCAGATATTGCTGTGTATTTCATGCTCAGGTCCTCAAAGTGAAGGCTACTACACGTAAGTACAGCCCAGGCTAATAAAAGCATTCCTTACACAAGACCCTAAATCCCAAAATATGCTCATTTTCTAACTCATGGCCTTTTCAAAATATTCACAATAAATTACTGATATTTTCAAAATACATACATTAAACTACAAATATTTTCAAAGTAAAATACTTGATAAAGTAGACAAATCCAGTCAAGGTTAATGATAATGAAGCTGATCATGTGAAATTCCTCCTGCAAATGAAAATACAATTTCCTACAGTAAAACATTTTTATATTTCACTCTGACATAGGTGGAAATGATGATCTTTTGAAAGGAACTAGTAATGCCACTATAAAGACCCATCAGGTTGAGAATCTGAATATCAGACTTAGTAGTTTATCAATGACAAAAAGTAGTTTATCACAAACTTGCAGAATACAGTGTTCACAACTGAAATATTTATGCTACTGTCTCAAAGACTTAACCAGTAATATTTTAGAAGAAATGATACACATCTTGTGTATTGCCTTGCACACAAATTAAGCATACATTTTCTCCCTGCTTAATTAGCTTAATTTAGTAAGAAAATCAGTAAAAAAGTACTTTCAGAACAAGTATGCCAACAACTCAGTTCTGTTGGGGTATTTTATCACTGGCTGATTGGAAGCCATTCACTGATGTAATTTTTTTTCCAAATTAAATATGGAAATATCTTTCTCAGATGCTCATAGTTCTGTTTTGCTTCTACACCCTTCTGAAAGAACCTTTAATTACTTAGCTGATAGCATATCTGTCATTAATCATGCTAAAAAAGAAAAAAAATAGCTCCTTGGGGAGGGAAATTTTGCTCTTTATTCTGCCATTTCATGTATTCAGCCATGAGTACACTACCAAAGAAGCAAAAATAACCTTTCTGATTCCTTTTGTTCTTATTGTTGTAAATAGCATCGCTAACCAACAAAAAAGAAAATGTATCAGAAGTCTTCCATGCATAACATTTGCAAGTTTGGAGAATATTTTTTCCTAATTCATTTTTCCTTTTGTTCTCTTCATAAAGAAAAAGGCTTCTTCAAATTATGCTTTTGTAAATAAACAGTCATGCTTTTCAACAGTTCAGAGGCTGCTCTGAGCTTCCTGATGTTAGATTAAAGATGTTTTCCAAATGAAGAAATAGATGAGCTTTACAAAGTTACATCAGTGTGTAATAAACTTTGCTCCAAGGAAAAAAGGAGTCCTGTTTCCACTGGAATAAAAAATGTGTAGCATTGTTTAAAGAGAATAGTCTTGACATATTTCTGTTTAATTATATAGAATTAGGAAAAATATATGACCATGGGATTCAGAATTTTAACTTTTAAATGGTAAATTCATATAGGAAAAAAAAAAGTTACTAAATGTTCCTGCAGTATTATAAAGTAACACTGAATTGTCATAGTATTGGTGCTGGAAAAAGAGCTATTTAATATTAGAATAATTTAAATAATTACTTAAGATCGATATTTTATGGTTTCTCAAACTAAATGCCTTTACAAGACATTCCAGGTACAAAGATAGAATCTGAGTGCATAGAAAGGCTGATAATTTTAACCTTTGGATACATAAAATGCTAACTAAGAAAAATAGATTAGAAGTTTCTCATCTAGATTAGGAATTGTAAAAGAAGAATTCTGATCTCATAATGTATTTTCAGGTGTCTTATTTTATAGTTGCAAGTATTTAGCACCCTTTGGCTACTCCTGTCAAATACAACTAGATGCAAAGGAACTACAAAATTTTTTTAAGTGATAGTTGTTCAGCACTTGACCATTAAGATGACTGTCATCTCTAGAGAAACTACAACAAAGAATTATTTTCCGATATGTCTGAGTGCAGGAGGAAACAGTCCATGGTTTGAAAAGAAGTCATCAATGCTGAGCTGCAACGGTAAAGAAATTTGAGGCAATAATCTGACCTGGAACTGAAGTTGCTGTCTTATTTTCAGCCATCCTATAGCTAAACCAGCTTAAATAGGTAAAGCCATGGTCATGCATTGGTTTTACATAGATTCTATATATGATAAGCTGTATTTCCTCAGGAGAATCAACAGTTCATCTGAAGAATGAGTTAAGTTCAGTCTGATGGGAATTTTTTAAGCCAACTTAAAAATTGTTTTATATATGAGGAAAAAGAAGTTAATTCTGAACCTAGATTTTTCCCAAGATGTTGTCAAGAGCCATTGCACCTATCTATATCTACTGTAGGGAAAAGGTACATTCAGGAAAAACAGAGTATGAGACTAAGACAAATATTGTAGAGCTCACAGATCAGTTATTTGAAAGGAGCAGTTGTGCAATATTAAATAACCAATGACTTTTCATTCTAAGTTTTATTATATTTAAAGGCAAAGGGAGAAAAGGAAAAGGGGAAAGGATGAACACAACTGGTACAACACAACTAGCACACCCCTCAAACCAAGTGGTAAATGAAATTCAATAAATAAATCAGTGGTTTACTCACTGGGCTTAAAAGGTTCAGTGCTCTCCACAGACACCATTTTTAGAGCTTGGGAGATGCTAAGTTTGCATACCAAACAATATTAGCGATATTTTGAACAGAAACAAAAACCTCTGCTGAACACCAGATATTATCTGCTACTGCTTCTTGCATTTTTACCATTGCAGGAAAAGGCAAATCTATTATATAAGTGTGCTAGAAATTCCTTGCCAGATGAAAGAGTCTTCAGACTAGCATTGAAATCCACAGAGAATCAAAGATGAGGAAAACATGTGACTGTGCAGCCACTTCAACTCTACTTTCCAAAAACAATTGGTAACATTTGGCTGAACCTGAAGAGAATTACATGATCATATAAATTTTTGGGCAACTACTCGGAGGAGTGAAGACTTGTCTCTCAGTCAGAAAGGAAAAACCTCAAAAATTTAAAAAAAAAAATCATATCAGATGATATATAAATTCTGTGCTTTTCCAGGAATAAAATCCATCAATCACTACAATAAATATCACATGGAGAAGAAAAGCAAAACAGAAGTTAACATTATATCAAGATACATATACACCAGGAATTCCATTCTAATTCCATTCTGCCTAAGGCAGGGCTTAATTCTTCCAGGAATACAGGTTATGTCAATGCAAAAACTCTTTTTTTCTAATCTTTCCCGACTGGAATCTAGTATAATGAGAGTTACGTTTCAAAATAAAAATATGCACATACACAGGCACAGTCCTTGATTTTTACCTTTTTCAAAAAAATTATATTAGCAAAAGTAGTCACAGCAATGCAATGTTTAAGAATACAGAAATTCCTCCTCAAACTAATCTCTGCTAAATCTTGCAGGGATTAAAAATCAGATAACAAAAAAACTTACACTAAAAAAAATGAAAAAACTGACACAAGTTTAAAATACACAAAGTTGAAACCACAACCTAATAGCTGGCAAATGCAATCTCTGTATATGCACCTGAACAGCCAAATCCAGAGGCTCTTGTAACCAGTCACAGAAATATATTGCCACAAGAAAGGTACCTCAGCTAACAACAGCTATCAACATTGAACTGGCACATTTGTCCATCTCTGCACAGCAAAGCTGAGACCTCACTCTAACAGGGTTATTTCACCCCTGAGAAAAGGCTGCAACCTCAACCCACTGGGCAGAGATATCTGTCCACTCCTGAAGTCTGAAGCTACTCCAAGCCCCAACCTCTGTTTGACACTCCTGATAGAGGAAAAAGGAAATATTTCATTTTTTTAAAATGCTTGAAAGAATACAAGATGGGGAAAAAAATCAAACCCTTTATGATTATTTTGTCTTTTCTTCCAAAATACTGTTTACCGAGCTCTGTTAAAGCATTTTCTTGTCTTTTAATGGTGCACATTATTTTTAGAAATTAAGATTAAAGTGCTTTAGAGTCAGGTTGAGTATCTTATCAAACACTTTCCTGAGGTCTGCTCTATACTTTTAGGTAGGAATGATTCATTCTGATAGTCCTTCCATCCTACACAGGAACAGATGGCTTCAAAATGCTGGGAAAATTCCTGCCGACATTTCAAGGCCTGTATCTTCAACCAACCAGTTGGTACAATATTGGTATTCTACACTGCTTAAAAATGTGAGCTAGCACCTGGATAAAAACACTAAACTGAAATTCAGTTTAAAAGATCCTACTAATCTCTGAAACATTGTACATAAGAGAATGAAACAGAAAACTACCACACAGATGTATACAATCATATTAATATTTATTTTCACTTCTCTTAGTGATGACATAGTAAATGTGTTCATTTGGTCATCTGTAGGAATAGAGAGATAGGCATTTGCACCTTCCCAAAGCTTCCCATTTTCCTGTAAAAGGTCAGATTGTCACATTTTAAGTCTGCTCCTTCATAAGCAAGTAAAACTCATACACTGGAAAAGATTGATGTAGAGGAAGCACTGTACATTCATACTGCTTTAAATACAGCTATTACTCAAAGTTCACAAGCCTTCTGCCTGAATTCTGAGCAATCACAGTGGTACAACATTTGCCACCACTTGCAAAGAGCAAAGCGCAGCACTGCTATATGATTTTGCTATTTCCATTCTTTCATAGGTTCACTTCAATTTGTATTCAATAAAATCCTGCAGCTAAAGTACGAGTACTTTTATGAAAAGAAGCAATGAGGTGGAAAACTGTCTTTTGAACTTTTTCTTTCATTGTTAAGAAATTCATGGTATATTTCAAACAACCGGGAACTGTTACAATCTCTGAAAGCATGTACCCTGGAATGAATTTAATTTAATCCTTACAGAATAACTTGAGTGGAAAACACACTTCAGAAAGAGACACTGTACTGTGAATTCCATTTGCAAAGAAATAAAATTACTTACTGTGCAACTATAATCTCTCCTCATACTCTACTGTGATGTTATGATTTTATATAGTGCCGTTTTCTCTCCTTGTAGTGAATACAATTTTTGAGATGTCAAAAATTATTTAGATTAACTTGATATACATATAAACTCTTGACAAATATTTTACATGCTACTAAATAAACCCAAGTTTTGAGTTTGCCTGGCTTGCTTAGTGGAGGAAATATTCATCTTATCATGAAGTAAACAAAGAAAGATTCCAGAAAAGTGGACAACAGCAACTAACACAGACTTCTTAAATCATATATGATGCAACAAAAGATCAACAATTATCTGCTCTCAAAAGCTTATTTCACTAGCAGGTTTATTTCCTATTAAAAATTACCTCAAACATTATTACTCTACTCAAAAGTAATTCAAAAATTTGCCCCTTAGCCACAGGTTTCAAGGCATAGTAGTCCAGTGAAATACTTGTGCAGCTCTATAAGACAGGATTACTAGCGAGGTCCACTGAATACATAGATGGTTTTCCAGAATCTCCACCTATTTTTATTTTACTTTATATTGTGTTGAAAACCTTGCTCATCACTCAAGAAAATAAGAGTTGTTACAAATTAACTATAATACAAAATCCACCTTTGGCATTTCTTACTTGAAAAACAAACACACAAAGGACTATTAGTCCCCACCAGAAGCCCCACAAGCAACCAGTTGATTATGTCTGTTCCCAAATTGAACAATGTGATATGAACACAAAATAAAGGTATTTCTGAAAATAAGTCTTAGTGATAAGCTTCAGACATACTCCAAAAGCCAGATACTGTGGCTGGAGTAATTCTCCACTGTCTGAAGAGATCTAACAGATTATATTTTTTTCAGTGTTAGAAGGAAAAGTTATACTGGAATGTAGACGGGAGCAATTCAGTACATCTCTGTAAACCAACTCCACATTACACAGATATCCCCCTGACCATCATGTTCTCAGTGAAAAACATACTCCAGCAACATACTCTGATAAAGGAAACAAAAACAAACCACACAAATAAATCCAAAACAAACAAACAAACCCCCACAAATACACACCACCAAATCTTGGTGGTCCACACTAGTTCTAAATTATATACACCTTCAACCAAATAAAGACTATGTGTCAAAAATGGACCCTTGTATCTCTTAGAGGCATTTGGAAGAACAATCCTAAAACTGTGCAGGACTTTTTTCTGTATGCACATAAACAAGCATGTTAGGAAGTTGCCATTTGTTACAAGAGAGAATGCTAATTTTGAAATGAACAACAGCAAGGACACAGGTGTGCTTCCTGACTTACTGCAGGCAGCTTCAAAGAACCCATGTAATGACTTTGGAGCCAAATTAAAAACAAAACAAAACAAACTTATAACAGATGCTACAGATAGGAAGAGACATGGGTTTGTTTGGGTTTTTTTATTTTGTCTTCTCTTTCTCCTACCACTGGCCCACCACAGCCTGACAAGGCACAAATATGAGGTTAGTTGAAACGAATCTGAAAAGATGATCCTTCATTAACGTCATGTGCAAACATTTCCAGACATGATCTGACAATGTAAAGATGTCTTTAGCTGACGTTTTTTCAGTGATTAAAATTTACCATGGACTCACAGGTTTTCCTGCACCTAAGCCAGAAAAACCACAAAGAAAACATTAACAGAGTTACAAACCACCAGTCTATCCACGTATCAATGGAAATGATTTCAACAAAAGAGTACTCAATAACCCATCTAACAAACATTTGAAGAGCTCCAAATCCCAGAAACCTGGAGAAAAATGAAACATTGACATTGAGGACTTCTTTCAAAATATCAAATGCACTGCAGAGATGCCTGTAGAGCATTACTGTATCCACAAATAACATACGATGGAGAAATACTGCCATAAACAGACATAAGAGAATTATGATCTCATATAAATCCAGTAATAGTTTATATATGTGTCTTCTTAAAGGAATAAAAATGAAAGAACTTACTTTTGAGTAACTGAATGCAGTACAGTTTTAAATGTACATTCAGATATTGAGTCACAGATGATTAAAACCAAGGACCTAGAAACAGAGTTATAAAAAAAAGATTATGCAGAGTCATGAGCTTCCAGCTTTAATTGTAATTTGGACAAATTTCACCATGAATGGTTCCAATTGCACCACTTACAGGAATTACTGCAGATGACAGTGCATCATTAGAGGCATCAAGACAAAACATTTCCAATCTTAACATTTGCAACACCCATATTACACAAATTTCCATTTGAAATGCAACTACTCATCCACTGCAGATGGGTTTTTCCTGAGTCTAAAATAAGAAAGAATGAAAGAATTATCAGAATTCATGCTTTGATTTTCCTGTGAACTTCAGAACTTAGAATCAGGACTTCTCATAAGCCTGAAGGTATCCTAAAAGAGATGGAAACAAACTGCAGGCACTGTCAAAACACATGGAGGTAACAAGTCCAGAGAAGCTCACCATTAACGGCACAGCAGTTCAAGTACTGAGAAAGAAAGCAAGCAAAACTGTTTTCCAAAAGAACATATGGAGTCAAACAGTTTCGAAGTTATACAGAAAAATGTTTTAACACAGTACAGAGGTAATACAAGTAACATTAATAACTAGAGGAAAGTTTCATAAGGGATGGTAATTCTTTACTTGGCAGAAGAAAAGTGGTTCCACTATGTGTTAAAATAAAGGTAAATTTTTAATTCAGCTGTAGCAGAAAATCCTATAAAAATAATTTACAAAGTTGGAACAGAATTTCTCACAAGAGTATGGAAAAAGATATTTTCATCATATATGAATATAGGTACCCAAGAAAAGATTGGTTTAATGGAATTTGAAGAAGGGCCCCTACAAATCTGAGGGAACTATAGGGTAATCTCAGAATAGAAAAGGTTGCCAGTGGACTGCTGTTCAGAAAGAACAAGAAATAAAGTCTATGCATAAAAGGCAATGTTTTTCAATTTCTGTTTTATCCTGGAAACAACTTAATCCAGTCCTGAGACATGTTTTAGGATGAAACACCATCATCCACTTCACTAGTTTTCAAGAGACAGTAAGCCAAAGATGGAGAGTGGATAGTTGCAGAAGCCCTCCCCAGAGAGTTTTCTGAGCTGAATAATCAAATGTTCAGACACTTCCAGACAGACCACACAGGAAAGATTTATTTCCATGTGAAATATTGATGAACTTTTGTCATAGTTCAAACAGTACATGGAACTAAGAAAATAAATATTTACTAATTAATAATAATAATTAATAATATATTTTCCATTATTAATAATATCTTAATACATTTATTAATGAATACTAGTGAGAATTAAAAAAGGTTGTCTTCTGAGCTGGAGGACATCAGCAATACAGTTCTGTAAACAACAAGTCCATTTCTTCTAAAATCCCTTGAAGACAAAGCTTTGTGAAAGCACATGGTTGAATTTACACGTATAAGTATATCCAGTCATACCACTCATGACTGGAAGTTTTTCATATTTAGAATTGTCTCATATCTTAGCATCAGTGTATGCCTGTTCTCCTAGAGGTTAAACTTTTACAAAAAGAGAAACTCCACCATAACTCAGAAAATAATCTCTAGATCACATAAGTAGTTTGAAAGTTTCACACTCAGATGATGTTTTAAAACAACTACATTTTTAGCGTAACAGATTACAGCAAACTGTCTAAAGGATCTCTACTAAGATAATAAAGGACTGCATGTAAAGAGGGGGGTTTAAGTGTACTGTTACATCTTTGGGAGTTAATAATGTTGTGCACAGGTATAAAAGCACAAAGAGAGAGAATGCAGCTTTCCAGCTAGTGAAGGGGGCATATGCACTTCACTGCATCTAGATAAATTAGTTTCTCTCATTGCCAGAGACACCACACAGTTAGACAATACCAGAAGTATAAAAAAATAAAAATCATATTTACAATCTCATTTTAAGATGTTTACGCTATCATCCTACAATAAGGGAAGAAAAGAAGGAAGAATACCCACATAATTTACAACCTGAGATTTCACTCCAAAGTTCACTCATCAATGATCAGAAATCTGGAACAAATTCTAAATATCAGTCAAGTACCATTTTAGAAACTTGCATTCATTTAGAAATGCATTAGAAGCAACAGAAGTAGTTAAACATTTAAATGGGCTTCCCAGGAACTGAAAATATTGCTGCTTACAATATGCATGGTTTGTTGGTTTTTTTCCCTGGTATTTGTTATGTATCTTTGGAATTTTTGTAGCTGAAAGTATCTAACACATATTAAAATAATAGAAGGATGTTCCTTTGAAAAGGTACAGTGTACACCATTTTTTCACGTATATTATTATTATTTTGGATTTATTTTCCTAAATTTTAGGAAAAATAAAAGGATGAGGGCATTTCATTTTGTTATTACCTGGTCTGATCTTATTTCAGCTGATCACAAGCTTAATTTTTCATAAAATATATCAATATATTTTTAGCAGATACTAGAAATATCTTTCCTAGATGTTTCTTCTATTCTAAAGCAATACAAAAGATAGCAAGAAGTCACAATATGCAGAAAATTCAGTTTATGTTGCCCTTTGCTAGTGTAAACTCTTGAACGACATCCTTGAAAATTAGAAATTAGTTGGCCTTCCTATGGACAAGCTGAGAACTGATATGAGCTTGAGAACTGATCTCATATCTGTTCAATAATCATGGGATCAGGAAAAAGCATTAGATTTTTTTCATACCAGTTTCATTGACCTTTATTTCCTTAAGCAGATTATTTAACATTTTCCTTCATGAACGGTGAATTGCATTTCATGAAAAAGGTTACGAAAAGTATCTGAATTATGAGATCAAATCTGCTGATCATCAATGCTGTCAATGTTGCACAGAGCAAATCTTTACATAGCAACTTTTCCTGCAATTTCAAAGTTGCTGAAGAAATGAAGCTTTCTGGGACCTTTCAGAATAGTTCAAAATAGACTAACTTTCAGCAATGCTTATTACATTTACAATATCTACACTAATCAGCCTTTGAATGCAAATTAGGAGAAAATAGAATAAAAATTTAATCTCTGCAGTACAAACTGTTGCAAAGTGCTTTCTAACAATGGAAATTCCTTGTCAAGAAACAAACAAAAAAAATTACTACCAGTTTCTCATTGCAAAATAATAGTAAAAATAGAGAATTACATTTTACTAACAGATGTAGATGATTATCCCAGTCACTTTATTTCTGTATGTATTCGAATTCCTTGATCTGTCCTCCTAATGTTTATATTTTTACATTGTGTGGTCTATAAGTTGAGATGACACATTCAAAAACTCTGGCTCATTTATTGAAAAATATTCATTCCCGTTCAGGTGTTGTTCAAATAGCTTCATTTGCAGAATAGATTTTTTTTTTCTGTTATAGAACTGAGGCTGCCATTGTCTACCAAGATTACAGATCTATACTTTAAAACTCATTAGGGGACTAATATTTTCAGACTCAATTGGAAAGGTTCTGGATGAAAGTTAGAACGGCAGCACCGTATTTTTAAAAACTGTGAAGTTTATACTCCAAATTCACAAATTGTTCTCAGTTCCCTTCTATGGTATTTTAAAAATTTGTTTGAAAATGCCCAATATTAAGGAAAAAATAGAAGTTGAGCCAATTCACCTTAAATAAGATGGCTCTAATGCAGGTTCCAGAAAACATCACATTTGAAATGTTTGAGTGAGTAGTAGCAAGATGAAAACTTAAGAGAATCCTTCACTGTAATCATCTACAATTGCATCAAGGTAAGAATTCTATGATCTTTTAGCATGAACATCTCCTGCTTAGCTGAACTACAAAACCCTGTAAGAACACCGAAGGGCAAGTGGTTAATAATGCATATTTTGAATTTTCTCCTTTCATAAAGAACATGCTGAAATAAAGAAGCAAATTAAAAGTGAGCACGTGCATATGTCCATTACTAATATAGGAACCTGCATACCTATATTTCACATTGCCTTGTAATATGTTGGAGAAAAACTAATTTTTTAAGCCACTGGAGCTGGATAATGTCTTTTAATAGCTGTTTTGCCCCATTACTTTTAATTTGAGTGAAAAAAGAAATCACAGTCTTTTGTTAGAACCGAATCACAAATAGAACACAGTGCAAATAAACAGCTAACATTCAACATACTAACAAATACTTGTACAATGTAGGAAAAGCATTAGATGGTGTCTCTGGCTCCAGACCAGGGAAGGAGGTAAGAGTGGGATCATTACCTGCAACTCCAATGCTACAGTTTAATTCTGAAAAAATTCTTTCTGTAAACACAGAAAATCTTACTATTTTTTTTCCTCCCTTGTTTTATGTGCTTTCTTTGGGAAACCCTAGAAAATAACACCTATAATAGCAAAATTCTGTTGACTTTCACTCTATAAAAAGTAAGCCAAGCTAGCATGTTTACTTCTGCCAGGCACAGCACTGGGCTGTGGTCACATTTATAAAACATCAATAAGCAACAGTTGATCAACATTTGATTTTATTGTTTGGGTCTCCACATACCAACTGTAGAGAATTAACCAAATTGAGAGATGCCTAAAAAATTTAGTAGGAAATATCATACAAAATAGGCTCTTCACTGTACATTTTCTGTTTAATTAAAATGAGACATCTCTTGTAAGTTAGATTTTTTTATTCTGGAATGTTATTTAAACTTAATTAATGCACCCAAGGTGTCTGGAAAACTTCCAGGTTGGTGGAAAAGAATGGTTGGCCTCATATTAATCAACAGTAAACACTCATCAAACCTCAAAAAAAAAAAAAAAAGAAGGTCGTATGGAAATATGAATGCTCACGCCATTTGAAAATCAGAACATTTTTAGTTTGCCACAACTATTACGATAAGAGTAACACTGGTCAGATATTTCAGTGTGAAGGCCTTTGTGCTAACAGCTACCAGTGAAAGCTGTGGTTTGTCCTTGACTTCAATTATGTTAATATTTCAGTACCAGCAAAATAAGATTTGTTCAAATTGAGTTTTCAGTAGCTGAATACTGCAAGATGCAGCTCTCAAACTGAATTCATCCCATCCTACCAGAAGTGAAATCAGAGTATTTTTGAAGGAAGTACTGAACGAAAAATATCTGAGGAAAAGGAGAATAGCGGAAAATCTCAGCTGTAAATTTTAGCAGATTATTCCGCAACTGATCTCAGTCCTTAAATCTAGAAAAAAACCAGCAATACTATTTGTCTGTTTTAGCAATTTATGATTCTAATTTGGATTATGCACATCTACTCTACATTTCTAGAGCGTCTCTCTGGGAACATTTTGGGAACTATTTTAATATCTTACAAAGTACAGGATAAACCATGGAAATATTTCCCATTTTCTACCTTATAAAATTTAATTAAATCACAAAGTATAGCATTCAAATATTGATTTTTATCATATACCAGAAGATAACACTCCTGCTCAGTTTGTGCTGCTGAGTAGGAGGTGGGCCATAAATACTGCAGCAACACTAATTGCAGGTAAGATCAGTATTTTAATGTCAGCCACTGTAACTTGGAACAATTTTCTCTTGTTTAACCTTCATTATTAATACATTAGCATACATTTTTATGTTCTTAAAAATGACTGCCCTATTACTTTAAGAATATTTGAGAAGGTATTAAAATTATGTTTACTGATGAGATGAGTAACACTGAAGATTCCTATGCTGGTATTCCATGGTCTGTCCAACTCTGATGCTGGTTTTGAAAGCCTTTTCAGCAATTTTTGATCATTTTAAGCTCATTGAATCAAATTAATTGAGCCCCCCCAAACCTGCTCTTTAATATCTCTTATTTAGTTTCATTTCTGTGAATTGGAGGATCTTCATTTCCTTTCCTGGATCCCTTAATTATCTCCTTCTCTGCTCATTTTAATTTAAAAAATAAATTGTTTCCACTGACATGTTCAAAGCCTTAAGGAAAAACATTTCCCACTTCAGTATAGCATAAAAGCTGTTATAGATGAAATCTAATCTTTAGGCTTTATGGTGTCTTTTTAATACACTTAATGACAACTGTTATGATCATTATTATCCAACCATATAAAAAAAAACTTAACAAGAATACCTGCCAAGTATTACTACTTCAGTTTCTATATTTCAGGCAAATGTGTGGGGGGTTTTTAATTTCCTTTCATATGAATTATTATTGATAAGAGCTACTTTTGAAAGAAATACAAAAGTATAGAAAGAGGTTACCAATTTAATAGAGAAATGAATCACATCATTTTACATTTCTGAATACAAATTTTGTGGCTTATTTGGGTCTCTGCTGTTGACTAAATTTCAAATTTATACTTTCACAATTATGATTACCTTTATAACTGGAAAACAATCTGTACATTTCAGATAGAATTCTTACAAGTACCACAGCTTTTAACTGAAATCTTGATGTCAGAATAATTATCTCCTCATCAATGAGATTTTTCATAAGCAATGGCACAGCCTCCATTTTAATGGTACTGAACTCAGAATAACTCTTGCCCAGACTTTATAAACTCAAAAGACTTGTCATATCTATTCCCATTATAGCATTACACACTGAAAACTTGAAATTAGTCTTTCACTTTAGCAAGACCCACATCCACAATGCCATGAATTGTATTCCACTGGGAAACACAGAGTTTGTTGCCATCAAATGCACCCAGTTATTGTTATTAGTGGTAACAGAGTCCAACAGTACTTGGTCAGGGCTCACAGCAGCAACTGTACATACCAGTAAGTTGTCCTGGCACAAAATATTTCCTTACTCCCCGGATCTCTTACTGCATAACCTCAACTCCTCCCCTCTCCATTCTCCTCAAAACTGAAACTTAGGTCTGCTTCCCCTTGCAGAGTGTCATTTTTCAAAGGTACCTGCCCTGGGAAAGGTTTTAGATCCACCATGGATTAGGCATAACTTCCAAATCAGAAATTCTCCTATGAGCGATCACTGTGAATCCCATTATGAGGAAATGGTTCATACATCATTACGCATAGAACTCCTTGTCAATATTTAAACTAGAGGATTTTCTAAACAACAGATAAAATTTTGCTGTAAGCATAAAAGTTATAACAATGTCTTGTTAGCGTGACTTCTTATGTACTACATTGGGAAAAGGGAATGATGTCATTTACAAGTAAAAAGGAAACACTGCATAAAGCTCTTCTCTTTTCCCCATCCAAAGAAAAACAGGTTTTATAGTCATACTGTTTTATTTTATTTCAGATGTTAAAAAATTATCTACTTTAATTTCTCATATGAATTTATTTTAAAACAGAGGGGGTTTTTTTCCGATTTAACCATTATTCACCCTATGTCAGTTGAGAACCACAGATTGTGATCCTTGTGGGTCCCTTCCAACTCAGAATATTCTGTGATACTCCAACTAAACAAGTTGCATGCTACATTTAATAGTTAATTCGTTGGGATCAATTGTATTTTATTTTATCTTTATGGTTTGCCTTTAAAAAACCTTATTAAATCCTCCAATGAAATAAAAAGTCATTATTTGAACTGACAGATGAGTTTAGCAAAAATACTGCAATGAGTGATTCTCTAAGCAAAGTTTGCTATTTCCTTTGCTTAATAACATCTCTCTGTGAAAAATTAATATTATCAACAAGAAATAAAAATACCCACTTAAAATTGATATGACAAAAATTAGTATCTAGATCTCAGTACAGCTGCACATCAACCTCAGTCTTAAAGCTGTTTAGACATGCTGAGACTGTCTCCTATCACATTCTGGAGTATTACATTCCCCTTTCCAATTTCTCCCTGGAGTCCTTTCTTATATAAGCATATCCTGTTTACTGAGCAGTATTTATAAATAATGGAACAAATCTTAGTGAGACTTTGGTCTTCATGTGAGATAAAAGTATTTGTTTAAATGCAAATTTTGTTCAAAAATATACATATACTTTATCCCTAATAAAATGAAGACTACTTACAAGAATAAAAGCAAAAATACACCACTCAGGAGAAAACAGTGGCTTTCTAAACTCTTAAAGAAGAAACTGCTTGATGGGCTTCAGGCATAAGCAGAAAATGTCTGCTTTTTACAGTTGTAAAAGCTACTGTTTAGAGGGCATAGGAGTCCTTAAGGACATGGTCATGCAGTGGGGTGTGTTCTGTAATGAATGCAGATCCCACTAAGCAAACCCAAATGTGATCCAACCTAGAAACAGCAGAGGCAACGAGAGCTTTGCTTGCTGTTGCTGCATCAGCAAAACCAGCAGGAGCAGCAACACAGAACACCAGCTTTAAAAATACCCATCCTGGGTCCAAAAGAATCACCCTGAATTAGTAGAATCACAGCCATCTTTTGACACATTGCTCTTTGCCATTTCTTTGTCTTTAAAATAATGTTAGAGCAGACACTGACAAAAAAAAACAAAAAAACAACCACCACCAGTCTTGGCATTTGGACATTTGCCATCCAAGGGTGATAGAGTATGGTGTTAATAATGTCAAGGTCACAGGTTTGATACCCATACGGACCATTCACTTAAGAGCTGGACTCAGTGATCCTTGTGGGTCTCTTTCAATTCAGAATATCCTGTGACCATAATCAACTCAAGACCAGCCTAAAAGAAGCAAAAAGCATACTTATCCAGCATAAAATCACTACAGAGTATGTAAAGGGCAAAGAAAGAAAAAAAGGGAGAAAAAAGGACAAAATAAAAGAAATTGTCAGTGCCTTATGTAAGGCAGCCAAGAACAAGGGAGACCAAACTATTGTTACGCTGTGTGTTGACTTTTTTCTGGTATGAAAAATATTTAAATTTATGATGTTACTCTTTTTATTTCTTGTATCACAGATTGAAGTTGGATAAGCAGATCATGCACCAGATTTAAAATTTTAAAATTCCAGCAATTAAATTCAGATTTGCCATCCCTGTTATTTTTATAGAACACATGGGAAGGCAAAATGCTACAAATTTAGAGATGCACATAATGCATGCTAAAACTCTACATAACATTGCACAGTACATTCTAGAAAGCAATTTCTAATACCCAAAAATCAACCACATGGAGTAGCTATGCCAACTTACTGCCATGCTAATGGCTCTAAAATGTTTCATTTAGAAGCAGAAACCCAAGAAACAGTTCCATGTTTAATGTAAAATGAAAACACATTGAATACACAACATTTGCATGATACAACCTTCAAATTATAAGTACCATCTACATATGCCTAGTGATTTGCTTAAAATACCTATCTGATATGCTATATCTAAAATGTCTCTGTAATTTACATTCAATCTGTCATGTTTGATTTTATCTGTATTATTTTCACTGATGCAAATTAATCTTGTATTTTTAGATATTATCCTATACATTATTTTTAAAATAATACTGTGGTTTAATAGACACCTTAACAACCACTACTCTCTAAAGAATGGGATAATAGAGCCAAGCTTACTAAAAGGACATCATTTTTTCTGTAAAAGTTATCCCTGTTATGCTATTCCAACTCCTTTTAACAAGTCTAACCATAATTTTGACTTTGTTTCCCATTAGTTTCTCCCTATACCCACAAATCATTGTTTATTTCTTAACACCTCTCTCTACCTAATTGAAGCTCACAGATTCTTATTTCCTGAACACATCTTTGCTTCTCTCCACAATGGCATCTTTCTTAGGTGACTTTTAGAGTCATATCACCTATATGAGTCACAGCTTTTGCACGAATCACTAAAACTCACCCTAGCAGTGGATTTGGCAAGATGGGTAGAAAATAAAGTACTTTTTATCAAGAGCACACCCTTACAGCAATGAAGGGTCACTGTATATTCAGCTGCACCAGGAAAAGGACTGATTTTCAGAATCCAACACAGTCCTGTGCAATTTAATCTAACTGTGAAGGCAACAGTGCTTGGAGTCAGAGGTGGGAATAAATGACCCTTAGAAGGTCCCTTCCAGCTTAATTTTTCCTTGATATTATCATTTTCAAAATTGTTTTGTGGAAAATCGTTACTCATTCTTTGCATATTTGCTCATACATGCCTCAGAAAACCTTGAAACTCTTCTCAGAGCTGCTGTGATGCAAAAGGAAGAAGATGGCAGCTGAGGTCTTCAGAGCAGTGTGTGGGTGAAGCTTTGCTCCATTACATTTCTGCCAGTATCAATGGCCAAGAACAACCCTTTCTAAGCACTGCTTAGTTTCACACAAAAGGGACAGTCAGCCATATTTTTAGGTCCTTCAAGTTGATAATCAGTGAAAGCAGTTGAAGAAAAATCCAAGAACCTAGCAAAACATAATTTCTAAAGCTCCAGAGAACAGCTTGTAAGACTCAATATAGCAGCTTACAATTCAAAAATTGTGGTGATTTCTGTAATACCATAGAGACTAAACACAAAGCTTTCACAGCCTAAAATGTGCTCTCAATATGCCTACTAAGTAAATAACACTGCCTTACCATTTCTATAATATTGAAAAAATTCAAGATTTTTAAGCAGATTGTTGACATTGAAGCTATGCACTTGGAAGAGTTTAAGTGAGCACCGAATTATCTTCATAAATATTAGAGTATAGACTATAATAATAATAATCCTGTTATGAATCTTCAGCTTTATTTGTCCTGTTGGATTGGTTCATTACATAATACATCGCTGGCACTTTGCTCTAACAGCCAGAGACTCTTAGAATTCCTGATTACACTATTACACTCAAAAGCCTCATTATTTCAAAATGTTTTATCATCAACTGATGGCTTTTATATTGCTTTGGGGACTACTCCATAAGACTATTCTTACAACATTAGCATCACGCTCTTTAACTATATTTTGTTTACTTAACACACTCCTAAAATCTCAAAATTTGAGAGAGGTAGATAAAAGCTTTTTCATCAGAAAGAAAAAGGTAAATTGTTTGTTTTCATTTATTTAGTAAATTATCTTCGCATATGTAAAGATTTATTTTGCTTCTTAATTTGTTACTTAACTGAGGTTTAAACAATGTACAAACAAAGAACAGGATACACTTCAGCTGTATATTTCATGCCGTGTTCTAATTAGACTTTATCAAGTAAATAGAAAAGGACTGAGTTAATATTTTAAAGAAGGGTTTCCAATAAACAAGAGCATCTGAAGTGACAGTTCTGTCATGTTTTACATGCAAATCTGCCTTCTGAGCCACTGTCAATAATCCAAGCCAGTATTAACAGTGCAGGACTATTTCTTTACTGTTTGGTTATAGATCATTCAGTAGCTTATTATCTTCTTAGTCATCAGCTGGGAGACAGAGCATTGGGCTGAATTTACAAGCACCTCTTCCTTTGCTGCAGTTTGTTGCAGCAGTGGAATTGCACATGTAGATCCTAAAATGCAGCTGTGGCCTGGGACTCAGCAGAGAAAGCAATATTTGTCCCTGACCCACGCAGCACAGCTGATGAGCTGAGCCTGAGAATTTGCTCCTCCTTCATTTGTACTTGTATTTCACTGTCTCTTTCTCTTCCCTATCTTCTCACAGCTTAAGGACCTCCTTGACACAGACCCTCAAGCTTCTACGGCCTCATTCCTCTGCAGGAAATTGAAGCAATTCACTACAGCCCACACCCAGGCTGTCCTCGAGCCACTTAGACTACACCCTCAGCTCTCAAAAACCAGCCAAACACCTTCTCTATGCAGTCAAGACTTGTGTATCAGCCTAGAGCTCAGTGTAGGAAGGTCATGGCTTGCTAGAGTATCCTTTACTCAAGGAACTTTCAAAGTAATTTCTCTGGTTTGAGATCATTTGACTTTCACCAAGCAGACTCCTACAGTTATGAGTAAAAAGTCATTGCTCTTGTTAAATGCAGCAAGACTTGAAACCTCTCCACATGTTCACAGAGGAAACCTGCAACATTGTTTCAAGGTGTAGAAGCACTAATCCCTCTGTCCACTCATTTCCCTCACTATTTTCAACCCACTTCTGGAAATACGTCAAAGTAACCTTTCTGTATCATCTACAGGATGATGAAAGAACATAAAAAATTAACTTCTACTACTTTTTACAGCCTCAGAAAAAATAGCTTTATAACTTTTCTTATACAACTGCCCAATGATAGCAAAAAATATAGACTCATCTACAGGCTTACTTAAGAATGCAGAAACATTTCAGAGACCTTTCTAATCAGAAAAGAAATTGCTGCAATACCAAAAACAAGGACTTCCTTTTTAAGACTTACCATAATTATAATACTGGTTCTAACCCAGAACTGTGAACAGATTGTTCTTGTTACCTGGAGAACACTTGCAGTTTAGGATTTCTTTTTAAAAGTATGCAGGGTATTCAAGCAATCTAATCATACACCATGCTCTGAACTACAGCGAAGAAACTAGAGATGACAGCAGATTCCTCTCAAAGTTTTGTGCTTTTGAAGTATTCCAAACTACAGTAGAACAGTAAGTGTTCAGATATTCAGCAGATGTGACGCTACTGGAAATGGGAGTGGATTATCATTATAAATCAAAATGAAATGTTGAAAATACTTTAATATACAATACTGGGAACGCAATATTTATGATCTCCTGCTCTTGGAAAACAGGCCTGTAACCTCAGATCCATTTTCATTATGCTATTTTTATACCAAAAGATAGGAATAAGTAATAATTCAAAAACAAATAAAACTTTTTGAAAGTAAACATAATTCTTACAAATATGTTCCATTTGCACATGATTTTTGGATCATTTTTCTTCTCTTCAGTTTTCCCTTCTAATTTATATTCTTCAATTTCATATTTTAATACTTTGTGGACAAATTATTTCAATATATTACAAAGACAAATTGTTCCATAAGGAACAGAACTAATGATACTCTATTTCCTATAGCTTCATGTTTCATGGTTGACTTATTTGATGTCTAATAAGTGAACACTCCAATTGAAGTTATTTCTGTAGCTAAGAATTCATAAAACCTCTCTGCTTTGTTGATTTTTCTCTAGTAAGGAATAAATTTGAACTGTATCCTTTACTACAGTGAGGGAATAGAAGCCTTTGACTCTGCTATCTGACTACCAACATTCATGATCACAAGTAACAACGTATTTTGAGATACTTGTGTTCAAGTTGAAAGAAAGATATAGAGGAAGTAGAGAGAGCACACTGACAAAGAACAAACTCAAACTCAGCCAAAGCCCTAAACTACATTAAAGGAAAAAATATTTTACCAGAAAGGGTGTTACTATTTCTAGCAATTTTAGTACAGCATTTTAGAGTAAGCGCAAATAATAGTTGTAAAGCTTTTCTGTTAACACCTGCAGTCATTTTTGCAATTGACAGAGATTTTTCCAGAGTTCCATTTCGTGTCAAAAATATCACAATCTGAATGATAAAATATTTTTTTCTGACTTTTTATATGATTGATTCTCTATAAATAACTGCAATAAATCTTACACTTTCAACTACTTTTTAAAGAGGAAGTAATTCTTAAAATACTTAAATGCTGCTTAGTTTTGCTTTGGTTTCTCTATCTCAGCATGGATCCTACACAATTATAAAAGCAATAGACATCATAAGTACATTTATAGCTACCGTGAACCTAATCATTGTTGTATGCAGAAACATCCTAAGGATATAAACCATATTATAAACAAGAATCCTGTAATTCATAGGCAAAAAAAATAAGATGGCGGATCAAGATCTTTCTTTTACTAGTTCTAATAGTGTATGAAAAATAGAAGAACCAAACCTACAAAGGAATAAGGGTAATTTTAATCTACTGTACTATAGCATCCAATTCTGTTAGTATATTATACTAATCTTTATTACCTAAAGTAGTTTCAAAGGTGTTTTAGACACACTGAGTCACATTGAACTGATGTCTTTCTTTCAGCTGTGACAGAATTTTCTTCTTAGTAGCTGGTACATTGATGTGGTTTTTGGAATTAATACAAGAATAATGTTGACAAATCACACCGATATTTCGGTTGTAGTTAAGTAGCATTTACCCTAAGACAAGGACTGGTCAGTGCCCTCTGCTGTGCTAGCAAGTAGCTGCACAAAAAGCCAGAAGAAAGCATGGCCAGGATAAGTGACCCAAACTGGTCAAAGGGACATTCCCACCATGGAAGGTCATGATCACCATATAAAGAGGACAGAAAAGGAAAGGGGCACATGTGGACACATGGCTTTTGTTTCCTCAAATAACCATCACTCATAATGGAGTCCTGCTTTCCTGGGGATGACTGATTACTCTCCTGCCCATAAGAAGTGATGAATGAATTCCTTGTTTTGCTTTGCTGGTACATGCATCTTTAGCTTTACCTATCAAGCTATCTTTATCTCAACCCCCAAGTTTTTCCACTGTTACCTGTCCAATTAACTCTCCCATCCCACTGCAGGGGAGAGAATGGTTCTGTGGGACTTAGTCACTGGCTGGGGTTAAACCATCCCAACCAATTGCTTTTTCTTTCCTTTTTTTTTTTTTTTTTTTTTTTTTGGTGGTACTGTAAATACAGAATACCAGAAGAGAGAAACCATGATTTAAAATAAGACCATACCTTAGCAAAAAAGAAATTTTCCCTAACAAAAGGCCAATTGCAATTATCTTTCCAAAAATCCTAGTAAAAACGTCTGGCTGCACACAATGAAAGAATCAAAAAACTGAACTGTTTTAAAAACTATTCAGTTTTTCTGGATGCACATTATTACAATTCAACAGGTAAAAAAGTAATTAGTTTTTACAGAATACTGACTTTTACATCAAAATTACACCTTATAGTAATTGAAAAACAAGTGAATAAACCTACCTCTGTGTATCATGTTCAATTAATTTTAAAGATAAATCCTATTTGTTATCTAAAGTATTTTATTCTAAGACTGTGTCTAGTGTCTAGAAATATATTTTTCTCTGTAACAAAGAGAGAGTTTGGTGTAGTGCAGTACTTCTTTTTGTCTGTTCCATGCAGTACCTGTCACATATTCTGTGCTGTACAAGACACATATAGAACAAAAAATAAAATACTTCCCATGATATATTGCTGATGTAATGATTTTCATTCATTTAAAATCATTTGCAAAACTATGAAGGAAAATTCACTAGACTGACCTGATACAGATCTTCATGATGAAATCTGCTAATCACACACACCCTTTTTCCTAAACAATTACCAGAAAGAACAAAGACTACCTTTCCAGAGAAGCAGGCAAATATAAAACACATTACCCTGGACTATCCTGGGCTAGCATGTTTAAATAAACTGACAGAAGAAGACCGGTCATTAAAGAAGTTCCAGAAAAAATGAGGTTCCAGAAGTACCAGAAAAAGTGAGGTCAAAACTAACACCTTGGATCTATATTTGGTTCTTACCATCTACTTCCTAGCTGTAAATCTTTAAAACCAAACTAACATTTGGTTCATTTAAGCTTGTCAAAACATTCTTCAAATATTAACTGGCAAGATGGGAGGAATAGCATGGAGAATCATTTTCTAGGATGACCCTAGAGAGCCACTGACTTCCATTTAAGTGAGAGTCTCAGGGAATTGATGAGACTAAATAATGGAGAAAAGTCAGAGCCTTTTTATAGGCAGCTCTCTAGTCATTTTATTTTAGGTGTGTGGTGAGGCAGACTACAACATTAAGAGAAAAGGCAATTTGGTAAATTTCTCCCTTGGGGCAGAGTTTAAAGTCATTAATTACAGGCAAAGCAAAATCCCTGGGAACAGAATAGAACAGATTTGTGCATCTTGAACTACAGTGAAGGACAAGCCCATGACAGAAAATGTATTTTGCAGAGGCCTAGAAGACAATAAGGTTTGACAGATGAGACAAAGATACATAGAGCTGACCAGTAAGCATCTCTCTTTTCCCCTTAGGCCTAATAAAATACCTAACAAAGTACCTAACCTGAGACCCAGAATGAGCTAACATAGTGAGATGTACCATATAGACCAGTACTAGACAGAGTTCATGCCTTGATGTACAGTGCTGAAATAAAGAAAGCAGGCAAACAAGCTTAATCATTCTGTTCTGCTTTTACGTGGGGTCAGAATAACCTTGTAATACTGGGAGGCGGCAAGAACTTCTTACTGTACATGCAGTGTCTCAAAAACAATTAAAACCAGATGTTAATGCTATTGCTGACAGGATTTTAAGGGGTTATGCATCCATTCTGCATGTTAATGGTCCAACATGGAGAACACAGAGGAGCATCTCACATGCTTCCTGAAACAAAACCTCTATATAGGGGCAGGGCCACACATATCCCCTGTTTGTAAAGAGTATTCTTCAAAGAGTGTCTGGGCAAGTCACAGTGGCCCAATGCCTTTTTTCCCAGCACAGCCTGCACAGGCATGCTGTGAAAGACCAGCAGCAGGATCACCCTTACTTTTCTAAGTCTGCCATTTTAAAAAGCGGAAAAATTTATATAGGATAAGGAAGCAAATACACTTTTCTCTATTGATTTCCTAGCATTTAACCAAACATTCTTTTCATTCTTGTTTGGGAGATGTATTTATTTCTAAAGGATGAACCCACTTAATTCAGATTCAATAATTTCAGTAAAGCAAAAGCACTTACCCTTTCATCATTTTAAACTCTTAGTGCTGTGTTTCCCTATTAATGATTTAATCAACATAAAAGCAACATAAGTATGAATAATGAGGATAATAAATATAGACTGATATTCAATGTTTTATACACCAAAAGCTAATATTTTAAAATGCAGAGCTTCCCTGTGGACATCAAAACTTGCACTTAATTGCAACTTTTTACTTCGCATTTTTATTTCCTTGTGTTATATCAGTAAGATGAAATTTTTAATTTTTTTACTTTAAGGAAAATCTTCCCCTTCAGTTTTATGTTGGCCCTTACTCTACACAAAGGCTTAAATCCATGTTTCTCACATTATAGCTCCTCAGTAACCACTGTTATGATCCAGAAGATTACAATTTTGAGCAACAAGCAAAGGGAAAAAACATGCACATCAAACAAGTTTAATCTGGACTCTTCAGCTGCATAACCTCTTTACAGCTTCAAGGAAGAAAAGCTGTCTTTCTCTGCCTATATGCCATAAGTGCTATGGCACAGTTGTCAGCTAATATGACTTAATGTGCACTCAAAGAACAGCATGTATTTTTACTAAATCTGCAGGAATAAGTTAGAAATATACTCTGTGTGTATAATAGTTCTCTGTCTATATGTATATCCTTTCTGAGAGCAGATGTTCTCTGAAATGACACAATCATTCTCTGACTAGATGACAGTTCAGATATTTCAGCATCTGAGTGCTTAATGACAGAGATCAATCAGAGAAATTATAAAAGAATGCCAAACCTAAAGGGCATACCAACTGAACAGCTCCTCAACAAACCTGCCAGGCAAAAGAAATTCCCATCAATATTTTCACATGAAGCATGTATAATAGTCATATCAGTGAATGGATTCCAGTTAGGCACTTCCCAAATGATCTTTGCACACCTCTGTACTGGCAAGCTTCCTTTTTTTACAGTAAGTACTGCTTTCACGTCTATGAATACCTTGGCCATTAAAGACTAAAAACCAGCTGAACTGCCAAGCTCAAAGGGTTGTGATCAGCATCCCAAAGTCAGAGGACAGTCATTAGTGGGGTTTCCCAGGGTTAACACAGGATCAACACTTTTTAACATCTTCCAGTAACAACATAGAAGATGGGACAGAGCACGCTTTCAGCAAGGCTGCAGATAACACAAGATCAGGAGGGGTGGTTGATATACAGCCTTATTCCCATTCAGAAGGGACTGGACAGGCTGGGGAAAAGTACCAACTGAAGCTCAACAACAGGAATGCAAAGTCCTGCACGTGGGGAGGAGCACCCTCAAGCACCTGTACAGACAGGGGGCTAAATGGCTGCAAAGCAGCTTGGCTGACAGAGCAGCTGGCACAAAGACAATTAAGGGACTGGAGCACCTGTCACATGAGGAAAGGATGAGAGCTGGACTTGTTCATCCTGGACAATAAAAGACTCAAGGAGATTTTATCACAGTATATAAATATCTGATATATGGGAGTAAAGATGGCTGTGGCAGACTTAGCGGTATAGCAACAGAAAGGAAGCAATAAGCATATATTAAAATACAGGAAAATCCATTTAAATATAAGAAATTGCAGGAATAGATGTTGTTTTGTTGGAGGGGTGATGAGGAGGAGTTGGTTCGTTTGCTCTTACCTTGTTTTTTTTTATTACTGTGAAGGTGATCAAACACAGGCCACTCAAAGTAGTTCCAAAGTCTCCATCCACAGATATATTCAACACATGACTGTAGATGGCCCTGCACAACCTGATGTAGTTGGTCCAGGTTTGAACAGAGGGGGGTTGGGCTAGACGATCTCCAGAGGTGCCTTCCATCCTTGGTGCTTCTGCAAAAAGGAATTAGCAGCTGCATAAAGCATTCTTTCATGAGAAAAGCAGCAGTAATCACTTTCTAGATTGAACAATTTCCTAAGTATTATCCATAGTGGAGGCCGCCTACATCACTGACCCAAAGCAAGCTGTTCTTTTCTCCACATTGCTCCCTGATCATACCTGTTTCTGGCCTCTTCCCTTCCCTAGCACTAGCAATCATGCAGCCATGGAGAGTCTAATAGATGGGAAATTTAACAAGTAGATACAAAATATGAAATAAACTGAACTTGCAGCTAATGCAGCCAACTACATACTGCACTATCTCTAGTAACAAGTAAAAGACCATTATCACCATAGACCTTTTCCATATCACCTGAGACAAATTTACAAACTACACTCTCAAAAGCAGGACAAAATACCAGCCTCAAATCAGAAAGACTAGTAGAGAAAAATCAAGTGGTGATAGAATAAAAGAAATAAGGAAAACTTTAATCCAAAAAGAAGAAAAAAGCAAAAGGAAATATTCTCCATTTCAGATAAAAAAAAAATTTTATGGTCTCCTCTAAGGAGACTAAAGAATACACAAAAGTATGGAAAAAATACATATTAAAAATATTCACATTTTTGGGACCCAAAAAGAAAACATAATGGGTTTGCTAGCTTTTACAAAATATATCTATCTATCTATATATATATATACACACACACACACATATGTGTGTGCATGCTTTCTCACCTGGTTTATTGAAGATTTGGGATACGTTTTTCAGCAGAGTTTGTTCTATGTTCTGAACACTGTCAAAAGAACTATGGAACTATTAATGAACAATATGACTTTTTGCAAAAAGCAATTTCTAAAAGTTTATGAATTGGTTAAAGCATATGCATTTTCCGTGAAATACAAAGGATCTTCTCTGATAAAGGGTTAATGCTCAGTTGAATTTGAAGTTTCCTTCCCTCAGTCATCTGTACTAGAGAAGTGCTGAAAAGGAGTTCAAAGTCCTTTCAATGGCAGGGGCGGAGTGGGGAAAGCTCTTCTTTCTCTCTTTTGAGCCACGTTAATTGTTTTGCACAAGATTTTTTTGAGTTATACACAGGTAGAGACCAGACATGGTAAAATTTAAAATAGAGCACAATTTTTAGACACGCACATTAAATGAAACTGAAATACCTCCATCTTGAAACACAAAAATGAGTTTCTACAAACACCTATAATCAGATAATTTTTGTCAATTTTAAAAAACCATTTTATACTACAGCTTTGTTTTTCCAATCATTTGCAGCTATATGGGGAGCCAGTCTCATCAGCACACCACTCAGGCTTCAGAAAACAAGCTATGATAGAAGATACCTGATTCTAGGTTACAAGAAACATATATATATGAAAATATTTCTAATAAAAAAGCCATCATTGCACATAGTCAAAGGCAGGCTGACTACTACTCAAGGCTAAATGTTATTCTTTTGATTGACATAGAAATCGTAACATGATAGATAACTGCTGTTTTCAACTTACAGATACATGGATCAGAAAAAAAACTTAACAAAAGATGGGGTTAACACATTGCTCCTTCTATTAAAGGTATGTTTTGTTGTTCAACAGTATAGGATTTTTGGAAAAGCATGATGTGTTTTTCCCCTGCTACAAGGTAGAATTTTTGTATTTGGAAGAATCTGGTTTGCATCTGTGATTACTTTTTCCTGCTTAGGAATTTTTCTAATAGAAGTTATGAGTATTGTCAAGGCTAAAAACCCCAGAAATACAAAAAGGAATGCTTAGAAACTCTCTTATCTTGAAGTTACATTTCTTACCATTGTTATTCCAAATTGTATATTGTCTGAAATAAGCCAGGTGAGGGGAAAATACACCTTGACTGGCTACAGGCATACATGAGAGCAGAAATTGCTTGACTAGTGCTTCCTTTTTAACAAACTTAGCTAACAATGAGACAAAAACAATCACTTGATTGAAAGATATTAATGATCTCAACTGCAAGTAACTTAACTAATTTTTTTTTCTTCACCACCTGTCTCTGGCTTACAAGAGATATGAACTGAAAATACCTTCTCTGAGAGAGCTGTAATGTGAAAGGGTTTTGTTAAACCAGGCATTTCACTTACCCGGCCAGTCAGTCAGCTAACAGTTGTTTGGAATCTCATGGAGACTTCAGACACAGCTACAACGCATAGTACGTACAAGTCTACTTTATAAAGCATGTAACAGCTTATTATTTTTTTAGAAGATCTTTACAATATTATTTGTCAGCTAATTATTGAGGCCCATAACAGAAATAGCAAATAGGCCAGTTTTTTACTTCAAGGAAAAGTACTTCTGCCCATTCAAACTAATGGTACATAATACTTTGTATTAGATGGTCTACTGGGCTTCAGCAGAACTGATTTTGATCTCTTCAAGCAAGTATAAATGCTTCTGTTCCAGAACAAAAGCTCAAATGTTACCAGATAAAAGAATATCTGTGAATGTGCCATCTGGATGTTCTGTTAATATAAAAGCACCTGACTTAGAATGAACAGAGCTAGAAGCACTTAGATCTTCTCTTCCTGTGTGATGCTGCCAATGTAATTATAGTTACTCTGAGTTTATACTACCTATGCTACAGGCTGTGGAGGAAAATGATGGCTGAAAAAATCCTCAGGTGCAAAAGAAAGGCAGGTGGTGCAAATCAGTGATCTAATTCTTCAGCTGAATTTCAAGTATTCATTCAGGCTTCTTTCAGGGAAACAAGAACAAGCAAAATAAAATCTCCATTGTCAAGATAAGCATCTAATATTCCACAGAGAACACTTAGAAATCACCGTATCAACTAATTTCACCAATTTCAGAATTTTGTTTTGAGTTTTTCCATCAAAGACAAAGCAGTCTTGGACCCAAATATAGTACTCAGGCAGGCATTCCTGTGTTCCAAAAGAAGCAAATGGAGCAATTTCTTGTCTTCAGAATTCATATACAGAAAGTTTGGAAGAGTCTGTACCAGAGCAATACTTCTAGGAAGGTTTTTATCCTACTTCACATGTTATGTTTTGTCTTCAAAAAGTTTTAACAAAACACAAGGAAACAAACAGATAGACTCATACAACCCTCACTGTCTACCTCCTTTCCTTCTTACTCAACATTCTGTGCTTAAGACATCAGTGGTTGCCAGAGAACAATTTGATGTTGCATTTTCTTGCAAGTAAAAAGCTCCAAATTATTCTAAGTAGCTGATCTCTGTTCACTCTCTTAATGCCATTCCACAGTGTTCAAAACACAGCTTTTAGTCACTATTCAGGTATAAGGCACAGATTACTTAGTTTTTATGCCAAGTACTAAATTCCTACCTACACATGCAACTAAAACAGTCTTGCTTGAGTTCCAAGTGATCTGTTAACCAAACAGTCCTTAGCAATTTGAGCTTTTTGAAGGCCAATATTGTCTTCAAGCTTCAACTCTAATTCCACTGCGGGTCCTTGACATTGCTTATTTATAGCTTTGGGGAGGCAATACTGAGTTTCTGTTGGGACTTCTCAAGCCATAGACTTCTGCTTTTCATAACTACACAGCCTGCTTTCAGTTTCTTGTACTCATTCTTCCTATCCCATGCAGAGGAGCTGCAAAGTTTATCTCAGTTCATCTTAAAGGATACACATTAAGCCTGGCAGTTATGGCACCGACTTTGGAGATGGATACACAAGCTCCAATCCCCATTCCAACAAATAGACTTGTTCACTTTCCATAAAAAGTAAGTGAAGCCATTCCTTGGGAAAAGAGTTAATTATTGTAAATTTTTGAAGAGGCATACCAAATATGACATAAAAGCCAATATAAAATAATAATATTGACACTATAAATAAATAAACAGGTAATAAATAAATACAAGGGAAACCTGAACTCATATAAAGCAGTTAACTTGTTTCACTGTAGTGGAACTGGAACTAAGATTACACAGATTAAGACAATTTTAATGCTTTTACTCAGGAAAGCTTCAGAAGCACATTTTACAAATATTGTATTTGGCCAAACCATGTTTTGTAAAATGAGGCTAAAGGCTGCTGATTTGCATTTCAAATCCTAAGACTTCCTTTCAGAAATATACCATCGACAGAGTCTGCCATATTAGCAACCTTCAAAGTCCTTAGATAAAGGTTATACACTAACAAAACACTTCCCATTTCTCCAGGGCTTGATAAGCAAGATGACTGTAACAATTTTTGACAATGGAAGTGGAATGTTCCCCACTGAGGACTCTGTACATAGCCCATACAGATGATCTGACGAGCTTCTAAGTGACTACATTACAATAAAAAATGAAGCATCCTTAGTCCCTTTGCCTTGCCTTTTGTTGTATTGGTTTGAACCATCTGTAAACACACCAGGAGGACCAAGACCAGAAAGCATCAAAGCACATAAGTTAAATGGCTCTTTTATTTCAGGCCCATATGTTTCTATATTTTTTTCTCACTTTTTTGCTAAATACACAGCAGAGCTGGAAGCTAACAAATCCAAGAGGTGCTATCGTCCTTATTTGTCTGAACACCAAGTTTCTCACATTTTATTATTTGAAACCAAAAGAAATTTTCTGTTCATGTCATAGGTGATAGTTCCTAGTTACCCTCAATATTTTTATTTTGCTGTCTCTTTCCACTCAGCAACAGACACAATAGGTTAGCTAGAATATTCATGAGGTGTAATAATTATTATGGAACAGAAATTCTTCAGTGAAAGATCCTTTAAAAATATAATTATGTTTCCTTGTAGTTTTCAAATCAATTTCAAATATCGAAATGCATAAGGACTGTCATGTAATTGTAATTCAATTTGATTCAGAAGATAATGCAATTTTACTAATCTCTATATAAGACATAAAAAGATGAGGCACCTTATAGAGGATCATATCATTCATTAATATTATCGAAGAACTGTCATACTAAAAAGATACTTCTGAATTTCACCACATCTTCTGAAGGATTAGACTAAATTGTCTTTTGCATTATTTATTGCACATTTTTTTTAATATCTCTATCACAGTCATTTTGAATCTATAGCTTAATATATCAAAAAGAAACAAAAAAGCTGTCTATAATATTTAGGACATGTAAATAAAAAGTATAAATATTGTCAATTTTGTCAACCATTCAGAGTCCATCAAAAAATGGCTAGCTAATTTCAAAATCTATAAAAGTAATATTTTAATATGTTGAAGGTGCAAGAAAATGTTATATGTCACTGGTTCAATTCCTATCTAAGTTACAAAACCATAACATAGTTTAATACAACTCTGAATGTCATTATACAGATTAAAGTACTGATACATATGTGTGGGCAGCTGATATATGCACTTCTAAAACATGTGAAAGTTCTCAGTACTGCTTGGTTCTTCAATTTAATAAATAGCATATACTAGTCTTTGAAAAGTCTTTATGTCAGCCATATATCATCAAAATACACATCTAGCCTAATTCTTCTAAGAGGTATTCTGTTTACTGTTGTCAAATATCACATCCTTGTGATTAATTTACACTTAGTCATTTATGTACTCTATTACATTGCAGTGTTTCTAAAAGGAAAGAAACATTGTCTTTAGACTGACAAAATGTTATTCCCTGCTTTGTCATTACTCTAGGCCATTAGAGACCCACAGCATATCTCCATTTCCAGAAGGAATCAGCACCAATATCTGGGCATGAGGGATGTGACCAGGGAGATGTGCTTCTCTTATTGGAGTCTTTGTAAACTTTATGCCTCAAAATACCTTGAATTGAAACAAAGAAATAAAAATTAACCGTATTTTCCACTGTAAACGCAAACTATGAAAAGTAGTTGTGAAAAATATGATCAAAAAGGCATTGGTTTAGAATATTTTTTTGAGTCATAACATACTGTCAAAATGCAAAGGCCAAAATTAAACATATTAAAAGGACTCAATCTTTTTCATGCAAGTAAATAGCAAAAAGCTTAAGTTATTATTTGCCTTTGTATGATCCTATAAAAGCAATTCTATGGTGTTTTTACAGTGCAGTATGCACTTCTATTCAAATGTTGTGACTTCTTTGAAAAGCTGACCTTTCTGATTCAAATACATAATCTTACTTCAAAGATAATTATCTCAAAAAAGTCTTTTTTATATCTACTGTGTGAGTTTTTTTGCATTAACTAAATGCAAATATTTTCTTTGCATTTTGCTCGTATTAGTAACACATAGTGTTGATTCTTAAATTATTACTTTCTTTTGCAGCAAACCAAATCATAGAACTGAAACAATTTCTCACTTGCAACGAGAACTATTAAAGCAAAGAGTATATTGTTCCTCCTGTTTCTTAGGCAAGGAGTATTACAAAGTGATTAGTAATCAGTGAAAAATCAAGATTTAGATGCATGTAAAGGGAAATCCCGCTGATTTATACATAATAATATATAAGTGTACAGATACAGATATCGGCAGGTTTGAGATACATTGGTTTCTAAAGCCAATTTACAAGAAAAAACAATTTCTGTAAAAATGTAATAGACTATAGTGGTGATGGTTATTATAATTATTATAGTGTTAATAATTACTAATATGAAAAATAATTAATAAACTATTAACTGCAAAATTATATTCATCATATGACAAAAAATCTTTTACAAATATATACTAATTACTTAGAGAATCATAGATTTTTTTTTTAAGTTATGAAAGTTTCTTGGGCAACGCCAAGTCAGTCTCTCAGATCCTGATATGAATCTGATTTGAATCAATGCAATGACTTCCATGAATTTCAAGGGGTTTTGAAACACACTTTTAAGACAGAGAGATCAGAACTATTCACAACTGAGAATTTTGACATTTAAAAAAATGTTAATTATACAGTTAAGCAGCAACTAGTTAGCAGGCTTTTCAGTTACTATAAAGTTACTATAAAGAAGATTCTGGAAGAAGCGATAATATTTTAAGATTTAGCTATTTGATGAGCTACTAGACATCTTAAATTTAAAGACAATAGAATAAAGTTCTCCACAGGTAAGCATTACTTGCAGTGATAACTTCATACAGAGAGTTGATGTTGGCCAGCTGCCAGACATCCACAGAGCTGCTCTCTCACTCCCCTCCACAAGAGGACTGGGGGCGTGGGGGGGGGGGGAGGGTGTCAAAACACCAAAAGAACAACACCCTCCATGAAAAAGAAAAAATCATTCCTTGAGATTAAGTCAGGGAGAGATCTTTTTTCCTGCCACAAGAAAAGTAGACTCCCAAGTGGTGCATGGTGGTGGGGATTGAAACGCTACAGTAAGTCCATAGTAGCTACTCTCTGCCGCTCACCTGTGCCCTGTGGTGTGTCCCTTGCAGAGACAGGAGCACCAGCTGTGCCCAGCATGGGACAGCCCTGGTCACTCCTCATAGAGGCCACCCTCTGTAGCAAAAAATGGGATGTGTGTACCCAAGACATCTTAGATGGGAAGAAAACTTTTAGTATTGCCACTGATACAAGAAATAATCAAAAGACAGAAGAACTTATTCTAAATCGCTCATGCTTGACCAAGTCATATGTATCTAAATCTTGATAGCTACTAAGTATCTAACAAAATACCTAAATTAGGTGCTACTCGCATAAAGAGAAATAAATTACTAAATGTTCCTTGAAATTGTGTGTGTTATATAAATAACTAATTTAGAATAAATTGGATCTGCAATGTTACAAAGATATTTATATTATTAAATAAATACACTTTTTACTTGGATGTAGAAACAGGACCAAAGCTGTTCTTTGAAGTCATATAGCCTGGTAGGCAGGATACAACACTCACAGAAATGCATAGAAGTGCCTTGATTAAAGCTAATTTCAAATTATTTGTCATGCAAGATGTTCAAGTTTCAGGTGGGAAAAATCTTTGCAATGTCCAACAGTCTCTGCAGACTCTGATGATTTGTTCATAGTCACTCAAGTTCTGAAGCATTAATGACATCTGCCCAAGTTAATTTAAGCTCCCCTGCATCTGGTGTGTGTGAAGGTCAATAAAAGCTACAAGGATCCCAGCTATGGGGATGAAACTGGAATACTTTATTGATCACTTGATCACAATTTAAGGTTTCAGGGAGACATATGCTAATAGGGAGGAAGGGTTATGGTAACCTAGGGAGGGCTTATTTTAATTAGGGAATTACACAATTCTAGCTAAGTTACAAAAACAGTCACTGATTGTAAGCTCAGGAATTTATGGAGGGAAGATAGCAAGGGATTACAACATGTCTGATAACTGAGTTCTATCTTATCTCAAGGCAGGAGACAGCTTATATACACAAGCAGAGCAAACACAGACTTCTGTCTTTAGTGATGGAATTTTCTTCATCTCTAAATTTCTAGAATCCGACAGGTGTGAAACAAAGGTTCCTTCTGATAAAAACCAACATTCAGTAAATCAGACCAAGAAATAAGTGTAGCAGATGCATCAATATCAAAAACCAACTTCAAAAACAATTGCTTATTAATGGTGAAGACACAATATATATTGCACCCAAGAGAGATATCACTACAGTCCAGTACTCTAGGGTTGCGATCATCTGCCTTCTACTAAACAAAAATAATAGTAAATGAAACAGTCATTATATACCGAGCATGCACTGGAAAATTAGGTCCAAAACATAAAATTCCTGGTACTTCTGTATTTCAGCAAGTTTACCAAGTAAAGACAGAAAGGATTCCGAAATCTTTCTGCTGTGAAAAGAATGAAAAAAGCTTCCATTGATTTGGTCACTGGATGCCCTTCAGACCTTCAACTTCCAGTCATTTTCATCACTTGCTTAAAAATGAAAGACGTCAGCTGCCCACAATAGTGAATGCTCATCTGGACTTGCTTTAATACAATTCAAATTTGTGATTACATGAAGATTGAGCAGTTATTGTCTGATATACCTGGGCAAATCATTTTTTTGAGAAGAACACTAATTTGTATCCTAAATAATACTTTACATAAACCTTTTAATTTCCAAACCATTCATAAGCCTCAAAGTTTGAGTTTGATTTCACACTTTCACACAGACCTACAACTACTGTGAAGTGTGTTCTCCAAATAACGTGGTAATGTGCATCTTCTTTCCCAAAGAGCCTTTATTTTAACATAAAATAAAGCAGTACTGGTTTTTCCCGTGTCTCTCAGAAACCACCGCACTTACATTTATGCTTCTGGTAATCATGGCTAGGCTTCATGAACGAAGATTTGGGAAGGGCACTACCCACGCTTGCTGCAACCTGCTGGTGGCTAAAAAAGCCAATGCGGGATAGGCAAGTGAGGTCACAAAAGGCACAGCGGAACATCTCCTTAGGAGATATTGGTGAGGAACGGTTCTTTCTGCGTTGTCTTTTCTCCTCAAGACTGACTCTGCGTGCATTCTCAAAGGAAGTAGCAATGCTGTGCAAGATGTGTCTCCATGAATCCTGATTGGAGGCCAGAGTAGACCATTGGTGGCAGTCAACATGGCCAAGGCTGAGGTGTTGTTTCAGAGAGTCCTTGTATCTCTTCTTTGGGGCTCCTCTCTTGCAGCAGCTGGTGGCGAGTTCACGGTAGAGCACAATCTTCAGGAGGCGGTGATCCTCCATCCTGGAGACGTGCCCTGCCCAGCACAGCTGCATTCTCAGCAGCATGGCCTCAATACTGGTGACCCCTGCCTGTTCAAGAAGGGACACATTGGTCACGTAATCAGACCAGTGGATGTTTAGAATTGAATGGAGGCAACACTGATGGAAGCGAACGAGGAGTCACAGGTGGTCGTGGTAGATGACCCATAATTCAGACCCATATAAAAGAGTAGACAGTATAATGACCCTGTAGACACTGATCTTTGTACCTTTTTTCAGGTGTTTCTTGCACCAGACTCTTCTATGGAATTTTTTGAAAGCTCTGTATGCCTTTACTAGCCTGTTGTCTATCTCTTTGTCAATCTTACATTCCGAGGAAATGATGCTTCTCAGATAGGTGAACTGCTGGACTGACTTAAGCTCTGATTTGCATATGATGACGTGGGGGTGATGGAAGACTTCCTGAGGGGCAGGTTGGTAGAGAACTTCTGTCTTCTTCAAGATGACTTCCAGCCCAAAAAGTTCAGCAGCCTCTGCAAAGCAGGATGTTAAGCAAGTGCTGCAGAACTGCTTCTGTGTGAGCAACGAGGGCGGCATCAGCAGCAAAAAGCAGCTCACAGACAAGGTGATTTAGGGTCTTAGTGTGGGTCTTCAGTCACCTTAGGTTGAATAGGCTTCCATCAGATGTAGATGCCGTTTTCTTCATCGAGGGCTGCCATGGCTCTTTGGAGTATCATGCTGAAGAAGATTGTGAATAGAGTTGGTGCAAGAACACAACCTTGTTTCACACCATTGGT
>JAWWLZ010000139.1:21930201-21948624 GCA_035041345.1 Poliocrania exsul
GCTCTTTGGAGTATCATGCTGAAGAAGATTGTGAATAGAGTTGGTGCAAGAACACAACCTTGTTTCACACCATTGGTCACTGGAAAGGGCTCAGAGAGTGCATCACCATATCTGACTTGCCCATGCTGATCCTCATGTAGCAGGATGATCATTTTGAGGAACTTGGGGGGATATCCTAAATTTCACAATCTGCCATAGGCCTTTTCTGCTCACAGTGTCGAAAGCTTTGGTGAGGTCAATGAAAGTTACACAGAGTCCTTTGTTTTGTTCCCTACACTTCTCTTGCATTTGTCTTAGAACAAATACCATGTCTATGGTACACCTATTGGCTTTCACGTAGAAGTTCTTCTGCGATAGCAGGTACTAATCTGTTCAGAAATATTCTTGCAAGGATTTCACCAGCAATGGAGATCAAAGTAATACCTTGGTAATTTGAGCAGTCTGATTTTTCTTCTAGTACAGGGGGATGATGACTGTGTCCCGGAGATCTGATGGTAGTTCGCCTTGTTCCCATCAATGCACAAGCTCGTGAAATTTAGCATGGAGTGCTTGACCTCCATGCTTCCAGACTTGGGGTGGAATTCCATCAACCCCAGCTGCCTTGCCAGTTTTCACCTGCTGTTTGACCATAAGTGTCTCTCCCATAGTAGGGGCTGCATCCAATTGGTTTTTCACTAGTTGTTGTGTAATGTGCTGAATTGCTGAGCCTTGGACTATACAGTTGGCACTGAGGAGTCTGAAAACATTCAGACCATCGGTTCAGGATGGAGGTTTTATCTGTGAGAAGCATTTGGCCATCTGCGCTGAGTAGGGTGCTTTGAACCTGGTGTGTGGGTCCATACATTGCGTTCAGAGCCTCATAAAATCCTCTTTGGTCACCCAAATCTGAACATAGTTGGGTCTTCTCTGCTAGGCTGAGCCACCATTTGTTCTGGATGTCTCGAAGTTTCTGTTGGAGCTTACTGCATGCAAGACAAAAGGCAGCTTTTCTTAAATGGCAAGATGGCTGAGCAAGGCATGCTTGGTGAGCGGTTTTTTTCTTCAACAATTCCTGAATCTCTTGACTGTTTTCATCAAACCAGTCTTTGTTTTACTTGGAGGAGAACCCTAAGGACTCTTCATAGGACTGCAGGATGCTATTTTTAATGTTACCAAAGTGCTTCAGGAGAGGGATCTATGGGATTAACTTTAAGTCTAGTTTGAAGGTTTACCTGAAACCTGTCTCTCACTGTAGCTGTTTGAAGATTGTTAACTTGGAGCCTCCTCCTTGGAATGCCACCTCTCTTAGGTTTGAGCTTGAAGTGGAGGTTAAGTTTGCAACATGCAAGGTGGTGGTCTGTTTGACATTCTGCACTAGGCATCGCTTAGGTATGACAGACATCACCAACATTTCTCTGTTGCACTAAGGCATAGTCAATGAGGTGCCAGTGCTCGGGTTGATGATGCATCCAGGTTGTCTTCAGGCTTTCTGCTGAAAGATAGCATTGGTGATGGTGAGCTGCTGTTCTGCACCAAACTCTAGTAGGAAGCATCTGTTGTCATTGCTTGCCCAGTACTCCTTTCCAGGCTTCAGAGTTCTTTTCTACTCTGGTATTGAAAAGTCACCAAGAATTATGATCTTATAATCTTTAGGAACCTTTTGGGAGAGGTGGTACAGGTCGGTATAGAATTTGTCTTTTACCACAGAGTCATCTTGGAGAAGTTGGGGCATATATACTAAAAAGAACAACACGTTGCTTGTTTTGTGGTGGAAGGCATAAGGAATAATGCAATTGGAATGACCTGTCAGCAAATTTTTCCAGTTTGGAGGCAATGGAGTTTTTAATCATGAAGCCAACTCCTGTTAGGTGGCTTTTGGTTTTGGGTTTGCCTGACCAGTAGAATGTGTAGCTGGCACTATGTTCTTTAAGGCTGCCTTACTCATGAAGACAAACTTCACTGAGAGCAGCAATGTTGATGTTGAGTCATGACAGTTCATGAGCAATTAGAGCAGAATGATGCTCAAGACGTCCATTATCCACAGTATCAAGCATGGTTCTGATATTCCAACATGCAAGCGTCAATTTGAACACACCTTTGGAGGCAGGTGTATGCCTTTGTCTCTTTGTCTTTATTTGACCACATCAGAAGATGCCCATTGGCCACAGTCAGCCAACTGGGTGAGGGGTGGAGATGAGCTTTGGTTAGGCCAGTGTCCCTACGGAGCAAGCAGTGCTCTCCTTAAAGTCTGCTTAGTCATTCAGGATGCTCCCAAACTAGACTGTCGCCTCCAGGGTGAGTCTCAAATAACCAATGTCCTGAACTGCCTGCATGCAGGGTTGGGTCTGTGGCTTCCAGTACTTCCTATCACCTGCTGTTTCAACCCTTGCCTGTCACTGCAGGGCTTTGCAATGTAGGTGAACCCTTCCAGCCTGCACAATGGATTTTTTAGGTGAGGCACAGTGTGTGTGGAACTGGCCCCACCCTTTACTCCTAAGGTTCATCTGCCACGGCCTAGCGAGCTTGGATGGTGACAGTGAATGCCTCAGGACGTAGGTTTTGTTGGAGTATCCCCTTCTCTTAGATGGATGGCCTTACAGGGCTAAGCGAGCTCCATATGCCCAGGTTTGAAGTTAGAGTTGCCCTTCTCCTAGGATGGTTGCCAGAGGGCTAGCGAGCCCATGCTGCCCATGGACACACTTTGACCCTTCAGCTGAGACCTGTCTGGCATGGGAGACCCTAATGGAGGCACAAACCACTGCCAGCATAACACACAACCTCACCAGGACACACAAGCTTCTCCCCCAAAACGAGGGGGTGTCCACAGAGAAGATGCTGCTGGTACTCCACACACAATTGAGCTTTCTTTCTCTTTTCATTTCTCTGCAAGGGTCATTGTCTCATTTCTCTTGACACTCTCATGAGTAGCAAGACATTCCTTATTTTATCTGATTCGAAAGAAATGTAAAATCTTCAGAAAGGTTCATAATACTTTAATGTTTTTAACAAAATCCATGACCTGCTGAAGCCAGTGAAAATTTCACAATTACCCTCATAGAAAAGATAACTGACAATTACAACTGCCAATAAAATTTGTCATCAGCATCACCATCTTTGCTGTTTTGTTTAGTTTTAACTGGGTAATCATTAAATCACATCAGTTGTGACATGAAGGCTGGCAAGCTCCTTTTTTCTTGAACTAAAAACCACATCAGATTTCAACAATGGATGAACAAACTCATAGTTAGGAGGGAAAACATACAAGACTATTTGAAATGAAACCATCAGCATCTTCTGAAAAACGAAAGACAGCTATGGTATGTTGCATTTCTTTTCAAATGGATTTTTAAAACCTTTATTATCCCCAAATCATTTATATCCACTACAATTTGGGGGGTGGGGGCCAGAGGCTGGTTTATGTTGTTTGCAAGTTCAAATAATTTCTTTTCCATAAAACTATGTTTCTGTTTCATAAAACAGTCTACAGTTTATAGTTTTGTGCCTAGTTTAATACATCTTCATATTCATTTCAAAAGAACTATTCAATATAGTATTTCTCAAATATGCAACCAGCACAAATGAACAGAAAATTTCATAAGGAAGTATAAATCATTTTCTCTAGTCTTTAAGGGGCAAAAAAATTAAAAGAAAAATTCTCCATAAACAAAGCTTCTATTTTGATTGAGTATTAGTGGAAAATAATGTAGAAGCACTGCCCATTAAAGGATTGTTACTCTACTAGATGTATTTGCCGATGCCGCATTATAGAACCCACTTACAGTAATTTCTTTCACTGAATTCACAATTTTTTTAAAAATTGTATCTTTTTCAAAGCAGCAGACTCCAAAAACCTGTGCATTATGAAAGCAATCTGTAATTAACAAGATGATAAAAATATTAAAAATAAAAAATGTTCTTTCCCACAGCCCCTCATACATGCAAAAATTAATTAAAACTACACCACAGATGAGAAAGTCAGAGGGCTGTGCTGGGACAACAGGGGAGAAGACAAGGGAACTGGAGGCTGATATCATATAGAAAATTGAAGGAAATATGGTTAATGTTTTTTTATGTGCATGTTGTGGTAAGGAAAACCTCTAGCTGGATTAATTCTACATTCAAAGATTCTGTAAAGACCCATTAGTTGCAAGAGACTACCATAAAACATCTATTTCAGTCCCATCCCACAAACTCAGCAAAATTAATAGACCACTTAATGCAGAGGCCTGCAGGATTTGAGACCGTTTTGGAGACCTGGCTGAAAGTGCAGAACAGGATTTTTGAGAAATCAGTCTCAGTGTAGAAATCCAGAGGACCAGGAAAGGGAAAGCTTTGAGACTATATTGGCAGGAAAATATCACCAAAGCATTGCTGAAAAGTTATAATGAAATAAAATATAAAACAAATAGATTAAGAAATAATACTTCCTGTACTTAGGAAGTAAAGAGTACAGAATTATTTTTAGAATTGCCTATATTGCTGCTGGAAAGCAGCAAGTCCATGTTCCTTCCAGACATCTCTCCTGGTCAAGTCAGAAGCATATACATTTCAGGCACATCCTATTTAAAAATATACAGTCTATGTATTTTAAATGCAGATAGTTAAAATATTCAACTAAATCACCATCCACTACAGTTAATTTTTTCTTTTTTATGTTTAAACAAAAACAGGAGTTACCAAACTTAAAAATATGGAGAACATTAGACACTGTGCCTTGGATTCAAGAAGAATTGAAGTGTCTGCTTCTGGTCCAACAGTATACTGATGGTTCACAAGAAAACACAAACATTACTGCTAAAATAGTTCCTTAAAAATGTGGCCACCATTCTTTGTTCTTTGTTATACTATACTCTATGAACTTACTGGAAACCAGAAAGTTAAAAAAAAATTAAATTTTAGAAAGTACCCAGCTGCCAAACCCTGTATTGAACTTCCTTGAAACTACACAGCTCCTCAAGCACTGTAAAAAAAACAGTTTGATTCTTGATCCTAAATGCAAAAACAAAACTCAAGAGACAAAAAATACTTCTAAGTGATTCATACTCAGATAAGAACGCTTTCTAAGCTTAAAATATTGCTTTGCTTTATATCTATGGAAGGCAATAGATAACAGCATTGATAAAGGCATCTGTTATTCTTATGCTCATCAAGTAGAATTTCAGAGGGGTCCATTCAGATTAATAAATTTTCACAGTAGGCTGCAAATCAAATCATTACTTCCTGCTCAGAATGCCTCAGAGTAGCTCTACTCTGTCAACCATAATGAATGGGGAATAAAGCCACAAAATAGCTATTTAGCAATTCTTAGTTCCTAGGCATAGGAACAATGAACTGAAAAACGGGGGCACCCTCCAGAGGTGGAGGAATTGTATGCAATTGTGCCTCAGATGAGAAATGTAGAACTGCTAATGTGGTTTATTAGATGCTATTTTAATCTCTCACACCATGAAACCAAAGAAGATGGTAAAAGAATCCAATAGTAACTGCCACAACATCATGCTGATTTTCATTAAGTTTGTTGAAAGGGGACTCAGCATGGAATTATTAAACTGCTTTCAAAGGCAAATGACTAAAATGGCTCATCTATTTATAGCCATAATTCTCAATCACTATTTTTTTTTATAGTGACACCTGCTAGCTCCTGCTACAGTTAAGGTTCTGTCAGCCTTTCCTCAAAAACCACAGTTTTTCAGTCTTCTAACTTGGTAATAAAATAAACTATCTTCCATTAAAATTGCAGTAAAGCTGCATAGGAATGGTTTAAAAAATGGGGAAAAAAGAAATATAAAGAAACTTAGAAAGACTTATCTGATAATATCTCAAGATCTAAAACTATCATCAACCCTTATATGTTCCAAAATTATTTTTGCATTTTAATGATCCAGATACCAACCTAATTTTTCCATAACAAATTTACAGAACAGTAACTTATATACAAACTAGATTCATTCTCCATATACACACATATATAACAAATGTATTCATATACACATTAAAATAGTAGAATTATGTCCTTAAATACATTTGTAAAGAAAAATACTTATTTTTCAGTGAACTGAATGATAAAAAATTTAGACACCATTACTTAAATTTCAAAAATCTCAGTACACATGCATTGCGGTGATAGGGAAGGTGCCTGTGACAAGGGCATTAGTTGGAAAAGGGAGTAAGTGCTGCTGTGGCAATTTATATGCAAAAAAATCTGAGCAATAAGTAAAAGCATCACAGCACTATATACGCCCCTAATGCTCTACTGTCATAGTATTTGTACTGCAGAAACAGTTTTGAAGATACTCAGTGTTCCTGAATTGCCCAGAGTCTGGTAAATATTATCTATTGCCATATAGCAAATTTCATCCTCTTATGAAAACATACAGTTGCAACTTACTTCATTCAAGGCATTATTGGCAATCTTCAGAATAACAACAGTTACTTTTATACAGCCTTTAAGGTACAAAGAACTCAGCTACAATGAAGAACTTAAACTGTTGGCATTTTGCTCCCTTTTTTTTCCCCTCATTCACATCCTCAAAATGTGTCCTCACCTCATTAAAAAAGTTCCTACTTGAAATGCTTAAAATTTAGTCTGTGCTTATAAAGAAAAACTGACTTGGCTTGCCCTACAGATCCATCTGAGCTACTTCAGATCTTGAGGTACACATCACATCACAGAGAAAAGTAGTCCTTACAAAGGGAAGAAAAAAAGATTCAGGAGACCCCTGCTTTTTATAGAAGGGTATTTAAGCTCCAAGACCTCCAAGATCATTAAAAAACTGGCAGAGGATGGACATACCTAAAGAACACACAGCAACGAATAATCTTCAGAGGATGAAAACATCCAAAGATGATTCTATTCCAAAATAATGCACTTTTCATAATTTCAAGGTAGAAACATACCTGAATACTCAGCATTGTTCATCTAGTCTGCTGAAAAGCATTTTAGTAGTTAAAAAAAAAAACAAAACACACTGATATTGTGCGTGATGAACCTTCCATTAGATTTTGATTGTCACTAACCAAGAGCAGTCACTTTGACCTTCTAGTCCTAACAGTCTGCTCAGGCAACTGAGCCTTGCCTCAGTAAAGCTGTTCATATGCAGTATCCAGACAATACATTTTGTCACTGCACATCATCCCTCCTTTTTGCTTAATGCAACTTTTTAAAGCCATTTGAGCATAAATGTAGCTTAATTCATTTGAAAAATTGTTGTCTTTTGATGTTTGAACATCAGGATGGGATTTCTGAGGTATCAAGTCACACACAAAATACCAAAATTTAATTAAAAAAAAAATAGAAGCTTTCCAAATTCAACTCCTAACAATACAGTTTTATGGTTAGTTTTGGGAGACACATTGTTTAGAAGCTTTTTGAAAACAACTGAAGATTAGGCTTACTTGTATAATTCATTGCAGCACGTAGTAACAAGGGAAGACTAATAAGTAACATATTTCCCTCAAGATGCAACTTGAAAATAAACAAAATTACAGGCAGCTTGGGAAGATACTAGTTAGATTTGCGTCTACAGAAGATAATGGAAATACATCAGTTCACCCTTACTATGGGCCCAGTTCCAATAAAAATAAATAAATAAAAATTATTAAATTGGAAAGTTAAATGCAATCACCTGGAACATATATTGTACAGTTCTTGGATACATTCTTTTGAATAAATAGAACATGATAACCCAGAAAAACATGGTATACAAGAGTTTTATTATTATTCACTGTCTGTTCCTTTACCACACTTATTCTTCTGCTCAGGTATTTTCATGTCACTACATTTTAATGTAAAATTTTCAGTTTCTTACATAACAAAATGAGTTCATACTCAGCCCCCAAAGTAATAACTACCATGAATTTGAAAATGGAACTCTCCTGAATCATCTCACTTAACCTGCTGGCCACACTTTGATACAGCCCAAAATACCTTTGGCTTTCTGGGTTTTGACAGCACAGTTCCTGGTCACACCCAGCTTTTTATGCACAGCACCCCCAAATCCTTCTCAACAGGGCTGCTCTCAATCCCTTCATTCCCCAGACTGTATCAATACCCAGGGTTGTCCCACTCGGGCACTGCACCTCCCACGTAGCTTTGTTGAACCTCAAGAGATGCATATAGACCCGTTCCTTGAAGTTCAGCATCACACTGAACTGAACATGCTCACATGTAGGCCTTTAAATTGTATGAAAAAGTGGCAGAAAGCATTCCACAGCAATTTAGATCTTTTACATTAATTTTTTGCCAAGAACTTACTTTTGAAGATTTTCCCTCCTTTTTCCTTCAAGCCTATTTAAATGCTAAAAACAAAACTGTGAAAGTATGGCTATTACAGTTGAAGGATATGGCACAAGGTTTTAAGAAACAGGTAACATTCTATCTCTTCCTAAGTAATTACAGAGTTGGCGCAAGTTGCTTTCCATTTATTATGTTTTCTAGAATTCTTTTTTTGTGCTAACAAAATGCACAAATTCCCCATAAACTGATACCAGAAGAGGTGTTGACAGCAGAAGTATTGAGTATGTCTCAGTGACATCTCCAGATAGGAACTGTAAGGATCTTTTGTGAATAATGGTAGCACAGAGTAAGGACTCAAAGCCAAAGAATCTATCGTTATTATCAGTTAATGTTATCTAAGGATAAACATAAATCAAAACACATTAAAGACCATGTTTTGGTCAGGTTACCTCATTTTATTACAACTTGTTGCTGTACATTCTGACAGTGTATATGCACTATCTGCAAATCCAGAAATATCTTCTTTGTCACTTTTCAAAGCCACAATAATGGGCCTGTGTTGAGGGAAAATCTTTAAAGAATTGTAAGATGCCTACCTGAGCAGTTATGCAAATTCTTATTGCCACATACAGAGTTCAAAACTTGGTTCCATATTAAAAATATCTTTAACGTTTTATGAATCGGAGCTATCATGAGCTTTGCATTTAAATGTGTGTAAATGGCAATTAATAGCAGGCAACTGCTGAGTTTAAATTGATTACTGTGTCTCATTTTTTGATAGCCTGAAATTTATCTGTATATGAACATAAGTTCTGTAAAAAATAAATTGACTTCTTAAACAGCAAGATATGAGTAACTTAAGCAGCTGGATGCTAGAGGCACATGCCAAATTCTCAATGCTATAATGTTGCAGTAGATTTTTTGCAGAAAGACTGACATGTGTTTAAGTCCAGAAATAGATCATTATTTTTCACTTTCTCTTCATGTACTGGGATTCAGACCAAAAGACTCTTTATAAAGATAGAGAAAGCAAAATCAGATCTCAGAGCAAGTACTGTCCAAAAATAAAAATACACCTGAACATTTTAATAACACTGAAAAAAGGCTTATATAATTGATTACTGATTTTTCCATTATTCTCCATTTGTAAAGATTTACCTTAGTTTTCACAGCTACCACTTTCAGAGTCATGTGTCTCTTCTCACTCTTACTTCATTAGTGATGAGAGTTGCAAAGAACAGCTGAAAACTTGATTAAAATAAGCAGTACCTTTTATTGCAGCTTTAATTTCATTCTCTCATAACTAATTGCTATGTCTTCAAACTATTACTTCTTACCAGAAACACCATCTTTAGATAAACAGCAGAGAAAAGTTTAATACAGAAAAATGTTTCCTTCTTGTTCCATGACAAGTTAGTCCAGATGTCTTGCAGCTACTGGGAAGCAGGAATGTTCCCAGTGGCTGCAAGAACCTCTCATTGCTTTGGTCAAGATCCAGCAGACAAAAGCAGTAGCCAGTAAGGAACATTTCTTCCATATAACCCTTGATGAGCCGATATTGCCAGGGCTTGGTTACTCAGCTTGAAATCACAAAAAGAGTGTTTAGACTTAACAGCTAACACACTCATAGTCACCGAAATGAGCATAAAACATGTGGTGGGGTTTTTTAGTGCTATTATTGCAATCATAATCATGGGGGTTTTATTTTCTCATATACCTAATTAGATTGCAACCACCTAAACATAAATTTAGGTTCTGCTTACAATGTTCCCATACCTTTGAAGGCTTCTAATTGGATTAAAACATACGCATTCTAACTTCCCTGACTTTTGATGTATACAGCTTACATAACTCTTTCTTACATTGTTACATTCTATAATAAAATGTGACAAATTAAATCCCAAACTACTACTGCCAATGGTTTCTAATTATTACTTGCTTGGTAAGAATAAGATGACATAACGAAAGAGAAGTGCTAACTGAACAGTAGAGGGATTGTTTGTTTGGGGTTTTTTTTTAAATGAAAAATAGGTGGTTGAAAAAGACTGGTGAAATTTTATTTTCAAATCAAGATACTTTTTTTCTCCCCTTGACATTTTCTCACTTTGCTCAGGTATGCAGTAATTCATACATGCCACAAAATCAGTTTATTCACAGTTTCCCAAGCACATAGATTGTACCAACGTCATGGTAAGGCAAAGTCCTATACTTACAGAAGACATAAAAGTATTTATCCACATGTAGCTTAAAAGCCTAGAAGTTCTTTATTTCTATATTACCTGCATTTCTGATCAAGAATTAATTCTCAGCATTCTAATTTCATCAGAAAATCTATCCAATTTTTTTGTACATACAAGACTGGCCAGTAGAAATCTGCTGTATCACACTGTTCCTTAAGGATTTTTTGTCAAGCAGTACAGAAGGAATTTCTTACTTCTGTGAAGTGACTTAATCAGTTGCTATCTTTCAATTAACCAACATGACACAGAGCGTTTTATTTTACTAAACTTAGCCTTTAAAGAGCAGGTATGTATAGGAATTATAAAGGTGGCAGTCATGGATGGCCATCAACACAGCAGGTTAACTTCTTGGGATCTGCACTGCAAGGACAGCAAGAGGCTTTTGGGACACTATTGATGCAGTGTCAGTTGCAATAAAGTGTATTTGTTACTCAGATAAAACAGAAGCTGGAAAAAAATGTTTAAATGCAAACTATTCCTTTGAATGTAAAGAAGTCACATTCCAAACCTGAAAAGTTAACTTCCACAACCTGTAAGTTAACTTTATATAACAAAAGTCATCTTAAATACAAATGAAAACTTAAAAGGATCTTGGACATGAATTAATGTTTCATAAAAATACTCAAATCCAGAATTGGCCTTTTTTTAACCCTCAATGCTTATAAAAGCTTCATTTTTGCAGAACATCATCACCAAAGATGCTGCTGTAAGAAGGAAGACAAAAAATACAAAACTTTCTCTTTTGAATCATAAATCTAATGTATATTAAAAAAAAAAATCAAACCATCAATAGCCCTGACTTAGGATATTACTTGTTCAAGAAACACTGACTGCCTGGAAGAACAGACATTATTTTAGCATAACAGGGTTAAAACACAAAATTTCCCAAATACAAACTGCACTCAGATTTTTCAAAAACCAAGTTTGGAAAGTACTGACAGTATCTAAATACAATGATAGCAGGTCCATAAAAAGCACCGCTTTCCAGAAATACAATTTACTATAAAATGACAAAAATAAATGTAAAGCATTTAGAGGCTTACAGATCTCCACTGCCATATGGTATCACAGCATTAGATGAGCATAAAATAATAGCTACCTATTGTAAAGTTAATGGAGTAATATATCTCATAAAATGAATTTTAAAATCCCATATGAAATCATGTAAAAATTTCCAGAAGCTAAATACCTTAGTAAGCAGAAAGCCTCCATTGCACTTGGCTTTACTATTGGTTTCGTTTTTATGCACCATGGGTTTTCAAAGCACTGTAGTATCAAAAGATTACCAGTATCATAAATGCCAGACAATGGAAATTTTTATTAACCCTACCTCACAAAATTCTAAGCTTCAAATAGCCAGTTTAAATGTCACATTAGTGGGACTGCTTATCTTGAATGGGGCAGGAACACAGCTTTAATACAAAATAGTAGAGGTGGAGTAGATAATGCAGTTAACTGTGCCCTCCTGTAACTGAAAAGCAAAAGGCAGTGAACCCAGGACACTCCCAAGCTGTAACACCCCAGCCTGATGGAATATTTGCTCGCAAGTGAAAAGTGATAGTTAAGAACAGTGGAAGAAAATTAAAAGTAACATACATACATAATTCAACCTTAAACAAAGACGTTCCTTTCCTGGAAACATGTCTTTTTCCATAGAATCACAGGGAAGGAAAACTGAGGAAAATACCTGGAAGGAGTGGCGTGTCTTTCACTTGACAAAGACGCTGCTTTTTAGTCCCTGCTGCATGTTTTGTTAGTAAACACTTACACTGGTGTTAGCACATCTCATGCAGTAGTTCAGTTTTAGTTCTTTGTTTACACTGAATACATCCACTGTTACAGCCCTAAGGTACTAACATTTCACTTAAGGAGACCCTTTTCCATTCTGGCTCTACCTGCAGCTGCTTCAACAGCAGACATTTGTATTAAAACGTTCTGAGTGATAGGACACCTCCAAGGATGTTTTCTCATCCATTGGTCCCAAGCTCCTGTCCATCTTTAACATTTTCATTCAGCATTTCTAGTTTCTCTTCAATTGTGGTCTTCAGAGGAAAACCAGATGACTGCTTTTTCTTAGCAGACCCTTCTCTGAGTTCCCTAAAATTTCCTACAAATTTCTCTGTACCATGGACAAGCCACTCTACCTTTGCATATTCCAGAAACAAATCTAACAGCAGCATACCAAGCCATATATAGGGTACAACACCACAGCTATTCCTTATGCTAGATCCATTTCAGCTACAAGCATAAGTATTACAAATATAATAATCACCCTTCAAATAAAATTCCTTACTACTAAATTGGTAGCAGGTATGCACACAGTAAATAAAATTGTTCTAAGAAATGAGCAAACATTTATTCTGTATATTTATTTTGAAACACACATCATAACTGCTGCTTTTCAAACCAGTACTTTGTTAATCATAAATTCATTGGTTTTATTTTCTTATCCATTCAGCCAAAGTATTGTGTCTTTTTCAATGAAAAGAATTGTTTTATTAAAAAAAAAGTCGTGTAAAAACAGCAAACAGTTTAAGCATTCATTATACACTAAGAAAACGCTTAAACAGAAGCAAAAGATAGGAAACTTGTCACCGCTTACGTAACCAACTTTTTACGCTTCATACTACTGGCTATTTTAAGCAATGAAAACATCCATAACCTATTTGGAGACAGAAATGTCACACAAAAGACTGAGCTGGATCTCTGTATTGTAGATCTCCAATCTAAATTAACAGTTTTGTTCAACAACCCAGAATTACACAAAATAATTCAGCAACTCTTAGCTCTTCAATTAACTGGGGCATATGGTGTACACTAATTTTAATATGGTTCCAAAGAGGTGCTATTAGTGATTCAGTATGAAAGCTATAATTCTGACAACATACTAAAAATAGAAGCCACTTACCTGCTTGTGCAAGATATGCTTAGAGACAAGAGAGCTAGGAGCAATTCAGTTACTAAATCACTCAAAATGCTATATAGTTTTTATTCTCTGAGTATAATAGCTAACTTTTCATGTGCATTCACGACATACTAATGAAATCATTTTCAAGTTACAAAACAATTGTTTTTAATAAACCAAGGATTTTACTAATACAAAAAAGTAGCAGCAACACTAGAAAGCCTTAGTGTTTTCAGAACTGTATTTAATTCCATTTTGTACATTTCACAATGAGAATAGTTAAAATCTTTCCCTTATTGGCACCAAAAAAAAACCAAACAAAAAACCAAAACAGTGCTCAGCATTCTATTTCTCTATTAGTAACAGAGTTGAAATTCCAAATGACAAAAAAATCAAAAATTTCTTTTTTAATTCCACCAAATGACAGAGAATACCACTATTAGGATCATTCCTACACTTCTTTCACATTCGTGATTAAGTAGAAAACTACTAATAAATCATATAACTTTTTGTTCTTTCATTGTTTGTTTTCTTCCTGTTTTTCAGTAAATCAAGTCCAATTTTTTCCTGACTTCATTTTGTGTCTTTTTCTCCAATTTCATTTCATCACTATCACCCTGTTTTTGTTTCCTCCACTCTGTCTCTCAAATAGTGTCATATTAAGCTAGTCTACACGGCTAGAATATTTTCTCACTAGACAATCTTCTTTCTCCTTTAAAACCCTTTATCAGCCTTTACTTCCTCTCTGATGTCTTTTTTTAATCCCTTACTTATCTGCAAAAGGATTTAGAGTGCTTGATTAAATCAAGAAGCATGCTAAAATCGGAGGTCTACAAAACTAAGAGGTTCTACATTTTCATGGACTTTAACTTTGCTGGTAATTCAGAGAGTATTCTTTAGAGCACTTCTGTTCCTACTGTTACTTAATTAAATCTGTCTGCTAACTCCATAAAGTGGTATCTAGAAAGTTATTTTTCCACTACATTAAAAACAGAAGGTACTGACAAGTATTTCCAAATACTAAAGTTTTTGTTACGTCATTCACTGTCATAACTCAAGTTATATTGTTGGGGTTTTAACTAAAGTAGTTCTAAGATAACATTACCAGAAATCTTACAAGAAGATTGCTCAGAAAGAAAACAAAGCTTCAAGACATTTCTGAGCAGCTGGAGCCCAATTTTGATTATCTGCATTTATAGTTGTCTCTTTCTGGAAAAGATTGTAGCATTAAACAAAGCTCCTTTGGGATTGATGCACATGTTTAATTATGATCAGCCCTACCACACCCCTTACAGTCAGATAATTCAGAAGTTTATTTGGGAGTTCCCTAAAGGCAGACATTCAGCACCGATATGCAACACTTGAATACAGGAAAACAAAGTTTTCAGGGCTGATGAAAATAAAAAATTGTGTGTTATCAAAATAAGAACATCATGCAAGACATTTATTTTTAAGGGACAATATACAGAGGAGATTTTACCACTCAGTTTATAAGGCCTTCTAAAAGTAAAGAAATAAGAAAATAGGTTTTAATTAGGTATAACATCTTGTTAAATCCTTGCAAATGCTTTTAATGTTTACTACCTAAAAGTTACATAGAAAGTTGCTACTGAATTCCATTAATTTTTTTTCATGTCCTATAATTTACAGACTATCAAGGATAGAGGGGTAAATTTTAAGCTTGATTTTTTTTCTGTTTCACTGAAAAGAAATCATGGAGAATACTGTAAAAGACAAGTGAGAAGTATATTCCCTACCTCCTACAAACAAGAATATCTCCTAAAGCATCAGTTACCTATAAAACACACACAAAAAAAATGTAAATACAGATCTTCAGACTATGAATACTGTGTTATGTAGACCTGACATATATTTAGACATCTGAAGAACAAAACATATCTATGTCAATGAAACAAAAAAACCCTATGGATTTAAAACCCTATGGATTTAAATCTTTAAACACATTCTAAAGAACTTATTTTACTACCTTTTTTCCTTCTGTTTTGGTTTTCTGTTTTTTCATTTTTTGTTGGGTTGCTTTTGGTTTTTTTTAATCAGAGCAATTTTAAATAACAAAACCCAGTACATTTCAGATGCATGGAAACTTAAAAGATCAGGTAAAGGACAGAATCAGCAGTACACTGTACTGGTGTATTAGTGGCCATAAAAGACTACATACAATTATGTCCTATTTAGGAGTACTGCACACTATGAATACCTTAATGGCAGCCTAGCAGCAGTTCACATGATTACAGCTTCATAGGGGATTAAACCTGCCAACTTCATTTTATAGTTCGTACTTTACAGAGACTTTCTTCTTATCCATGGTAGATTTCAATAACTGGATTAATTTTCAGTTTGCTAAAAGCATTGTGAAAGGAAACTGTCCTGTCTAAATAGCTCCAAAATAGAAACAGAGAAAATAAACATGCAAGTTGCCATAGACACAGGTGTTATGCATTACACAGTCACAAAACCATTCACTTTTTTACAGGTTACCTCCAGTCATAAGCTAGACTATAATTATCTAACTTGCCCTGTCAACTAGTGGATGCAAGTATGCCCATGACATCACCAGGAAGGATGGGATTTAGCTTCACAAGGCAATACAGTTAACAACAAAAAAAAATTTGCAACAGAAGAAAGTTAGAAATAGAGTACTGACAAAGATTAACATGAAGGCTCTGAAGCACTAGCCAAAAGAGACCTTCAATGTGCTTCACTTAATGAGTAATACTGCTCCTTTCAGCGGCTTAGCATTTTGTTGGGGCCAAAAGATTCACACACAGAGCTCCTTTTGCTAGAGTAGTTCATTTAAACTAGAAAAATGAGATGAGTTTACAATAAAAATTACTGTGGCCATACTGGAGAACTATTTCTTTAAACATCACCTGAAGAAGTTCTCAAGCTCCCAAAAGCATTTGTTCCCCCTCTCATATCTCCTCACACACATACATGTGCTCTATCCATTGTTCTAACAAAAACTTTTCTCTCCCAATAAAAATGGTCTCATGTATAAACTTCAACAAGCATAACTACTATGATGCAGACAATACTTACTGAACAAAGACACTGCAGCAGACCCTAAACCTTTGACTCCTCCTGTCAATTTACCATATTTGGCTGAAAATGAGAAATAACACATCCATGTGTCATCCTCAAAGGTTACCAGCACATACAGGGTTAAATATTTATAGGAGATAGCTTGGTTTTATTTGTTTTCACAAAACAAGAGTTTTGTTCAGATGAGCTAAGGTGCACAAAAATCTGACTGCACCAACCCTTTTCATTCAATAAGTTAAAAATAACAAATTAATGTGGAAAGTTTCTTACCATGGCAACTGCTGGTCTTTCTGTTATTGACAAGACAAATACTGTTTTCTGTAGTGTTTCAGTGTTTTCTTTGACCTGAAAATTCTACAGAACAGAAAAGTGGTGGGGTTTTTTTTAAAAATAACTAATTTAAAATTGTCTTCTATAGTTTTAATTCATCTGAACCCTATTAACATGAAAACTAGTGATCTGAAGTGAATTCATACTGCTGGTTTTACTATCTGCATGTCAAGCAAGTTTTACATTATTAGAAAAAAAGAGCAAGTTATAATCATAAATCATTACGTATTAAAACTCTTGAAGATTAAACAAATGGTTATTACAAAAACAGCAGGTTTGCATTATTTCTCAACTTCTATATTACAACTAAATGATCATGATATAATCATATTATAAAAGTAATATTGTATAGCTGTCATATTATATAACATTGTAACATTTATATTATTACATTTGTGTAATAACTGCAAAAGTAAACACCTACTACAAGAATCAAAAAATATCAAAACTATTGCCTCAAAAAACACCTTCAAATTTCATTTTGACATTAGCAACTTCACTCCTAAAATGATTTAATGCTGTACTAACAGTATAAGAACAACCTATTTGAATTTCTGTGAAAGAAAACACTTTTTGCAGGTTATAATATGCATCCATCATACTTTGTAGCAATGCACAATATAAACATTTTAAATCATTCACTCAGTAATTTCCACTGAGTGTAACATTAAAATTACTGGTTCCAGTTTCCTGCATCCCATTCAAGGAAACATAGAAGAACATGTATAAGTCTCAGGGACTTAAACTGTATTGGTGTTATTTTAATGTGAGGCTCAAATTCCAAAAGTAAAATCCATGCACTGAAATGCCAGATATGACCATTATTCAGGAAAAGGAGCAGGCAGACACTCAGCTGTTGCACTAGAGTCAAACCGGATTAATTTCTGAATGAGGTACCTTTAACTGCCTGCCTTGAGATCTACATGACAACAGCAATACTACAGGGTTTCCAATATCTGTGGCCACATACACAGGGTTTGGCACAATAATTCAGTATGGCATAAAAGTTTGCTTTTAAAAATTTACTAAACAAAAATACCAAAGGTAAAATAAACCCCTTCAAAAAATCCCAACACCACCTGACAAAAAGAAGCCCTAGGACAAGGAGAGACAAGTCTAAGCAATTGGCTATAGACCTGAGTCTACTACCTCAGAAGCTCTTTCCAAAAAAATCTAAAGTCCATGATGTTAGCAGAGAAAACAGGAAGTACTCCTGCAAGTGGTGAACCAACTACAGATATACAACGGCTGAAGGAAAGGGTGGAACTGATTTAGAAGTATCTTTCCCTATTTATATTCTTCTACTACTTCAACTTTTATACAATTTTTTTTCCTTACAAGAAGTTTGTATACGAAAATCTTCATGAAGAAATCAAAGATGATAATCCTGAGATTACTGTATTTATATACTTTAAAACTTTGAAATATTTTTATACTATTGAATAACATTTCTCAAAATTGAATTTTTAAATTTCTGATATTGTAGTAATTTTAATCCTTTAGGCATATTTTTGTCTTGAAGAGGTTTTATCACTACAGCTCAGAACTCCTTGGCAGTCTACTTAAATCAATCAGTAGAATGTGGTATCTACATGTGTGCATATGTTATGTAAATGTTGCTGCTTTGTTGTCTGGAAAAGAGAGTAAAAACGTTTCAAATTGAAGGCAGT
>JAWWLZ010000139.1:21949992-21973642 GCA_035041345.1 Poliocrania exsul
AAATATTATTATTTTGAAGTAGAGACAGGAAAGTTGTGGCAAAGAACAGAAAGAGCACGCAACAGAAACATAAAAGTGGGAAAGTTGAAGAGTCTAAAAATGTGTTATCCCAAAAAGAACAAGTAACAGATCACATTTATCATCCTTTTTTTGTTATTTTTTCTCTAACATTACATAACTTCTTAATTGTAAGTTGTCCCTTTAAATGCACAGAAGAGCCTAGATTTCCCACCATTGTGAGTAAAATATCTTCTGCTTTAAATGACGTGAAGTATCAAAACTGATTGGTTTTGTCTTCAAACTAATCATTTCTACAAAAGAGTAAAAATACACATTCAGGAACAAAAGTGCAGACACGTTTAGCTGAGCACAGTCTGTACCCAGCTCTTCTTTCATTGATTAGTTCTCTTTTTTCCCTAAGTAAAAATAACACTAAAAAAACATACTAGTCATTTGGGAAAAAACCAAAACCTTCTAAAATTCACAGATATTTTTTCCTTTTACCTTTCTTTTAAAGACATACTTCTTAAAGTTACTTGATAACTACCAAGGGCAGAAGTACAAAAAAAACCTTGCTTTTTTTTAAAAAAAAAAAAAAAAAACCAAACCCCAAAGGTAAATATTAAGGAGCTGAAAATCCAAATAGTACTGTCCTTACATAAACCAAATATATATTTTTTTAAACTTGTATTTCAATACTGTAGGGACTTCACCAAGATACTGTCACAAGTGAATGATTGAATGGAGTACACAACCACTGACAAAGGCACTGGCATAAAAGCAGGGTTTAATATCAATTAATGAAAATTTATATTAAAGCATAAAGCTTCCAGGTGTACTTTAAAGGCCTGCTAGTAAGGAGTTGACAGGTGTGCTGAAAAGGTATTTCAAATTAACATCTCTCAGCAGCAAAGGAGAGAGGAGCTAAAACTGTACCCTCAGCAACACTGGTGAATATAGAAAGAATAAGTATCACCTTTGAGTAAATGTCCACAGTATTATTCAGAAGAATTAGACAAAGTTCTGTGTCAAAAACTTAAACACATGGCAATATGGTACCTTGAGTCTCTACAATTACTATCAGCACAGTCCCCAAAGCATGCAGTGTAACTGAGCAGGATCTGAGATGAGACATCTAATACTTCTGAATATTCCCATTTCCAGGGCAGGGTCTAAATGGCAGATAAAATAGTGGTAGGGCATAATTGATAGAAGGCACAGGCCCTGCAATTCCATTTATAAAATACAACCACTGTATTTGTCAAGCAGAGTGAAAAATGAGCTTCAAGAGAACAACTGAGTTGTAGATGACTTGCATGACTTAAGAGCACTCGACAACAAAATAAAGAAAAGTTAACGATAAAAAAATAGAGGGGCACCAAGACTCTGTTCAAAGTCACTGGTCACAACAGATGACCAAAAATAATTGGTACACGACCACGTACCACTGACTTTACAGAATCATGCACCAGCCAAAAAGAGAGTGCTGTGTGGATGTGTCTCTTAGAGATACCTTCTACCACTTACCTTCCAGCCACATACCATTACTAACCTGGTGTGAGATACAAACTTGCCAGGGGAGTGAAAGCATAATTCACTCTTCATATATTTACTTAAGTTAAATTGTGCTTTTCCGTATTAAGACTGCATCTTTGGTATTTCACTGATAATTATCTATAGACTGCATTTTGGAGAAACAGCCTTAATAATAGCGCTAAACAGGGGAAAAGAAGTCACTCAGTGCAAGAAAGCATTCATTGATGCTATTCATATTGCTTCTTCATTAGTTAGCAATCCTACAAATGAGGTAAAACAAACATACTATTATAAATCAGTTTGCATAAATAAACAATGGTGAATTGGAAACCGTATTTGCATTCCTTTGACCAACAACCAGTATGCATATTTTCCCTAATCTTAGGGTATTTTAATTTCAAATTAATTTCATAATTGCTGTACTTTCAATCGCAAGATTAATTACTAATGTCCTAGAATATTAGTCTTACCAATGCTGGGTTACATACTCTGACTACCAGCTGAAAGGTCACAACAGGCTTCCCAGGAAAGTGGTCACAGCACCAAGTCTGAGAGACTCTAAGAAGCATTTGGATGATGCTTTCAGGGACATGATGTGACTTTTAGGGATGAGCCTGAGCAGGGCCAGGAGTTGGACTCAATGATCCCTGTGGGTCCCTTCCAACTGGATATATTCTGTAACTGTCTACATACAGAAGTAAATGAGCAATTGCTTAATGTATGCATAAATCTCATGTAAAACTAAAAGTTAACCTCTATGTGCATTCCATTTTAAGGTAAATATAAGTTAACTACCAACCAGTCAATGGGAGGACAAGGGGGAATATGAAATTTTGAGATCTCTCCAACTTCTTATAAAAGAGTATTCTGTGACTATGTCATTCTCTAAAGGAGCTTAATACCTCTGCCACAGGCAATAACTATCTTCACAAAATAATGCCTCAGAGGGTTTTTGATTTTCTCCAATTTTCTAATTTGTATAGATTTTAGAAGTAATTGTATTTGTAGTGAAAATGCAAATACATCTGCAGAACTTCTTCATGCAGTTGCAACATAAATTACATTAGTCTGAGTTATCAGTATTCTGTTTTCCAGAAAAATCTGTCCTACATGATCAAAACAAGGCTTTTCTTTTTTTTAAAAAAAAAAAAACAAACCAGCAAACAAACAGGTTTAGATCAAGCAAGTCTAGTACACTGAGATCGTATGGCTAAAGAAGAGAGTAAAACCAATTTGGAATTGATCTATGATCGCAAAATGAAAGATGCTGACCTTAGAACTATATAGCTAGAATAAGAAATAAAAAAATATAAAAAAATTAAAAAAAAACACCACACTCCCACAACAAACAAAAACCAACTCCAGAGTAAAACTAAATCACAACTACTCTATGAATTGCAACACACCACAGCAAAATTTTTTAAATCTAAGAAAAGACAATATTCATCCAAATGCACACCACTGTGTTAATTTGTCTCCCCTTAGATTCACTGGACTGCAACAGTTCTGAATTTGAATAGCAGCAGTAGAATAAATTCTGTATACATATTCCCGTCAGCCTAGCCAAGCTACTCCCCTCCCTTACAAATGGCAGTGCTTACATCTGGCATTCAAAGCCATTTACAGCAACTCAAAAGAAAACTTATCTTGATAATGCCAAAACAATAATATTTCAAGAGAGTATGTCACCTACAGTCCTAACATGCCCATTAGTTAAAATAGTTCACATGGGTGGGAGCTGAAACATTTTAACTCTGGTTAAATTATACAGACCTTGGTTAGTAATAGATATGCAACTATTCCACTCCATCTACAAACTATAACATGTATCAGGTTACCAACTAAATGTGAAAATTTATGAGAAAATATCCTAAAAATTGTAACTATATTGTATAATGATTTGCCTTTCCTTTAATTCAGAGTAAAACTAATCACTATTATTTGAGGTGATATTAAAAAGACCCATTGACTACTTCTAATGACAAGGCATTCTTAAAATGTTCTCTCCCACACTGCAACCCGGGATATGAAATTATGTCCAGTCTCAGAGATAAAAAGTTAACTTACAAGGTTAAGGCAAAGGAAAAAAAATTAGACACACTTTCCTTCATTCTATCATTTGACAAGTTTACTAATTTTTACAGACAGCAAGGCCTTCACAAGAATGTAAAGCACAGTGTTATATTAAAGACTTAATGGGATTTCAGTCTTCTCAGGAAAAAATATAATTTTTTCAATCAATGAGAGACATATTGTAAATTAGATTGCTTAAAATAAAGTTCAGTAATATAAAATTTAGGAAAATATAGCTGATAAGTCAGAGTGTTCTATTTTAGTATTACACATTTACTAAGTTTTTATTCAATCTAATAAGACCTGTTTATATTGCAACAGGCTTTTTTTATGCAGAATACAGAAAAAATGCTGTATGCAAGTTAATCACTACACTAGGCAAGAATTAATTTTGTTCTGTGCAACTCTGATATAAAAGAATATTAGAATTAATTTTGATTATTAAAATCAGTCATTCCCATGTTTACTCTTTCATTAAACTAATATTACAATACAAGCAGTCCTATTGAATGATTTATGATGAAACACAATACTTATAATAGCATCAGAATATTTTGTAGTCTAGACTGAGAGGGAACACATATCAGACCAAGAAATTTAAGAATATTTAAGCACACAGTTACACTTTTATCAGCTATAGACTTTGGGAGTTCAGAAACTATTTTTATTCTGCTCTGTAAGACAAGCGAAACATGGCAAACTGCAAGTTTTGCTTGCAATTCACAGATACCTATGAACAGAATTACAATCAGTCATGGAAACAAGTCAGAATCATACTAGTGCTTTTACTTGAATGACTGGGGGTTTTTCCACCCACACTTCCAAAATATACAGTGGCAATTTTTGTAAAGGAACATTAAACCACTTCAACCATGAATTAAAATACTTTTATTTTGTATAGCAGAAAGCTCTATTGGATATTTACACTATCTTGAATCTAAAAATATGGAATACTGCACAGGGATTATTGAAATAAATGCTTAACTTCACATATATTGAAAAGCCTTTTCATCCCTACGTAACTGAGGAAAGAGGAAACAGATATCAAACCTAAATCTAAACCAAACAGTTCCCTGAAACTGGTTTACAAGTTATCCACAAGACCTTTAATTCCTCACCAAGTATATAAACACATACTTCAACAACACCCATCCAATGCACTAAAGACAAAAGTATACATAAATGCTTATAGTGTGTATGACATAAATAACCCCAGTCACTAACCCAGAATTTCCAGGACTCGCAGCTCTTCAGCCTGATGGAGCAGAGGAAGCCTTTGCCCATGTCTCTCCGAGAAGAGCCCAACAAGCAGCGAAGATCTGAGATCATTGACTTTCAGTCTTGTGAAGAAGTCCCCAGTCCCCAGCACAGACTCAACCTTGCCTGGGAGGCTGAGGAGGGAATGAGAGTTCTGCTGACAGCTTGCAAGCTCCAAGCCCACAGCTCAGGGAAGCCACTAACAGGTCTGGTAAGCAACAGGCAACAAGTGCTGCATGTTGTCAGGAGTGACTGACAAAACACATATGATATAGCTACATCCTAAGCAAGACAACATATTGACCACTTTTGCCTTCTTTTACTGACAATATCCTGAACTTTGGTCTATTTGTTTATAACCATGTACAGAGAACACAGGAAATGTCCCACTGAGGATGCATATGTAAAAAAACTATTGGGCAAGAAACAAAAAGCACAGAATTAAATTGAAGAGCACTGTGCTTTCCATAAACACAATTTTCTGGTTCAGCATTCCCTATAGAGATAATACAAAACAGGAAAACTACTAGTTTTCATTTGTCCAACCTCTATTTTTGTTTAAAGGGGCAGAAGAAGAAAATAGAAAGGAAAAAGTTGTTGGTGAAGACAAAAACAGGGAGATCACTCAGCAATTACCATTATGGTCAAAGGAAAATCACCTTAGGGAAAGCTGACTTCCCTTTATTGCCAAATAAAACAGATTCAGAGAGCAGAAAACAAAAAGACAAACATTAAAACACTGTTCCTCCCCATATTTCCCAGGTGCGACTTCACTCCTTCATTCCAGGATCCATCGCAAGGTGGCATGAGGGGTGGGAGTTGCAACTGGTACACGCTGGGTTTTTTTCTCCTCCAATTCTTCCTTCTCACGGTTCTGCTCCACTCCAGCATGGGTTCCCCACCAGCTGCAGTCCTTCAGAACATTTTCTTCAGCATGGGTGCTCCACAGACAACAAGTCCTCCAGCATCTGCTCCAGCATCAACTCTGCCTTGCCTGCAGTCCTGAATTATCTGCTCCAGCATGGGCTCTCTACAGGTTGCAGTGCAGAATGTGCTCCAACACCTGGTGCACCTCCTCTTCCTTCTCTGCTGTTTCTCACTCTTCTTGTTCCTCCCTCCTTTGTCTATCGGACATTTTTTGCATTTATATATATATGTTTTTACAGAGGCACCACAGGCTTAGCTCTGTTATGTGGAAGACCCAATGCAGAGCTGCCCGGAAATGGCTGTGTCTGGAGATATTTCCGGACCTCTTCCCACAGAACACTCCTGGAGTCTCCCCATCCTGCTACCAAAACCTTGCCACACACATCTAAAACATGTACCAATTAATGGAAATACAAGGACATTCTCTCTCAGGAGTTTACCTACTGGATAAAAATCAACTGAAAATCTGAGTAAGACAGAAGCATATACTTAAAAATACTAGATATGGGTAAATAATGGAGATTAAAAATATATGTACATTTATATAGTTATATTTACTTGCAGCTACACTAAGCAGAATTTAACTTGCAGTCAGACTTTAGTTCTGAGGAAAAAAAGAAATTGAATCCTGAAAATACATTTATTCTTGACAACACACAACCATTTCCTTTACTTTAAGTGTGTTTAAATCTCACTGTACCATTACCCTTGGAGTTATCTATTTTTAGTTAGTATATATGATTATTTGAAACCTATTTTTCTGATTAGCTTACAAGAAAAAAATACCAACATTTATGTATAACAGATACAGCATGGCTGCATTAATGTTACTTTTAAAAATTTATAATAAGAAAATTAAAAAGTCACTTTATTTTGAAGAATGCCAACTACATTAGATACTTCTACCTTGTTCAGACATTGCTCTTCTGCTTTAGCACATTATAGCTTGATAAATCTTTTCCTTGTTAAATGTGTGTTATTAAATACCCTACATGAGAATGTGAAGCATGGCCAGTTAACATTAATGAAAAGGAAATAAGATCTTCGAGTTGTGTTACTCATTTGTACTCCTTTTTGCCGGAGTATCTGGTATGCAAGACAGATGCTCAGAATTCCTCCATCAAGAGCTGTCAGCAAAGGCTTTCAACACAAGACTGCAAACCAACCATTTCTTGTGAAAGTAAGTACAGTGTTCTTTCACCTCCTTTTTCCTTGTATTCAGACTTTCAGAATGCAATAGATATATCAGTTATACAAAACTCAGAGTACAGGCATGAACTGGGAGTCTATGATCATTTATAACATTTCTTACTGAAACTAGTTATCAAATCTTTTCCAGTCACATAGTTTAGAAAACTGCAGCCAAAATCCTTATTCTTCACTACCAGTCTTGGACTTAGCAACACTTAAGACACCAGCCTCCAGACTGGTTCTTCAGATGTAGATATTTAGCAGCAGGGAGAATTAAAGATGCAGTACTCCCACTGATGCCATCAGAGAACCCAAAAACAGGACTCCGACCCAAGTTAATGTGGGATGAGATAAAAAGGTAGATTCTTTCATGTCCAGGGTTAGGGCTTTTAGGAATACATGATGACATCTCTGTGCACCCCTCAAACACTGGTTTCCATGGCATTTATAATATGATCCTTCTAATCATTACTTTACACATTTCTCAGTCCAGCCCCAGTCCCACCCCTGTTCCACCCCCAGGATTTGGGGCTGGGGTCACTGGGACCTTCTATCTTCTTCAGCTCCTCTTCCTCGGGCTTTTGGAATTCTTCCCGTGTTCTTAGACTCAAGGTTGTTGGCTTATGTTTGGCCTTGTTCTGCAGGCCTTTCTGATAGCATTCAGCTCTTTACCTTAGAGTCTAAATAATTAAAGGAATTTGAGTTACTGATAAATGCTAAGGGTTAGGATGTATAAACAATGAACTTAGGCTGCCAGAATACTAGCATGCTAAAAACCTACTTTGCTACAGCTACAAATACTTCTAAAATCTGTAAAAATGAAAAATCAAAAACCCCTTCAGCATCACCATGCACACATGGGACTATCCCCAGAGTTCCTCAGTGAAAAGCTTAGTAAATCACATATAATCCTATATCTTATCTCCTGTGCTCATAAATCACTCATTTTAGACAGTTTCTGGTTTAAAATAGAGTCATTGGCAATAATTGGGATTTTGGACTAGAGTTAGTCAAGCAATTAATAGTTACATCCATTTCACTAGCTCATTTTTAAAAGCTAATATTCATCTATTTTTAAAGCTCTGTGTATGTCAAAAAGTATCTTATAATTTCTTTAAGGTGATTAATCAGCAATGTACTGCACTTTGACACCAAAAAAGCAACAAACAAACCAAACAAAAGAGAAAAAAAAAAAAGCCACAAAACCCAAAACCAATCACACAACACACCATGACAGCTTTTTACATATTTCTCAAAAACATTATTTTAGCTGTTGGCAGAAACTAAGAAGGGAAAATTTCAGTCAAGCAATAAGTTACTATGAAAGTCTAAAAAAATTTTCAAATAATAAAAAAATCCTGCAGCTACAGAATTCCAAGTTCATTTACACTTCTTTTCAAAGTTAAGCTGAAAGATTCTGAAATTGAACCAATGAAGTAATTTTATAGTGCTAATGGATCACATCATATATAACTGAAAAATTTCAAGACAATAATTCGCTTTACCAACAGAAATAGATTTTGTGTTTATAGGTCAAACAGCCCATACAAAATTACAGCAGGAAGTTGTATAGTCAACTACACAGTATTTCTTGAAGTGCTGGTTATAGGGAACATAGAACAGTTTTGCAAGAACTAGAAGAAAACATTAAAGGTAAAGACGGAATGATCACTTTCAAAGCCATAAAAGCATGTCCTAAGATTTGAAAGAAAAAAAAATCTCAGCAGCCATTGAGGTGTCAATGTATCAATTTTTAAGACACAGAAGTCTTTATTGTGGACCTATTTGTCACATCTGCAGGCTTAACAAGCAGCCATCATTTAAATAAGCACATCTTAAGAAGGAAATTATTACAAATTTCACACTCTGCTATGAAAATTACTTTTCTCTGATGTGTAAAAATACAGTCTAATGTAAAAATCCTTTTCCACTGTATATTAATTTCTGGTGGGTATTGGTTTGGGGTTTTGTTGGGGTTTTTTGTGGTTTTGATTTGTTGGGGTTTTTTTACATTTGTACCCTTTTGTTGTCCTGTATCTTTTTAAAGTTTTCCCTCCAAAGTGATAATTCCCAAAGTGCATTACACACCCACAGAAATAGAAATTAAAACTGTTTCTTTCTGCAGTAAGACCTGCCAAATGTCAGTTCTGGTATCAATGGCTTTTACAATACTCTCTCAGCTTTTAATATTTTCTGTACTAAGAAATGTGAATCGGCTCAAGACACTGTCACTGCCACATGCAGCTGAAATACAGCAGAAAAGGGTATAAATGTAAACATAGACAAACTACAGTAAGCTCACTCCAAAAAGTCTTTTGGAGCTCTGCTGACTGGAGAAGCATTTTTAAAGGTCTAAAGTACTAAAATAGTTGTCCTGAAGCATTAGGAAATACTCTACAAAAAAATTCTGATCCAAAACCCAGTTAGGCCGTGTGAACAACTCTACATACACACAACACCTGAGATTAGCATAGTTGGTTAAAAAACTTGGTTGTAGTAATGCCAGGGTCATGGGTTCAATCCCCTATGTGGGCCATTGACTTAAGAGTTGGACTCTATGATCCTTGTGGGTCCCTTCCAACTCAGAATAGTCTGTGATTCTGTGAAACACATCCATTTGTTCTGCCTAAAATGAGATGCACAGGATAAAGTGACCCTGCAGAGCAGTTATGAGTGTACAACAATCTTACACACAGATTGAACAGACTGTATCAGTCACCTTTTTTTCTCTCCATTTACTGCATGATATCTCAAAGCAGTGAACCTGAAAGTGGTAGCATTGTCATATTTAAAAGCCCCATGTCTTTCTGGCTCCTGGATACTTCATTTCACACAACACACATAACCAATAGGCTTTTTGCAAATCCTTGTCCCCTTACATTTATTTTATGCAGTGAATGGAGAAAAGCTCAAGTTCAAACTGTCTTCATTCCATGAATTTTCAAAACCTGAAAACAGGATTCTCACAGAGCAGTCTCTCCTTCCATCTATATTTCTCTTTGAACATGACAGATTATTTTTCATGTTTTTTTCCAGTATACTGATATCTATAAACCATATACTTACAAACTCATTTTGCAATTCTTATGCTATTAGAATATTCAAGTGATTTGATCTATTTGTGGTTAAGATACCTGTTTATACTGAGTAAAGACAAAGTAGCCCAAATTCCATTAAGTAATGAAACTTTTCCTACTGATCTAAAAAGGATTGGATAAAGTATCTAGAGTGCCTAAATGAAGTTCAAGATCTAAACAGTTTCTTAGGACTTGAAAAAACATAAGTTAAACTGCCAAACTTTAATATGGTAAATACACAGGAACTTCTCAGAAGAGTAATATAACTTACAATTGTAACACTAAAACACTTTTAGAGCTGAAAGTTTAATACCACTCCCCTTTCTGTCCTGTCCAAGAACAACAAAAGTTTTATCTGTGTTCTTTGGAGGGTCACTCCAGCAGCTGGTAAGTGCTATGATAATCCTTAAAGACAAATTGTTCAAAACCTCCATACCTCTCAAATCAGACCAGAAGTTTAGAAGTGACAAAAATTTGCTATATTAGCATTACATATCACAGATTTTTCTTGGCCTCTGATATTTCAGTTTTTTAAGAAGCTTTGACACAAATTACAACATAGTGACAGATATCAAAAGCTACTTCTACTATGATTTCCTTACACTACAAACCATCTTCTCTTGAGAAATAGCATCAAACAATATTACAGCAGTATTACCTCATATCAATACTACCTCTATCAAATTAATTTAATCTCCAAAAAAGCTCAGCTAACTTGCATATTCTAATTAATATCATGCTGAAAATAGTTAATGATGTCAAATTGCAGCAATCTTTTTAAAAGGGTCAAATTTGTCGATGTGCATTTAAGCAATAAACATCAGGCATGAAAATGAATTGGTTTTGAAGTAACACTAATTCTCAAAGGTCCCACTTAAGAAAATTATTTCCTTCCATAATTTTTTTAATGCTTAATCAAGCCACCCAGTAAAGGATTATAACTGATAGAGAATTGCAGTGTTGTATCTCTCTTCTTATTGCTCTGAGCAGCACCCCTCATTTTCTTCCCTGAAGTTTTCAGAGAAATGAAAGCTACCTGCATCAGGTAGTCTTCACCAGGATCTATGCAAGTACATAATAGAGTACAGCTTGAACACCATGTTAACACAAGATTGCTCCTCAATGTTAAGAGATATTTTTGTTAACACGTAATTTTATGCCATCATATTTGTGTTCCCACAATAACTTCACACCGGTAATTGCCAAGTACAACTCTCATATTCTAGAGCATGTTAGTTCATTAAGAGTGTTAGCTGATATGCCCTCACTTCCAGTGAAGAAATAGCTGTCTTAAAAAGTCACTCCACAACCTGTTGAAATTCAAAAAAATAACCCACTGAAAAAGAGATCAAGCAGCTAAAATGAATGATCTGCAAAGTCACACTATTTTATCAGCAAAATCACACTTTTGCTGATGGTCTTTAGCTCACACTTATAAGGACATATTTTAAATTGAGAAAAAGTGTGTTGACAGCTACATTAATACAAATTGTATCTTTCATGTTTTGTCCAAACACCAAACTAACAAAATAACAATGTTACTACAAAGAACACAGTTATATTTGTTTGGATAAAGTTTGATCATAAAACTGAGGGATTAGCCGCTCTGCTCACTGTCATATACAATATATGACACAGACAAACAAGGTTCCTGCATTAAAAAAAGATCAGGGGTTTTTTATTTTGCATGGTTGTTTCTTTAAGATCCTATAGTCAAAATGTCAAACTTTAAAAAAAAAAAAAGAAAATAAAAAAGGAAAAAAAAAAGAAAACATTTAACACACACTGCTACATTTCCCTTCACAGTATCTGTTCAGCACACGGGTTTCTCAATCTGAAAAAGTATTATGCAAATTGGCAGAAGATAATTTAAAAATTGGCTTAGGACTAAGAAAGTCAAATGTATTAAAAAAGAAAGCAGTTTCCAACAAGGCAAGGGTACAAGGCCAGAACATGAGATCCACAAGAAAGCCTCATTAGGACAGCACAAACAAAAGGTAGCCTTGATAGGGGATGGCAGGGGGTTACATATCAGGACAAGAGGACCAAGCAAGACCAGCCAGTTCAATCATTAGCAGGTAATTTCATCTCCCAAATATCTTCAGAATACCGTATCACAAATCTAATACATATGGAACCTGAACTGAAACAGGATCGTCCTTCTGAAGATTCAGGTAATTTTTTGTTGGGAGGAGAGTATTTAAGCAGAAAAGGAAAAATAAAAATTCCCATATCTGCAGAAAAATTTTCAGGAAGCTGGTAGATCATTTTCCCTCATCAGATTAAAAGTCATCTGAAAAAGACCATAATACAATATAACATAAAATTGCAAAAATAGGTGGAGTGCCACTCACACTAAAGGTACAAACACTTCAAGAATACCAACGTTTAGAGCATATTTCTCCACCAAATATAACATGCAATAAAATAATTGCATAAGCAAGAAGATATGCAGACACATTGCAGATTAAATATATAGTCATGACAGTGGTAGTTCATTTGAACACACAAGTGTTGGTATCTAACACATTGTATGTATGGCCAGACTTCGTGAATGCCACTTTGGGCAGGGCTCTCCCCACGTGAGTGTGCCCTTCCAGCCTGCCCAGTGGATTTTTCAGGTGAGGCACAGCATGCACAGAACTGGCCCCATTGTTTAAGTCCAAAGGTCCATCTGCCACGGCCAAGCAAGCTTGGACAGTGACAGGGAAGTCCTCGGGACTGTCACAGCACCAGGTACTAACCAGATCTGACGCAATGGGATAGCAGGGAGGCTTGAACTGCCAGGGGACAGTCCCCACTGAGACTCAGCCTCAGGTCCTTGGGTTTCAGAGTCCAGAGTGCTCTCCTTTACACCACAGGACCTCCCCTAACACATTACATCACCCTATCAAATATGATTAAACAATGATAAATGTAATTACATGGCAACCAACAGTATTCCATGACAATATCTTTTGCAGGAGGTCTTAGGAGCACCTACTTGAATAAACTGACAAATACCAGTATACAAGATAACTAAAAGTCAGACAACTTGCTTTCAGATAATCACCATCTGAAAAACTACTATGATCTACTATTTAAAAGGCAATAGAAAGTTCATTACAAGTTCTAGTAACTAAATTCATTACAGTTTTACTATTAATATTGATGCATTTCAGGTTCTGTCAGGAGTCATTAGAAAGCCTTTAGCTGGCTTCCAAATTCCTATGTCTATTTTTCAAGCAGATACAATGGTAAAATACAAATATTTTAAAACATTTTTAAAATTACTGTTGGTAATTTTCCAGTCCATAAAAAATATTCTGGAGGTATAAACAATGATTAACAAAACTGTAGCATATAGTAATTTAAAAGGAATGCTATATTTGTTGAATACAGAAAGCTATACAGAATACATGATTCTTCAATTTCTAAAACACTGAAAGATAACTCTGCATTTGTACATGCCATTATAAAGCCACTGAAAAGTATTTATCATTCCACTGTTTAACTAAGAATTACCCATGCATGTTGCCAACACAGTAGTAAAACACTTCCATTCGTTCGAGCAATATTAACACATCATAACAGAGTCAGTGTTTTTAATTAACAGAGACGTTCAAAAAAAAATCTCTTTTCACATATTCCAAGTTAAACAGCAGAAAGAAAATTATAATTTTCATCTATATCAGGAAAGCTGGCTATTGCAGGGCTAAAACTAGTAGGGTTTAATGATGATATAGAACCAGGGATGCATGAAGGATGGGTGTGGAACTGAAAGGTCTTATTCTAGTTACCAAAAAAAAAAAGCAGAGGACAGCAGCAGTGAAAGTTAACTTGACTAGGCATCAGAGAGAGACAGCACAGTTTATGCTTGTAAAAAGGTTAAAAAACCTCTACGACAAGCAGCAGAGGAATACTAGAAAGGAAATTAATCATCTGCATTTCAGAACATGGTAAAGAGGATGTGCCATATATAGCAGGGAGTTCACGCAGAACAAGGAAGATAAAAAAGAAATAAAGGAAAAGCTCTTCACTCAGTGAACACTATCTATTCTGTATACCCTAAGGCAAGTTTCTCTGGAAAACATAGTGTCATCGTGTAATTAAAGATGGTATCGCCAACCCCAGATACAACACAGCCATATCGAGGTTACCTGCACCATCTTAAATCAGAGCCTCTCAGATCATTTTAATGGCTTTGGCAAACAATGTAAATACATGCAAATACTCCAGATAGATGCTGAATGTCATCTTTACTGCTGGGTAATCAGAGATCGTAAATACACAGAACATGCTAACACAGGATGCTATTTCTCAAAAACTGAAAGTATGAATAAATTTTAGTATTTTTCTTAAGATACAGCAACAAGATTCTGCCATCATTTTATCATGCACAACATACACGTGAAAAAATTGATAGAACAGCAGCAAGATAGGGCACTTCTCACAAGAAACTATTAATGCTTTCTTCCATGCACCAAGCAGAATTAATCATCTCTACTGCAAGTAGAAAGCATGTTTTTTGTTTGCTGTCCAATTCATCTATTATACATAAAATTTCAAACATGACAGTTTTTTCATTTAAGTGTATTACTTCTGACAACCTCAATAACAGTATTTTTCACTAAGTATATAATGTCTATTTTATTTTGAAATCTATTCAATAAAAATTGTTCCTAGTTTTTAACTAAAGAAGATGACCATATTATTTTAATATAAACAAGACAGACAATTCTTATTCTTATATGAGAAAAGGTCATACCTTCCTAAAAAGAATTGTCTCTGTTACATCAATAGGCTCAAACTCCAAAAATACTTTTGCCTTTAAATTCTACTTTGAGTGCCACAAAAAAGAGCATATATTCACACTCACCCACATGGAAAAGCAACTTTCTTCCAGAAACTGTTTCAAAACAGTTTAGTCAAAGAAATATGGTTTAAAAAAAGTGCTTTTAACACTCAAAGAACTGGACAAAATTAGTATCTAATCTAAACTATGATGAGAGAAAAAAATATATCTATTATTTGTAGACAGCAAACAACTTCCCAGTGGACAGCAGCTTATTACAAAAAGGTAAAGAAACAAAAATCTTTTTATAATAATTAAAGTTCCTCTACAGTAAATATGCTTAAGTGGAGGGTAAGGTTTGTCCAGTAAAGAAGAAAACATGTTGGGTATTTTTTCTTAAATACACTAACACTTTTTTTAAAGGGGTAAGGAAAGCCTTTTCTCCACTGGTAAAAGTAAGTTTTGTTTTATTTGGGAGAGGATTCCAGGGAAGAAGCCGGTGGCATAATCAGGATTTCTAGCTGTAATCAGCTTGCCTCACATTTAAGAGCACTTTAGTTAAACACAGTGATGAAAGAAATTTTCTCCAAAAAACACTGATATGGAATATCAATTATAATGCTGTTAACACCGAAAATACATGTCTAACTGATCCAAAATTTTGAAAAAAGGCAACCCACAGTGAATAATTGACACATAGGATGGAGTTTTTAACCATGGTGGTAGAACAGGATTTGAACTCATGCATTGTAAGAGCATGAAGTAATACAGAAACCAGTCATCCTTTCTTCTCCTGGCAATAGGATTATGAATGCATTTTATCTTCAGCCTTACCTTCCCCTCCTCCCCCCCAAAAAAAAAATCTTTACTTGTACAGAAAATATTTCAGCTCTAGAAAAAGAAAACAAGATGCTGAAATTAGTACCCAAAGTTCAAATGAAAATTCTAAAAGTTCATCATTGTTATATGTTATACTCCATAGTATTTTTAAGAAATAACCACAAATAATTCAAGTCTCTGTTTTAGCTATACTTTCGTGTTCTCAAAAGGTGGTATCAGATGGAATACATAAAAATAAAATCATTAAGTATAAGGTATTCAGTCTAAAGGAAAAGCCTAAGGTTATTAGACTTATAAATATCTTGTCCCATTTCTATGAAGTAAATACACATCTGTGTCCTGTACCTGACGACTTTGCCCGTCCTCCAGGTATGCCCAGAGGGCAGTGTAGGTTATAATGACCCATCTGTTCACTACTGGCAAGTAGCAAACTTCTAATGAAGACAGATGTGGGTCACCCTGTACAAGAAGGCTGCAGGGTGCTAATGAATCCACCTAATGGTCACTACCTGCCACTGCTGACTGATCGATGAGCAAAAGGGTTAAGCTTCAAAAGCACAGACAAGTATTTCAGGTAATCATTAGTCTTACCAGGACATCTCTCACACACACACACTGACTTTAATGTTGTCTTCTCCCATTTAAAAAAAAAAGAAAGCTTCTATTATTTTACTTTAGGCAATATAAAGTAACCTGAAAAGCTGAAACAAAGATCTCATGAAAGACTCACTATTGTCATTACCAAGAGAAACAAAAGTTCCCAATATTCATCACAATTTATAAACACATGCCCTCTGACGCCAACAGTAAAATCAAAAATCTTAAAGGAAATAGCTGTAAGTTGCAAAACCCTAAAGGTATTCCTAAATACTACAATATGACAGTAGTGTATGAAAGAACCTTGTACAGTGAACTCCATTTACACAGACCTCAAGTTAGAAGATTTTTTTTTTTAATAATAGTTACCATAGAAGCCAAGGAGGCTTCAGTCAATTTGTACAAGAAGGTGATGGAACCACAAAAAAAAAAAAAAAAATCACCAACTAATTATCAGTACAAGTAGTGAGCAAATGTCAGGAAGAGTTACAATGGGGACACTCCAGAGAGTGAAGTTCGCCAGGTAGAAACACCAAAACAAACACACAACTAAAGCAAACAAAAACACTTACCACACCAAAATCATCCTATAGTGAAAAGTGTTATGACTTTGAGCTAGAGTGGGGTGAAACCTGCAGAGAAAATTGCCATCTGCCAGGATTCACCAGGAGTTTTTAATAAACAGCTGCAAAAAAAGCAAAGTCACAGCACTATTCAAAAGTACTGAGAAGTAATGAAATTACTCATAAAGTGAAAACCAGAAAGAAGTATTTTTACATAACAGCTTTTGAAAAGTGGCTCTCCTGCTTTTAAAATCAATTCATATCTTTTTAAAACACAATACAAGAACCTACCAACTGAATTTCTAATGTAACTCTACTAGGAGCAGATAGGAAATACAAATATTCCAAGGGCTTCAAAATCCCCCACTGGGAAAGATTCCTTACCAGATATACCATATAATACAATAAAAAACAATCTAACATTAAACCAATAATACATTGCACCAATAGTTAGTCTTACAAAAATGTCAAAGACATCCTTACTAGAAGATAACATTTTATTCCTTGCCATGCTCATCTGTTGAATAATCCATAATGCACCCTGTAACCTCATTAGACCCCTACACTCTTAACTATGAATTGAACATCCAGATTCCAGCACGTTCATTTTGGAAAACTCAATACAGTCATGCAGGGGAGGGTCTGGAATTTTACAATAGAATATGCTCAAGAAGTAAGGAGTGTATTGTTACATCCTTATCCTAAGCTAAAAATAAAAGGGAAGTTTTGCTTGATAGAAGTCATGTCATTTTTATCTAAGTCATAACCTAGAGAAAATTCACCAAGTTTTGATAAACAAAGGCTAAGACTGAACAACTTTTAACTCTCAGTATTGTAAGACGAAAATGAGCCTTTTCAACTTCTAAGTCACAATACAATTTTTTTAAACAGAATTTGACATAGTTGTAAATCTTGTCAGCGTTGAACCTGCTTTTTCATCCATATAAAACTAATGAGTTGGTGACACTAGAAAGCTTACCTTGCATATAAGCAATAATTTCTAGTAAATATAAGGAAATTTATGCCTACTCTGCGAGGGTATAAATTGCAGTTTTGTCTAATATATGCCTAGAGAGACTCCAGTGTAAGTTACCTTTTCAAACAGATTTAAATTTACAGATGATTTACTGTTGTTCCCAAAAGAGAAATGATTAAGCAGCCTCAGAATTTTGCCTGAGGCAACAAAAGCTCTTCAAGACCCAGTAACTCCAATCTATATGATCCTGAGAATTCTCTTTTGCAAGAAGCTACTAACATTACACACAAGATGAAACTAATTATATATAGTCAATTCATTTATAACAGGTGATTTCATTGATTTATCCTACAAGAACAAACTAAAAGCAGGAGAGGGGAAAAACACCAAAACAAAAGAAACCTCTGGGAGTGAGTGGGCATCAAACAGGTGAAGTGTTTCAAAAATAAGGCAATTATGTATTCATGGGATTAGTCACAATTTCACTAGCAAATAAAAGCTATGACAGTGTAGAAATATGTCTTTTAACATTTATAAAGAAACTCAAGTGTTAATATCTTAATAGAATGTTTGCAGAATGTTCTGAAGGGGACTGCTTTGTTTTCCATTTAGCTCTTTTGCCATTTGAGGACCCACAATTTATTAATGAGAAAAAACTTAAAATTCCAGTCAAATCTGGTTGTTAGATGAACATTAACCTGTGTTCTATTTTTACACATAATATCCACTTTCCTTTAAATGTATCATTACAATTGAGAAAGTATAGAATAGCTTTAAAACCTTACAGTCCATTCCTACTCTGTTGAAGTTAAAAATGACAGCATATAGAAATCTAATACTGCCTACCAATTAAGTCCTTCATACATCACACTTCTTTTTTTGAAGTCCTCTGGCCAGAAACTCATTTTCCTACATATACATCCTTCACCTATGCATCATTCTGTTTGCAGAAAAGAGACTGCAAAGTATAAAAAAAAAAAAATAAGCTGTTATGTGCTTAAATAGTGCACCAAAGCCATTAAACAAGCACTGAAGGTTAGGACTGCTTAGGAAAAACTGATGTTAATATTCACAGGTTCACTTGCAAACTGATTTAAGTACAAAATTCTGAGATAAAACATGTAGATATTATAGAAAGGAGGACTGATAAAAAAGTACCATGAACAAAACTCAGGCATGTGATTACACATTATCTGAAAACAAATGATTTGTTCAACGAATGCAGCTAGTGAACAGTTAGTTACACATACAATGGGGAAGAAAATGTGCTTTCCAAATCTTCCTTCATTTCCCTACAGTCTATCTTCAAATTCCCATAGAACAAAATGTTACACATTTCCTACCCTCCTTTACTCAAAGATGCCCATCTTTGCAGTTCCAGAGGAATATAGCAGATCATTAGCTCATGTCACAAAGAGTAGCATAGTAGTACACCCACAAAGGACTACTTTTTGCCAATTATTTTTGAGAAAATTAATCAGATTCTTATCAGACTAGCAAAGGACATATCGCCAACACAGAGTCCATTGTGTTGGAAGAAAAGTTTAGTTGGAAAAGAGTGGTTTACTTAGTAAGGCAAGCAAATATATTTTTAACCTCAGGATCTCCTGAATTTCATAGGATTAAATATATGATGCAAGTTCAATACATACATATGCATAAACCCAGTAATGAAATGAGAACTAAACTGACAAGCTTCAAGTTTTGAAATGATTTTCCATTAAGGCATTAGAGCTAATCATATACAAAGTTAGAATTTGCTTTTGATTTTCCTGGTGACAAAGTATATCCCTCCTCACCTCAAATGTATTTTGTTCTCAAAAAATAAATGAATCTATACTACTGAAACCTTTCAGATATCTGAGTCTGAAAAAATCCACCAAAAATCTCCATGGAGATTCGGAAGTTGATCAAATTTACAAGTCTTTGGTAAGAATTCTTGAAAGAACAAATTTGCATTAGGCCAAAGATTTCTCATTTTGAGAATTTTTGATTGTAGGTGCATTTAGAAGCCCCATTATTTTCTGTCTCGCTTCAGTAAGCATCTGCATAGTTGAGGATAACTACAGTAAGGCCCCTTGTATTCTTTACTCATTCATTGTTTAGGAACATTCTGGTTGTATTCCTTTTTTCACTACAATGCCACAATTTTACATACATACAGCTTAGAGATTGTTGTTCCTTGGCATTCTTCAAGGTATTTGGAACAAAGTCATCAAAGTTAGGGAAGAAATGAGAAACTGCCAGCACTTCTCCAAGCTGTACACGTTTTTCTTTATACTATATTAAGTAGAACTACCAACTGAAAGCTGGATCTCCAGTCCCTTCTCTGAAATTACACAAGAAAATATTGTTTTGTACTTGCTCAGTGAAAGTTATTACAAGAGGTATCTTTAAAAGTCTAATTTCTTTAAGATGAAGTGTCATAGTGATACTAATATAAATAAAAACATTTTTATGGGCATTTCACCAGAGAATGGGAAGGTAGTAAATTTTTAGAAGCTTTCAAGTGAATGCTTCACATTTTTAAAATCCTCTTTATCTGAGGTGGTATGAGCACCTTGCTTCTGTTCCTACTTCCTAGTAGAGGAGCAGCCTACACAAGCTTTTTAATTCATAAGCTATTTCATTAATTCAAAGGTCATACTACTTTATATTAAGCACATATTTAATGAAACAAAAAATTGGCTATAAATACATTAGGATCAACAAACTATTTACAGACTGATCTAAGTACTCACAACAAACATGTATATACCCTTCCTTGCTGCACATTAATTACTTTCCTGTAACATAAAGAAATAAATTATATCTCATAAAATGCCAAAATTAGTTCTCTATTGAAATTTTATTTACAGTATTATTTATATATATGCACACACTTATTTTGCCAAACTCTATAAGGAAATTCCCTGGCATGGCCAACTGCAGTGCTTTTGCACACAGTTTTGATGACCAAAGTCTGCAACAACCACTTATTTATCTAACTGGGGCACTAACTCTGTGAGAAAGGGATCTGTGGGACCAGAGGGTCCTTCAGTGAAATACTGAAACAAGTGACATATTCAAAAATTTCTGCAGCAACTTGCTGACAAGCTCTAACCTTGTATTTTATAACACCACTTCTCAGAAGGTTTTAATTCAGACATATCAGAAGAGGTCTTTGCTGGGACTACACATTCTCTACCAAGATCAACTCCAAGGTTTGGATCATCATAATAGCTTGAAAGAAACATTATTTAATAAAGGTAAACTACCTGTACCTTCCTTAATTCTTCAGAAATACCCAGCCCATTTTTACTGAAGCTTAAACAAGGTCATGGCAAGGCATTTGCAATTTCACCTTAAGGGAGTGAAGTCAGCAGTTACCAATCCCTCTAAGATGCTACCAATTCCATCATACACTGTAATGGAGTGCAGCCTTTTAGTCCCTGCAATTTCTACTTGTTTTCCCTATTCTATTCTAACAAGACCCTGTTTCGTGGTATTATACAGCCCTCTGTTCAATCACATAATCATAAGGCACAAATGCCATTAACTTTGGTATAAGTACCATAATTGCAAATCCTCATAAACATAGCAGAGAAATGCTTTGCATGTAAAAGTTGTATACTTCAGAACTGCAAAATACATTAAAGTACATTCATAAACTTTTCTTTTTAAATCCTATTTACTTTTTTAATAAAAACCCAAACTTTGTATTGTGGATTTATTAAAGAAAATATCCTTTGTCTGCTTTTTTTAAATACATCTCCTCTTCTTTTCAGGATGTTATTGGGAGCACAAGGAGCCAGTCAAGATGATTAATGGACAGAAGATAACATAGCATTCTATAGTTTGCATTTGACCAATTTCATAATCCTTTCATTTTAAATATAGGCAAATGGACTTTACAAGTCACTCCATACTTTGAGAATTGTTTTTTCCAGCACTATCAGCAAGACTGTTACAACTTTATCTGTTGATAAGTTTCCCACCCCAACAGTCCTACTCTATTTTTATTCTGCTTTAGCTAAAAGATCCAGTTCCTTATAAATTTTTTGTTTCTATTATGAAAGTTAAGGGGTCAGGGAGAGAGAATCAGTACTTGGTAAAACAAGGTTATCATATATATTTATAAGTTATCAGTAATCACATTCCAAAATCAGGAACCAATCTCGAAAACCTCATTGCCTGTTTTTATTTATTACTCCTTAAGCTATTTATATAAATTTATTCACAAAAAAAAAAAAACACAAAGCAGGAAAAATAATTATTGACCTTTAAAAAATAAAATGTATTATACAGACATTACATCAAAACTAAACACTAACCCCTGGAAATCCTATTCAAAGTGCAGTTTAAGGAAAAAAAAAATGAAAAACCCAAATTCTTTATGATATTAAAACCCTCAGTAAGGTAAAGTAGAAAATTATTGTCTTTTCCAGAACAGACACTATGACAAATAGACAGTTACAGCTGCACATCATAACATTTGTGAATCTACACTAGAATGAACTGATGATAAACTCTTCAATTTGCAGCCTGGTTTTTAGAGGAAAAAATGGACATGCTATTAGGTTTAGAAGTCAAGCCATCCTTTCCTGGTAATTTTAAACCTGTAAGTGAGTCTCAACCAAATTTCACTAAGAAATTGCAAACTTGTTGACATAAAATTCTCATCAGTTTGAAAGGGGGCGGGGGGGGAAGAGCACAGTCAAAGATACTGCTCTGAATAATAAGCTGCATTGTCTGTTCAAGTCTTATCAGAAATTTCTGGCTCCACAGTAAAGTAGGTACTGGGAATGCCTTTATAATAGAAAAAGCATAAATTGGCATATAATCTTTCCTGGACACGAGCAAATCCAGACCCAAAGTTTAGGGTTAGGTTTGGTTCCAAGAGTAGCGTTTCCAGTTGCTGCATTCAATCCCAAACCCAGCGCTGAGTTCAGGTAAGCATTCATATGAATATCTCCCACACACTCACTTTAACTGCATGTATCATCCTAGCTAAGGACAAAAGCTGTTTTTTACATGCTCTTTTGACCCAGTTGTGCTTTTCGTATCATGAAAAACTAAGACCTCTTTAAAGTAATTACAACACACTGTTCGTCCATTTCAAATTCTGAGATGTGCTCTCAGTTTTAAATCTCACTTAAATAAACATTATTTTTTACAATAAATTTGTATGCATTAGCACTTAACAGAAACCAAAATATTGTCAACAAATATTTCATGTAGTTTTAAAACATGAAGCACCATTCAGTCATCAATTCTTTATCAAAATTTATAACCAGATAGGGGAAAAAACCCAAAACACCAAAAACAATCCCCAAAAAGCAACACATTCTCTGCCTCTGCCAACATGAAAAAAACAATCTTTTTTGTCACTTCCTGCCTAGAAACACCAGTACCCCCTCCTCCTTGAATCTATCCAGTTTTCTGCGTTGCTTCCTCATAGAAACAGTTGGGTTGGAAGAGACCTCTGAGTCATCAGAGTCCAACCCTTAATCCAACCCCACTTTGACTCAGTGCCACGTCCAGCCTCATCTTAAAAACCTCCAGGGTCAGAGAATCCACCACCTCCCAGGGCAGACCATTCCAATGCCTGAGCACTCTCTCTGTAAAGAACTTCTTCCTGATATCCAACCTTAACCTCCCATGGCAGAGCTTAAGCCCATGTCCTCTTGTCCTACAGTTGGTTGACTAAGAGACCAACTCCCACCTGGCTACAATATCCTTTCAGGTAGTTGTAGAGAGTGATAAGGTCTGCCCTGAGCCTCCTCTTCTCCAGGCTAAACAACCCCAGCTCCCTCAACCTTTCCTTATAGGACTTGTGATCAAGTCCTTTCACCAACCT
>JAWWLZ010000139.1:21973742-22003706 GCA_035041345.1 Poliocrania exsul
GAAGGATCACTGCCCTGGTCCTGCTGGCCACGCTATTTTTGATCCAGGCCAGGATCCCATTGGCCTTCTTGGCCACCTAGGCACATTGTTGGCTCATATTCAGTCTCTTGTCAATCCAAAACCCCAGGTCCCCTTCCACCTGGCTGCTCTTCCTCAGTAGAAGGAGTACTAGATCACCTCGAGCCTTCATTCTTTTGTCTCCCTTTTGTGTATTCCTTTATGTCATTACTTGTTTTCCTCTTACATCACATGAAGCTTTATACACCCAAGAAAGACTGAACTAGTTTATTAGGAGTTAAAGAATGGCGTCTAAGAGAGCCAGGAAGGTAAAACCTTGCACTTAGGCCACTTGGCATGGCACATATCTGATCATAGGTCAGCACAAAAGCTGCCTCCCACTAATGCAGTTTCCCCATTCATGTCACTGTTTGGTCCTTCACTCTTTACATGAGATAAGTTAGCAACCTCCTCATCAATTATTGCCTAGTAATATTCCAAGTAAGAAACCTGGGTTCACAGTGTATTTGAATGACATCCTTATGTTTTCAAAAGATCTCATCAGGCAGCTTTTGCAAGTTTATGCTATACTAACACAAGTAACTTCAGCATTCTCTGCATTGTGATACAAAGCCTTAGTTATAATACCTTTCCATTGCAAGATTGTGTGCCAAAAATAGCAATTTTGCACCACCATACAAAGGTTTTCAAAATTCACAAGTCCCACAGTTATACTTAAATTCCTTGAATTCTAAGAAAACTTTTCATGTGCATAAAATTAAGTATTTGCAGCTTTTTCTCAAAACTATAAACATTTTGGTCCTTTGAACCAGTTATACCAATTACTTCTTTAATGAAACCCTATTAGTTACTTCTAGTGCTCAAATTTCAAAAATGATGCTTGGTGTTCTATTCACCTTAAGCTCATAGTACCTACAAAATTTACCTTAAAATTCCTTATAGTGATGCTGAATGAAAGTAGAAAACCTAAGAAAGTACAATGACAAAAAGTTTTATACCTAAAACACATTTTGCTGGAGACATGGAAAATTCAGTCAAAAGAGAAAATACAGTTGGATGCAGTGAAGCAGCAATTCTTCAATTTTTTTTAACTGCAATCTCTAAAAATATATTTCTATGAAGCGAACTTAAGCATTTTTACATAAGGAAAAAAAATAGAGAAAGCAGCTGCCTGTAGCTGCAGTCATCTCTTCACATACATGCCTAAAGGCTCAAAAATTCTGCCTTTTTACCTCAATCATCTTAATTATTTCATTTGTTTTAAAACTTAAGCCAAAACAATGGCACTGTTCATTTAGAGTAAATATATTTTTATATATATTTATTGAATCTTGATTAATTCAGAGGAGTTACGAGTCATTTGATGACAGTTAGACCATATCATTCCAAAAGTGTATGAAAACAGAATCACAGAATGGGCCAGGTTGGTTGACCCACCATAGGAGGTCATCTGGTGCAACCCCCCTGCTCAAGCCAGTTCATCCCAGACCATATTGCACAGGATTGCATCCAAGTGGTTCTTGAATATCTTGGAGATGCCACAACCTCTCTGGACAATCTGTTCCAGCTTCACAATTTCTATAAAGTGTAAAGAGTTTATGCTCTTTAAATATTTCACATGATTTACACTGAAGTGGGAAAGGAAAAATAACAAAGCTCATGAATTTTCATTCTTAACTCGTTGGGGTTTTTTTCATTTTCAATATAAATTGCAGTCACTTTTTCATCCTATTATGAAAGCCTTACACCTGAAGTCTAGGTATAAATTAGTTTTCAAATAGTAGGGAAAAGCTGAAGTGCCATTACCTCCTTTTCTTCCTGTAATTCTATTACTGTGAGATGAAGAGGTCATATTTTTTCTTGCCTCTTATTTTTTTTGCTGTTGACTTTTTCATAATGCAGTGCAGTTTCCCTTTAGAAAGTTAAAGGAAAGATTTATGAGTCTTCATTTTTAAATGCTTATCTAAATATATTTAGTGAAGCCTATTCTATTACAAACAGCTGCTGTTTGCAATAACTAATGAAAGTCAAGATTACTCACTAATGGGAAGGATCCCACAATACTGTACAATTATGCAATAAATGGAAAGAAGGAACACAAATCATGTTTCACAAATGGCAAAATCATGTATTTTTTATTACTAACTGGGGGGGCGCAAAACAGACCTTTAAATGAAATCACTAAGAATAAGTAGTTTTTACAAATGACATTCCAATAAGTCTGGCCAGACACAAAGGATGTAAACCATGACAGATACTGGCACAAGAAATAAAGACCAACCAGCCTACAGATATTATGAAGTTTATTTTAAAAACTTCTCTTTCTAACTTCTAATGAATTTACAGCTGCAGTCTGAAAACTTCAGTCAAATCGGTTGCTTGGTTAAATATACAGATAAAATTAACCTCTATTTTTAATTTTATTCAAAAGTTCCATAGGCCTAAGCCTCTGAAATACAAATAGAAACTGCTCAGGCACAAACATCAACACTTAATTAACCTAACACATCAAAAAAGCACTTGCAAGGCTTAAGATCCCCTAGCAGGAATAGGCAATTTAGGCATTGAAAGTCAGAATCACAGATGCAAAATACCAATGCTCTGCTTGGAATTTAAGCTTAAGTGCAATTTATAACAAATGCAAGAGCGTTACTTATCTATGAACACAATCAACATCAGGCAGCATATTGATCATTTTGCTGTTTAAGCCAACCCAGCAGAGTCACCAAATGAGATCTCAGAATCTTGTTTTTCCCAAAACCTTTCATGCTAACTTCCTTTTTCACTTTTAGTTTGAGAATAGGATGCACAATCTGAAACTGGAAGGGTTTCTTGCTATTTTTTAAAAGAAATTAGAGCTGGTTATTTGTACTTGCAAGACATACAGAGGAGGAAACAAGGGTCATACATGCATTTCCTAGTAACTTAATGACCACTCATACAGCAATAGCAATATATAGTCTGGAGTGCCTTAATAAGCCCCTCTACAGGAAGTCTCAGACATGAATGAGATGCCTTCCTCCTAACAGGCTATAAGCTCACTTAGGAAAAACACTTCCTTATATCCTTCTTAACAAGGAACCATTTGGAAGTCAAGAGAACGGGTTAAATTACAGATTAGTTAAATAAGGATTAATTTTATTATTAGCCTTGCATGCTTCTCTCAGGATCTTGAATTCCACCATCACTTTGACCTTCACAGCCCTAAAGAATTCTTTCTTTTTCATCATTAACAAACCCAGCAGGGCACCTCTCATAGCTCTGAGTCACTCAGGGATGTTTGACACTATCCCTTAGAGTTGAATGGCCAAGGGGCTCAGGAAAGCTGTGCTGATTTATACTCAGGAACATTCTTCTCAAAGCACATTCTAATGTGTAAAAAGGCTATCAAGTGTGGCAGAAGACCAGCCTGGATGAGTCAAAAGCTCAACTCCTTTACTGAAAGTAGATCATAATTTTTATGAGCCATCAAGTATAAAGTAAATTGGCTTTCAGTGAAGGAAACCTTTAAAAATTTGTTCACTGCTCTGAAACCACAGCAAAAGTAATAACTGTAAGGATTACATTTCCAGTGAAACAAGCAGAAATGTCTGCACATATGAAAGGAAAGATTCCATGAAACACGAGTTCAGGAACAGCAAAGGAGCCTGACTGATGCAAACCAAAAGGCTAAAAACATAAGATAATCAACATATACCAGCACAAAGGAAATAAAATAAAGACCCCTAATTCTAAAGAATAAACACAATAATTTTGGAGTAAACAGTTAACAAATTAAATATTCTGGAATAATATTCTTTACTGAGTTATATCATATTGCCCAGTCCTGGACCACCTTGAGGTTTAGACTCACAGCTTTTTCCAGTTAAATTAGTAAAATATATTGTGTTATATTTCAGGGCAGAATAAGTAACTAAAAGAAACAGGAGAGAAAAATATATTTAAGTCAAAGAACTTTGTAATTCCTTAACCAAATTTCTGCCCTGTCTACAAAGCACAGCTAAAATACATAGTAGCTACCAGCCAAAATCATTGCATAAACATCACATAGACGTTTGTAGTGAATCTTAAGAATAGGGATTGAGGGGGGGAGGGTGTTACAGTATAAACCACATAGCAGTTCAGTTTTATTACACTGCAAGGGCCTTCAAGCAGGTTTTCCCCTTATTTTCTGACTCACACACCTCCACCTTCAACCCCCCTCAGTCTCACTGTTTTCTGCAAACAAATGTGAGCTATGAAACTAGCAATTCTCTAATACTATCAGTCGGTTTCACTGGCAGCATTGTAATGGGTAATGATGAAACTACAGAAAGCAGGAACCTCAGTTATCAGCTAAGAGGGACTTGAGGATTAACAAGTACAGTGCTGGCCAGCAGGGAAGCAGCTTGTGATTCTAGACAGCTTATTTCACTTGAGAAACCAAAAAAAGTTCCTTAAAATGTTTTCTCAGTTACTGAAGTTGGAGTTTTCATTTTAATTCTTATCCAGAGCTGCTTCTTAAGTCATACACAACACATCATGTAGAGCACAGATATCTCTCTCAAAGATGCAACAATGATTGTCATAGAAAAGAAAGTCCTGAATAACAATTTAGCTTCAAACTATATAGATCAGAATGCATAAAAATAACAAATGCAGCAAAATTCAGGTTATCCTTGTCCACATCAAGCAGTTAGACCTCAGCACCACAAATCTGCTCCATGGACTACTCCTCTGTCCCATTACACTTTCTGCATAGTCATCTTTTGAGCTGTCAAATTCATCCAGCTATAGTTTATTCAACAGATGTTAAGCAAGTTAGACCAGCAGAAACAGTTTCATTTCTGTGAGGTATATAAAAAAATTTATAAACTTTATGTTCATATTCTGTCATTTAGTTCTCCTATGTGCTCATGTCATCTTTTCCCCCTCCCCAAGCTGGGGCCTTAAGAGCTGACATGAATACATTTATATAATAGCCATGAGTTATAAATGGCTGAATTAAATGTACTAAACTGGATAGAACACATCTACCTTGCATCATAGAGATCTGTACAAATATTTCCTTTGCCTTCATTACTATCTTTTCAGCTCCATGTTCAACTCAACACATATATAGGCAATTCAGTGGCCTGTAGACAGAATGTGTCTCTATACATCAGAAAACAACTAGTTCAGCAAATACATTATGTATCTGAAATTTCACTCACTAATTTAAATCCATCAAAATGATTCCCAGCAAGTTTTACATGATTTCTAGCAAACCTTGATGCATTGACCTCAGAGAGAACGTTCTGAGAGTCTCATGCTGAGAATAAGACTGGCTATCAAAGAGTATTTGGGGGGGTAACAAAAAAAAAAAAAAAAAAAAAAAAACCACAAACAACCAAGAAACACATTTTGCTACCAGTAAGAGAACGTGTATCCAGGATTAACATACACATTTCTATATTTCAATAATTTTAGCATTAAAGTAAGTCTCCATCTCAGAAAAACAACTCAATCATATTTTTCCTTCTTTATGTAGAAGTAATTTCAGGATCCTGAAAATATCATTTAGTGTCTTCCTCAGATTAAATTCCTTTTTTACAGATGCCTATCTTCTCTATATCCAGTGCATGCTTTCTCACAAGCTCATGTTAAAAAAAAAAAGGCAACACAGGCTTATACATTTCTTTCTTAACATGCTACCTTTTCCTTGTAAGAAAAATAAAAGAAAAAATAACATCCTTGCTTATACAACTCCTTATCTTTCACTATTTAAAGAAGTTTAGGATTATCATTATTATAAAGGAAGCATGAGAGCTAAAATTGAATTTTCAGAGTTAAAGGGTGACAGCACCATCAAGTGGTTCTGTAAGGCACTATTTACTACTGGTTTAACATGGTAGAAAAAATATTATTATTCAGCTAAGTACAGAATGGACTTCTTAAAATTGGGTTTGATCGTGACAGATTAGATCCCGTAGAAATCACATTTATTTTGAAGTCTATAATAAGGATAAGCATATTGAATTTTTACATGGTAGTTTTGTGAAATTACTTAAATTTGATTACAATACTAATAAAGAAATAGCATTACATTATTATTAATGGAACTGAACCTTCTCATGGCAGGAAAAGTCTTGTATATTCTAACCATGCTGGTGGGGATCTTCAAGAGTTCAATGGCCCAGATCTCCAACATATCCTCTATGATCTAGGAAAATATTGACCTGATAGCAGCCTTGCATCAGTTAGACTTAATTTCTCTGGCAGCTAAAAATGTGAAATAAACACCAAACTGAATCTCATCCAGGGGGCATTGGCTCTAAAAAAAGAAAATTCCCTTGTGAGTCTACTGGAATGAGATTAAATCACTAACAATAAACTTAATATTTTTAAAGTCCTGATACGGAGAATAAGATGTGCAGATGGTTATCTTACTATGAGATGGTTATATATATATATATATGTGTACTTTTTTGCTTCTCATTTCTGGAGGCAGCACTTCATAAGTAAATGAACTTTACACAGAACCAGAGTAGCACATTTAGAAACATATCTTAAGCAAATTAAACATTTTTAATACCATACTAATAGTTTCCAAAATAATGAAAAGTATCTATTTCTACAAGGTATAAAATCTTTTCTGTTTTGCAAATCTAAATTAAAAACCAAAACTAAACAAACCCGAAGTCAAGCACAGCCATTCTCTTATTTTATGCAGATGTGCTTTTTTTTACATGTACCCTATTACAGAGCAGGAAGCCTTCCATGACTGAAAAAAAACCATTTTAAAATTATATGCAATTTCAAATATCACAGCTGACTGCACTGAAGAAAAAGAACTTTCAGATATAAAAACTGAAACACTGAACAAAATGTTAGAAGCAATCTCTGCTTTTAAAACCCAAGTCACACTCTACAGTCTTAAGGAAAATAATTTATTTTAATCCCTTTCTAATTCAAATGAGCATATCTTTCCAAATAAAAACAGTCTGAAAGAAAACTTTGCTATACAAAGATGTCATCCAATCAGCTCACAGGAATTTCCAGATGTATTGTCACACCTACAGCAGAATGCTCAGCACGTTCTTACTCTACATTTTATTTATAATTAAAAGTAATTTTTAACAGGAAAAGAAAATAATAATTTGTATACTTAAATTTATGCACATGACTGAGTAACGAGATGTAAAATCTGTGCTTGCCACCCGCTAGGAAACTGGGTACATGCACTCTTTTAGTGAACATTTCTAAAGATGCAAGGCACCTCACAATCTCTAGAGTGGACAGCCAAAAGCCTATATGATATTAGGCATGACACAGAAACAGAGCAGAGATTTGAAGTGAAGAAACAGGTTATAGTAATTATAACATAGGATTTCACAATTTTGCACATAACGATGACTCCATTAAAGTAAAATTTTATAGCATTGTAACTCAATTCTTGAAGGTAAAACAAGAGGAGTATATTCTTAAAGATCTGCTTGAGAGAAGATAGTAGTTTGATCACTTTTTTGAAATGGCACTTAGTCATATTTTCAGTATATGGAACTATATTCTTAACAAGTAAAATGTAATACAATTTAAGTACATCAAATCAGAACATGAAATTTATCATGGAGTATTTTTAAAGTAATTATATCAGTTGCCTTCTAAACTCACTAAAGCTTTTTTTTCCCCTTGAAGACAGGGATGATGTCATAAAAACATGAATAAACAAGAACTAATGATAGTTCCTAGCAAATAATGTGCATAAATTGATAGTGTAATTATGTATTGATCAGGATTAAGAGGACATGCAACATCAGCTTCCAAAATGACAAAGATGACAAAAATTACTACTAAATTGTTACTATGAGGCTCTAAATATTTTTAAACTATATAAAAGTAATTTTATTATTCACCTTCATTTAAAATTACCAAGAAGCATTCACAAAGAATTAATATCTTACTCTGTTTAATGATACCACCAATGAAATACTAGTGATATTACAATGATACAGTACTAGTGATGTTGTTACCAGTACCATGATCCTACAGTGAAATAAATTTAACCCTGATAAAGTGTAACTTCTGAAACAGTGAAATTCATTATCTAAATATTTATAAATTTATGTAAGTGACTTATGGCCAACAGAACTGTTACAGTAATAAATTGCATTTCTAGTTATTAAAGCTATTCAACTGTAAAAATTATCCAGTCCAGTATGCTTTTGCAAACTTAAAAACAGTAGAAGTATTGTCTTATATATACACATCTTTAAAATCTGCAGTAAAAATAATATAAATTGACTGTTACTTAACTTACTAACCTCTACATTATTCAGGTAAAGTACCCCATCTGTAATGGAATTAAAAATCTTTTTAAAAATACTGACAAAGACTGAAGAATATATTGATGCACTCTTAATAACTCTAAATCATCGAGCTCTTTATGCCAAGAAGTGTTGACAATACCAACTTCAAGGTCATTGTCAACTTGGTAAGTCATTAGAAAATAAAATATGGCTTAATTGGAGCAAACTCAGCAAGGAGCTGCATTATTTTAAGTGAACACTGCAATATAACTTGAAGAAGAATTACTAATCGCCACTCCCGTTGACAATGAAATGGATGAAGAAGGTGCTTTGTAACTTTTTTCTATGACTTTCCCGTAATTAAATATGGAAATAGATTCTGTGAAGAATTAAAAGTCCCTGAGTGCATTAATTCAGGCACTAATGGACTGCCTTCCAGTGCTACAGCACACAGGTAGTTCCCAGCATGTTACCAACATTAGCTAATGTATCAGTGTCAGACTCCAGCAGTACCCTTTAGTTTGAATACCCAACCTTGTAAAGTAGATTTAGGCTGATTACACATGCTGTTTTAAAAGGATGTATTTTTTCATTTTCTGAAATACTACCTGCAACTTTAAGTTTATTGATGAAACAGCTTGAGTAAGACCTGTTATACAATTGCCTGAGGATGTATGCACATGTATTATTACCTACACAGGTAGATTATGTAGCCTTTATAGTTACTTCACTAACCTCTAGCGTAACACTTGTCACTGGTTTGGGTTTTAATAGTTTGTTTTTTTAATACAACACGTTTCAAAAATAACCTTATTTGCATATTCTTCATCTTTCCCAGCACAAACTCCATAACATTCATACCATCAAATGTTACAACATTTCAACTAAGGCAGTACCTCCCAGCACAGACCTTTTAATGCTGCTGCTTTCTTCACACACTATTTTCTCACATTATGCCACAGAATTACTTGCTTTCTCCAGCTCTGCTTCCAAACCATATTTTATGGGCAAGCAGCCCTAAATGGGCAGAGCTCTCTGGGTCCCAGCCTAATACACCAGCACTAACATATTTTTAAAGCAACTGCCAATCTTACCAAACCTCCGCATAAGCTTCCCTAAGAGGGAGTGAAAATGAACAGCTTTTTTTTAAAAAAAAAAACAAAAACAACTTATTCTGTGATTTATGGAAAGCACGTTATAATGCAAATATTTCAGTTATTTAAAAATAGTTTGGTGGTTTGGGATTTTTTTTTTAATTGAAGACTCTATAGATCTATCTCTGTACCAGAGGGCTTAGCTCAGTAACATAATGCAAATTTGTTGCTCTTCCTTGGCATTGCCTGTGGGTACCAATCCACTAAAGCACTTCTGCATGTCCATAGCTTAAAATAAGTAAGTAGTCCTATTGCAGTCAGTGCAGCAGCGAAGTGTGTGTTTAACTATTAACATCTAAGTGCTTTGCTGGACTGAGTCCTACAGTTGTTCCACTGCCCAAGTGTGTTTCAGGAATTCATGGCTTATCCAAAATTCATACCCATGGTGATGCAGAAAGGGGGTTTGATTTTTGATTTTCACATTTTATAGATTTTAGAAACACAGTAGCTGTAGCAAAGTAGATCTAGTGTGTTACTATTCCTAGCAGCTTGAGTTTAATGTCTTTCTAATGCTACTCCTGTCCAGAAGAGTGAGCTCAAATTCCTTAGCTGTTTAATCTTTTTTCAGGGTAGAAGGTTGAAGAATATCAAACAGAGAAACACAGGGCAGAGTGACCCAGAAGTCGGAACACTGGAAGAACTCCAGAAGCCTGAGGAAGAGGAGGACTGATGAAGAGGAGGTCTTACCAACCCCAGACTCAAATCCTGAGGGGGTGGAACAAGGATGGGACCAGGGCAGGAAAAAGTTGAACTGGAGATGTGTAAAGTAATTATTGGATAGGTCATATATAAAAGCCATGGAAATTAGAGCTTGTCCACACATGTGTTAATGTATTCCTGGGTGAGCCTGGGTGCTCATTAAAGACACTACCCTCTTATTTCCTACCAAAAATTGGCTTGGAGTCTTTTTTACAGACTTTTCAGGCAACAGTGGTAAGAAACAAGCAGCAACCTGGGGAGTCTTAGATGAATGTCTTAGGCTTTGAAGGAGCTTTGGCATAAAAATAGTGGTTGTGCAAAATAAAATAAAATAAAAAAAAAAAAAAACCAAAAAACAGATTCCACCCAACAACTGCTACACATTTTCACCTCCCTGGACAAAAATGTAAGGTGAAAACAGCTGCTGCAAATGCTAAAAGAATACTTAAAATAGTTTATCATCCACCTAAGGGCTTATCGTATCTGCTCTTCATATTGTTTCTTGTTGTGCTTTATGTTTTAAACTGTCAATGTTCATTAAATTATTAAAATTTATGTATTGCTTTTATTTAAGCAAATTTATATTAAACAAATACAAATATATAATAAGGTATGTTTTGCTAACAACAAAGCACTTCAAAACCCCCCAAAACCAGAATTGTTTTCAGAGTATTTGAAAGCCCTTTCTCTCCTGAGGATCATAAGGCTTTATTTGGTGTGTGCCTCTGATACACTTGATGGCTATTATTGACAATTATACTATTTATATTTTCACACAAAGTATTAAATGACCCCATTGATTCTGTAATAAGTATTAAGAAAAACGTGCATCTGCAGCAGGTATTCTGCTAAAAACTATAACCTTGCAAACAAGTCCTTGGAAATAATGAAAAATTATCCATTTCTAAGACAAACAGGAAGACAAGATTCAGGCATTATTATCTCTACCCACAGTACAACCAGAAACATATCAAGAAAAATAAAACATTTTATTAAAACCAATACATAAATATAGAAAAAAAAAAGACTCCACATATGAATAGACTCCAATGAATCACTTAAATGTTTCCCCCTCTAACGCTAAGTTAGGATTACTTTAAAAGTGAGATCTTAAACAAGACCAGGATATCTATGCTGTGTCCAACTCTGTAGCCAATTAAAAAGGGGCAATGAAACTGAAACGCCGAAGTAATTATAAAATCTACAAAGACACCAAAAAGAACTAGACAAAGCCCAGGCAAATCAAAAACAAACAGGACCATGATACACTATTTCTATAACCTATCCATAAGAACAAACAGTAGTTAGAGAGAAGGCAATGACTGCTAAAATAATCCATGGTAAGGACATGTCATAGAAATGTATGGAACCACTTAAACACTTCAGTCTGGTTATGGGTCAATTCGATAATTAGAAACTTATAATTAGATTCTTAAAAGATGTCCATCTTTTCCCATGAAAGTGTTCATTATTTCCCTTAAGAGACAAAAAAAGCCCTCCTCTTTGTACTCAAGTCTTATTAAAACAATTCAAGATATAAATACTGCAGGTAAATCAAAATTTAAACACTTCAAGAGCTTAATTATTTTTTATCCTTTTATGTAGGATAACTATCTCAGAAGAAGCCAAACTTACTTAATTACACCATTATAGAAAACAAATCATATGAAAGCTGTCATGGTGAAAGATTGGGATACCCTACAATCTCTAGGACCCCAGATCTGACAGAAGTTTCCTGGGTCTTTCTACTCAGTTTTATTAAGTTCCATTGTATTGATATTGGGCAATATCTCTTCTACAATAACAGTAAAGTTTACAAAGGAATTTGCATTTATACATAACTCTCTGCCAAAGTTCTGAAATTCTTGTACATTCACATACACCAGAACACAGAACTAAATACTCCAGTTCTTAGATCTTTAACAGTGATGAAATGGCCAACATTTCTTAAAACATAGTGTTTTAAATTCTCATGAAAAGCTGACTTAGAACATGATCAGATTTCAAAAATTATCTCTGTAATTTTTTATTACAGAGATAATGTAATCTTTGATTACAGAGATAATGTAAAAGAAACAGCTTCAGAATAAAATCTCTAGTTGTGCATTCTGCGAGTTCCCTTGACCTTTTTTCTCTCCTTTTCTAAAAGATGAGGCATATAGGTAGCTAAAATACTACCTTGAAACTGTCCAAATACAGAGACCAAAAGCTCACTTCAGACTGAAATTCTCACATTGCCAACCACCTTTCCAGTTTACCATTATGGTATTCTAAATCCAGCTGGCAACTCAATACCACAGAACTGCTCAGTGACTCCCCCACCAGTGGGATCAGGGAGACAAACGGAAAAGAAAACTCCTAAGTCAAGATAAAGAGAGTTGAGCATGGAAAATAAAAGTCTCATAGGCAATCAAAGCAAAACATGAGACTCATTCACTGCCTCCCATGGGTAGGCAGGGGTACAGCCCTCTCCAGAAGAGCAGGGCCCCATCACGTGTAGCAGTGGCTTGGGAAGGCAAACACCAGCACCACAAACATGACAGCTGCATCTGCAGAGCCACGACATCACATAGTATGGAGCATCCCTTGGGTCAGTTGGGGGCAGTATCCCAGTTGTGTTCCCTCCCAACTTCTCAGGCATCCCCAGCACCCCAGTGGTGGGCAATAAACAAAGCAGTAAAGGCCTTGACCCTGTGCAAGCACCCCTGTGTTATCAATACTATTTCCAAAGCAAATCCATAACACAGCATCAGACCACCTACTAGAAAGAAAATTCTCTTTCCCAATCAAAACCAGCACACTAATCTCTCTGCATTAGTTCTCCATTTGTGTAACTACAGTAATTACAAATAACTTCCCAGATTCTATATTTGATTACTTTAAAACTATTCATTTTGCTTGTTCAATGCTGAGAAAACGTGATACCTTGTATTTGTGTAAAAGCAGTCACAGAAGACATGATTCCTAACAAAAATGTGGTATGCTGAAGTGCTGGTATGGAAGAGTTAGAACAGTTGTGATCTGGGTCTCCACGTGGCTCTGCTGCCCCCTAATGCATTTCTTGGAAAATTAATCACGGGGGAAAGAGTAACCAAAGGAATTCATTGTTCTCTCCTTTATTTTGGTAAATTATGAACTGCAATTCACTGTATGCAATTAGTACTACTCAAGCATCCGTTTTGACATAAACACTATCTATAGCTGATGTTCCTGTTTCAGAACTACCTTAATAAGGAACTGAACAGTAACTGTTGAGGCCTTTCAAAGGAAAGACACCTTCAATCTGCAAGTTGAGAACATGTGACAGAAACATTACAGAATGACAGACTACTCTGAGTTGGAAGGGACCCACAAGGATCATCGAGTCCAACTCTTAAGTCAATGGCCCACAAAGGGGATTGAACCCATGACCTTGGCATTATTACAACCAAGTTTTAAAGAACATCATTTTTTAAAATACTGTAAAAATATACTTCTTCCAACAGAACTCAATACTTATAACCCAGAGGTTACAGAATTTCCATCTGTTGTGTCTCAGAAAGGTTCTAAAGTAGAGCTATTAATTTATCGACATTCTCTTAATTATGAAAACATGTTTTTTGCAGTGTAGACTTGACATCATGTTTACAGCATTACAACCCTAAAAGTGATTTATCACTCTAAAAAAATTTTTTTAAAACATGATAAATTCTTCAAGAAAGCAGTAAGTTGACCTAGAACTAAAAAAATACAGACTGCATAAAAAGACATGGAGAAAAAATAATGTGGCAATCTACAGACTTTGAAAATTAGCATTTTCTGCCACAGACTGACACAGATCTGTCAACAGCTATATTAGCAGTAGTCACACAATCAAATTGCAGTACCTTTCGAAAAAGGTATTAATACATCACTGTCCTGATCTACAAGGATACACTTCTAATTAAAGACAAAATGTCAAGAATAACGAGGAGATAAAGGTTATAAACAGGAAAGGAATCACTTATAGGTTTTTGCTGTTGTATTAACAACTCTGCAGGCAGATTTCCTTGCAAGATGCTTCAGACTCGTATTTGTAATATTAATAAATTGCAGTATTTTTAATTTATCTCAAAAGCACCAGACATTACAGTAAAATATCACAATTTGGAGACCTTCAAAACACAAAAGAATTAAAGCTCATTACTTTTTAAGTCATTACTTTGCTAAAATTACAAAATTATGAAAACATTCAAATAAGTCAAGAATGTGATTCAATAGGTCTCACATAATGAATTCTTAGATGAAATCCTAAAACTACAAGAGTTTTGTGCAAGAGTCCTACAGCTTAGAAAGCAGGATCAAAGAACTACATGACTTTAAAAGAGATTTTATATTTTGTATGTGTAATAAATACATATTTCTTCATATATTACTCCTTTAATGAAGGGATTAAAGGAGAAAAAAACCCCACAAATTTATCTCAAATATTTGCAAATAAAATAACAAAGAGGAAAAATGTATTTTTGAGGCAGCAACCAGGATACGTTCTATATTAGAATCACATTCTTTCAATTTCAAAGAGAGGTAACCAGAATTTCAGGTAACAATGGATCTGCAGGCAAACTATGACATTTATATAAGGGCATAATAAGGTTTTATGGTTCATTCTCCAGCCCTTTTCTACCAGTCTAATTGCACTTATAGTCAAGTGTGGTGAGAGGGCAACTATTTTTTGCCTTCTAATGTGTCTTGAGCTAACAATTGCTTAGAATGAACTGTTATTATCTTAAGTTCTTTCTCACACAAAATGTAATTCAGTGTCACTGGTTTTAACATTAAAAATTAAGATTGGTTTTCTCAAGTGCATTTATCTGCACTGAATCTCACATGCCATTTTATCAGTCCATCATGCATTATCAAGTCTTCCTCTACAGTTCTTTGTAGCAGGATTTCATTTACGCTACTTTGAATTAAACAGTGCAGTGTGCAAACTTTACCATCTCTTTTTCCAGATCACTTACAGGGATATCAGATAGCAGAGAACTTAGAATAAATTCCTTGAGTCTCCCTTACATTGGCAAGTCAGCAGTTATTTCTCATTGTGCCTTCTATTTTCTTGACAATTATTAAACCTCAACACATGGAAATTCAATTTCTTTAAACCTGTTTGTCTACACCAAATTCTTTTGTAAATGCTTATAGAATACATCAATTAAATCAAAATTACTTTTTTCTGCTAAAACTCTTCAAAAATATGTCAATCACATCACCATCTGTCCTCCTGGTACTAATCAAACTAACAATTTGCACACCATAATTACTCAAGTCTGTGGTTATATACATGAGTGTCAGTAAACCAAAGCTACAAGTTCTCCATTTTCTGGTTTTGTTTTGCTGTTTGAGGGTTTTTTTTAAAGTATATGTAAAATAAAGTAAAAATCTCCACAACTTGGAAAGGTCTCTCAACAGTAACTGAATTCACATTTTCTTTCAGAGACAAGTATTTTAAAATTATAAATATTTGTTTATATTAAATATATATTTATATTAAAACTAATGCACAATTCTTCTTTCTTTAGAAATTGTTTTCAATATTTTCATTAGACTGCAAATATATTTTTAGCTACAACACAATCTGTGACTTCAAATAAGTAGCAAAAAAAAATTTAGGAAATACAGCAGCCATCAAAACAGACAAAGGCAAAACAGTTTTAAACATCAGATAGCATTCACCTTCAAGGGCTACATTATAAGTACCTTACTACAGAGAAAAAAAAAATAAGAAGAAACTAGGAGAAGTAGATAGGATACAGGAGATTAAATAATAGTTGTAACAAATTTTATCTTTCTTGGTTTTTTCTGTTGTTCATCAACTTACTTGAAAGAAAAGGTTATTCTAATCAAATCTTATAAAAATACTGCTGATTTTTGCCATCGTAAAAGCAACATTTCAAACTTTATATCTCCAAGTCCACTCTCCCCCATTGTTTACCTTAAATTGCAATGGAACTTGAACATGTCAAGCTGCAGCAGAGCTGTGGCTCACGTTGATCTTGCAGTTGTGGCTGCCACTGTTCCCCCTCTGTCCGCCCCCAGTCACAGTAAACCACAAACTAGTACAGTGACAGTGCTTGGCAAAGGCCTCATTCTGCTTGTTTTAATAGATCTTACCTCCTTCTGTGACCTGTTAAAACAGGTGGGAACCAGGAACAACAGTAACAGCAGCGGGAAGTACCCATGTCCTACAGAAGCTCCAGGAGAGGTGAGAGGACAACACTGACTTTTGGGACCTATGTAACACACCTGGAAAATGCAGCAAGGCTTTCCTCCAGCAAGCCTCAAAAGAGGCTAAATTAGCCCCTGGATGATTATTGCTGATAGTTATAATAATTATTACTACATGTTGTGCTGTTTCCATCTTTGTTTCCCAAATAAATCTCAAGTGACAAATGCTGATCACATAATATTCTTGCTCCCACACCACAGTGCCAGTGCTGCATTGACAGTTTCTAGTCCTGCACAGCACTGATTTCCAAACTGCTGACAACTGGTCTCAGTGTTTGCTCTCAAAATGCAGCACTCTATTCCAACATGCCCTCTTCCTCCTTGGATCCCAGGAGCAGCTAGGTGAGTTGTTTCTTTGCACTAGGTTTACCAATAAAGAGCACAGATTATTTCCTAAAGACACTTGATACCACATCTTGGTGCATCCTTTCAAACCATGGAGAAATAATGGGAAGATAAAAGAAAGGAGCACATTTCCTCCTTAGCCATGTGCATTCAGATATGAGGTGATGCACAAGGTGTTTACCACTACTGAAAAGTGGCAAGCATAGGTAAAGCTGTTACCTCCAACAGGCAATCAATCACATCTTATTTTTAAAACCAGCTACACCTTTAGAATTGTAGTTATGGAGGGCATGTTAAGGTTCCGAGTTGCCAATTTAAAGATGCCTCAGCCTATCTGGGAGCATCTCACACAGAGTATTTGTTTAAAAATGTAGCTGAATCTTAGTGGCTGCAGCTGATTGTCCAGGCAGTGAAATAGAAACCTAAAAATACAGTAAAAAAAAGTTAAATTCAGAGGAATTTAATTCTCAACATAACTATTCTTCCTTACCATTAGGCTGATACATGTGAGAAAAAATGGCAATATACACAAGGTTACAAATAGACACTCCCTTTCATTAGTACTAACAGGTAGATTTTCTTGATATAGTTTTTCAACAATAGCTTCGTAGAAAAGACTAAAAAAGCAGCACACAACGACGGGAAAGGAAATACTCCTGAGGTAGCTGTAGATGGCGTATTTCCCCCATTTTTCTCAGACTACGTGCGTGTAACTGAACTCTGCCCACTTCACCACTGCAAACATGATGCAGCAGAAAGCTTTGCCATTTTCAATGCTTTCACCAAAAAAGAAGGAAAAAAGTATTTATGAATAGTATCTTCAGGCTACTGCAGCTCCAAGATTAAACATATCCATACCATACTATCTACTCTTATGAAGAAATCACACTCCGTCATCACCCTTTTCAGAATTACATGCAGTAAGGATCACTTTAAAAAGCTGGCACAAGTAGAAATCAAGGATAAAACTCTTCTATCAGAAGTGATATTCTTCCCGTTTAGATAAAATATTCTTGATTTTTATTCAGGTTACATATGTGAAACACTAATGGAGCTTTCACATAAACAGCGCTAAATATGAGTGACAAGGATCAGAGTTCACCCAAGTATGGGCCTCTGATTCAGGACTGACAGTGACCCCTGTGCCAGCAACTGCATTCAATACACAGAAATCTCTGCTTCTCTACTCATTTCTGCAGCAGGCTTCATGCAGCAAAACCTGCAGGCTTCTGCTCCTCTCTTTTTCTAGTATTATCCTTATTTGAATTGGATGTAGCCATATATCCTTATCTGAAGCTGGAAAGAAATTGCTGTAGCAAAAATCTTGCAAGGAGAGTAAGCCAATAAAAACAGATGCACTTTTTGTCTCCAGAGAAAGTTTAGAGGACTTACACAGACATCCTCATAGAAAACCAATTTCACTGCATGAAACTAAGAGATCAGAAGTTTGCCAAAAATATCAGAATAAAGAAAAAAAAATTGTTGTATTTTGGAGTGCTTCGCATAAGAAGTCCTAGGCTTAAAATGCAGTATGAGAGACAGAGGCATTAGACATGATGGAAAGTTTCCCAGTGAAGAATGTTTTATGAAAACTTGTAGAAATAAAATACTGTAAATAGATATTTTTAAAATTTAAAATGTTGACGTATAAAGCACTAAATATATTTTTTACAAAAGAGGAGTCCAAGCAGCATGAAAAGGTGCTTAATGCTGTATTACTATTTCTGATGCACATACTTTCATTTAGACTCTGAATTCAATTTACTCAGGGTTGCATTATACAAAGATTCTGGTTAAAGACAGAAGTGACAGGGGTGCATTTTAACAACACAAAGCAAAAAAAGAAAAAAACAACACCCAAAAAAGGGGGGAGTGGGGAGGAGGAAAGAAAAAAAATGGGCTTATTACAAAGAAATAGTCATCAGGAAAGCTGAGGATCATCAAGAGACAAAGAGAATAAATTCTGAACGTTTTAAGATAATTCAGATGAAATAGTCCAGACACCTAATCCTAGGCCATATGTTTTTTTCTATTGAGAATATTCCCAAGAGGTGAATTTCCTTACCCTAGCATTTCTTTCTACATCCTGCTGCAAATCCCGCATCTGCTTCATTTTTCAAGCCTGTCATGCAAAAATATCTAAACATAGCTTTCAACTAGAATTCTTTCTGCAGTTCAGACCTGCTCTGCTTGCATTATCTTCGAGTCCACTGTGAGATTTTTGATTAATTTCCTTTTCCCATTCCCAGATAGCTCTACAGACAGCTGAAACTTACCAGTTGGGTTACAATTTGTCCATTCAGTATGTATAGCCTTTGTCTAAAGAAAAGGAGACCTTGGAGACAGGTCTGGTATAAACTTATGTTTGTTGCAATTGTTTACCATAGTTCCAATATTGTTCCCTAATTTTTCATGCACATTTTCTGTCTACCATTATTTATGTATATTGCAGTTGCATCCAAACCACCAAATTCAGGATTAAGTTCTCCATGCAGTAAGTACAATTCATACACATGAATATACCAAGACTTTTGCGGGCAGAGAAATTCCAATGCCATCACCAGAATAATTTTTAAAATAAGCAAGTTGCTTTGATAAACATGGTCCCAGATTTGCACTTCATGTTGCCACAATGCATTAGCAACTATTGCACCACATTTAAGACATGCTGTACAGGTTGAGAAAGATACCAGGTTGGGTTACTTACTGAAGCTGAATACTGAATTTCTAAAGAGTAGGGGGAAAACTAAAGAAGCAGGGATTTGGTTTTCGCTGTTTGCTTATTTTAAAGGTTGTTTTTCCAACCATAATGATTCTATGAAAGACGATTATATTATAAACAAAAGCATTTTATCACAGCTGTGATTCAGGAGGTGTTCTCAGTTTTCACACTATGCAATATAAACACACAACATATTGCAATTCTCCTCTCCAAAGGAGTGATTATTACAGATTGAATGCTTTGCAAATTGCCTTTAACCACTTAGTATTTTCCATCAACATATGTAATGTGTGCATCTATGTATCTTTGCTATCAGCCAAAATATCCCTTGAGAGGAGCTTGTTAAAAGTTGGCTTTGTGAAGAACAGCCATTTTCTGCTACAGAACACCATTACAGCAGGTTTGGTCCTTTGGAAGTCAATTCCATCAGCCAATTCGAGAAGCAGAACAGTGAATGCTATTGGTCATGAACATATTTTTATTAATTTAAAGTTTCTAATTATATTCAATCATGCTTATGAAAAGGAATTGCAAGGGGGTTTGCTATTCTGTTATCACATGAGCATTACTAGAAATGGCAATCTGTGACTATAAACCACAGAGTCTATGATAAAGTAGTACAGAACCGGGAGTCACACTTAGTAAAAAAAAAACAAAACAAAACAAAAAAACAACAACAAAAAAAAAAACCCCACACAAAAAAAAACCAAAAAACTTGGTGGCATCTGAGACTATGACAAATACACTCTTCTTAAATGAAACTTCTTAGACAGCATAATCTGCACCACTAGCTAAATTTATTATGCTCTATCTGCTGGTTTTGTTAGGAACTGGATAAGCAAACGCATAGTGCTATATAAATGTGGCACCAGAGTAATCTCACTTGTAATATATTTTAATTTGTTAATAAACTGGTGGCAATTTTTTTCACTTGACAGCTGAAAAGCTTCTTTTCCAAGTTAAGTTTCTCTATAAGTATCACTATATTCAGTATGTTGGAATTGTTATTATGTTAAAAATATAGCAATTCCAGAAGGAAAAAAAAAAAATCAATGTATTCTCAAAAATACAACAATTACTGAGTTTTATTTAACACAAAGAGGTTGAATAAGACCCACTGAAGTATACCATGGAGACTAAACAAAAAGCCTTTAGTAAAGTTGAATAGTATAGGGGAGAGAGGGAAGTCGGTCTCTAATTCATAATGCAATTAAGTGAAAAGCAAGTGCCATGAAATCAACACACAATTCCATATTCATAACCATGAATGAGACCAGGATCTGGCACCAGCAGTCTCAAAGAACAGGTAACAGGATCCAAAGCCATTCCCAATCAAATATAGCCAGGACAAGTCTTAATAGAAGTCAGCTTCTCCTTGACAACTGTTTAGCAGCTTGTGGGAACTGAGAGAACAGTGTTCTTATTCCTGTTGCCAAAGAACAGCTGCCTATCTTGGAAAAAAGCAGCATCACAAACTGCCCGTGAGACACAAATGAGTAGCCTCAGCAGTTCTGTCCATATTTTGCACTGGTCAAAGCCATGAGATTACAGTGTCACACCCTGAACCAACAATCCCTCCTGAAATTTCAGCATTAGCCTTAGCTCAGGACCTTAGTGGTACTGTCTCATAACTTCTGATTGGCTTTAAGAACAACTCGTGCTTGCCCATGTTTGCCTGCAACACACCTTGTGGTGTGTTGGCACAGTGCATGTGCCATCCTTGCCCTTCATCACCTTCCGTAAAGAAATCAGTGAAGTTTATAGAGCATTTTGTTTATTAACCCTTCTGCTAAATGGGCCCCCACAAAGTCCTGGATAACTAAATCTGTCTCTTGTTAAGTCTGAAGTTACCAAATAGACTTTAGTAAACCCAAAGTGGGGCTTTTCTTAGTAACCACTGGAGAAACAAACCCAAGAGCAAGACAGGAGAAAGGAAAACTACACAAGCTTCCAGCTCCTCAGTGTTCTGGGCACGCAGAGGTATCACTTCAGTGACACCCAAGATCCCACCCACGTTCAGGAGAATGGATTGGCAAGCCTGAGCTTGGATGTCTGAGTTTCTGTTACATTCAGCTGCTGCAGGTTTGCCAGGCTGCAGCTTTCCTCTGCCTTCAACTTCACTTTATGTGATTATTCACATCACCTCTGTAAGTGGCCATCAGTGCAGAATGCCTGTGCTCTGTGTTCACACTGCCCAGCTGATAACAGTCACCCAGATTCTAAAGCTGCAGAATACTTTGGATCACTTGTTTTCAAAGGACAAATTAAATTTTGTCTCAGAAAAGGAGTAAGCCAAATTCAGTCTTGTTCACTGGCCAAAAAAGCCTCTTGCACAGGCCTGTGCAAATGCAAAAGAAATCAAGACCTTCCCCTAACAGAATACCATCAAACCCTACTTTATAGCGCCACCAGAATTTATACTTTGCTAGGTGTGCATCCAGGACAATTAGAGTAAAATTTGTTCTCAGTCCTACACTTATTATTCTATTTTAGGGACTAAAAGTCTGATCCCTTCTTCCTTGTCTCATTAGTGGCTTTATACAACCTGTGGCTGGTTCCCATGGCAACTATAAAGACAGGTGGAAATGTACAGATGCCTTGCAGAACTGCACTTCCAGCAGCAGACAGCAAGGGGTCAAGGTGAAAGGACTTCATGGATATATGTTTCTCAAACTTTTTAGAGATCAGATCAGCACTTTCAGGGATGAAGGAAAATGGGAGGGTCCAAAGCTAAACAGAAAGTGATTACAAGAAGAAAAAGAAAAATTTGGAAAATTCAAACCACAGAAGTGAAAAACTAATTGGAGTATTAAGTGGAAAGCTGTAAGCCACCTCTAGGAAACACATTTACATCAGCAAAGTCCAGTATTTATTCTTTGCTCTACCAGGACATGTACATACTGAAACAAGACTTGCACAATTGGGGTTTGTTAGGTTCTCCCCTTCTACTTAGTGTTGGACAAGCTTTTATTTTTAAAAAAGCACTGGTTATTATACAGAGAGGTTTTCACTGAAGTCCTGCTGCTACTACCCTTTGGGATATTTGATAGCATGCCAGCTGTATTGTGAGCTCAGCAGCAAGCAATGTAGGCATTTTACACAGCAGGCCCTATAGGCTCTACAGCTGCATTCCCTAAATTCCCCCTCCCTTCCCCCCCCTAACATGCAAACAGCACTTTAGGAGACCACTTTTCTTTTTGGTGGGCCCCCAAACACCACCTCATTTGTAAATGCTGAGCTTCTCATTCACATTTGTGAACATATAGCACCATTTGGCAGCTCTTAAAGCACAGGTAAAAGTTACTTTTCCAGAAAAGTAATTTCTAATGTAATAGAAAAGAAACAACAAGTCAGCACAACTTGCCTGTTCACTGTGGACATGGGCTTGTGAGGCTCAAAAATTTTTTATGTTCCAGCTAGCACCCACATGCACATATGATGGCAAAAGAGTCTCTATTAGAGTTGGCAGGAAAGTGGAAATAGTGCCAGGGTGAATTCAGTGGAATGGCAAAAGTTCCTCTGAGCTCCTAGTTTTTGCCCTGCCCAGACTTACATTCCATCTCATCCCTTCCCTTCCCCTGGAAAATACAGTATGAATCCTCCTTTTGCCTTTCAGTTTAAGTCAGATCTCTCCCAGCCAAATCCCACCTCAATATTAATTATAGAATTAAAGCTGTAATATACTGTGCACTATGGATGTAACAGAACATTTACTAAATAACATGCTCTCTTATTTCACTAATATATGTACAAAAAATACCTGGAAAAGATGTCATACCATATTAACACCTCTGGAAATGTAACTTCTTCAGGGAATGGAAGCCCTCAGCTAAGATCTATATATGCTACTGAAATACCTGCTTTGTAAGCAAAGCTAAAGACAGCAGTGAATTTAAGATCCAGCCTACAAGCTTGAAGGTTGCTGATGAAATGGGAAAGCTATATTTCTTTTCCTTTAAACACACTGTTATAAAGACAGTTCAACTGTAAAATCTGAGTATTGACTGCTAACTCAAATCAGCACTTTCCAGAAGTGAAGATTGCTCTCAAAATGCTAAGCAACATTGTACACTTCTACTGCTATGCCTGAAAAAAATATATTATCTAAATATTTCCTCTGACATGAGATCAAACTTTTACAAATATATTCTGAATTGCTGATGTTGTCTACAAGATACATATGTTTTGCAAGGTGGCTGACTTTTATATATAAAGCTTTTCTGGATTCTTCTGATTTTATCTCAAATCATACCTACAGCTATTAGATTTGTTTCAGTTATTTAGTTTTCAGTAAAATGAATGGGTTTCTAAAGATGTCTTCAGAAACATATATAGTGAAGCAGAGCTAAGTTTGATATATATACAAAAAAAGACAAGGTCTTTTCCTATTAAAGCATTAAAAGAAAACAATTTCAAACATTGTAAGAAGACAAAACTCCCATTGATTAAATATTCATTCATGTTCATGATTTCTGTACTACTCCTTGTTTACTTTTCCTGACTTCTAGTTACCTTCTGTATCTAACTTACCATGGACAACCACAGCTCCAACTAGGCTATCCTGGGACCTGTTTTCTTCTTCTAAAACTAAGTTTCGCTTCCCTTTTGAGGTTTTAGCCATCCTATTCAATAATGTAATTTGAGTGTCTCTTCCATTTAGCTTTTAGGAAAGATGTCCATGCACATGAATTCATCTTGAATGAAGTCCACAGTTGCTTCCTGGTGCCTGCTCCCAGATAATGCAGTTTCCTCCTCTGTTTTGTAGTTCTAGCTCATAACTACGTATATACTGCTTAGATTCATCTGACCTTTTGCAAGACCTCTGGAAATGGAAAGGCTAGTGAATAAACCATGCATATTGTGTCACAATTCATTAAATGTTACTTACTGCTTGCCCAAAAGCACAGAAGTCAGCTGACAGGCATCCTATCAACAGTGTACAGTATCTGTGTTAATGGCCACAACACAGAACTTGCACAGACAGTTTTAGATTCTGAATTATCTCAAGTGACCAAAGGCTATTTCAGCTTTGACATTATACACAATGAATCAGGGAGCCCTCATACCTTGCAACACCTTCCAACTTCCTCCCCCCTACAGCTCCTTCCTTCTTCAAATCACCAGAATAGACCAAGCTTCCAGCACTTCCTTATGCAACCTACCATTACCATCTCAGAGAACTGAAAGCAGCCTTCAGTTCTTCAGTTCAAAAACTGAGCTGTAGAGAAGATGCTTTTCTGAGTTGGCATGCATTCAGCAGAACACTTACGGAATGAGAGCTCTTAAATCTGGCTCTTCCCAAAGCTAATTTCTTGTTGTGTGCCTAAGTGGCATGTTCCTCAAGGCTCTATGCTGTATAAAAGGCTTTACACATGAAGTGCAGTACAGTGCAAAAGCCTGCAGTTACCTTAGACCCGTCACTCCAACCAGACTAGCAAGGTGGTTTTTTTTTAAATCTGATTAAGAGGGAAGTCTGATATTTGTGCACCTGAGTTGCCTGGTATAAGACTAGGGAAAAGCTGGGCAAGGCTTCAAGCTTTGGCTCTTTGACAATCCTGCAACATTTTCAGTCTCTTATGTTTCAACCCTCAATACCTGAATAAGCAGGGTTGTTTTTTTTTTCATTTGCAAGGTTATTCTAGTTCTTTACTACTATAAGCAGTTGAGAGCAGACTGTGTAAGAGATTATAGTCTGGCATATCATTAACAGTTGAGCATGCCCTCAGTAGAAATAGTAGTTAACATACTCACATCCTTTTATTTCTCTCTTGACTTGAAGAAAGCTCTAGAACGGCTGACATTTTCATCTTTTTTTTTTTAATCTACTTAGAATGAAATATTTGTTATTCAGATCCCTGAGTGCAATGGAGAATTTAATCAACAGAACACCTTAGGTACTGTTACAAGAATTTTGGATTCCTTATGGCAGGATTTCCAACTATTTTACAAATTACTCTTCTAACCCAGGTATCAAAGAACACTGACTTTCAGACTCTCTCAAACAAGGCCATACCACATCATAATTCATACAGACAAAGCACTCTCCTTTAATACTCTCACTAGCAGTTGCTTTGTCCTGTGCTGGCACTTTTCATCCTCAGCCTTGAACAAGTGTTCCAGTGAACAAGAAATTGGCATGCTACCAATTTATTCCAGAATGCCTCAAGAGGTTTTGGCTATTTAAGTAAGAAATACTGTCTCATACTTTTAACACGTCAAGTGAAATTTCTTTTTTCTATCTTTCTAGTTCTCAAGGGTTTCTTGGCCAACTGAGATGGATGGGTAGTTCTAAGGTGCATATTACAGACTTAAGATTTCTTTTCCTGCAGTTAAATTCTGCAGCACCCTAAGCTGTCTACCAAAGTTCCTCTTTTTGTCCATTACAGTAAAATAATCATCACAAGGAGTTTTTAAACTCAGGCAATCCCATTTCCTGCCTCTGCTTTCTGCAGATTATAAATAGGGTGTATAATAGGAGCCGGCTGGGAAAATATTCTTTCTTACCTAAGCCCTTCTGATGTTCAACGTATCTTATGCACAAAACCAGCTGCTACTACAGTCTGAAATCATCTTCTTTCTTTGCAGGCTAATTATTTAGTTCCTGCACTACTTAGAGTATCTTATCTCAGCACTTTTCAAGTTGACCAGTAGTTTCCATGTCTCCTCCATTTCCTGGAAAACTTTCTGGGTCATGACAGCCAGGTCACTGAGCACCTCATCAGTCTGTCTTGTTTTGACAGACTGAGAGCTCTGTGAATTTGGCTTCCACATCACTCAGAGACTTTAAACTGTATGGTTAACAGAGTTGTTATCTTCCCTGACAAAGCACTGGAGTTCTCCCAGAAGAAACTGGGAAATAATATCTTAATTCATTTTTCAAAATCTCTTGTTCTTCTGTCTCATTTCTTCGACTTCTTTTAGCATTTTTTGTTTGCCATTCAGTGCTTCCAGCATCTCTATAACAGTTGAATTTGGGCTTACTGGGAATATCACTTTACTAACTTTCTTCCTTGAAATGCTCTCATTTTGACACCGCTACACCCATGTTTAGCCTTCACCTAATAGAGAAAATGATATGATCTCCATTTAGGTTCAATGCCTTGGATAGCACTTTCATCATTTCATATATTATGGCCCCTAAAGGTTACTGAAGGACAGGTACAGGGTTAACAGGGACTATTGTCCAAGTGGACATCCACCTATCCACATAGCTGTCTTCTACCTGTGATTGTATTAATCACCTGAGCAGCAAGCTAGCTGTGGAGGGGATCAGCAAGCAAAGCCAGTAGCCCAGAGTTACTATGTTACATCCACACGTTCTTTACCTGCCAAGACCCTCTCTCTGCTGGTAGTTGGGGAAGACAGAAGTCATTACCTAAGCTCTGCATCATGCCTACACTGGGATGCTACTGTTAAGGCACCTGGAGGGCTTCTTTGTGCCTCCTGTCTGGCACAAAGCAGTGACTGTTCATCTGCAGGGCAGCATTTCTAATTGGTGTCAGAAAAATCTTAAAGCAAACAAACAACAAAAACAAACCACAGCACAACCACACAACACTGAACTGTCAGTATGCCCAGTTAGGAAGAAAAATTGTACACATCTATGGACTACTCTTGTCCCAATGGGTCTGGAACAGTGCCACAAAATATTAGACATGGAAGAAACCAATTGAATTCCAGCTGCTTGCAATTCCTGTAATACTACAAACTCCAAAGCACTCAAAAACTGAGCACCTCACCTTTGTGATGTTGATAGCACATACGTTGGCCAGTTGCCATCTACACACAACAGTGCAGGTTATATTCCACTTTAAATACAGATAACTCCATTTTCCTGTAAAGCAAATTGCAATTTGCCTTTCCTGAACATGGGTAGTCGTAATTATATAGAGAACCTAAATAAGATCTAACCACTAAGAGGCATCTCACAAATTGAATTTTCAAGTTGGAAGTAGATCAAGACATCTATGAGATGCTAAAGAGGAGGTATTATTAAGGATCTGTATATTTGACAACCTAAGAGGAGATAAAGTCCTGGATTAATGTACATATCCCTCTTAACTGAGGTCTCAAACTCCATGTTATTTATTGAAAAAGAAAAATGTAGTTGCTTGATTAGAGTCTAGACTGAAAGAAGTGCAAAACTCAAACCATTTTTTTATTCCCTTGTTTCACTAAAATAGCAAGACTGAAAAGGTAAAATAGCCATTCTTTGCCACTTTCTTATCATTTAACCGTTTGCTGTTAATGGATCAGGTTAATCCAAGTAGGCTCAGGAAGAATTGCAAGAAGCATTTTGAATTTTTTTTTCATGACATTTATTTATATTTATTTTTCATTTCTGGCTTGTCCTCACAGATTTTTGTACTGCTTTAACTAAGGACCAACTGCAGCAAAAAGAGATACAAAACCACATATGTAGGAGGATTCTATCTATGTTGGGGCAACATCCAGTTCTAACACGCCTAATCAAAATTAACGTTGGCAGAAAATTCACACAGAACTAGTAAATAACTTGTACTTTGTACTGACACAAATGAACTGTTACACAATTCTTTAGCTTACAACCATTGTTCCTACCAAGACAAATGCTCAGTTGCAGCAACTACCATGAAAATTGTCCTCATTATCATCAGTACCAGAGTGCTTGACATCTTCTAGATACTTTTTTTCTCAGTCCTAGATGTGGTATTCAAAGCATTTCCTCAGTGCTATCTGAGGGCTGTAATTATGCTCTGCCTGTGCCTGAAACCTCATGTCCAGTCCATTTAATTTCTCCCACAATCTCTCATGAGGCATAAATCCGTTTCCCTCACTGAGCTCATTAGTATCTATTCCTGCTCCAGCAGGTAGATCTCAGACTTCCAGGGCCCTTTACTTGAAAGGCTATTTTATTGGCAACTGTACACAAAGAAAAGTATTATTATTAATAAAAGATTAAAGGAAATTAGTGGCTATCGATTATTCAATAAAAGTAACAACAGCTATGCCAGCAAAACTTTGTAGTGCAGATCTGACCCAAATGATTACTTCAACCAAATTCAAGAAAGAAAAGTGAGTTTACATACTAAGATGCGATTCATATAGTTAAACAATACCTCTTTTAGCGACACACTGGTAACTGCATAAAGGTGATGGTTACTGCAAGTTATATATGCTTAAAGTATATCTTCCCTTTAAAAATTGCTGCCACACTAGGGATTTTATCAGTGTGCCAGTTTTATATTAAAGAAAAATAAAATCATGCCTTTATTTACTAGACCAGAGTAAGTAATCGGAGCACTACACAATGTTAGGAGTTCTTTAAAGGTTTGGGTAAGATGTAACTTAAATGAAGTACCTAGAAAGACAAATACCCTTTCCCTCAGCTACAAAACCCACAATATTTCCCAAGATTTAGTCTTGCTTTGACAGTTATTCTGTATTTGCCCAGAAAAATACCAGAATTTCTGCCAAGAGATATATTTGCATCTCAATATATGTCCTTGATAACATCTGGTAAGCCTTCAGTGAGTTTTTCTAAATGAGTTAAAATTCTACGTATGTCTCAAAAGTTTGGCATTGCATTTAAGCATCTGTTAATTAGTACAATATATACAGTTCTGTCTCTGAATTGTAAAGCATTAAAACACCTCAGAGGAATGGAAAATTCAGATCCTGGGAATGGTGCTAATTCCTATAGGAAGAGGAAATACTCATCTTCTGTGAAAAATTATCTGAATGAACTCAGCCAATACCAGTTTCGTATCTGTCAGGCTTAGAGAATTCCTGGGAATATAAAGAGCCTGACATTCTTGTCAGCTCCAACAATGTGTACCCTTAATTAAGACACGCATACATACATTGATGAGACACCATTCCTGTCAACTGATCAGAGGGTGTGTCTGCAGAAAGGAGCTATTCTGGAACACAGAAGGGTGCACATTTAACCTGTCCACACGAGCTTGCATTGAACTGGTGTCCTGTGGTGGCTCTTTTATCCTGTTTCCCCTTTAGCCAAGGACAAATATGAAAATATTCTGCTGGTTTTTGTGAACTCCCAGTTATATTTCATGTCTTGTTTATGTCTAGGCCTTGATTTTAATAGGATTCTTTACATGGTACACTAAGAATAGAGCACTTACATAAAAAAAGAAAAAAATCATATACCAATTAATTAAGACACAACAGATTTAAAGTACTAATGGAAGTGAGAACACAAACAGATAAGTTTAATTGCAAACACATTACCTGCGGTATTAACTTGAAAACACTTGCAGCAACACAAATCACAGTAAATCAGTTACTGAGATCAGAGATTGAGAAGTCTTACTAGGGACTACATGCGAAAGTTTTCTGGATATATAGGAGACCTCACAAGCTGCAAGCATTTGAAAGAAGGCCATCCTTGGAACAGCTTGCAGACTAGCCTCCTATATATCTTTTGCAACCATTTATTTTAGATCACTCCAAATATAAATCTTTTTTTTTTTTTAGGGGGGGGGGGGGGGGGGGAGCCTCTTTTTGTTTCATA